>OX453278.1:7356096-7371096 GCA_949710005.1 Ricordea florida
ACATTCATGCATTTTTTTAGCACACTGTGCGTTTTCAACATCTTGCCAAACCCTTTTTGGCTGAGAATTGACCCATAACCTTTTATTTCCTGAATTTGTTTCAAGGAAAACTTGATCGACAGATTTCTTTCGAGGACCTGTGTGGAACAGTGAACAATGAGGTAATTCTTACTTTACAAGCTACGTCCACGAATGGAAAAGTTGTATTTTTTTTTCGGGAAAGAAAGGGTTTTTCTCGTTTGCTCTGAATGTTGTTTAGGGGATAAAGAACACAATGGAACTTGCTGAATTGATGTTATCACCTTTTTGTGATCAAAGTACTCATTGATTGGTGGGTTATTCAGTTCGGTCTGGATTTGAGTGCCTGGGCCGGGTTGTTCGAAGCGTAGTTAAGATAACCCAGGGTTAGTGCGAAGTTCAAATGCAGATTTGAGAGCTTAAAAAGCAGATTCAGTATAATTCTTGTTTTAATACAATTTGATGATTGTATGCTCTGAAAAAAAAAGTAGAGAAAGCTATCGGAGAAAACGCTTTTTAACCTCGGGTTAGCGCTAATCGGCTTTCGAACAACCGGCCCCTGATGTTAATCACTCGTTACTGTAACGTGTTACCCTCGGTAAATAAAGATATTGTTGTTATTATTATTATTATTATTATTATTATTATTATTATTATTATTATTATTATTATTATTATTATTATCTCGCGTAATGTTTGCTTAACATCCTTAGGGCCGAGACCAAACCATGGTCCTGGGGCACTAAAGGGTAGCCAGTGTTTAACTTGATAGCACCCTCCTCAAAATGTGTGCTGTACCCAGCAAGATTATCTTCTGCAGTTCACTAATGCTTACTTATTATTATTATTATTATTATTATTATTATTATTATTATGTCCATTCCTTGTAGACTCAGGCTAAACTAGGATGTTCGGCCTGGTATATAGTCCTTTGGAGCGGGTTACAACAAGTCACCACAGGTCCCAGGACTCTCTTTTCCTTCTTTTTTTACAGAGTCGGTACTTTCCTTAGTATCTTTGCTGTCCCCAACAATGCTGTTTTCTGGATAACTTCCAGCTTCACGTTCACGCCGATTCGCTTCATGTGCTCCTTAAATTTGACTGATACGGCTCCAAGAGCCCCAATGACAACAGGCACTACGATGACTTTTCGCATGCACCAGACTTTTGCAATTTCATCTTTCAATAGTTGGTATTTCTCTACCTTCTCGAGTTCCTTCTCTTTCACCCTGTCATCACCTGGGATGGCAACATCAATCACAACAACCTCTCTCTCCTTCTTATCAATAAAGACAATTTCTGGTCTTCTAGCCTCGATTTTCCGATCACACTGGATTGTGAAGTCCCACAGTATTTTGAAATTTTCACTCTCCACCACTCCCTCCGGTTTCTGTTCATACCAGCAATTAGCTCTTTCCAATCCACATTTACCACAAAGTTGCCAGTGAATATACCGTGCCACGTTATCATGCCTTCCTTTATATTCTGTCTGCGCCAACTTACTGCATTCACTCACCACATGGGCCACCGTTTCTCCCTTACTACCGCACATTCTACACAAAGGGGATTCTGCTGTGTGAATTATTATTATTATTATTATTATTATTATTATTATTATTATAATTATATCCTTGACTTTTTCGCTTAGTCTCTGAAGCACCTGGCCCAAACCAGGGACCTTAGGTACAAAAGATTTCACTTAGTTGGCATAACCTTGTGGATGTGGGCTGTGACCAGGAGCTTTTGGAGCTTGTTTATGTTAACTGTGCCTGGAATTAATGATAATGATAAAGAATTTGTATAGCGCACTTTGTCGTATGGAAATGTTCAAAGGCGCTTTACATCAATCATTTGAGGGTTTTCCAATACACTTAAACAGAATCTAATAGAATTGCACTCTATCCATTTGGTATTCCATTGGTTTCATTGGTACCAATGGAATGGCATTCGATTCATCGGTATTCTAGTGGTGGAATGCATCTCATTATTGTGACTTAGTGTGGCTGATTAGGAGTGCATTCTACACGTCCATTGGTACCAATGGTGCGATTGGTACCAATAGAATGGCACTAAATACATTGGTATTCCGCTGGTGAATCGCACGGTGTGGGGTTCGCACGCTTTACGAACGAGGAAAATACATTGTATTTAGCGTGCGTTCCGGCATTTTCACCCTTTAAAAAAACGAAACGAAAAACAAAACGAACGAAAAAACGAAACGAAAAACGAAACGAAAACGAAGCATAGATATGCTATTTAGCACTTTTGGCTTCTCACGCTCTAAGACCTACTAATAAACATTGTGTTTGGCTTGTGTTTGGGCTCGCACTCTTTCATAACCAAGATTATACATTGTATTTAGCGCTATTGGGCTCGCACGCAGTTTACAAATGGCATACCGATCGGCTGTCTACTTTTCCATTAGTACCAGTGGTACCAATCGACAAGTAGTTTACGCGCGGCCCTCGGGTGTTAATATATGCAGCTTACAGATAGGATACCAATCGACTAACTACTTTTCCGTTTGAATCGATTTGAACCAATGGTAACAATCGACAAATCGCTTACGCACGGCTCTCAAGTAGTAATGAGATGCAGTTTACAAATGGCATACCAATCGACTGAGGAGCTTTCCATTCATTCCAATGGTACGAATCGTGATCATGGTGATCATTTACCAATGGAACCATTGGTGAGAGTGTCTTGACGATTGGTATCTGTTTGTGTATATTGGACATGTGTGATTGTTTTATTAATTGATTACAATTAAACATTTTTACAAAGGTCGACCTCATCACCGGGGTCTACGTCTCCTACTCGTTTTGAACAGTATTGTGGGATCTTTTTACGTCCCACAAGAACGAGGCCCTGTTAGGGGTAAATTCCGACAAGCGACATGGCCTTGAAACGGCGACACGAAGGAGCTGAAATGACGGCGAACGACGAGTCGCTCACGCGAAATTACGACAGCGACCTGCGAACCTTCCGAAATTGCGACATGAAAAGGTTTGAAACTCAGACGGGCGACATAAAGAACCTCCCTAACAGGGCCTCAAAAACAGTGCTGTGAGACCGGGCCTTCGGTTTTTCGTCCTTATCCGAGAAAACTAGAACGTCTAACAATTTGCAGATGTCAAAAGGAAAGCAGCACATTCTCCTCAGTTATTTGAAGACCTTGAGTGTCGACGTGCTTTTCAAATTATTATTATTATTATTATTACTTTTAGAAGTGTATTTAATATTATTATTTTCATTTTAAAGAATTTTAATGATGTATGAACATGTATTTGTTTTGTGACAATTATATTTTAAAGTTGTGCATAAATATTTTTAGCTGTTTTATTGATATATTTTTCTATTATTATTATTATTATTATTACTACTACTATTGCTGTTACCTTTTTATTATTATCACTACTGTTATTAAAAAGTGAGCCGTTTTGATTGTTCCTAGGTTGCACCCGTTAGTCCTGCGGAAGTTGTGTATGAGAAAGAAGGCTTCCTGTACAAGAAGGAAGGCGTGAGTTTTTTTTGTTCTCTTATCTGTTCAATACGGTCCACATGCTATCTCTATCGTTGACGCTGTGTACACTCCACAAAGCGAGGATCGTTTCAAGCGGAGTAAATCTTGAAGAGTATCCATCTAGTATTAACCGATTAAAAATTACCACGATTTTGATTTGGTTTCCTCGCAGCCATTTTAAATTTTTGTACTATTTAGTATTCCTATCACAAACTAAAGACATCGGCTCCTTCTCCAGGTACCGGCGCAGATGATGTAGCACATTGTTTCACCATTGTGTGTAAATTATTCAGTAACATCGTTTTTATTGTCTGGCCTTGTTTTACGTCATCAATGCCGGTTCCTGGACAAGGACCCAAGACATATGACCTGTGTTGTGTAACAAGGCGACACACGTGCTATAAAACCAGATTTTGTATAATAAACACTTCACAGGACTTCTTGCCTTACCAAAGAAAGTCAGGAGATGGTAAAAACTTTTTTTTTCAGAGCTGGAGAAAGCGTTGGTTCCTCCTGAAAGAAAGAGAGCTCAAGTATACAAGAGGGGTAGTTATCACGTGATATTTTATTAAACATGCAATCTTCATTCATTGTCAACCAGTAAAGGCAGTTTGGGCTCAGCAGTTTATTTATTTTCGTTTTGAAAATGAACTGAACCGTGAACTGTGAAAATGAACTGTCTTTTTCCCTTTTGTCACGAATTTCAGAAGTCACAAAATAGTTTAGCATACCTTCAGAACTTTAAGGTGTACAAGTTATTTTGCTTACGTAGGCTCAGTTATCCCACGGTGCTGAGTCATGCGACCTCAGGAACTTTGTTCCCAAAAACTCGTGGTCAGGCTGTCAGTCTTCTTCAGCTTCAAGACGAGCAAATGATGATAATAATAATAACAATAATAATAATAATAACAAAAATAATGATAATAATAATTTTAAAGTAATATTTATACGTAGGTTTATTTATAATACCACATGTACTATAAAAAGAGATCAAAAATCAGTATGGCTTAAAGGTGCTATCAAAATTGATAAAAATTGATAATAGTAATACTAATGATAATAATAATAATAATGCAAACTTATAGATGTAGCAATACCATCCGACCGAAACACCTCGACGAAAGTCATCGAAAAGCTTTCAAAATGCAAAGATCTTGAAATTGAAACCACGAGAATGTGGTGAATGAGGACAGAGACTGAGCCGGTTATTGTTGGAGAGCTGGGACTTATTAGAGAGGGAATGGACCAGAATTTAGGAAAGATCCCTGGAGCCAGCAACATTAAACGAGCTGCCGAAGACCATCCTCCTAGGAACGGCACACATAGTGAGAAGGTTTCTGTCCAACAAATAAAAAACTCCCGCGGTACCTCAGGACCAAGGTTTGGCTCAGGTTCTAGGAGAATGTTGGAAGCAATTAGCACTCAAAACGTTTAATAATAATAATAATAATAATAATTAATAATAATAATAATAATAATAATAATAATAATAATAATAATTATAATAATAATTATAATTTTTTTAAAATATAAATCTTTATTCAGTACTCATAAAAAGAACTATGTACAGTGCTTCACTTAGAAGGAATTAAAACGAAATTTGTACCTTGATATCTGAAAGAAAAGATCATAATGTCTCAATATTTCTTGAAATATAATCCACGACAGTGTTTCTCTACTAATTATTATTACTATTATCTTTAGCAATTACCACCAATATTTAACATCTTTTTTTCTCTTTTAAATCTGGCACGATAAGAATATTCAAAATAGTAAAAAAAAAAGAATTCATTATTTACAAGTCATTTCATTCAAAAAAAAAAAATAATAATTATAATAATTATAATAGTAATAACAATTACAGTGGAACCCCGTTAATACGGTCACCAACGGGCCAAAAAAAAGTGGCCGTATTAACGGGGTGGCCGTATTAACGGGCTTTCGTCAAATTTCATAGTTTAAGGGGGGTGATGACAAATACGTTGCACAAGCACTTCCTGAACGCCTAATCTCTTTAATAGACGATCGATTACAGGGATTATTCGTCATTTTCTAACAAAGAAAGGGTGCACAGCAGAAGTTAAAATTGTTGGGAAAGCTGTTAATCGAGGTGGTGGATACGGCATGGAAGTCCCTTGTCTTTACAGATTTGCGGGACCACAAAATCTCATTAAGCTGCTGAAAAACCTTCTGGACATTGAAAACAATCTTTCGGTAAGACAAATTCGCAAAAGAACCACAGAACAAGAGTCAAGCTGCAAGAAAAAAAGCAAGAAATGAAAACACTTTGCCAGGATGTTGTTCTGCTTTTTGACACGCACAAGAACTTGAATAAATACTTTGTAATTTTTTCTAACCGGAAGACTTTGAATACAACTACACGTTAAGATTAAGTAAATGACAGAGATCAGTGAAGTTGACACATCACATGCGTCTTGATTTTCTCAAGTGGCCGTATTAACGGGGTTAAATTATAAAGAAATATATGAGTTGGGACATTGGGAAATTGGCCGTTGGCCGTATTAACGGGAGACCGTATTAACGGGTTTTTTTTATAAGAAAATGTATGACCGTTTTGCCGAGCCAAAAAAAAGTGGCCGTAATAACGAGGTGACCGTATTAACGGGGTGACCGTAAGGCGGGGTTCCACTGTATAATAATAATGATGATGATAATGTTATTAGATACTTCTTCAGTGTCTTTTTAATAACTGATTACAGCTTGATAAATATGAAAACCTTGAAACGTAAAATTATCCAGTTTTTTTATGCGAGGATATGTTAACTGTGTTCTTTTTAAATCCACTCTCAACAGTACATATTCCTCTTCAGCGCACATCTCTGCAGTTATTTGCGTTGTATTGCTTTATTGAAACTGCTGACCGATTTTTCGCAGCCGCACGAGAAGGAGGAGCTCGGGATGATCAATCTCAGGACAGTGACGTCACTGGTGAAGGTTCCCAAGATGGAACCCCTACAGTTGGATGTTGTCACCGTTGACAAGTAGGTGATGTGAACGAGAGTTAAAAATAGTACGAAGCCTGATGGATTCATCGAATGCTGATACTTGCGATCGCCTCCCTTTTGAAAGTGAAATTCTGATAAATTATATTCGATTTTGAGATGTTCCTGACTCCGCCCAGTGCGGAAATACACGCAGCCAAATGAGTAAGTTCACGATAATCTCCTTAAATCAGGAATCGCTCTGGCGAAGGGTTGATTCACGAATGTCTTACAGATGAACCCACTGAGTCACGGGCTCCTGATCTTTAGGCGTTAAGAATTTAGCTTTGGTCCTTCCAGTGTTGTTAAAAACCTCAAAGCGAGGCTAGTAAGGCGAGTTTGTCATTTTCCTTTAAATGAAATGTACCACACCTTTGTCGCCGATGAGCCAGCAGCATTCAAATTTCTATTGAATACAAGTTTTGATTGCAAGCTCATCATAATGGCAGTGATTGGTGAAGAAATATGGTCAGGCGCGCATTTATGCATAAGGTCCATATTAAGCTTAGTTTGTGTCACTTCCGGTGGTCTCGTTTTATTTAGAACACACAGTTTGAAGGCAGATACAGACGAGGAACTTGAAGCCTGGTACTCAGCTCTGAAGAGCAAACAGGTGAGAGGGACCGGGGTTTGAATTCTCACTCTCAGAACCCTGCTTATCTCACTCCACCAATCATGCAGTTAGTCAGTGAGTCAGTCGATTCGTCAGTCGGTCAGGCTATGAAATAATCTCTCAGCCAGCCTGCTAGTCAGCCAGTCAATCAGTCAGTCAGTCAGTCAGTCAATCAGCCAGCCAGCCAGTCAATCAACCAGTCAGCCTGTCAATCAGCCAGTCAGCCGGTCAGTCAGTCAGCCGGTCAGTCAGTCAGTCAGTCAGTAAGTCAGTCAGTCAGTCAATCAGCCAATCAGTCAGTCATTCAGCCAGCCAGTCAGTCAGTAAGTCAGTCAGCCATTCAGTTAGTCAGTCAGCCATTCAGTTAGTCAGTCAGCCATTGAGCCAGTCAGCCATTCAGTTAGTCAGTCAGTCAGTCAGTCAGTCAATCAGCCAGTCAGCCAGTCAGCCAGCCAGTCAATCAGTCAGTCGGTCAGTCAGTTAGTCAGTCAATCAGCCAGCCAGCCATTCAGTTAGTCAGTAAGTCAGTCAGTCAGTCAGTCAGTCAGCCAGCCATTGAGTCAGTCAGCCATTCAGTTAGTCAGTCAGTCAGTCAGTCAGTCAGTCAGCCAGTCAGTCAGTCAGCCAGCCGGTCAATCAGTCAGCCATTCAGTCAGTCAGCCATGCAATCAGTCAGCCATTCAGTCAGTCAGCCATGCAATCAGTCAGTCAACCAGTCAGTCAACCAGTCAGTCAACCAGTCAATCAATAAATTATTCAATCAGTTTATCACCATTGAAGTTTTAAGTGGATAACGTCATCTTGACCACTGTGCCCCCCCCTCGCAGGTATTTGGTGTTTTGCTGAGTCAGCAGGAATTGGGTTCAGACGGCATTCCTCACCTTGTGGCTAAATGTCTACAGTTTGTTGAAAGCTACGGTATGCAAACCGTACTTCAGTTATTAAGTTACCGCTTAAACCTGCCCTATCTCGCTCATAGCCAGTCAGTTCATTGGTACTGACAATAAATGTGGCTTTCCTTGGTATGAGTGGCTTCTGACTATCACTGCTCCCCCTGGGTGGGATTTTGTCCGTTGCTGTAAAGTCCTTCCAGTAACAGCGCAATTTAGTGCAAAGTCTGAACTATCTAGGAAACTAAGAACTTCTTTATTTATTTAATTATTTATCGATGATGGTTAATAGAATAGATGGTGAATACAAACTTCAGTCACAAGGGTTAGAGATCAGAGATAGTTCAATTTTAAAATGGACCAAAAGGTGCGAGAGTCACCTCTTATATCGACCCCAACACGCACGCCTGATGTTTTGTTCTTTGATGTAAGTTAAATGCTGTACTTACTTTGGTTAGTTAAGGATTTTTCGTCGTTTAAACAACTGCAGGGGAATAGAAGGTGAAAGGTTTTGTCAATCACTGGTGATTTCTTCTTGTGTTACTTTGGTGGAAATGGCATTTTGGAAGACACATCTAATGCTTGGTTCATTTATATATTCTAAGTGCTTTTAAAATTAGGTTAACCAAAGAGTTTTATGACTCCCTACCAACGGCGAGTTAGTATAAGGTGAAAGGTTAGATACGTTGCCTTCTTATTCGTACCCAGTTTAAATGGGTACTTCTTTTCTTTTTCATCTGCTGTCAAATTACAATTTTATAATAGCGCAATTCGCATTGTTGGTAAGGTGATATTTCTTGTGACATTGTTCTATCATGATTCAGGCGGCATTGAAATGGAGGGAGTGTACCGAGTGAATGGCAGTCAATTGATGATGAAAAAACTCGAGACTTCGTTTGATCAAGGTAAACCCTTCCTCTCTCTCTCTCGATTACATGGAATATTCTCGAATTATTACCACTAATCGTTGTCTTCACAGCCGCTGTCTGGCTCGGCAACGCGTCTCCTCAAACTTAGGTGAGAGCGTTGCGTGACGCTGTCTGGCTCGGCAAAGCGTCTTCTCAAACTTAGGTGAGAGCGTTGCGTGACGCTGTCTGGTTCGTCAAAGCGTCTTCTCAAACTTAGGTGAGAGCGTTGCGTGACGCTGTCTGTTTCGTCAAAGCGTCTCCTCAAACTTAGGTGAGAGCGTTTCGTGACGCTGTCTGGCTCGGCAAAGCGTTCAAAGAAAGTTACAATTTTCAAGTCTTACGAGCTTCTGGTTGAGAATAATTTTCCGTCGAAAGCCTTGAATTTCTAGACATGTGATCTCAGTGAAGCAGCCTCGTACCGATATACTACTTATTAACCGAGAGTGAGGTCATTACAGGGAAATCTTGGACCGAAGGCTTCAGTGATGTATTGACCGAGCGATAGCGAGTTCTGAGATTTCCTCGTAATGACCAAACGGACGAGGTTAATAAGTTGTTTATTATGTGGCCTTTCTAAGCACTGTAAGAGGTTATTCGAGGTCATGTTCACTGAACCGAAACACACCTGACCATACAATCGAAACCACGATTTGATAGAAGAAACGGTTTCTTTGAAAATAAGACAACTTTTGTCTTTATTAGAAAAAAATGTTTGGGGAAAAAAGTTTCATAATGCCCGGTCATTACAAGAAAATCTTGCCCGCTCAGCAGCCAATCAGAGCGCGCGTACTATTGTAGCCATATAATAAAATCAGTTAATTGGATAATCTGAAAGAATAAACTGAGTTGAAAATTTTGTCATAAAGGATGAATTTATCAAACTGGATATATGAAAAATTTCATATATATGAACTGCGCTAGAGGGATTTCACAAGTAAAAGATCCTTTGTCTACACAACTTAAGCAGTTGCGAAAAAAGTCCTGAAAAAATTCGGGCTTGAATGGGATAAGAATCCATGTAATTTGCTGGTACAATAGTGCTGATCAGGAAAATTCAAAGTGATCCAAACTTCTCCATGTCACTGAGACTTCAAATTAAAATTTTGGCGTGCGTGCTTCATGTGTTCCTTTGTTTTTCTCTGTTCAGATGCCGCACGGGTATTGTTGACTTTGGACGAGTGCGGGGTTCATGACGTCACCGGAGTTCTAAAGAAATACCTTCGGCACCTCCCGGACCCCGTGATACCCGGTGATATGTATGATGCTTTCATCCAAGCCAGCCGTAAGTAACCACCGATGCTATTTGAAACTAACTCGCACACCATCACGAATCCTGCAATCTGATTGGATAACGTACTCACTATCTATTCAGCATTAGTATAAATCTACTAGCGTTCTATCACAAATGCCGCGCTCTGATTGGCTACGCTACCCACTATCTATTCTGGGATAGATAGTGAGTAGCGTAGCAGTGTGCCCTTGCTAACAAAATGGCGGCCGCTTCTTCACGTTTTTGAAGTGTCCTTGAAGATTTAGACAGTTTACTGGTCGAGGCTGTTCCAGAAAAGACAAAGTTCTGAACGACTAGTAGATTTATACTAGGGACGGACCATTAGAAAAGTGATGGGGGGGGGGGGGGAACCGAAAAAAAATTCATGCAAGGGAAAATGCCAAGAAAAAAAATTCATGCAAAGAAGAAGGTAAAAAAAAAAATTCATGCAGAAGGAAGGTCCAATTGTGACTTTTTCACACGTAGTAAAAAAAATTGGTGCAGAGGGGTTCACCTGAAAAAAAAATTCCTGCACAAGCAGTGAGCGAAAAAAAATTCGCGCAAGCTGAAAATTCCCCACCCCCCCCCCCCATCACTTGTCTAATGGTCCGTCCCCTAAAACAATTAGATTATTCGCTCTCGATTTCTATGCGTGATAGTTGACGAAAACGCGAGCTCATAATCTAATTGTTTAATAGATAACTGTTCATCCCGTCTTCTGAGTTCACTCAAAGACATCATGTCGTTACCACTATCATTTTTTGTTTCACTAGTGAACCCGGACCACAGCATAAGACTTCAGACTATCAAAGAGCTGATCGCTTCACTGCCTAAAGTGAACCATGATACTCTGAAGAAGATTGTGTTTCACTTGACAAAGTAAGAAGTGTCACGTTGGTAGTGTAGTGGTTAGCGTGTCGGACCTCCGAGTTGGAGGTCTGGAGTTCGAGCCCTGACGATGGCGCTGTGTTGTTTCGTTAGATAAGAAACTTAACTAGACACTGTCTCTCTACACCTCGGTGTATAAATGGTTACCGGCGATATATTGGGGTAATGGGGTAACCATGCGTTTGACAAGCATCCCACCCAGGGGGGCAGTAAAAATACTCCCAGGTGCTTCACACTACTGAAACCGGGATAAGCTGGGCCTCCTGTGGCACTAGTAGGTCTCCTGTGACACCTCTCATGTGGTCCACCGGTGACTCTGTGATTGACTAGCATCCCATCCAGTAAGGGAGTAACAATAGCTTCATGCTACTGAAACCAGGATACGCTCACGCTGCTTGTTCATCATGGCTCGTGTGCGGCTTTACCTACCAACATCAGCACCTGTTAAAAACCTTGAGGCCCTCATCCATTAAAATTAAAATGAATCAAAAATATTATTTTGAATCAGAAAACTGTGCGTATTTGTAATGTGATCATGCGGTTTCAAGTTCAATTTTCAATTTGTGATGTATTTGCTCAAGTGAGTTTTTCAAAAAGCTCAAATTGCATGACCCGCTTCGGCGAGTACAATTTGACCTTTTCACTCAAACTCAGTCATATAACCGACTGAGGTTTCACACAATTTAGAGTGAACGTGTAGTGCCCTTTTTCGCAGTTTCATTAATAATGCATACACTTAAGGCAAAATCAAACACAGTAACATGCTATCTGGCCAGCAGTAATGAAGTTGGCGCGAAAAGACATTAAAATGAGTAGGTATGTAAAAAAAGCTCGCTCACAGGGGTAGTATGGGGCTGTTTTCTCTTTTCATTAATGGAAATTGCCCACGTTGGGTTTTTTTCTGTAGGGTTGTATCGTGTGTTGCTGTGAACAAGATGGGAATTCCCAACGTTGCTATGATATTTGGACCTACACTCATGTCCAATGAGCAGGTAATGACTTAATTTATGCGTATCGCCCCAAAAGTCAGTATAAGGTGTGTATAAGTACGACTCATACTTATTTCCCGAAAAGTCATTATAACATTTATGTATAAGTATGACCAATATTTATTTCCCGAAAAGTCAGTATAACATGTGTGTGTAAGAATGACTCACTGATTTCCCGAAAGGTCATTAAAACATCAGTATAAAAGTCAGTATAAGGTCTTGTTTGATATTTGTACCCAGTCTCATGTCCAATGAGCAGTTAACGACTCAATTGATATTTATTTTCCGAAAAGTCGGTATAACATTTAAAGTTGCCATGATATTTGGTCCTACACTAAGGTCCAATGAGCAGGTAATGACTTAATTTATACTTATCCCCAGAAAAGTCGGTATAACATATAACGTGGTCATGATATTTGGCCCTACTGTCAGGTGCAGTGAGCCGCAAATGACTCAGTATACACGTCTTTTGCAAGAAGTCACTGTAACATTTAACTGTAGATCACATTCACAAAAATATTCTGCTTGTGTAATTCTGTTTTGTTTGTGTTTGTCTAGACGGGTGGAATGGATGACTCCTCCATTAACAAGGAATTCTTACTAACTGGTGAAATGATCACCTATTTCCAGTGGTTATTTGATGTAAGTAGCTCGAATGACTTGCATAGGTCATGTAATGGGGAGCGGGTTGTAATACTGAAACGATGATTATATGTAACGAGAACCACTGCGTGAAACTTACCGGGGGCCAGTGGGACACGGGATTGCATAGATATAGTTAACCTCTCGCACCTCTCACGATGGAAGGTTCACTCAATGTAGATAGCTTTGATAAGTCGCTCTTATTCTCGATAAGTTTCACGATGGAAGGTTCACTCTTAAGTGATCGCTCGTAAATTTGTCTCCAAATATTCACCCTTAAATTTTCGCTCAAAAACTAGTGCATCGTAAAGGTTGGAGAACAAAAAGCTATAACCTTTCTATTCACTAACCTCCATGTCTCGGGCTTTTCAAAATGGCGGATAAGATTTCAATGAGCCAGCGAGCAAAAGTAACGAGCCAGCGATATATCTCAGTCAGCGATATATCCCTAACAATGTAACGTTGAAAAAACGACAGAAACCGTCTGCATTTTATGACCGGTGCCATTTTATGACCGGTGACTGTGTGTTTATACTAAAACAATTGTTCGCCTCAGGCTCAGTGATTATCGGTGAATGTTCACCTCGACTTCGTCTCGGTGAATAGTCACCGTTAATCACTTCGCCTTCGGCGAATAATTGTTAAATTCAAATAGTAATGTATAGCATTGTAATTCTGTGAATGAAGCATTTCACAATATTTTAATGTTGTCTTTAACACGGTTTAAGACGGTTCTTTTATTGACTTATATAACTCACTGAAAGGTAAATTTTAAGGTTACGGCGTTTCTAATTGCGGTGGTTGTAATGTTATTCTTATCTTTTCAGGTCAATGAAGAAGAAGTACGAAAAGATCAGGTAAAATTCAGAAATTTATAGCTTTCAAGTGTTAGGGGTATTTACCAGAGAAATGTCTTCCCCGCACGAGTTCCATTCAGGGATCACTTCTTGACTGTCAGTCTTGTTGTTATGGTGACTATTAAACACACTTCAGAACGGGATTGACTTAAATTACGCATGCGTTACCCGTCTCATCACACTGATATGGCTATTTCATACCGAATCGAGTGGTTGTTCTTCAGTTCAAAGATAAGGTAGCTATTTATTGAAGAGCTTTGCCTCTTTGTATTAGTCAAGACTCAGTAAAATAGACTTTGAACTTTTGAAACCCTATTCCAGAGACCTCATGTCTGCGATAAAACTTTGCTTCCGTCACAGATAATGAAAGATGCGTTGGAGAAGATCAGAAGACTCCAGACCGAGGTACACCAAGTTTCATACTGAATTCCTCTTGTTATACTACTACATGAGAAATTTCTGTAATTTGATTGGCTAAGAGCAGTGGTATTTCCGCTTAATTTGAACCTACATGTGAAAATTACAAACCTTTTGCAAGTAGTAGTATAAACAAATAATAGCATGATTTATACGTGATATTTGGCATAAATACCACTCGAGATATTTCAAAATTGTCTCAAATTTCACTCGCCTAACGGCTCTTGAAATTACGTACAACAATTTTGAAATATCCCTCGTGGTATTTATACCAAATATCACTACAAACCATGCTATTACCTATTCTAATAATGTACATGCAAAAATGTCAAGGCGCTGATTCGCTGAGAACACGTAAATTAATCCCAAACTGTGCAGAAAGTTGAAATTGAGTGCAGAAGGTGAAACTCTTTAGATGTAGGCAAAAAATCTATGGAAACGTGTTCCCCATCTAATGCTGTGGCACCAGACCTAGGGAAAGAGGTAGACGGAGTATATTACAGATTAAAAAAATAACGGTGAACTAACGACTAACTGACGTAGAATGATTAATGTTTCCCGCTAAGCTCTTAAAAAGCCCTATAGAGTCTCTAAATCGTGCCGTCAGAATAGGTTTCTGACTAGTTCGTTCGTGCGTCTCTCAGTCAGAAATTCCATTTTCCTTAGAAGCTAACCTCTATATTTATTATGGGGATAGTTTCTAAAGAAACTGGTGCTGCGTGGGTGGGAAATTGAAACACAAGAAATTGGGTAAATCAAACGAGTTGATTAAGTAAGTTATACCACCGTAAGGTAAAAGGGAGGTGCTAGGTGGTATAACTTACTTAATCAACTCGTTTGATTTACCCAATTTCTTGTGTAACCTCTATATTTACTTTGGTGTTTTCAGTAATGGTCTAAAAGGAATGTGTAATCTGTTCGTAATTCTTTAGTCCACTCAGCCACAGCCATCCAGTGAAGAATTTACTCTCGATATCTACGTT
>OX453278.1:7376096-7443596 GCA_949710005.1 Ricordea florida
CCAGTTTGTCATGCACCAAGGGTGGTTGCTTACGAAAGAGTTAACTGTACTTCTATACATGTTATTGTGGTGCTGCGTCGGTGGGAAATTGAAACACAAGAAATTGGATAAATCAAACGAGTTGATTAAGTAAGTTATACCACCGTAAGGTGAATGGGAGGTGCTGACGTTTCGAGCGTTAGCCCTTCGCTCCGACGAAGGGCTAACGCTCGAAACGTCAGCACCTCCCATTCACCTTACGGTGGTATAACTTACTTAATCAACTCGTTTGATTTAGCCAATTTCTTCTATACATGTTAGCCTTCGCAAGTAACGAAAAACATGCCAACTCTATATGATTAGCCTTGACATTGTATGGACCAGTGAGAAGTCCATCGATAACCAGTCGTGACGAGCTCGCATGTGGTTTCCCGCGCTTGTTGCTGGCGGGATGCGGTTGCTTTGAATTCTGATTGGTTCATTAGGCAGCCTGCAACTGTTGTGATTGGCCACAGTAGTTGCTTTGTGTTTTCGTTTTACCACAGTCAGTTAGAAACTACTCTATAAAGTATTGTTGTTGTTTAGTCGTTTTTCAAGGCTATCAAATCTGACAAGTCAGAAACAGACCAGTGGCCTCTGCACAAAATGACGCTTTATGTTGGCATTCCAGCCGAGAAATCCACCAAGGGACTGGACCCAAGGTACCTTGAGTGTTTCACTTCCTCAACACCAATCTTAACCGCGCAGCTTGCCTCATTTCGCATTCCGCTAATCTCCCGAAGCCGTTTGAAAATTGCTCTTTTCGGGGTTGGTATATGGGTCCCTTCAATACTATAACCCTGTCAGAGTGACCACAAGGGACAATGCGCTTTAGTATAAATACTCTGGTGATTATACAAAATCGCGCGCTCTTATTGGTTCGCTATCTCGGATTATCAGCCGATAATCACCTCGACGAACAAAATGGCTGCCAGTCGTTCGCGCGCTTTTGATGAAATAAAAATTTTTCGTGTTGTAAAATGCTTTTCTTTTCTTTTTTGAAATAATCACCTGTGCATTTATACTAAAACAATTATTCGCCTCAGACTCAGTGATTCTCGGTGAATATTCACCGAGAATCACTTCGCCTTCGGCGAATAATTGTTGATTAATATATACCAACTCAGCAACCTTAGGTTTTTTGAGCAATCTGAATGGCTCACTATCTCGAGATATTCAACACTATTCACCTCTCACAAAGTGGTTAATGTCGGGGATTGTGCGAAATCCTCGTGGAAGTGAGGTTGGGTCCAAGAAAAAAAAAATGGCCGACGTCAACTGTCGCTTTACAGCTGTTTCCGAGAGATGTCATTGGGGTTGCTTCATTGTATATACTAAAACAATTATTCTCTTCAATCTCGGTGGATAGTGGTTATAGAAATTAAATATTCTGCCACTTTTCACCTCGATTTCAGAGAATAATTGTCAAATAAACCGGATGGGACTTAAGCTATTGAATAATACAGATGGTTGACATGTGGAGACCTCGTCATAGAAATAAGGATAAGTTGAAGACAATTGAACACAGAACTCAGTGAGTTTCTAGGAGAGCAGAAATGTATTATGGAACACTGGTGAATAAAGCCTTGCGGTAGTGAATCAAAACGATTTTCTTGTTTGGCCTAAAAACGCTAAAATCCTCCGATAACACTCCCTGGTGACCAATCGTATTTTCTCGCGACCTGCCTTGTTCACTTTGTACTAGTATCTTAAAACGAATTTAGATTTTCATCACTCTTTCTAGGCTCCTTGGAACAACCTTTTATCTCATAGATACTGAGATTTCCTCACGAAAGAAAGAGTGCGTAAAAATGATACGTAAAATGCATTAGCCAATAGGAAACGCGAACGATGAAAACTCACTAGTGAAAAAACGTCGTTCGTCCAATCACAAACGCGAACGACGAAAACTCACTAGTGAACAACATCGCATCGCGATTTCGATTAAATTTGAACCTATAAGCCTCAGTCAGGTTTTTTTTTTCAGTTGAAAAATGTTTATAAAAGTTGTGAAGGTATAAACTGACGTTTTATTTCTTGTGTTACTTCATTAAATATTTGATTTTGAAAGAGAAACTGATGTTTTAGTTATTCTAGTTTTACACGCATACTTTGCAGTTGAATGGGTTCCCTAAACACGCGCGTAAGATTGACAAAATTTGGCTTTTCAAAAATCTCAGTTTCTATAAAATAAACAAATTACACCATGGAAATGCTTTGTACGATTTTTTATTCACTCGTTGAGTTGTATCAGAAAACTCACTCGTTCGCTGCGCTCACTCGTTCGTATTCTGATACTACTCAACTCGTGAATAAAAATCGTACGCGCGCATTTTCCATGGAGTAATCTCTATATACAATATCCTATTTTAGTATAAATACTCAGGTGATTATACAAAATCGCGCGGTCTGATTGGTTCGCTATCTCGGATTATCAGCCGATAATCACCTCGACGAACAAAATGGCTGCCAGTCGTTCGCGCGCTTTTGATGAAATAAAACTTTTTCGTGTTGTAAAATGCTTTTCTTTTTTGAAGTAATCACCTGTGTATTTATACTAAAACAATTATTCGCCTCAGGCTCAGTGATTCTCGGTGAATATTCACCTCGACTTCGTCTCGGTGAATATTCCTCGATAATCACTTCGCCTTCGGCGAATAATTGTTAAATACAAAATCCTATTATAGTCATTTGGCCTTTGGTCCGTCACAAAGTGATTTGTTATTGTTATTCTTTCTCAGCTGTGGATTTACTGTAGTGGTAAAAACAGACCAGGAAGACATTACTAGGCGAGTGAGACTCACCTACATTGTGCTGAATTCTAAATATCAACAATAGTTGTTTACTCGTTCCGTTATTTTGGTCGTTCGTATCTTAGTTCTTGTTGTTTTAGTGAAAATATGTTTTTCGTGTCTTTTCGGTTTTTCCTTTCCCTTTGTCAGTTGGAGAATGTAAGCGAAACTTTAATACTACTTCTCTTCTGATAATCATCGACATTCCGATCGTAAACAATTGAAAGTAGGAGTTCAATTTCCCGTTCGATGTAATTTTACCTTTCATCTGTGTATATGTGTACGTGTTTTCCTTTTTTCTTTTACTCTCTTTCAGTGTCCCAAATATGTTTGTTAAACTCTAGATACCCTGACACGAATAAAGTTTAACGATAGTGGATTTGAATCCATAAATAAATCGGTTATCAACAACGTAACTTGGAAACTGCTCTGGTTTTTAAGAATTTTGCTTCTTGGTTTGTGATGGTTATTTTGAAGTACGTACCAACTGTTGCTTGTAGTAGTGGTTTGTTTCCTGAGCAAACTTTATTTTCCCTTTTTTTTTTTTTTTTGCTTCATGCTTTTAAATGTTTATTCTAAAGACCAATTGTAGCTTGTAGCGTTGGGTATTTTACTATGCTAACTTAAACTTCCTGTCTTCTTGTTCTTTTTTTGTTTTGTTTTGTTTTGTTAGATACATGTGTGCCAAGGATAAGGGTGACATGCACCGATGGGTAGCTGCAGTACTGAACATGAAGGTGACATCGGGTGGTCGTTCTGATTTTTTTTGCCACTTCTGTACTTCTTCAGTTGTATTTCTTAACCGTGACTGCAGATTGATTTAGTTAAATTTTTCTGTTGTGAATATCATCTCCTCTCTGCTGCCAAGTGGACAAAACCGTTAAAAGTGAAAATATTCACTGAAAAAGAAACGTCACCAGATCAAACGAGTCTCCGTGTTCAGTGATTTTTCCAATGTTCTATGTTCTCGTCCACAGATGGAAAAGCGTTAAACAGCACAGTGTTTTAAACTTTTTGTCTTTCCTTTGATCACGTAGAGTAAATGTCAAAATACTTTCCTGTTTGTACAAAGTGCAAATAGTGTTGTTTACCAGGTAGATCGCCTTCATGATAAACTCTCAGCCATTGGTTGGGGATTGGGCTTTTTTTTTTTTTAAACTGATTGGTAATATTTGCTTTATTTTTTCATTGAATAACGGTTCGCTTCCTCTAGACCCTGTGACTTCAACCTAAGTTTTTATCCTTCACGATCTGTTTATACCACAGCACCCTGAAGGTATTTGGTCTGATCCTTCGCAAGCAGACACCGTGGGAACGTTGTCCGCTGAATCAAAGGTGAGTTCGTTACTCGTTACTTTTTATAGTGACTATAGGAAATCAAGAAAACATTGTAACGTTTAAATGATGTGGCACGCTGTTTTGGCACTGTCGATGCGACTTATTTTCATAGGGTATGTCTTGTTTAACCTATAACCTCACCCAATCTTCTCATCTTCCTCTCCATTCATGGTGATCAATGGTTACATCAGTTGTTCTTGTCTCCTATGAATCGAATAAATGATGAACATGCGTGGGCGGCATTCAAAGGAGAGGACAGAAGGGGACTTCGAGTGCGAGGAATTCGAGCGCGAATCGCGAGGGCGGCGGGCACTTGCCCGAACTCCCTTCTCCCCTTTGAAACGCTGGCTAATAAACGACTCGCTACTTTTCGTGCCTAGATGTCTATTGACTCTTCGATAGTTCGATCTTTTAGTTTGATTTTTGAATGAAAGTGTAGACCGCAGGTATTGTTTCCATTGTGGTTTGCGTCAAATAATAAAAATCTAAGAACTGTTGATTAAAACGGCCGTTCATTCTTAACAGGGTAAACAGACTGAAGATTTACCGTTCTTTCTGGGCAGGCAGGTTTGTGTGTGTGTTGCTTGTTTATTTGTTTTTAATATTTGTCAATTGAAAACGCAAGTAAACTGTTGTAAAAGATAATCTCAGAAGTAGTTATGTAAATTAGTAGTGGTAATCATACGGTTTCGAGTTCAATTTGGGATTGATTTGCACAGATGAGCTTTTTGGAAGAATCACGAGTGTAAATCAATCGCAAATCGAACGAGAAAACCGCATGATTTCCTGTTAAGAATTATATATATAAAAAAAATTTGATTTTGTAATTTTCACTGGTGCTACACTTTTTGCACTGAAGTTACACTATTTGCACTGGTGTTACACTTGAACTGCACTGCTCTTAGCCAGTCGCAATGGAGTAATTTTTTCATGTTTATTATTATGGAAGAAATGAACCGATGGAACACCAAATTAGTCTGATCTTAGGACTGGGAGCGAGACGTATGAGATACCGACTCGGCGAAAATTCGATGTCATTTGGAGTGAATGGGGTTGGGGTCATGTAGGATATGCATACATAGGCTTTTGCACGAGGGAGGGGAAGGTAGGTCATGAAAGTATCGCGTACCTGCAATTGTACATACTGCTAAGCTTTCTTGGCAAATCATATTGTCATTGTATTGTGCTCGGACTCGTTAGGTAAGTTTCATGTAATTTACCGGTATTCTACAATCAAAATTTGAATTCTGTTTTATGATAATGCACATTGTTTTTTCCTTATCGAATCATGGGAAGTTTTGTCGAATCCCTGTAAGCGGTCCGTTCGTTTAAAGTCCTAAGCTTCCTGCTAACCAGTGTACATAAATAGTGAGAACAGAGAAGCGACACGTGTAATGAACTTAATTTTCTTGTCAACAGTCGTTTAATCTCAGACGGAAAGGCTCCTCGAAGCACGTTGTAGAGGAGCTCAGATTAAAACAGAAGTCCTTAAGACGCCCCGTTGATAGAGCTCCACCTCCAACGTGACCCTCTGGGACATAGTTGGTGCCGTGGTGTCCGAGTGACGACGTTATGTGGCCACGAAAGAGAGAAAACGAAAGAAATTGAACATTAAGTGTTTCTTACTTATATGGATCTTTGCTAGCAAAGATGAGCATCATGAGGAGTTCACGAATAATTGTTCATTAGGATTCCTAGTTTGCAAAGTGACATCTTAAAGGTCCCTAAAATTCATTGAAGAAAAACCGAGCATTCCATCAATAGTGGAACTTTTTTTCAGTAGCTTTATAAGAATTGTGTATCTGTGAGCGAAGGCTTAATGTAAGAACCAAGGCTTTGACCCTAATAGTTTTCACAGTGCGTCTAAGCTTTATAAGTTGCTGGTGATAAAGTTTACTTCCTTGTGACTGGTTGCGGGTGAAACACTCGCGTAGTTTTATTAACTGTCGATTCGTATGTCTCTCTCTCATGGCCGTTCTTAGGATTGCCTGTCCCCAAAATAGAAGGGAACGACAAACGCTAGAAGGGCCGGTAAGGAGACTTTGCTGTCGCTGTATAGATGAAACGTAGCGCCAAATTGTAGTATTTAAAACTGTAGAATAGTAAGAAAAAAATTAGGTGACGCTGGGTGATTGAAGGATTGATTGAGCGATCGAATAATTGCTCAATAAGATTATTGATCAATCGATTCATTGATCAATCGAATTTTTGATCAATCAAATTATTAACCAATCGAAGTCTTGATCAGTTGAATTATTGATCAATCGGTTGAGCGATCGATTTTTATTCTGCTGCATTGAATTCAATTTCCCTGCAGCTAATTTTTAGAATATTTCTTAGCGCTTTTAGACAGACTACTCTCCTGGGGTACTCAAACGCGCCTTTCAGACAAGTGGCAACCAACATATTGAGCGTATTTTTTAAATTGAAATTTCTATTATATTTTCTCGAACGTCAATGTTTTTGGTCAGCAGATGAACCCAAGGCGAATGAGTAAAGCTAGATTAAACCAGAGTATCCCTCGTTTAAGAATCATCGAACGGTGACGGTTTCTTCTTTTAACACATCAGTACGAGTAAATCCAACGTAAATGTTATAATATAGAGTAGATAATCTCTTTGTTGATCGGGTTATACATTGTAAAGTCGAATTGTTTGTAGCTGGGAGCTGAAATAGCCGAAACGTTAACATTTATGGATTCATTTTTGTACAAATGTTTTTCTAGAGTATCAATTGATAGTATAGGTAAAAAGAGGCATTTTGCATATTTTTGTTGAATTGACTGTTTTTTTTTTACAGTTGTATTTTGTTTCTGTGTGTTTATTTTGGTTGAAGTTACTGGTTTGTTACCTATGTAAGCTTTCTTCTATAGCAAAATAGAAATTTCCTCAAAGAGAGAGTCCGGTAATAGTAAAATAGTAACATAACAATGTAATAGTACATATTCATGTTCTTGTAATTCTAGACAATTTAGAATCGAGGCGTTTCACCTTGATTATCATTCCTAAGCTCTTGTCGCTCTTGTCACTCTTGTCTTGTCACACTGCCTAATTATAGTTATCAACAGATTGTTAATGTTGGTCAATAATTCTGACCCGAGGCCTTAGCCCACTTATAGCCGCAACCCTCCCCTCCGGGGCCGAAGGGGAAGGGTCGTTGGGGGGGGGAGGGGGAGGAAGTGCGGTGAAATGTGGGCTTCCAGGACCTTCACGTCCTGCTTTGAGTAAGACCACTGGTATGGTTTTCATTGCAATTTCCTCCGAAATACTAGCCATTTTGTTTAAAGTCCTTTAAATTTACATTTTTCTCAACGTGAGTGAAAAATTCAACAAGTTATGGTCTAGATGCAGAGTGAATTTATTCCTTAATGGTGCTGATACATTTCCTACATTACCAGTAGGTAGAATAAGTTACAACAACAACGAAATTCATTGTTGGTGATCATTCTCTTATTTTCTCAATAACTATCTTTATCACCTGGTATTTACATCAGTGGGAGAAAGTGGTTGCTGATCACTTTGCACCGGGAGAGCATAACTGACGAGCGTTCCTCCTCTATTACCATTTGGATCGAGCCTTTTGACAGACCAACGTATTTTAAGAAAGGCATTGTCCTCCGCACTTCGCCTCATAACAGCTTCCATAGTTTTCTATATTGAAAATTATTGCAAAGAGTTGTTCAAGTTGGGGTGGCTTTGTTACAAACAAATATTTTGAAAACCAACCCACCTCTGTGAAGGCGACTAACCTCCTTCCAGTGCGCGATGAAATACACGATTGCTGAAAGGCGTTATGAGATTGCTGACTGAGAAATGTTCAGTAGAAAGAGACTACGGGAAAATGAAATATGGAGGAGAGTTTTTTTGTGCACAGGTTACTTAGCAGCCATATTGCTTTTGCCAACATGTGCGGACCTCGGCTAAAACACATTCATTTCGTGCGAAACTTAAGACGTTTTTGAAATTAACTACGGCTGTCAAAACGCCTGATCAAGAATATAAGCGGGGAGAGGAACGCTCTTTGTGATGGGCTCGTGGTTGAACTTATAAGGGTTTAATGACATTAGATCTTAAGCTCTATCTTATAGTAGATAACACTTTATTTTTACGCTTTTTTCTGTAAAGAACTACAAAAGCAGTTTACAGAATAGTTGTCCTGCAACTAAAAATAATACAACAAGATACGTTCAGTGAAATGGTCGTGTTTAAAGACTTGACAGTTATATGTTTAAAAAAATAACGGAAAAGACCATAAACTGGGTTAAGGTTTAGGTCCGGATATGAATGATTTCAGACCAAATTGTTCTCCACTCAGTTCAATTACCATTAAAAATTGTGATCATTGCAACCTCCTGCTGACACTGCTAACTGAAGAGGAAAAAATGAAACGTGTCGGCAAAATATAAAGAACTCGACTCCATTAAAGGAGACAATTATCACTCTCTCCAAACCCAAATTGCACTCTACTGCAGCCGTATTAAACTTCCCAGCCCAATAAAAGGTATTTGATTGGGCAACATGCGGAGCAACAGAGCAGCATAGACAAAGCTTCTTGCCGAGAACTACCCGATTATTGAACTCAATTTTTCAAAACACCTTTTATCTGTCACTGTTAATTTATTCATTGCATTTGTCCACCTTATTATAGTTTATCTTTGCAAATCGCCTGTATTTTCATTCTCAAGATCGATCAGACAAATTATTATTACCTACTATTTTTTTTATGAGAACCTTTTCATAAAAAGATTTGAGAAAAAAAAGAACTTTTATGAAAAAAACAAAAACACACCTGAAGGAGAGTAAAGAATGTTCTCTTACGTTTTTAAAAAAGTATACTGAAAAGGTAAAACTGAGTCTGACAGACAATTAAGTCAAATAGTTTACATATTATTTTTAACATGAACAATATGATATTCATGTTGGAGGATACGCGGAATAATATTTTAGTCTGTAGTCGGACATGAGGAGCACCTTTAAAAGCAAACCTTGTAAGGCTCCATCCTCACTAATGCGTTTTCAAAAGTCACCGTTTTCATCTCGGCAAAAACGAAGCAAACCACTTTCACTCACACTAGCGTTTTCGCATCGTTTTCACTTATCCGCACTAATACGCTAAAAAACGTTGAAAACGACTGGAGCCAAGGACTGCGCATATGTTAGATTCTCGATTTGGACTGGGACCGATTGCATGTGACGCTTTTTACGTCATCGTTTTCCTAAGTCTCCGCTTTCGCCTGTCAAACACTAGAAGCGGAGCGTATTTAAAACGATGCGTTTTCACATGTCTCCACTTTGGAGAGCGTTTTTGAATAGATAAGTTTTCATTTGAAAACGCATCCCTTTTCGAGCGTTGTAGTGTGGACGAAAAGGCCAAAATGCATCGAAAAGTGTGCGTTTTCAAACGAAAACGTATTAGTGTGGACGGGGTCTAAGTTCAAATCCCCCCATAAAACATGTTTTTTTTCAAATCTTAGCAGAAAGACATTCTCAAAAACGTGTGTATGCTTTATTTGCAATAAAGAATAGATCGATTGGGTGATTGTGACAACTGGTGTTGTTTCGTTGATTCTTTAGGGGGTTACAGGCTAAAAACCTCAATACTCAAGCCATACTCTACATACATACATACACACACACACACACACACACACACACACACACATACATACATACATACATACATACAGATAGACAGACATACAGACATACATACAGACATACAGACAGACATACAGACATACAGACATACATACAGACATACATACAGACATACAGACAGACATACAGACATAAAGACATACAGACAAACAGACAGACATACATACAGACATACAGACATACAGACAGACATACAGACAGACATACATACAGACATACAGACAGACATACAGACATACATACAGACATACATACATACAGACATACAGACAGACAGACAGACAGACATACATACATACATACATTCATACATACATATCCTTTATTTAAACACGATGTAGGTTAAAGCTCAAAGCTTGTGGGGTCGTGTAAAAATGAATACAAATGGATAAAACTGTATAAAAATAAGAATAACATCACTTACAAAATACAACTACAATTGAAACTCTAATTAACAAGTATAACTCAAATATACAGTAAGATTTTAACCAAAAAGTAAAATGGATCTACATTAGTTATCTCTAAGTCAATTGACTATAGTTAAAAGCATTTAAGATCTTGGTAGTGCCTGGGCAGCGACTGGACCGACTGTGCGCTAAAATCAAGTTCCTTAAAATAAGAGTCCTTCTTCTCTGCTGCTTCCCTTGTGTTACTGGAACCTTCATACACATCTACTGATTTCAGAATTTCTGAAAGTTGACAAAATCTATAATTACTCGCTGCTGCCATCATTTCAAGGAGGCTGTTTCTTGAACGCGATATGTAGATTTTCCATTGTTTAATGCAGTTTTTGGACCGCTCTTTAAGTTAATTTTAAAGACCAGTCTGGATCTTTCTTTTCCCGCTCCTTAAGTTGACAAGCCTGCTGCATTAAAATGTTTCAGTGGCAGGCAGCTGGTTTCGCCGACAACTCATTATATTTATATGTCTTTAGTTAGCCGCTTATATGTCATTAGTTTGCCGCTTGGTCGATTCAGTTGCGGTCAAGTTTCTCAAACCAACCATTGAAGGATCGCGTTGCCCCTTTAGAGAGCTGTGCCATATATCAACGGTATCAGTCAATGTTATTTTATTTTACTATTCTCGTATGCACAAGTAATCTTAATATATACCACAACAAGTCTTATTAACAGCCGAAGCTGTTTTAACATTAATTTTTTAAAGCTATGTGTCTGCAGACATCAGCTCGTCTGCGTTTGAATTATTTCTTCTTGCATTCTCTGAGAAGCTATGAACAAACTGCAGATATTTCGAAGGTTTGGCAAGTATGTTGTAATATTTTATCAAACTACCACGTATTGGTGATCTACGTTTTTACTATTTACTCTGTACCCTAATGAAGCGTGAATGAAGAGAGATGTGGAAAACGTACTTTTTTAACGATTTCGGCTTAAAATCAAGCACCCAAGCGAATGACCCGTTCTGTATGTATTTAGCGAGATTATAAAATTGCTGTGTGTAAAATAAAAGTACAGGTGAATCCGGTTTACACTGTACTCAGTGCATCAAAGAATTGAACGTAATAACGGGATGGCCATAAGGGCAAAGTCAACTTTCACGAAATGACAAAGATGTCGCATTAGCACTTCCTGAACAACTGTTCCCTTCGATAAACAACTGGAATGTAGATGTACAGAAAATTAACGTTAGAGTGGAACCAAAGAGCAAGCTGGAAGCCTCAGTAAAAAGAAGGAAGCCGTCTTAATCTGAGCGTAATACTTAGTATTAAAGACTTTAGCACTAAGCGGAAGACTCTAGGGAAGCACTATGATTACGTTTCGAGTAGTAGATAGGAGTAATTTTACCCACACATGTTGTTGTTGTTGTTGTTTTTTAAATTTTTTTTTGAAAATTTTAATAAAAATTGTTAAAGGATTTATCAGAAAATTAAACAGACTTTTTACGAATGGTTTACGAAGGAGCCTGGCTTGTATAGGTTTTGAACTGACCAAGTGAAGACTTATTAAAAGATCTTAATTTGTTGAAAATTATCAGAGTGTTAATCAGATATTGCAAATAAAAAAATGATTTAAAAAGAAGAATTAATTTACAAAATACAAATGGATAAACTAAATGTATTATATATTTGGCAACTTAAACATATTGCTAAAGAGTTGAAAATTAAAAGACGATCTAGAATGAATAAAGCAGATTTAATTAAAGAGCTGAAAAAATATACAGATGAGGATATTAATAAGTTAATCCCAAAAGATACTATCAATAATAAATATTATTGTATTCATGGAAAGAGTAAATATTTTTGTAAAGAATGTGGAGGTTCTCAAATATGTGAACATAATAAAAATAAGTATAAGTGTAAAGAGTGTGAAAACCCTTATATTTGTAAACATAATAAAAGCAAGTATCGGTGTAAAGAGTGCGGAGGATCTCAAATATGTGAACATAATAAACAAAAACAACAATGTAAAGAATGTGGTGGATCACAAATATGCGAGCATGGTAAACAAAAAGCCTCTTGTAAGGAATGTAGAATTAAATTAAAAAAATGAATTATGATTTAAAGATTTAAAATATAAAAAATAATGGATAAAAATATAGCAAAAAGAATTTTATGGAGATCTATAATGAAGGATTTTGATAAAGAAGAACAAAAAAGAGAAAAATTTAAATTGTTATATACTATAGCTCACCAAACTGAAGATAAAAAAGAAAAAGAAGAAAAACTAAGATTTTTATTTGATTTAGTTAAGACTATTGATGAAATTGAACAAGAAGAAAAATTAGAAGTATTATGGATGTTAGCATATGGAATTAATTTAATAAATGAGTAAAAATTTTGTTATATAACTTACTTGAGTTATATAATATAAAAATTTATATAAATCTTAAACTAAAAGTTATGGGAGAACCCTTAAGATCAAGTTTTTTCCATTCAATGTCTAATATGCTTAAATCAAAGTGATTTATGACACTCTCATATTTTCGAACTGGAATTGTTGGATAATCCTTTGGGTATGTTTGCAAGTAGGGTTGATGGTGAGAGTTTCACAAGTTCTCCATATTTGGTTTTATTCATATATGAAGACTTATTATCAACTATACTACACATAAGTCTCAGTGGTTCCTTAATCTGTATATTTATGGGGTATAATTTACCAGGATTTATGATTTCAGGCACCCCTAAACCAATCGACAATCCTCTAGTAAGTTTAATGTTAAAGTTCTTATTTGAATATAGATAGTTAACAGTATCAGTCTCAATTATTGTTATCTTTTCCCTATCAGGATCATTAAAAAAGATCGAATGAATATTGCGAAGAGAATATGTACCAGGTTCAATTATTATGAAGCCTAGATTCCTATCATTGAATAATATCTGTTGATCCTTGAAATTAATCAATCTTTTGGTTTGTATATTACAATCCAGGAGCTGAATCTCCCGAATATTTTTCAGAGGAGGATCTAAATATATCCTAGTTTCAGACTCATACATGGTAATGCTCAACATTTTTATTTGATTACACCATATTCATCTTTAAATCGAGCTTCCGCTTTGCGGGGAGGGCTACGCCGTAATTTCTATAATAACCGCCTGTGATAAAAAACGACTTACGCGTAAGCCGAAAAATACAGTCATCTACCGAAATAGATACCACGCTAATCCACCAGCTACAATTATAAATGCTAATATATTCTTTTCATGTTGCGTTGAGTCAATATTATTTTCAGCGGAGCTGGTCCTAAGTTTTTCCTGTTTCATCGAGTCTGTTTTCGTTTCAGTTCTATGAGGTAACTTTCGGATTTGCCGGTCCTGATCTTCGATCAGCTTTAACTTTGAAGATCCTAAGTTATGACTTATTCCAACTTGTTTTGCTTCAGTGTTTAGGGAATTATTCACACCAAAATTCATATCATTACTCGCTTTCATAAGTTTGTTATTAAAACCTGTCACGCTTTCAGTATTGATTATCATATTACTCGGCATCAACCATACACCAGGAGCGATAGCTAAATCAAGCCGTAATTTTGCTTCTTGTACAGCTAATTGATACCTTTGGATAGAACTAGAAATGTCATTCTCGATCACACTACTTTCAAATAAAGCTAAGAATTCTTGTTGTGTCTCAATCGCACCACCGCCATTACCGTAAATTGAATTTCTAGTGTTAACTTGTGCGCCCAATACACAATAAACAAAAGCTTCAGCAGATCGATTTAATCTACCAAGTCCAGCTTTAGTGAGACCATGACCACTTGTAGGGATAAACCAAGCATATTTGAAATCAGAAAAGTCATCATTACGTATAAATGAGATTAGATTACCCTTTTCCTTCTTTCCACCTTCATCAGCGAATTTACCACCTTCACCAGGCCATCGATCTGCCTCAACATCATAATTCCTTATAATATGTACATTTTGGTATCCTCCACCTTTTCCTTTAGTTCCTCCCGGCGGTCGGTATCCTGCACCATAATCAAGGAATATATCACCTAACCCTCCATTTCTACCACCTTTCCATCTAAAATCGGAATTATTAGCAATTTCAAATTCAGCACACAATCGTTGATATGAAACTTTACTATATGGATTATTATTTATCACAAAAGGTTTCTCATCAGGTAAGGGAAGGTTTAATTCATATAATATTCTCCTTATTGTGAAATATATATGAAACTTAATGAAGCTATTCACTACTTTAGGATAATTTAGACTTTCAAAAGGACTTATACCACATCCAGATGTTGCACACCATACTGCAAAGTTAAGTTGTTGTGGCCAATAATTCATATCAGGAGCGTTCAACCATTTTCTACTCTGTTTACCAAATTTGAAAGTAACAACTTGTGATGTAAATATGTTTCTCATCTTTGCTGTGAATTTCTTTGTATTTGAAACGTATATATCCAGCGAGGTTAGCATTTTTGTTATATCAGTTGAAAAGTCATCAAAATTAACAGATGGTATTGGATAGCTTAGATTAGTTATAGTTAAACTTTTTGGAAAAGAACTCACTTCAACTGCTCCCAAGCCTAAATCTTCCCATAAAAGTTTTTTCAAACGAGGTGATAGGTCATCAGTCCATGTTTTTCCAGTAGGATCATCATTTGACATTACCGTTATACCATTTGCTTTCCATTTAATGTAATCACCATACTGATCAGACACAAATTCAAATTGACTTAGATCAGCATTTGGGTACCTTTTTCTAAAATCTTTTAGTGTCATTTTATTACTTTTAGAATAAGATGAAAAGTCTTTAGATTAGATCACCTCTTTTCTAATATCCGCCGGAAGGCGGGGCCCAGCTTCGCTGAATACCAGCAAAACAATTAAATCCCACATCAGTTCTCTCAAACGAAATTTTCAGCGATCTCGATCGGGCGTAGCCCTCCCCAGCTAAGCTGGACCGGTTCTTTCCCTCCCTTCGGCTAGGTCCTTTAATATTTCCGCCCGAACCTCTGTTCTTATCTGATTCATATTTAAGTTTTTTTCTGTATCTTTCCTGTTTTTTTGGCGGATTTCGAGTTTTAGTTTTTCAAACTTTTCAACTTCTGATAAAATTAACGAAAATTCTTGGTCTGATATTGCATTATCTTTCAGTGCTTTTGAAACTAAGTCGTGAATGGTATTTACTTTTGCTTTTGCCAAAGAAACTGTCTGTTCATGTTTACTAACTTTATGTGAAAGTCTTTTTGATGCCACACCACACCCAACCGATATTCCCCCACAAATACCCCCCACAGCTCCTAATGGTATACCAACAATAGCACCAAAACCAGTAAGGGAAGTTCCAAGTCCACTTGCAGATAGGATAACTGAAAACACCCCACTACTAACACTTATTTTTGTAAATATACCTCTCGCTCGATTATACTTTTTTCTAACTTCCTCATAATGTTTAATTTCCTTTTGAAGATTATTTAATACTTCACATGACTTTTGTAGTCTGAAATTAGACCGGAGGTCTCCCCGCTCTGCGGAATTAACCACCTGAAATGAGGAACTTGGGTCTGAATTAATAGGCAAATTAGGATAAATCGAGCTTCCGCTTTGCGGAGAGGGCTCCGACTTCGTCGGGGAGGGCTCTGCCCGAATTTGCTCGTGGTCGGCTACACCGTAAATTCTCTTGTAGTCATCCATATTGTATTTTACTGATCAACATGATATCTTTAGACCCTTTTAGGGCCGCATAGCAAAATCGATACGAATACGTACTTTACTTTCTCTTCTTTACCCTTTCCACAAAATATAAAACAACAGCCATTATCAAAAGCCAAGCATTCTTACCTAAAAACCCAATAACCTCACCCGCTGTTTTGAACAGAAAGCCTACAATTGCTCCAACCATCCCTGGTAATATTTCACCTAGTTTCTTACCAATAGCTTTCAACCCATTACCAACACCTTTACCTAATGTTGTTAGGCCTTTAGAAAGATTAGAAATTATTACACCAATAACCACACCTACAGCACTCACAACCGCAAAGACTGTAAAACCATACTTTTTGAAGATAGCCTTAACACGATCACGTAATGACATTCCATCCTGTATCCCTTCTTTCTCATGCTCCATGTTAGCTATTTCATTCTCATCCTCAGGAATTTCTCTTTGTAGATTTTCAAGTTCGATTTTTTCTTCTGGGGTATTAAGCGGTTTTTCCTTAATGAATTTTTCCCTCTCAACCTTTTTGTCTAGTGCTTCTTTTTTCTTAGTGATTTCAATATCTATATCTTTAACAATATCTTCTGCTCTTGGACCTAAAGCTTCCATTATCTGTTTACCAGGTTTTGAATATTTATTTTCACTATGTTGAAACTCCCCATCTATAAGAATATAAAGTGCAGCTCCCGCCCTTTTCAAACTAATAGCAGGTACCTTAACCCCACCTCCAATATCAAATTGACTAATTTCAAGTTTTGAAGCCTGCAAACGGGGGTAAATTTTTCTTATTTCTTTTTCAGCATCTTCTCGTTCTTTTGCTTTATCTTTAGGTCTAGCACCTTCATTTTTCCACAATCCTCGGCCTCCAAATGAAGTTTCAGCCTCTTTCTCATCAGGTTTAATTACCCTAGTGGTGGATGATATTGTATCCATTTCCATATGTTCACTATTATCATCATCATCATCATCATCATCTAGATCATCTGTTTCAAATTTTGGTATTAATTGTTCTGCTTCCGCCATGATTTTTTACTCAACAGTAAGAAATCTTTAAACTAATCACATACAATTACCTAAAACCTAAAGACCGGCTACACCGAAAATAATTTACTGACCATATACCCCAACGCCAACATACCACCCCCCACATATGCCATTTCACCCATCTTTTGATTTTCACTTGGTCTATAATAATCAGAGAATTTTGGTTCATCGAGCGAAGCTCTCCCCGACTCCGTCGGATGGGACTCACTATACAATTTCAAAGCTTCATCTGTATTCGAAATATTTTTTGAAGCTTGGTATTTATCATCTTTTTGTTTTACTTTCCAATCAATTAGTTTCTGTCTATTTTCCTGGTATTCAGAATAATCTTTTTGATATTTTTCTAATGCTTTATCATGTCGTGTTCGTTCTGTATCTGTTTTATCGCCTGAAAGATATTTTGCAAGATATGATCCACCAACAAAGGCGGTTGCATTCAAAATAGCTCCTCCAAACATCATTGCTATTGTTGCCATGTTTTCGCGTAGCGGGTAGGTCTATAAATCCTTAATTTGGAAGAATCTTTTGATCCTCTAAATATGTTTTTAGGTACATACTACCTGACAATACAGCCACCCATTTAGCATAGTTTGTAATACTTGAGGATGGATCGTTCATAAATGATTCTTTCATAACCTTTTTAGCTACATAACCAACAGCAGCTGCTAGCCCAATAAGTACTGCCGAATCAGTAACAGTTTTCACAAGTTTGTTTTCATTTGTCATAATTTTATTGATGATATAGAAAACCTTTAGACCCCTTTAGGGCCGCGAAGCAAACTACTTTACTCATATCATTCCCATTTTCAGCGGAGCAGGTACTACAGATTTTGGAGGTTGTGGTGTTTGTGGTTTGGAGGGTTGAGTGGTAATGTTTTGAGGCGGAACTTTAGTTGGAACTTGGGATAAATCAGGTATTCTATTTTTATTATCCTCCTTTTGTCGGTATCTCATAAAAATATCAAATGCTGTAAACCCTATTCCAACAATGGATAATACAGTAGTAAAAGATAGCTCTGGAATCCAGCTTCCGCTTCGCGGGGAGGACTCCGTCCGATTTGCTTTTCCATTTTCTTCTCCATTTTTAATCTCCTCTTGTTCCTTTTCACGTTTCATTTGCTCCGCGGCCCGTTGGGTCTCCCTAGCTAATGCTTCTTTCGCTTTTTTATTATATTCTGCCAATTTCTTACCAGCAGCAACCTTTTTAGGATCTTTCACCCGTAGGGTGGCTCCGGCCCCGCCGGTCTCTTTATTTTTTGAATCTTTCTTTTCAGGCGTAGGATCCATTCCTCCTGGGGCCTTAGGGGCTGTAATTTGTTCAACAACTTCTGTTCCTCCTTCACTTCGTTCAGTTCGGTCAGACATTATTATTTTATTTCACAAAGTAAAGAATCTTTAAATCAGTATCTGGATAAGTTTTTGCTAGCATCACTACGTATTTGTTCTTTTAGCATCTCAATATCTTTTATAATTTCTTTAATTTTTTGGTTTTTATGATCTATTATCCTTACAGCATCTTCAATCACTTTAATAGCTTTCTTTGTAATTTCTATATTTCTTTTAACAACTTTTTCATACATGATTTTTTACAAAACATTAAGAAATCTTTAAACTAATAAACAGTATCATACCCATCAGCAGTTTTGTTCAGCGGAGCTGGTTGAGTTTTAGAATCATCTATATTTTTACTTGTAACTTGTTGTATTTCTGCTCGAGGAGCAGGCCCAGCTTCGTTGATTTTACCTATTTTAACATGTTTAGCAACCTGGAATATCCCGCTAGTAAGTGCTGCCAATCTTCCTGCTTTCAATGCTAAGAGACCTACAATGTTTGTTAGTTCGCGATTAACCAAATCATCATTCTTCAAATCATCACAAAGAGATTCTATATCATCTACAGGAACCATGTAAGAAATAACTTTAGAAACTAATTGAAGAGATGAATCTACCAACCCACCATTAATTTTCTTACCCAATACTGCCTGATATCGATTATAATATTTTTCAATGTCTTTTACCGATAATTTTTTTATATCACCAAGACTCATATCAACCCCTAAATATTCCTTTGTAGTTCCAAGAGCTGCGAGAATGGCTAGTGATTCTTGTTTTATTTCAAGTTCATTATCATTATAATCTTTTACCTTATCTTTTACCTCCTCTTTTACATCACTAATATAATCCTCAACTTCTGTCATCTTTTGTGATAATACATGGATTCTTTTTAAATCAGCTTTGTTGTCCTGAAGGTATCTCTAAATAACATTGAAATGGATAACGTAAACATAAACAAAGCCTAGAATATTTTTCAGTTTTCAGTAGTTGTACAAACTTTTTACTAGTTTCAGGGTCTAAATCACCCCCATAATCTTCGAAAAACATCTTCATACCCTTCTGTGATGGATTATGGAATGAAACCACACAAGCTACATTTTCACGGAATGGTTTTGCTATTGAAGTTAATTGCTGAGTTAGGACCCACATTGATAATCCATGATGTCTTCCAGAAAATGCTAAATCAATAAACTTGTTTGATCGTTTTTTCAGATCATTCGAAACAGCACAATCGTCTAAAATTATTAGTGTATTTGTGCCAGAGAACAAAGTTTGACAATCAGTTAATAGCTCATTAATCTCATCAATATTACTAGAATCTGGTGATAATACAAAGAAACGTTTATCTCCTCTAGCAAAATTATGATATGTTTTGTTTTTAGAATAAGTTGGACATATTAAAACAATGAATTCAAACAATTTTCTAAATGGACCTCTGAGTTGATCTATGATGTACTTTGTCTTTCCACAATTTGTTGGACCTGTTATAATACAGTGAAAAGGAATTTTATCTCGTAATTCTTCCATCTTTTTTTAACTAATACATTATCGATCTTAAGTTTGAATTCATAACCTCCATTAACGCATCAGCCACAACAAACATGTAACAAGTCATAATACCAGACCCACTAACTTTTCTTTTCATTTCTATTTTTATACCATCTTGTGCATTGTTTAAGGCTAGACCACCTCCATGAATATCATTATCTGGGTGAGTTCTCAAATCTATCCACAGAGCAAACTTTTTACTATAAAAATCCTTTTCCTTTACTGACCATCGAGAAAAGCTCTCCCCGGCGAAGCCGGAACGGGAGGAACCCGACTGTCGCCCTTTGGTCAATCCAAAACGTTTCTTTACCGACTCCCATAGGTCTGAAGGTACCATCCCTTTAGAGTAGAAACGATTTGGTACACCATTAACATCGATATTGATTGAGGTGATACCTGGATTGAAAAAATTCTCAGAATCTCGTGCTCCTCCAACATATGGTAATGTAAACAAACATAATATACCTGTAATTGACCTTCTAGGTAGATTAATATGCTGGTTTATAACACTGTCTGTAGGTCTGGATATGGTGAAAGTTTTGTGTAGAGTGACATTCTCATAAAAGAATCCCTTACCAACCTGATAAGCCGCCTGTGCCTCGCGGGCTAAGTATTCACTTGATATGCAAGAATATTCCAACTCAAGGTTTGTGATTTTGTAAGTTGGAGTCTTGGTCGCGTCAGAATAAACAACAATATCTTTAACTGGAGCCAGTGTAATCTCAAAGATTAGTTGATGATCTAATGCTTTTGGGTAGAAAACTCCATGATCGTTAAGAATAGGATGGTTTAGTAGGATATGATACTTGGTATTGTGTACTACTGCAAGAGCTACTTCTTTTGCATCTGTGTCTACCTTATCACCCGCATTTGTCCGGAGCTTCCTCATGTTTTCAGAAGAAATACCTTGTCTTAATCTATCCTCTCGTTCTTCATCTGTTAAGAATAAGTCATGGTATGTTTGAAATAGATCGTATCTTTGAGTATCCTGTAGTGTTTCACCTCCAAAAAGAACCCTTAGTCTAGATACAAGATTAGTACCTACATTATTCACTAGGGTGTTATCTTCATGACCATCAACAGCAAGGTTAAATACTAGAGATACACTTCCTGGCACAATCACTAAATTTTCAGAAAGTTTAGGAATATTTATATATAGTGTTTCTCCCGGATTAGCTGATGAAGGATTTAGTGTAATTCGGTTCAATATTGATTCCGCTTTCAAACCTAGTGGATCTCTTGGAATCCTGTTTGGGTTAATTTTTTCAGATACGGTTGTCATATTTATTTTAAGGAAGAGAGGAGTAATCTTTAAATGAGTAACGAAAGCATATCACGAAGGTTATCGAAAATATATTATTCAACAGAAGGATATTGGAAAGGATATTCTGCAATTCCTAAATTATCCGAGAAATACGGCGAAGCCTACCCTGAGGGGAAAGCAAAAGTAAGTGAAAATGTAGCAAAACAATGGTTACAAAAACAAGCAATATGGCAAATATATCTACCAGCTCCAAAATATATTCCAAGACAACACTGGACTGTTGACAAACCTAATCAGATTCACCAAGCAGATTTATTATTTTTACCGCATGATAGAGTTGGGAGAAAAACATATAAATATGCATTAGTTGTGGTTGATGTGGCCTCAAGATACAAAGATGCTGAACCATTAACCTCAAAAGAAAGTCATGAGATATCCAAAGCTTTTGAAAAAATATATTCCAGGAAGTTAAAATATCCTAAAACATTAATGGTTGATCCTGGAAGAGAATTTATGGGCGAAGTAACAAAACTTATGAATTACCATAATGTAAACATCCAAAGAAGTGAAGCTGAAAACCATAGAGCACAAGCATTTGTTGAAAGAGCAAATAGAACATTAAGTGAACGATTATTTAGTCATCAATATGCACAAGAAATGATTAGTGATGAAAGATCCGTCGAAGGCGGGGAGGGCTCTGCCCGATCTAGAGTATGGGTGAAGCGATTACCAGCTATTTTGAAAACTTTGAATAATACACCAACTAGACTAACTGGTAAAGAACCTGATGATGCTATAAAACTGAAAGAAGTGGAACTTGAACCAAAAAAGTATAAGCGAGTTGTTGGTCTTGATGAGGTTAGGCTACCAATTGAGGTTAGTGTTAGATATTTACTTTCTCCTGGAGAACTTGAGGGTGGTGAACGAAGAAGAGCTACTGATCCTATTTGGAGTATTAAGATTTATTACATTTCAGGAAGTAGGGTTTCTCCCAATCAACCAGTTTTATATTTTTTAAAAGATGGGCCGAGACGCGGGTTTGTTAGAGAGGAGCTTCAAGTTGTACCAGATGATACTGAGTTACCTCCTGATTCTGTTTTGAAATGATTTACGCGTAGCGGGGAGGTCTTTAGCCCTTCAGGCCCCGGCTCTGCCGGTCGACCGATTTAATACAAAGGTTTTGTGTGAATTCCATCTTCTTCAACTATTCGTTTATCATAATATGCGTTAAGCCCTAATTTATCTTGAGTATATGTTACAATTTCGTTTTTATTAACTCTAAAACCTGTGTTTTTTACCCTATCTATTTTTCCCATTAAAGCTTCATAGTATCTATCCCACGTCATATTGTTTTGGTAATGTATTGTCCCTTTACTACTAAACTTTGTTTTTTCCTTTCCATCATCGGCATAATAACATTTTGGTGAAAGAGCAATCATTCTTATTCCTTCAAACTCTTTCTTAAACAGTCCAGGCGTTCTGTCGTGATATTTTGAGGTTGATAGAAATTTTTGTTTACCTTCTCTAAAATATTCATCTCGTAATTCGGGTTTTACAAGATTATCCAAATTTTCATCTGAATATGCAAAGTAATAGCTATCTGTGTCTGAATAAACTAACTCAAAATCACTTCTGTCAAAATAATAATCAATAAAATCGTGATAAAATTCTAACATTCTAAGTTTTGATAATTGATATACAGCTATACCGCACTGATAAGGTGTGTTTATTTCTACACTGCGTTTCCTTTTTTTTATTTCATATGTTTCATTTATTTGTTCCATATCTACAAAGAAGGGGCTTCTAATATCCATATTAACAACATCCACGTTTTGAGTATAACTTGTATTCTTGTGTTCTTTTTTATTTTCAATCATTTTGCCATAGAATGCGTTTCCTTTTAGTTTGTGGGTATCAGCCAATTCTTTACAACCTTTATACTTTGTTTTTAGTTTTTCAATCAATACTTTAAGGTGATTACCGGTGGGGGCGGCACCATTCTCGGTATGCTCTTCAATAAATGTTAATATATCAGGGAATTGATTTAAGTCATTAGTAAGGGTTACGACATCATCTATTTTGTTTTCATCAAAAGCTTTACTTATCATTTTTAGCATAACCTCAATATCACCATCTCTTCTAGCATTGCTTACTTCACTTGGAAACCACTCAAATGGCTTACCAGGTTGATATTCTATAATTTTATGAACAGCTGTTATTACCAAACCATGATTAAGATACCATTTTATAAACGGTGTATATAGTAAAATTTCCTCTGCTCTTGTTACGCTTAACAATTTTAGTGATCCTTTTATAGTTTTTCTGCCTGTAGCTTTTTGATATTCTTTCATATGATCAGGTATTAAATTTTCGGGTACAGTATCTACAACATATAAAGGCGGCATCTCCTCAAATTTTTTCAAAAGATTATCTGGTGTGTGAATATTAACTTGACAGAACCCGAACAATTTATCTGTAAGAATATCATTACAAATTTTTTTAATATATTCAAGATCTGTTGGATTTTTTACTTCAGAATATTTCTCTTTACCACAGGGCATTTCCAACCCCGACACATATAAATATAAACTATTTGCATCATAACCACGGATAATTTTGCATAGTTTTGGCTTTTTATATTTATGAGAACGAATAAATGACTTATTAACCTCAGCCCAACGAACAAATACTTGAGCCTGACCACCAATCATACCTGTTTTTAAAAGATCATAAGCTTTATTTTTATTACATATAGTACATTCTTTTCTTATAGTAAAACATTTTTTACATTTTCCCTTACCGCTTTTCGGTTTTTTACAATTAAGATTACATTTACAATAGCAAGGATCGCCTGGAGCAAACAAATCAAACTTACCCTTACTATTTTTTATAGCTTTATTCAACACATATCTCATTGATATCCCAGGGATTGATACCGCGTCTTTCAGCATGTCTATATCATCACAGAAATATTTTTCGCGTGTTTTTTCAACAGCTTCTACAAAAGGAATAACATCACCTTGGTTATACTCTATCAACCAATCCTTAAGGGTTATACAACCTCTTTTTTTGAATTCATTCTTATATTCTTCATGTTCTTGGCGGGATATTGTTATTTTCTTTTTAAGATCTGAGTAAAATTCTTCATATTTTACAGGGCCTATGTGAGAAAGCTTATCATAACTATCTAAAAATTGATAGGGGAAGAAAAGTTTTTGTTGTTCACAGTTGTTTGCTTTACACCACCCATCAAAAGAAAGCCCTGGGGCTAAATAATTAATCATATCCAAAAAATTAAAACGGGGAGTTTTCAGGTACATATATTTATTTTCTTTCTTTGCAACATTTAATTCACCCTCCATCTCGGTAAAACTATTTACAAAATGTATCTTAATCATATTCAAATCATACTTTCCTGAATTAAAACCTAAAACAGGAACTTGATTACACCACTCTTCATACAGCTCTTTTACTTTTTTTGGAATACTATCTTCATCCGGAAGAGGATAATCCTCTCTCACTTTTTTAACAATATCTTTTTGTCTTCTATCCAAATCTTTAACAAAATCTTTTATAGGCTCTTTTGGATTATTATTCACAAAACACGTTGTTTTTTTCGATAAATTATCAGATATAGCTATACTAATCGGAATATGTTTATTTATAAAAGTTAGATCTTCAGTAACCTTTTCAGGTTGATTTAGTTGCATTGCTTCACAATCCCAAACATTAAAATATGGATAGGGAAAAAATTTCTTTTTAAAGTTTACATATTTTAATTCAGGTTTTTCACACTCCCAAACAGATACTAAATTATACCCCAAAGATTTGATTACATTTTCCTTTCTCAGCGTTTCGTTGTATTTAATTTTATCATCACTTGAACAGGGGCAACCATGCCATTCACACCCATAGTATTCATAGACTGTATTAGTTACAGGTTCGTAACCATCCACCAAAAAAAGCTCTTTTTCATCATCCTTAACACATCTTTCACCACCATGACCACATAGAGCATGATGAATATGTTTGCCTATAATTTCAGACTGTTTCTCTATCCATCTGCATCCAACATAACTAAATTGGGTATTTCCGCCATAAAATATTTTTTCTGACCAGCTCATTTTTGGAACACATTTTTTTCCTTTACAAATTACTTGTGTTTTTCCTCCTGTACATGTATTGTCATTCAAATGTCTATCATAATTACCATGTCTGTTAAATCTTTGTTCACATCCACCACATTCCCAACTATTAGTCAACAGTGGTAAATCTTTTATGTAAAAACAATGGTCATTATGAAGCCCCGCATCCAAAGTTGGTAATTGTTTTTTGATTTTACCTTTACCGTACACCAGCACCCACGTTTTTTGGTCTTTTTTTGGCTCAAACATCCTAATGTTAATATTAAAAAACTTTGAGATATCTTCAAGTTCAATAAGATCTGTTCCTTTTATATCTTCTTCTTTCAGATTTGGATTACCATAAAATTCTTGGGCTAGTTTTAAAGATAATTGTTTTATTCTTTCGGCTGGTCTATTTTTCTCATCAAAATAGTTCCTAAAAACAGCCAGGGTATTCCAAAAACACATTTTGTTATCATAATTATCAAGGGCATGAATAGATTTCTTTTTTTTTAACCAATCTGGTAAAGGGCCACAACCCATTAAAGTTTCATTTGTATGAATTAATTTTACATGAACTTCGATAAACACAACTTTACCTTGATATACACCAGGGTTTTTTACAACTTCCGTTGCTGGAAGATACGCTTTTTTCCACACTTCTTCGTTATCCAAATCTAGTCTTTTTATTTCACATTGTTTAATATACTCCTCAATTTCTTTTACTGTTTTTAAAGCTCCTAGTAGTCTTCCAAGAATTGTTTTGTGATACTCAGCTATTTCTCCTTTTCCTCTATGAATGTTGGATTTGAAACCATATACAACTCTTGTTCTCATCTGTATCTCTGGTCTTATTCTATCGATAATTATTTGCGATATATCATTATTAAGATCCGCATTTATTACAATGTTTTTTTGCCCCACCATCTCGTCTGGTTCGCTTCCAAAAGGAATAAATTTAAAATTTGTTGGAGGTCTTAGTTTAATTTTCTTATCTTTATTTTCTACTGTTTCAGTTTTATTTTGTTTTTTATTATTAGCTTTTTTTCTATAGTCTGAAATTGTTTTTATGATTTTTTTATTTGTTAGATTTTTTAAAGATTCATAAAACTTTTTTCTATCTTCCACTTTATAAGTTTTAATTATATTCCTTTTCTGTTTATTAGGTAATTTTTCATTAGTTGTAACTGTAATCGAATCATAAAACTTTTTTCTATCTTCCACTTTGTAGTTTTTGAATATTTTTTTGGTGGTGGTTTTTTTTATACTGTTTGGTATCCTTAAGCGATTCAAAGAACTTTATTCTTTCTTTCACTTTTGATTTTTTATCGGGAATATTTTTTCTAGGGGCTGGGGTAGGTCTTTCCTTCTTATTAGGAATATTTTTTCTAGGGGCTGGGGTAGGTCTTTCCTTCTTATTAGTAATATTTTTTCTAGGGGCTGGGGTAGGTCTTTCCTTCTGATTATTAATATTTTTTTGCGGTGATTTTATATTTTGTTCTGGTGGTGTCTCCGGTGGTGTCCCTGGTCTTGATGGTGGTGGCCCTGGTGGGGGTGTTTCTGGATTAAATCTATGTGGTGGGGCTGGTGTTTCTACTTCTGGCCTATTATTATCATACATTTCAACAAGTTCAGGAATTTTTCTCAACTCTTCTAAAAGGGCACTTTTTCTCCTCAATTTTGCCCGGCCTTTAATTTCATAATCTGTAGTAAGTTGTTTCAATTGATCAACAGTAAGTTTATCCATTTGTTATTTTTTTAACTTTAATTCTTCTTTTTAAATCATTTTTTTTATTTGCAATATCTGATTAACACTCTGATAATTTTCAACAAATTAAGATCTTTTAATAAGTCTTCACTTGGTCAGTTCAAAACCTATACAAGCCAGGCTCCTTCGTAAACCATTCGTAAAAAGTCTGTTTAATTTTCTGATAAAGCCTTGAACAATTTGTATTAAAATTTTCAAAAAAAAATTTAAAAAACAACAACAACAACAACATGTGTGGGTAAAATTACTCCTATCTACTACTTTTCGCAATATTTTCTTAAGTGGATGTAAGTGCCAAGTGCCAAGACCTATAGCCTTTATCATGTTCCTAATGGAAACAGGGAGGTGAGTCGCTCACTTTGTAAAGTAAATCCGCTGTTTGATTAGTTGGTGGCAAAGATTTTGTTCCAGGCCTTTCAAGGGGTGAAATTCTAAATTATTCTACTTTTTGGGACTTAAAAATGTGGCCGTTGGCCGTATTAACGGATGACCTCATGAATTAGGCTTCTTTTCAATGAGAAAATGTATGACCCTTTCGCCCGTAATAACGAAGTGACTGTATGACTGAGGCGGAGCTCCACTGTAAAATCGTCTTCTTTGTTATAACGGGGGGTGGTGTGGAGGATGTGCAGGTATGCAAATGACAGTGATGTGTTGATGAGGTGGAACTAATAAACAATTGGAAAAGTCGTATTCTCCTAAAATCTGAAGGAAAAAAAATCCCAACGGCTTTAACATGACACCCAATACACCCTCACCCTAGAAATGACAGCAAAACAATAAGGAAGTGGAGTGCTCCTGGTGATGAGTTCCTGTAGATGACGTCATAACTGCAAGCGGAAGATCAAACATACGGAGTTGTATCATGGCAAGTTTAAATCATTCCATAGCCGCATTAGTTGTCAACAAAATTACCGACACTGGTGTCCTTCGTCTGTGAATCGTTTTCCACTTTCTATCCGGTGGTTGACATTCAGATTGAATGAAAACTTGGCTTCCCTTTTATCGCATTCTTTTAACTCGGCTAAGGTGATAAACAATGGTACGGGGTTGCGGGATGTGTCTTGAAATGACAAGGTCAAAATGTAGTAAGGGTATGTTAAAGCCACACATATGCGCACTAAGGCGACAGTGGTAGAAGGGATAAGACTCTGTTGCTACCAAAAAAGATGAAAAAATTGAGCTCAAAAGCCAGCAGCCATGGACAGAGCCCCCCTGCTAGCTGTGCCATGCTGATGAGGCCTAACAAGGCCGAAACAGCTGTCCATGGCTGCTGGCTTTTGAGCTCAATTTTTTCACCTTTTTTTGGTAGCAACAGGGTTTTATCCCTTCTACCACTCTCGCCTCAGTGCGCATATCAATTTACCCTAACCACATTTTGATGTAAACAACTTTAAACCTGTTTGAACAGCAATCTGTAACAGCGGGTGTAATCATGGCCACTGTGTGGATCCAGACACTTGTTCTTGTGATTCTGGCTGGACTGGTTCTTCGTGTAGTCGAGGTGAGACAGATCAGCCTGTTTATGTCCTGCAGAGATCGACCAAAGCAATATTAAAGAAAGAGCATTTTCACTTTTGTTAATAAAGGAATAAGATTGTACATTGAAAATACAAGTGATGGGCTCCTGGCAAAATACAATCGCAGGGTTTGCCGTCTCGTGCAATCAATAAGTGCGGCGAGGCATTTTGCCTACTTTTCTTGATGATGCAAAGATGCAAGGACAACATTTTTCTGTGAATTACTAATTGAGAAACCCTTCAACCCTTCAACCACAACCCTTCCATTTTTCATCACCTTGACACTCATAATGTGGGAACCCAGAGCTCATCTGCTAGCTGTGCCATGCTGATGAGGCCTAACAAGGCCGAAACAGTTGTCCATGGCTGCTGGCTTTTGAACTCAATTTTTTTCATTTTTTTTTTTTGGTAGCAACAGGGTTTTATCCCTTCTACCACTGTCACCTTAGTGCGCATATGTGTGGCTTAAACATATCCTTACTGCATTTTAAGGCGATAAACAAGTTTATTTACTTTCGGCAAGTTTAGGAGTTTAATGGTTTCGTATTGCGAGGATAAGAAATGGTACAAGCGAAAGGTGGCGCAGACGAAAAAATGATTCCAGTTTTGAGTTTGACACATCATTTACAGCTTAGTTTGTGGGAAGCAGTGTGACCATTCTTCAGAAAGCTACATAAGATTGCTGTACTTTGGTATTCGGTGTTTTAATGCTTAATGTGGTTCTAACTTTTTCGTGCGTTACTAAAACCAAGTTTTCTGATCATTCGTTGGAAAATTGACTTGATAGTGTGGCTCTATCTTTTCATATGTGCGGCTTTAAGCCCAAATCTATAAAAAGGCTGAATCTAAAGCGCGACAGTAACATTCTTTTAATCAGCTTTTCTGTAACAAATTATCACAAGAATTCTTTTGGCAAAGATGAACAGAGAGCCATACCGTAAGATCAAACGTTGCTCATATTCTACTGAACTTGTCTTGAGTGAACACGTAAAGGCGCCACCACGTTACAAATATATTCAATTTTATTTTCGTGTAAAATTAATTTTTTCTTTGTTGAAGAAATCAAGCCTGATGGACTTGTAATTTAACTTAGCTCGTTTCTGTTGTTCGCATGACTTCCCGCCTTTGCACCTGCTGGGTGATGTAGTGTCGCCACAAGAACGAACATTAAAACTGTCGAAACAACTTTTTCGAGCGTATGATCGACAGTAACTGAACAATTGCTTGAAACGAATAGTCGATCTGTTCAAACACACCATCTCGGCGTTCCCCCTCAAGTAATCATTTGTTTGTGTTCTCTCGGCTACTAGAGACACCTGTCATTTAGGGTCAAGAATCTCACTTAAAGTAAAGTGGTCGAAGAAAACCGATCAACGATACCATCGACTTCGGAGCATCCGTTTACAGACACGGTAAGCTTAATCTACACATTTTTCTTCACATTCGCATTCGTCATGAAAACGTTGCAAGTTTATTTGTCCTCATCACATACCCAACAGGGTGAAATTGCATTAGGATTTGCCTGTAAACAGTTTTTCCTCAATTTTACGTTGAACTTTTCAGTCGACCTAAAATAATTGCATTTACTTTATACTAAAAAATATCGAACTCTATCTAAAACAGAAACAATCGTGTTAAAACTTCCAGAAGGTGTTTTCTGGTTAAAATTTAAAAATCTTAATGGATGGGAATCGTATTTCTGGTATTTGTTATCATCATAGAATCCGTCTAAGAATCTACCTGAAACATGATTCCGGCGATACCTCGTGCTGAAAGTTAGAATCTTTCATTAACAGGGGAGAATATTCCAGTACAATCACATTTCTTTCATACTGAGGTAGATTTACGCTTACAATTGGAAGGAAATGCTGCAATATGTCATCCTATGAACGAATATACGTAACGTTGAATACATAACTGACTACGCCCGGAGACAAATGAAAAAGTTCATATTACCATTAATTGGCTTCTTGAAACGCCTAAATTGCGAAATTGTCTTCAGAGGGATGTTGTTTCCTCGAACAACCCATTGTTAATTCACTGCTTCCGAGATTTTAATTCTAAGAACCAAGTTTTACACAAGATTTACACGCTTGTTAACGTCAAAATCACCCGAATGAAAATACAAGAGCCCAAAAGCAAGTTATTGAAGGAGAACTAACAAAAACACTGAACACTTAAACACAGGTTCAAACAAGCTATGGAGAATATTGTAATAGCATAAGCAATAAAATCTAGTTTCAGCCAACTGCTTCGCTGAGGAAAGTAATTCAGAAACTTTAATAAGGGGCACCCAACGTCAATTTTAGGAAGATATCTGTTCGGAAGACCATTGAGATCCAGAATTTTCGGAACATTTGTTAAAACATTTTCTTGCTTGTTTGCCTCTCCTAGGATTTTCGAACATCTAAAAAATGGTATTATTGCCCATTTTTAATGCATTTTTAACGTAAAAAGGTCACCTAGAATTTTCGGGAGCCTTTTTTCTGGCTGAAATTTTCGAAAAGGTAAGTTTTGCCGGATCGCTATAATTTTCGGATCACAAGACTTTCAGCTAGGAAATCCGAACAGATTAAAAAATTTTAGGGGATAAAAATATGCTTATATCTACCTTTTAAGTACTGAAACACTTTAACAATGCTATGTTTAAGTGGTTTTGAACTATATTCTCGTTGGGTGCCCCTGTTTAATTGCCTCTGGTGTTAATTTTTCTTTCTTGTTCAGTTTGTCAGAAGACCAGGTTTTTTTTTTCTCTGGCTAAAAGAAAGAAGGCATATCAAATAACTGGAGATATATTTGGAAGTGATTTTCACTGTAATGAATTTTATTTCCAAACAAGAGTGCCAAACGTAACGCAGAATTGTGCAAAAATTGAGAAACGAAAACTTCTCGATTTTTCGTTGTATTCACACGCCAGCTAATCGGTGAAAAACACCAGTGTCTAAAATTAATCATAAAAGGCCCAAGTTTCATATTGGAATCTTTTATAAATCTTATATTAGATTCAAAAGACTTAGGTGCGTTTCTTGGTATGATCCGTATCTGGGTTTGTGATCCAAGATCACGGCACGGACGATGCATGGTATATCAAAGGAACCGATGAATCCTTGTCCACTATGGATTCATCGATTTCTTTGACGCTCCATGATCCATGTGATCTCGAATCATCGATCCAAATACGGATCATACCCCCCAAAAAAACGCGCACTTAATTTCTTTGCTTGATCAGCTAAGACGGTTGAAAAGAAAACCTTCTTGATTCCTGCTCCAGCTCAAGAGCTCGTGTCAGTTGCCATGGAAACAGCTCAATGCAAAGAAAATGTACCACAAGATTAATTAATTTTTGGTGAGACGTTAATCGCCTGACAACACTTCGTAGACAACAATACACACTTCACAACAATAAAAGATTACACGGTAATGACAATTTTATTGAATGAGACTTTTTCTCTATTTTTTTTGGAAGACCAATGTTTTTCTGCTAATTACCTTATGGATGCCCTTTGTACAAGGAGGTTCAGAATTTTATTGACAGCCTAAATGTAAACAACTTCGTCTTAAAGCATCCAAAATGTTTTTCATGTATTTGTTATTTGAGGTTCTTTAAAAAACATTGTTGCCCATAGTTGGTGCCTCAACTTAAACGTAGCAATTCGTACCATTGCAAAAGTCTCTATTCGATATATTTGCGTAAGAGACAGACTGTGATCAACAGCCAGTTACTACAACGTGTGACAAAAGCAGAATTTATATTATCAGACAGACTGTGGTTCCTCATGAGACGATAAGCTAAAACGTGTGAAAATATTGATTAAACGATCATAAAAGGCATACGTAGTTTTTTTTTTCAGGCTTATTGAAATTAGTAGGTTCTGTATTTTGATTAAGACACATGAGACTTTACTGTCTGTCTGACAAAAAGAATTTCGACAAACTAATTGCGACATTTAAACTTCAGATTCGCTGACAGAAATTGGAAAAATAGCAGAAATTCTTTACTCTATTGGAAAACTAAAAAAATAATGAAGAAAAGTGGACTGAATTAGGTAACGCCCGCAGCAAAATTTGATTTGAAAAGACAAAAGCAATCATTTATTTTGGAAAACTTGATTGACCAAAAAAGAGCGGAAAAATGTTTCTGCATTCTTTTGTGACGCCGTATTAAATGTTTCCCGTCAGAGATTGTGAAATTCCAGCGATTAGCGATTGTGAAAGGGCTGCGAAATGAAAACTAGCTTGGACAAATATTCTTTCTGGAAGACATGATTAAGTTGAAAGACAATTATAGAATTTCGTTTTATGAGAAATTCGTTCCTGTCGGAAAATGAGGAATGACAAATTTATCGTATAAACCGACATACATCTTTTGCCGAAGGGAAAACAAAAAAAAAATCAGCGGATGAAATTTGTTGTTGAAAGGCAACAAAAGTTAGATCAACCAGCTGGGAACCACTACGAGCCACTACTTGAAAAGGTGATACCTGAAATCCACTCAATTTAGTGTTTAGTCTTCTTGTTAATATGTAATATTTCATTGTATCTGAGCTAAGGCTACAATAGACATTCTGAACGTGAAAGCGCGTACAGTGTAGAACAGGAATTTTGTTTTGAAACTCTCATTGGGCAAGTGGTAGGTATACTTCTAGTAAGTTGATTTGTGTTGGGTTCGATGGCTGTTTTGTGCTGTTTCTAGTTTCGCTACAGGACTATCATACTTGGTTCGCTTACATTGCTCAAGTTGGATTCAAAACCTGTTTTTCTTGGGTTATAGTTCTCCTTATCAGAACCTTCCTTTTGAGTATTCGGAAATTCATAGTGTGAAAAGAAACATAGTTTACTGAGTGAACTGAAATGAACTCTCCCCAAAATATTTGAGTGTTTCTGTCGACGTTTCTGTCCATTTTACATGCATACCGATACCATCAAGTAGTTCTTTCCAAGGGAATCAGAAATATTTTTAAGGTACAAACTTTTTTCATCTCTGGAACGGTGGATGGGCCAAAATTATAGTAACATTGTTCGAAGAACAGATCTCTAAGATCCGTAGAATTATCCTAAAATTTAAGAACATTGAGTAAATGTATGGTTAACTGCAAACAGTAAAAAAGTAGAACGTTTAGTTTTTTCCTATTAAGGTTTATCTTCTCTAATGTTAAGAACAAAGTTCTATGAATACGCTTCTAAGAAAAAAGAATTCAGTAATCTAAAAAATTATTGAAAAAAGTTTTTTTAAAAAAAAAAAAAAACAGAATTAAATCTTTCTAAAACAGAAAAGATCGTCAAAGCGTATTTAAAAGCATGCTTAATTTTCTCTCTGCCAGTGAAGGCTTTAAAGAAGGTCTCAATGGGGTGATGACTTTTACGGCTAACGGTTAATATTTTTGGCTGCTTTACGGCAAACGGTTAACATTTTCTACGGCTAACGGCTAAAATGTTTCCAATATTTACCCATAACGGCTAATTTTTTTGCCCGTTCTACGGCTAATGGTCAACCCCATTGAGACCCTCTTTAAAGGCAGAAGCTTTGTGTATAATAGATGCGAGTTTTGAAGATTAACAATGATTGTAAAAGACTGATATTCAGGTGTTCAAGAGAGCATATTATGCTCTCTTGTAGGAACCCCATGCAGCATTGAACAAAAATGACCACAGTATAGTACTGTTGAGTGGCTTGGCCTTAGGACTCCATTGCATAGTATTAAGTTTGGAGATACGATTGTTAGAGCCGTTACTCAAAGGGTACTGCTTTAAATCTGACAATTCCCACGTAATAAACCAATAAAAAGAAAAGCGTAAACACGCGACGAGGTCGCATGCGTCTTTATTCCCGCGCTTGACGCTGACGGCATGTATTTGGTTTTAGTTCTGATTGGTTGATTGTGTACTCAGCTGTTCTGATTGGTTTATTGTGCTATGCACGGTTGTTCTGATTGGTTCACTATGCTCAGCTGTTTTGATTCGTCTTTGTAAATGCTTCGGTTTTGGTTATACGACACTACCTTATTGCATTAGTATAACATGAAATCCCAATCTTCCAGGCTTACCGCCTAAAGTATCGTAGCAATGCAAGGACATACGTAAGTATGCAGCGAGTGCATGGTTTAAATCTTAATTTCCTAGGGATTGAAAAAAACTTCCTAATGGCAACATGGCAGAGATCTTCCAAAACTCTTAGATACTTAATGAATTATTTATCATTGCGATTTCAAGGCAATCACGAGGATTTTACATTTTTATCAAGTGAGAAATTGAATAAGTTTTTACCTCTATCCGTGAAAGATTTTCCGCTTTAATTTCAACATTCAACACTGTTTACAAATGTTGTGTGCTACTCGATGGTTTAACTTCCTTTTGACTTCAGCTACCAGGTTAATTGTCTATCGAAGTAAGTAACATTTTATTTCGAACTGAAGCAAGACAGTCTCAGCCATTTTGCAAAAAATATTAACATTTCAAGTTGTCACGCTTTTTTTACAGTCTGGAGAGTGCAGACTTAATTCACTGCATGATATTTCTTTAGAGATTATATGTCCCAGTCTGGTTATATTTAAGAAGGAAAATTTATTTATGCTCTTTACAAATATAGAAAACAAACTTAAGAGAATATTCTGAAGTATCCCGAGAGCAATATTAAGTGACAAAAGTTCACTTTGCCGCCACATAATTGAAGCGCAAGGTTACTGTTTCTTAGCAACAGCAAGGTTTTATATTCTAAGAACACGAACTATAAATTTTACCTCAAGAACGATTTGCGCTCCAAAACAAACAAGACATCTTAACTCTTGCCAGCAGAATCGAATATTGAGGGGAAGCGATCTTAAGGTTGCACTTATAATATTTTGTATCATTCTCACCTGGAAGATTTTCAAAAGAAACAATCACGCTCTTATGTTCTTTGGAATATTTTTTTACATTATGTAAGGAGCAGGTTTTGCCTCTTTAATTGCAAGTGATCGTTAAGCGATTTTTGGCCCAAAACTCAATAAATAGAAGAATAGATTGACTCTTTGATGCTTATATATCGACTGTTTATTACATAATTTACCAGTCAACTTTCATGTACATTTTCCTCCCCAAAACTGGAGCGACTGATGGGGGAGGTCTTCGTATTCGAATAACACCCAAGAATCATCTGATTTCAACAGAGCTTTGTCTGCTGGCAATTCCACGCAAATATCTCATGAAAAGTTAAATCCATATCATGCTCTTGTCTGCTAACTGTACTTTTAGGGATGGCGTCATAGAATGTTGAAAACGTACATGCAACAACAAGCGAGTGTGAAGTTGTGTCAATCACGTCATGTTTGTGATGATGTCACAAGCGGTGCGGCTGCTGTCGGCCCGGTGCTTTTTGTGTGCACCTCTCTCGGTTTCGTGGAGGGAGGGGTGGGGGGCAATTTTTCACCCTGTCGTTTTGTTTCATCCAACTTTGCCATAAGGCAATGCTTTCTTTTCATAAAATTTTGTTAAAAGAGCATCTTTAAGAAAGAAGTGTTTCATGATATTACGATTGATTTCACTTTCCGGACAGAAATGCGTGCCTACAGAGTGGCAAGAGGCTCTCAAGTTCTTCACTTACAAAGTTGTTTTTCTTTTTCAACAGACTGTTACTGAACTACTGTAAATACTCAATCACGTGACAGATGGCCTCTGAATCGGAGCGAATCAGCTGGTGCGTTGTGTACGGTTGCCTCGTTCTCGTTACTATTGTTGGCAACTCTCTCTCTATCCCAGTCTTCCTCTGCAACGGACGACTTCGACGCATTCGCACTAGTCTGCTGCTTATCAACCTAGCTGTCGCTGACCTTCTCGTGGGCGCAGTTGCAGTTCCTATGTACATGGTGTTCCAGTGCCCGGAAAGTTCGCTTGCTAATAACATGATGTTCGCTAACGCTTACGCTTCTGTCGACCTCGTTGCCGGATTTGCTTCACTTTTCGGCCTCGCAGCAATTGCGCTCGAGCGTGTTTATTCCGTATTTTGGCCTCACAAGCACCGAGCTACACGTAAAGCCCCTTATTTGGCTGTGATTCTTGCCTGCTGGCTCCTGGCCGGGTTACAAATGGTGCTGCGATCACTGAGTACGAGACAAATAATCGAATTCAAAGCATTCTTCTACAGCATGGTTTTTGCTCTGTCGTTTGTACTTGTTGTGATCTGCGCTGCGTATATCGCTGTTTGGCAAAAAGTGCGAGGGCACAAAGTACAACAGCTAGAGCGCAGAAAAAGCCGAATGCCGGTTGAACAGGAAAAAAAACTTGTTCAAACCTTAGCAATAATCACAGGTGTGTTCATGATCACGTGGCTGCCGTTTCATGTGTTAAATGTCGTGGTGTTTCTTTGTGTTTCGTGTCGAATCAAGGTTGCTATGTTCATTCCTGTCATCAAACTTCTTCACTACAGTAACTCATTCATGAACCTTATCATATACAGCTTCCGGTTTCCTGACTTCCGTAGAACCATCACTCAGTTCTTTAGGCAGTCTGTACAAGTGGCTCCCTTGGAGTCGCAGAAGATTGGTCGCCACATCTCAGCGGAAAATCGGTGCCGAAGTGATATTGATATATAGAGACTGCACACATCTCTTCCTTGTGATGTGACCTCACATGCAGGGAGTTCACAACCTATATATCTCCACGAGATATATGTATGCACTGTATGTATGTACTATATGTACAAATAGGCATAAAAATTCAAGGCCCCCCTCAATAAAAGATAATCTACCTCAGGACCCCCCTCTTTGTAGTGGCTAAAATTTCGAGTCCCCCCATTTTCTCACCTATCCCCCTCCTCCCATAAATAATGAACGTCCCTTATGTCAGGAGCCATCAATTGATGGACTCCTGTTTATAGCCTACGTGTGGCCGCACCCTCCCCCCGAAGGAAAAAACGGGAGGAGGGTTCCCTCCTCTCGTTTTTTCCTTCGGGGGGAGGGTGAGGCTACACGTAGGCTATCCTGTTTATAGTTGTTAAAGAGCAATGTTATAAATTGGTTAGCCTTGGTTTCATGTTTACTGTCTCATTTTTTGGTGACACTGAAAAGGGTTTTGTTCTATGCTGAGCGGCTGAGAGTACACCAATCAAATTCTAAAGAGCGAATAAAGTTTAAATCAAGGGCAGAAACTTTAAAATTAAATCTTTGCATGCTTATTGTTACCATATAATCAAATTATTTCGAGTGCAATTTGCAATAAATACGCAACCGTAATCTCTTTAAGACAACAAATTGCACTTAACCGTTGGTCTCGTGGCATTGTAACCCTTGATCGCGGGAAGATTTTTCTACCAAACCGAAATAACGAGCAGAATGAAATACAATTTACGACATAGCAAGCTCTCATTGGTTAATAGTTGTGTTATATTAGCTTTTATACCACGCCATAGAGAATAGAGCCAGTCAAAATGCAGGAAAGCCGTTTTATATTTGTCAGTACTCCACCCAACCTGCCCATCGTGCGTTGCGATTCTCGGCAGCTTCTCTCAACTGTTGTTTGCACTTTTTAAAGGCTCGTGTGTATATTAAGAAAATATAACTTACTCGTGGGATATTCCACGATATAACACTCGAAAGCGTTGCATAACCACTCGTAAAATTCATACGAAACTACATCTGGAACCGTAGTGGCGTATTTTCCATATCCTTACTAGTGAGAATATCAACAGATCAAGACGCCATTTCCCGCTTTGCACGATTCAGTTTGTGTACAAGGCTGCTCTCAGGCTGCCTCCAAATGTCTTAATGTGTTTTTGTCTATATTATAAGAAGAAAATTATTTGTTAGCTCGAAGACATGAATTTTATGTTCTCGTGGCAAGAACAATAATGATCTCACTCGTTCGCTGCGCTCACTCTTGAGACATTATTCTTGCCACTCGAAAATTTATATATTCTCACCATCGTGTAATCTTCTCTATGTACAAACATGGTTTTGATCAATAACGAGGGAAAACAGCTGATTTAAAACTCGCAAAAATGACAATCAAAAACAGCTGACTTTTCAGCCCGAAAAATGAACTTTAAAAAACAGCTTATTTTAAAACCCAAAAACCACCACCGAAAACAGGTAATTTTTAAACCTCAAAATTCACCACCAAAATCACCTGATTTTGAGCAACAAAAATTCGAAGGGAAAACAGCTGATTTCAAACCAACAAAAGTTACGTTACAAAATCAGATTTTTTAAGCCGGAAATATGACCTTCCATAAAAAATGGATTTTCACATTACAAAAACCACCACCAAAATAATGTTGTAGGCTTCCATTTATCCAGATATTCATGGTATCATCAGAAAAATACATTTACTCTTACCACCGATGGCGAAAACATTTTATGCTGTACGCGAAATTCAGAATGGTAACTAAATGTAACCAAATGTACTTCATGTTTCCAGTTGAACTTCCTCAAAGAAGCCAATTTGAAATCTGTAACACAAGCCCTTCAAATGACCACGGAGCTTTCGGAGTTCGCCAATTACCATGGTAACGAGGACCTTTCAACTACTCTGCAAGAAGTGTCGGATATGTTAAGTAAGGAACCGCAAAAGCAGAAACTGATTGATAGTTACTTTTTACCAAAATAAAGACACTGCGTTTGAAAATGCCAATCACTGATCTAATGCGCATAAAATGCTGTATGTACTTCTTCTGTTCTGTTCCTCCGTTGTGTTCACCTTGATTGAGAATGTAAATGCTTACATTTTTTAAGCGGTAAGTCTTTTATTATCGACCTTTAGCGTTAAAACTGGTGTTAAATTTATGTGTGTATAATAGAACAGCAACACCCAACAACCCTTTGATGGATAATAGCGGACCTCCACAGCGGCTCGAAGAGCCGCAGAGCGGAGCCCCATAACTACCGTGCGAGGATTCAAAATTGAGAAAACCATGCGTTTGAGCTTTCATGGTCATCGTGGCTAGCGGCATGGCTCGCGGGCGCGTGCGCCTAGCGACGACGACGACGATGTTGCCCCAACATGGCGGCCATAGTCATCCGGGATATTTAGGTCTTAAACCGAAACGAGGCTTTGTTTTTCGCGCGCTTTTCGCGGCTTGCCGCGGCTACACAACCTACAGCCAGCAGTCTACAGCAGTCTACAATGTTTTGCTGAAGAAACGGATTATTCATAGCGGTTTTGGAGGAAACATTTTCTTCCTACAAGTTTTCAAGCGTTTTTGGAGGGACATAAGCATAAAGCTGAGTTCTTTCTACAAGTTTTCAAGCATTTTTGGAGGGACTGTGTGAGGAGCTCCGCTTTTAGGTTTGCCTAAATCTATTTAATACAGTTACAAGTGGTCTGAAAGCTTTAAAATACTTGTTCTGGTGCATTATACGCCTCCTGGTGCATTCTTTTTCACCCTCCCGTAGGTGGACACCTTGCGCAAGCGGCCATGCACATACCCTTGGTTCTGTAGGTGTCCGCTTACAGGAGGTTCGACTGCAATCCTCAAAAGTCACAACTCAAATAAGCTGAATTCCGACTTCGAAAAATGACGATCAAAAACAGCTGATTTTCAGAGCACAAAAACAACCACAATAATAGGTAAATTTTTAAACTTAAAAATCATTACCAAAATGAGTGAATTTCAACGCCCAAAAATTACGATCAAAACAGCTTTGTTTTAAGGCAAGAAAGACGACTTTTAAAAGCAGCTGATTTTAAGACCTTTAAGACCATTACTACAAAAAAATTATTTCTTAACCTCAAAATCAACAAGAAAACTCAGCTGATTTTCGACCCCCAAAAATGACGATCAAAATTAGTTTATTTTTAAGCCACAAAAATAAACTTAAAAAGCAAGTATTGTGGGGATAGTTTCTAAAGAAACTGGTGCTGCGTCGGTGGGGAATTGAAACACAAGAAATTGGGTAAATCAAACGAATTGATTATAAGTAAGTTATACCACCATAAGGTAAAAGGGAGGTGCTGACGTTTCGAACGTTGGCCCTTCGTCGGAGCAAAATTAAACTTCAAAAGCAGCTGAGTTTCAAAGCACAAAAAAAAACACGAAAAATAGGTATTTTAAAACCTCAAAAAGTCACCACAAAAATCAGCTGATTTATGACCCCTAAAAATGACAATCAAAAACAGCTGATTTTTAAGCCAGAAAATGACCTTTGAAAACGGCTGATTTTTAACCCACAAAAATGACAATTAAAAATAGTTGAATTTTGGCACCAAAAATTGACTGTCGAAAACAGCTTATTTTCAAAGGAAATTAAGCACCACCAACACTAAGTAATTTTAAAACCTTAAAAAAACAGTTGATTTTCGAAGGTCAAAACCACCACCCAAATAAGTTAATTTTTAAACCTCAAAAGTCACTATCAAAATGAGTTGATTTTTAACCAACGAAAATGACAATTAAAAACAGCTGATATTCAAAGAACATAAACCACCACTGAAATAAGTTAATTTTTAAACCTCAAAAGTCACTATCAAAATTAGTTGATTTTTAACCAACGAAAATGACAAAAAAACAGCTGATTTTCGGGCCCAAAAAACTGACCTTTAAAAACAGCTTATTTTTAAAGGACATAAACCACCAACACTAGGTAATTTTTAAATCTTAAAAGTCACCTTGAAAATCAGCTGATTTTCAAATCCCAAAAATGACAATTAAAAACATCTGAATTTTGGCACGAAAAAATGACTGTCAAAAACAGCGGCTTATTTTCAAATGACACAAACCACCAACAACACTAAGTAATTTTTAATCCTTACAAGTCACCACAAAAATCAGCTAATTTTCCATCCGCAAACGTGACAGTTAAAATACAGCTGATTTTTGAGACGAAAAAATGACCTTAAAAAACAGCTGATTTTTGAGACGAAAAAATGACCTTAAAATACAGCTGATTTTTGAGACGAAAAAATGACCTTAAAAAACAGCTGATTTTTGAGACGAAAAAATGACCTTAAAAAACAGCTGATTTTTGAGACGAAAAAATGACCTTAAAAAACAGCTGATTTTTGAGACGAAAAAATGACCTTAAAAAACAGCTGATTTCTTAAGCATGAAAACTACCACCGAAATAAAATAATTTTTAAATCTCAAAAGTCACTACCAAAATCAGCTGATTCTCAACCCATAAAAATGAGAATTAAAAACAGCTGATTTTCGAGCCCAAAAAAAATCACCTTTGAAAAGAGTTGATTTTCAAAGATCAAACCCACCACCAAAATAAGGTAATTTTTAAACCTCAAAAGTCACCACCAAAAATAGATTTTCAAACCCCCAAAATTGACAATTAAAAACAGCTGAATGCTGGCACGAAAAAATGACTGTCGAAAACAAGTAAAAAAAAATTCTCTGATGAGATTGTTGTTCCACTCAAATTTAGGCTGCGAATACGAACAAACATCTGCAGAGGTAGTTTCTGATAAAAGTTCTCTGTGTCGGCAATGTCTAGTTCACGTACCTTTGACATGATTAGCTTTCTACAGCTTCCTCTAAACACCAATATCCACCACGAGTAGCACACGCCTGCGACAGCAACAAGATCTTCGGGTTCCAGAAACTGAGAAACCAACTGCCAGAAGAAACTGTCCACAAAGTTCATTGCTACAACCTTTAGTGATTTTTCTATCCAAATAAAGATGTTCGCCAAGCGAATATGCACAACACATTTTTGTACGTTTTAGACTAAATAAAGGCGAAAAAAACCGTCAATCTGCGCTCATGAAATGGCTTTCACTCTTTGTGTAATATGACACTTCGGTGATCTGAACCTTCGTGGGCGGAAATCGTCGTGTTCCCCACATACGAATTTTGTACGAAATTGCAAGACAATACGTCGGGGCCTATTTTTCCTATTTTCGGCATTTCCGACGGCAAAATCGAACTAAATCGGGGAAAAATCTCTTTTTTAAAGGTTTTAGCCAATCAGAATGCTGCATTTTAATTAGTTAAGCCAATTATCTGTGGTTGGGTAAAAGGATTCCATGCATTCCGTTGCCGTTGCTGCTATCGTTCTCAGCCGGAGCGTTACTTAAAGTCTATGAATTTCATTCATCTTTAGCCCGTACAACAGGCGTGATTTTTTTGCGTATTTCAGGCTAACAGGTGTAAATTAGCCTATTGCGCAGGCTAATTTATCTTGCATATTCCGCTATCTCCGGTTCTTGATGCCACTCCAACAATTACATACCACTACATTCGAAAACCAGGCTTTCGCAATGGCGCTTGATTCGATCAGCCATTACTTTGATGAATTCAGACAACGCGGACAAGAAGGGGAAAGGATTTTAAATTTAATCAAAGAAAGCGTATCTGAATCTCTGAAGAAATCAACGTTAGGTAATTTATACTGTAACAAAAGGCCGAAGCAACGACTTCTCTTTTATTTTAAACACAGACCTTAGTCCATTGTCAATGTTTACGTATAAGCTCTTCAAAGCTTGTTTGAAACTTATACGGTCACGTTCATACATGATATAATATTGTTTAACTAGGTGGCTACTCCACGTACAGTGAATTACCAGAGGACGACTTTACAAACTGGTTAGAAATTCTGTTCGATCACGAAGGTGTCTCGGGTTTAACGGACAACCAAAGGAAAGAAATTCACCGACAACTATCAGATCGTTTGGTATGTTAGAGTAATTTTAAGAAGCTTATACGTAACGTAAGGTTACTACAGTAATTGAGATGTTTGTTGTGTTCATCACAATGATCTCGGTACATGTTTGTCTTTCTTTTATCCAACGCAAAGTAATGGGCATGGCAGGCTACTCCTGTGCGTGAAAATAGCACATAAAGTATAAATAGCATTTCTATATCTTGCTTTCCTCATTCCCTTTTTGTCTCATAATAATTCTTTTAATGATGAAGTGGAAGAAATAAATGCGAGAAAGATAAAAATGTACAATCTTAAGAAATCATTTACCCTTCAAGCTAAAATGATCTTGGGGTCGCGTCCCGGGGTCGTGAAAAATAAGATAAAAATTAAAATAACATGTACAATGTAAGGTGAACCGCGTACCTAAGTGAATTTGGCCAGACAACATTCTATAAACATATTATCTACAGATAACAAGGGAACAGGGCCAGTTTTCCGTATCACCCCATATTGTGGGATATACTTCATGCCAGTATGGCATATAGTCTCCTGCGCCCATCACAATGTTGCGGGAGACTATATGGCATAATGGGAGGGTTTATACTTCATGATTTTTTTTAACCAACAAAGGCAGATTAAAAAATGTAACCCTCCCCAAAAGTGCATGTATCCAAAAATTACCCCTCACCCCCCCACCCCTTCACCCAGTTTATGCCACTGGCCCAAAACAAAGCTCAATTTAATATATCTGCAAAACAGCAATAAAAGGGTTGAAACAACAGATTCTAAAAGTTTACCCCCCTCAATTCTACTGTCTTTAAAAAAAGAAAAACACCCCCATTTCCCTTGGTTTTGAACATTTTACTCCTCACTCTAAATACCGGTCCTTCCCGGCCATAAATAATGAACAGTCCCTATGATAACTAGTATATATGCAAATATTATGTTTTTTTTTATATGAAACATTACAGTTACAACATGCGTAGTGGAGTGAGATGATATGGACATCTGGCACCAAGTAAATTTATGGGAAAGTTCTAGATAAAAGTTTTCACTTTGGGTTATGATGAAGAAGACAAGTTAACATTCTGTTGAATATACTGTTCAAAGCTTTGTAGTTATTGAAAGAAAATGGGATGAAATAGAGTGATTGTTTTTAGCCTCCATCCAAAATTTATAGTACCATACCATGAAACAGAATGAATTATTTTATATTTATTTTGTATTTTGTTTATCAGAAGGTGCCAAGAAAGACCAAGAAATACAGTAGAAACCCTGGTAACTAGAACTCTGAAGGGAAGCGAAAAACAGGCTCATCTCCAGTGCAATATAGCTCGTACTAACCGAGTTTGAGTTCCATACTGTAAGTTACAGACAGAGTTTTTCCGCTCGGATTTATGGCCCAAGCGTGAAGTGCGCAGGCCATGAATCCAAGCGGACAAAACGAGGATCCGTAACTTACAGCACAGACCGAGAAAACAAGGTTTGTAAGATATTTATTATATCTCGAAACAATCTTTTGAATTTTGCGGACCGTACAGTAAAGTACGGCCCGCTAAATTGACAAATCACAGTGTGCGTACTAATTAAGAGATATAATATAATTTATTCACACAACTGATGTAAAACAAAGGACACAAAGCATTCTTAACAATGTAGCTAACCTTAACTAACAAAGAAAATGAATAAATTATATTACACGAGGCATGACCCAAAAAACAGTTTGAGTTAGCAGGGGTTTAAGTCATCAGAGTCAATTAAATATTCAATGTTAATAATAACCAGTTATCTGAGTTCAAGTTATCAGGGTTCTCCTGTATTGATTACAGTGTAAAGTACTTTCGTTGCCACAATTCCATTTGTAGGAAATGTGGCAAAGTTGAATACTGATGCAACAGTTTTACTTTTTTCCTCTGTCAAAGGAAAAGATGGACGCAGAGACATGTTCAGCCTGCTGGAGGTATTGGCTTAGACTGGTCAGTTTGAATTTTTATTTATAATTCCTTATTGCCCCTGCAGGGTTTTGGCCCAACGAGGTACCCTAGAATTCACTGCGTGTAAATGTCACAGGTTAAATTTGATTTCAGGGCTGGGTTGTTTGAAGCAGGGTTAAGGTAACCCAGGGTTAGAGCAAAGTTTAAATACAGATATGAGAGCTTGAAAAGCACATTCAGTATAATTCTTTTTAAATACAATTTGATGATTGTATGCTCTGAATAAAATAGAGAAAGTTATTTAAAACACTTTTCAAAAAGAGGAAAAGAAACCCATGTTGAAATTTAACCCTGGGTTAGCGCTAATTATCGGTCTTCGAACAACCATCTTAAAATGATTTAACCTAGGTTGGTTTGTTTACATCACGATAAACATAGACAAAGAAATTACAAACCAATCTAGGTTAAATCAAACTAAATCTGTAACATAAACATAGAAGGAATTTCAAAAAAGTGAGAAATGTGTTCGTGTTATGTGAAGCATTCCCAAGTTGATGAGATTTATAAGCCATGCCCCAGGGGGGGTACTTTAGCAATTTCTGGGTGGGGATGTGCCACTTGAACCCTGAAACCCTTAGCCTATACCAGAGCTGGTTCAGCTTAATTTGCTACCCTATACTAGGGTAACCCCCCCTTCCCCAGCTGTTTTCCAGAAACTGAGGTCACTAGCACAGTCTAGCCAAAACAAAACAAAAACACAATCGTTTCTCTCTCAAAAAGAGATTTATACTTGTTCAGTTTTAAAACCACCGATTTCCGTCTGCATCCCGATTTTTGACAGTTTATAACATCCAGTAGTGTTTTATGATAGCCTCATCTATCGACGCTGTTAAGGCTGAGTTGCGAAAATTTTAACTTGTCGATTTTTTGAGTGGCAATTCCTGGTTTCCTTAGTCTAGATCCTGTCTAGATAAAATCATCAACCAACTGGTCAGTTTCGTGAAAAATCAGATACCCTTTTCCAGACCCAAATTACTGATTTATATATCCTATGCTAGAGTAAACTGCTTCAAAACCATACCCTTCACAGCGGCACATACCTATATAGACCATATATGGCAGTACCCCTCCCCCCACAGAGCCATGCATGGTGGTCGCAGGTAAAATTTTAACAAGTGCGCAAGGTGTTGTTGGGTACATCTAATTCTTGCAGCCCCAAGGTCGCATTTCTGTTACACAGAATATTAATACAGTACTTTATGATTGTAATAAATGTCATTGTCAAATTTACAGACAGGCTTTAATTTCACAGCTGCTTAACCCTTTGAGGACCAAATTTATTTTCACGATTTTTAAATATTTTTACTGAGCGCTGTTGAAAGTACAATATCTCTTGAACCATTTAACATATTTTGATAATCTTTTCACGGGCAGACTTGGTAGGAATTTTCCCTTCTTATAAATTTGAGGCGACAGCAAGATACGTCATACTGACGTCATAGCAGTAGTTAATAATTAACCAATTACAAAACCTTTATCATCTGCCTTGATTATAAATCCAGAAAAAATAAAAGTGAGAAGCCCAAAAAATCCCTAATGTTTTTAGTTGTTTTCTATAGTATCTTAGGATCAATTTGATACCTAATATAGCTAGCATACACATGTATTGAATAATAAACAAGTCTCTTTTTCTGACCGGGGTGGTCATTTATGAAATGAAAAAATATAAAAATAGAGATACCAAGGGTAGTATCCTAGTCGTGCTATACAGATTTTGTTATATCTGTTCAGTAATCATTATTAGGACTATATGCACAATCTGCAACTGATTGTCAGCAGCTCTGTCAATAGTTACTCAGTTTCATGATAAATCCTGAAGCATGGAGCCGCGCACAGGCCAACATCACAATCAGGACAATAATAGCTTGTTTTTTTCTTTTTTTTGTTTGTTGTGCAAACTGTACATCTCCTTTCCATCCTCTTTCCACTTTCATTGACTGGAACAAACAAGGGAAAATGCCTTTGTACAAATCTGTCCTGGGGCTGCTCAAGAGATGCTCGTCCTCGCTTCCGGCGTGAGGAAAAACAGCCAATCATTTCCTTGGCCAGCATCAGCCGGAAAGCTTTGAGGCTTTGTCTGCCATGGTTTGGTGATTCATTGTAAAGAACAAGGCTGTTGTAGATAGCCCTGTCTATGAGGTCAAACAACAACCTTGTCCACCACTTTTTCCCAGAAATAGAAATTTGATAATAGGATTTCATCTGGTCATTCTTGTCGACTCCGCCCATGTACTTGTTGTAGGTTGAGACAATGGGGGGGCAGGTAACTGCTTGCAATGTTCCATCCCTGGCCCTTCTTTGGACCTCAGGGAGATTAGCTGGAGGAGCAGATGTTACAGTTCCAGCAACCCAAACAGGTTTCTTGTCCATCCACAGGACATGGAGAATGGGGCCTTTCATTCTCCACATTATATTACCTCAAGGTAAATTTTTTATGGCATCCTTGTCAAACAGGGCAGGAGGGAATTCCTTTCGACCTTGTCTGACAGTTCCACAACAAATAATCTTGTCACTGTAAAGATCTTCAATTAGTTTACACGAAGTAAAAAAATTGTCAAAAAATACAGAGTACCATTTACCCCTTATGTGCTGGCAAAGGTTTGAAACAACAGTGTACCCTAAACCATGTTGAACTCCTCCGGGCTGTTTACCAGTGTAGACATCAAAGTCACACAAGTAACCATTTGTGCTGTCTGCCCGACACCAGAGTTTGATACCCCTTTTGATTGGTTTCATCGGCATATATTGTTTCAATGATGTCCTCCCTTTGTACTTTACCATTGCCTCATCAACTGCCTGTTCACGGTGAGGGTTGTATTGCAGTTTGAAGTTAGTTTTCAAGTCCTCAAGGAAAGGACGGATTTTGTAAAGCTTATCAAATTGATCTGACCCAGCAGCTGGCATTTTGGAGTTATCATTGACATGAATATTATAAAGGAGGTCAAGAAATCTCTTTCTTGTCATGACCTTGGCAAATGCTGGCATACCAAGAATCCAGTCCTCACTCCAGTAGTCTTTCACTGAAGGCAGTGCATGGAAACCCATTGCAATAAAAAGACCCAAGAAAGCTTTGAGTTCAATTAAATTTACAGGGACCCAAAGTGATGAGTCTTTCCCAGAATCTTCCAGATTCTGTTTGGCATATTTGTTTGTTTCACGAATAATGTTATTTAGCATCCTGTCATCCACTAACAAAGAAAAGAAGTCTTTTGCTGAAGATTCTGCAGGAAGGATATTTACAGGGCCTACCGGTTCTTGAAATTCAGGTATCTCCATGTCACTTCTCTGGTCACTCCATTCACGATCCTCGAATGAAAAACGTGTAGGACGGCCACGATTCCTCTCTTCCTCGCCTGCATCGCTGTTTTCATCCTCACTTTCTTCATCAGGATACCTTGGGAGTATAATTTCGTCATCCTCTGCCTCTGAAAATACATGCTCATCCACATCTGAACAGTCTGAACTATCATCTTCAAAGCCTTCAATATCGGACTCGGCACCATCGCAAGGAATATCGAAGGTTCCCTCGAAATAGTCGATAACATTTTGAGCACTGTACAATATTCTTCTGTCTGTCATACTGCACAACAAGTACCAATGATCAAAAGGTTGAAAATATTGCGAAAACTCTGCTAGAAACAGGAAAACTATCGAAAATGAAAGCTACAGGCGCCGTGAACACGGAAATGACCGTGGGGGCCTGGTAGCTTCTATTTGAGATTGCTGCTGACTCAAAAATTGAAGTCATATAAGGTGTCCGATATATCGGACTGTGATGATCAATTAATGTCATTACATATTACTCTGCAGTTCAAATATATGGTCTTTCATATATTCATTTGCATCATTCTTCTCCATCTATGGGTATATTATGGACTCACAATATGACCAGCTCCCAGTTGGCTTGATAGCTCAGTTGGTAGAGCACTGCTCGGGTATCGCAGAGGTCATGGGTTCGAATCCCGTTCAGGCCTGAGTTTTTTTTTTTAGGCTTTAATTTCACAGCTGCTTAAGTTGTGTATATAACTGCGGTGATCAATTAATGTCATTGCATGATTACTCCGCAGTTCAAATATATAGTCTTTCATATATTCATTTGAATCATGAAAAGGGAAATTTTTATTTCCAAGTGACCACGTAAGTTTCTTTCTGTTATGGTGTAAAATCATAATGGAAGTCTTAGCAAAGTGACACACATAATTATGTGATATCATTTTTATCCACAGGTGGTATATTATTTTTATTGATCAATTTGCTACTTATCAGTATACCACTCAGTTTTATTTTATTATTTGAAATTGAGTGGTATACAGCCATTTAATATCCTCTAACAAATGACAAGCCAATTTCATATGTGACTGAGTTACCAGCTTTCCAGCTGGGAATGTGTTGTACATGTACCACAGATAAGAAATCAATAACCAGAAGTCTTTCATCTGACCTTGGCCCATGAGTTCGCTGTATTGTCCAAGTTCTTGCCAAATCATGACATATGAAATTCAACGCAATAACTATAACATATCTGATTTGCTTTGCAACCTATAATAACTTGATCATGGAGTAAATTTCTTCCGGGGGGACACTTGAATATGAAGGTGTTGGTTGTTATGGAGAGAGAACTAATAGAAAAACCCTCAGGACAAGGAGAGAACCAAAAACAAATTCAACTCACATGAGAAGGTGGGATTTGAACCTGAGTAACATAGGTGGGAGGCATGTGCTCTTTTGCGTTCAACCCTGAAGCGTGACGGTTTTCTTGCGCAAGTTTACTTTTCAAACGTAACGGTTTCCTAGACAACTGTGTTGCATAGTCCAATGAATTCCATGCCTGTTTCCAGATCCTTAAGAAACTTCAGAAAAGTTCTTTAAGAGCAACATTGGCAAAGTGGTACTGAACTTTGCCAATGTTGCTCTTAAAGAACTTTTCTGAAGTTTCTTAAGGATCTGGAAACAGGCATGGAATGCTAAGCCACCATGTATTTTATTGCAAAAAATCCAGCAGTGTAATCATTCTTAACATGCACTGCAGATAATACCAAGTTATAGTAACATTATCAAGCTCTTCCCATATTCAGTGCCAACAGGGATACAAAACATTGAATAGCAGTCTTAAAGGAGGCATGCTCTCTGTCTTGAAGCATTCTTATCAAGGTCCAACAAGTTTAGTATTTCAAGGATTTTTTTTTCTGTTTTTGTAGGAATTAAAACCAGTGTCAGCTTTGCTCATTGTGGATGTACAGAATGACTTTATCAGTGGCTCGTTAGCATTAAAGCATTGCCCCGCTGGTGAGGATGGAGAAGAAATTGTTCCAATTGTTCAGCGTCTTTTGTCTCAAAAGTTGTTTTCTGTCATTGGATACTCGTTTGACTGGCACCCATCGAATCACTGTTCATTTCTTGACAATGTTTCCTTGTATCCACTGCACCATAGCTCTCTGGTGTCACAAAAACAAGCAAAGTTATTTGACTCAGTTATATATGACAGAATGCCACTAACTCCTCAGAAACTGTGGCCTCGGCACTGTGTGATGGACAGCTGGGGAGCAGAACTCCACAAGGACATGCAGGTAAGAGCTCATTTAAGGTTACACAATACCTTTGCAGGTGTCCGCGCGTTGTTTTAAAGTAAACTACCACAAACTATATATCAATAGAAAGGTAAAGAACTGTAGAATTCGAAAAAAATATCCGTTGTTTGGCAGAGCCATTATTGAGAAGAAAGAAGCCAATAAACCGAAAACGACCGAGTGTCATTCCGCAGAATTAATCGGGTATGTAGAATGGACGGATAATTATGAAATTTGGCCAGAACATTCATTAAGCATTGAGGAACAAAAGGGTATTGGGGATAGCTTTAATTTAGATATTTCTCATTTTACGGCCGCGAACGCAATGGGGTCGGCAAATTATTCGCTACTACAACTTTACGGGTCTATAAAAAGATAACCAATAAGAATTACGAAAAAGCCTGACACCCTTTTAGAGATTGATGCTTGCTGATTTACATTGTGCAGTTCTTTTGCAGTAGTAGCTGTGTTTGATACCTGATTAATTCGGCGGAATGACACTCGGTTGTGTTCGGTTTATTGGCTTCTTTCTTCTCAATAATGGCTCTGCCAAACAACGGATATTTTTTTTCGAATTCTACAGTTCTTTACCTTTCTATTGATATATAGTTTGTGGTAGTTTACTTTAAAACAATGTGCGTACGAATTTTTTTCCGAAGGACACCCGCGAAGGTATTGTGTAACCTTAAACTTTTCACTCTCATAAGTGATCAAAATATAGCTTTGCCTGACAATATCAATATATCACTAAGCATGCATGACAAGAGACGTTTGAGTTTATCCAGCAAAGGATGGTATGAGAATTACAACTGAACTCTTGTGAGTGAAATTAAATAAGGGTTAAATTTGATGTTAAAAAGTAGTGACTGATATATTGAAGTTTAAAATTGCACACTGTCCAGTTAGATGTGTACTTGACTTGTGGTGTTGCCTTCTTATGATTGTGTCCATTGGGTTGAGCAAGTTTATTGCTTTATGAAAAAAAAAATTGTTTCTAGGATGTTATATTAGCAATTCCAGAAGTCATGGGTACTTAAGACAGACTGAAAAAATTATTCTGTCCTTGAAAATAAGTGGAAGATTGTTGCAGTTACTGTATATACACAACTTAAGCAGTTGCAAAGACAAGACCTGAAAAAAATTTGGGTTTGAACATGATTCAAACCCATGACCTTGCAACACTGTGCTGTAATTCTCTTTCACTTATTAAAGTTTTCTTCTGCAGTTGACATTATTATACAAAATTTTCATATATAATTTTCACAGTCATATCTTTTGTACTTGTCTTATTTAGCAACCTAGTAGTGATGATATCATTATAAAAAAAGGCACCCATCCACTTGTGGACACCTATTCTGCATTCGGTGCAAGTGGTTCACAAGATGCACTGTTTATCAAGCTGTTGGACCATCAAGTGACTGATGTGTATATATGTGGGCTAGCATTTGATGTGTGCGTTAAAGAGACAACTCTTGATTCAGTGAAACTGGGTTTTAGAACCCATGTCATAGTGGATGCCTGTAAGGGAGTTACCACTGAAGGAATTGCCAAGACAAAACAAATATTTGAGAAAAATGGAGTTATTCTTTTGCATTCTGATGAGGTGAGTATCGAGTAGTGTTTTGTGTTTGTGTGTGATCAGTGTTATGTTGTTCTTGTTGAGAGCAAGTGTTTTTTGTTTCTTGTTATACGTCTTGAGGTTGGTTCCCCTTTGCTATAATATATATAGACTATGAATTGGATTCATAGTTTGACAGAATTAGGGAGCTTTACAATTTACTTTTAGATGTACTTGAGAAAATAAAAGAGCAGAGTCATTCAATAAGTAAATTCTTTTAAAATCAACCTACTTAAATAATGACCTTTAATAATAAATTATGACCTTTTATAATAATGTTTATTTGAGTCATCTGTATTTAGCACTGATGTACTCATTACTGGGACAATGTAAAGCACAAATGAAATCAAATCATATTAAAATAAATCAAGCAAATCATATCAAGTGTTGGTTTGTTATTCGATTCTAAGTTTAAATGGCATTAGTGTTGTGCCATGCTGACCTGACTCTAAAACAACTGTAAAATACTGATAGATTTTTGGTTTTAGGTACTAAACTAAGCAAGTTGCAGAAACTAAAATCTTCTTATCAGCACCTTTCTTGGAAACCACATATTGGTTTCGTTTCAAAAAAGATCTCAAAAAGTGTTGGAATTATTGCAAAAACCTTGCTTTTACCTATGATCCCAAACGTTGCTGACCTTATATTATTACCTAGTATATCCCTACTTTACATAATAATATTCTTGTAATGTAGCCTGGTCCTCTGCCTAGTGTTCCAGCTTAAATTGTATTTATGTTTTGCAAAAGCCCATTATCTGGCAAATACCGGTACTTACCCTCTTTTTAGCCAATCTAAAGTCCTTGACACATATAGTATAATTCCTTTTCTTTCACTACTTTTATGTAATAATCTTCTGCCCAGTAGCTTTTGTAACCCTTTCTCTAACTTAGCAATGTGGTCCATCACCATGAAGCTCAACAAACCTCTCTGTATAGACCTAATTTTTGTAGAACAAATATTAAACAATTTAAGATTCTTTTTCAAGGACCTAAAACCTGGAATTCGGTACCATTTTCACCAATTCACTCTCCTTTCATATCTGTCTTCTTTTTTTAAAAAAAGTGAAATACTATTTCATTGATTGCCGATCTGTAGCGTATAATTTTCTCTGATAATGGTCACTCTGCACTCATTCATTAGCTGAAGGAAGCCTGATAATAATATTGTAAGCTTGCAGCTTTGTTAGGCTTCCTTCTCACATTATCTTATTACATAATTAATAACTCTTGTTCTAATGTATTTGGTCTGTGAGTGACTAAAGCATAAATAAACTCTTATTTTGCTAAGTTTCAGAAACAAATTTGAAGATGAAATTCAGGGTGGTTCAGCCACGTGTTGTGATAAATACCAGTGTTATAATGATTGGATATGAATTTGAGGTTGGGATCACCAGCATGGAACCAAGTCATTTTGCTGCTCTGTCCAGCACTTCACAGCTCACAAGGCTTGAGATGTAACACTGGCACAGCTTTTTTTCAAATGTGCTAAATCGATTTTTGTGAAGAAAAAAAAAACACCTTACACTGGGTCTCCTGAGCTATACTTCAATGTGCTAACCTCTACATTACGGTTTCTCAAAAGCATGATAATTGTATTATACCCATTATAATCTGAGTAATACTTAACATGCAGAAATGTCAAGATCTATACTGATTAGCTGAGAGCATGTCAATTAATTCTTAACAGTCTAGAAATTTCAAATTAAATTTTTTCACGACTTTGTGTATTATTAACAAGTAATCAAATGATTTGGAGGGCAATTTGGAATTAGTAAACAATTGTGATGTTTTCAAAGGTGTCAAATTGCAGTTGCCCTATGGGCTCATGCAATTTTTTTAGTCCCCAATTTACTTGTGCTTATCCCTGTGATTATCTGCTATGTCTGTTCTACCTTCTTAATGCTTGCAAAACACTTGGTTTTTACAGGTAAAGGATGCAATTAGATGTGAAGAGTGTAACTGAAGACAACATAAAGGAAGGATTTCTGATTCTAGACTGATGTAACTGGTTACCATACTCACTAGTTTTTTAAGAGGTTATTTAAGTGATTATTTGTGAATATTCACCAATAATCACTGAGCCTGAGGCGAATAATTGTTTTAGTTTAAATACACAGGTGACTATTTCAAAAAAAAGAAAAAGCATTGTACAACACGAAAAAATTTTATTTCATCAAAAGTGTGCCAACGAGTGGCAGCCATTTTGTTAGTTGAGGTGATTATTGGCTGATAATCTGAGATAGCAAACCAATCAGAGCACGCGATTTTGTATAATCACCTGAGTATTTATACTAAACTGTACATATATTGCGGGGATAGAAACTGGTGCTGCGTTGGTGGGGAATTGTAACACAAGAAATTGGGATAATCAAACGGATTGATAAAGTTATACCACTGTAAGGTAATAAGGAGGTGCTGACGTTTCGAGCGTTAGCCCTTTGTTGGAGCTGTCATTCGCTCCAACGAAGGGCTAAGGAAGGGCAATTTCTTATAATTTACATGGCTGAGTTACGAGCTGGCTCTTGGAATTAGTAATTAATTAATCCATTAGAAAGTGTGGCTAAACATTTCTTCTTACCTATAGGCTCTAAAAGTAAGTAGCATAAATACTATATTATAAAAAATAACTTACTGTACATCAAGTATAGCTGTCAACCAAACCATTCAGGGTGTTTTGAGCAACTGGTATTATATGAACAGGTATCATATGACCAGGGGGACTGGCAATTTGAGCAATTCCATAAAGTTTCATTGTCTCTTTAGAATTTAATACTTGAATTAAAATCTGTTACAATAACAACAAGAATAATTATTTAAACTCATTTATACAGGATTGCTGCAGCAGTTTCTTTTGCAAATAAAACAAATTACAAAATATACAACAGTACAAAAAAAAACAACAATTGGAACAGTTATAAGTTCTAAGAATTATTAAAAATGTTTGCAACTTTGTAGAAAAAAAGCGCACCTAGTACATTCTAAGTTAACTTTTTCTAAAATTATAAAATAAGGTCATTATTATTTCTAGTTTTGTGGTGGTGAACGTCACAGTTTCTTACATTAAAATAATTAGAAAGGTATCTGGGAACTCTATTTGCAATGCACCATTGACAAATCTTCAAATGTTTGTCCGTCTTCTATAGTAGAGAGGTTCTCAGCCCAGTTTGGTCATAATTATTTTGTTCAGTTGATAGTTTTGTGGCAGCTTTGAAATAGACAATCCTTGCTGCTTGTCTTTGTAGTCGTTCAATCTTATTACTTTTTCCTTGTCAACATTCATGCCACACAGCACCACAATAATCTAGAACAGAGAGGACCATGGCTTTACAAGCACAAGTGAAGGTCAACTTATTCTAGAGAACATTCCGAGTCTGTTAAAATAATATGTTAATATTATATATTCAAATAACTTAACTATTCATCATGCCAACTATTTTTCATACGATAATATAAATTGTTGATTTGTCAAACGATGTGGTCACTGGATGTTGATCGCGATGTTTCGACTGCTTACTGCTAGTCTTCTTCAGACAATGGGGTCGACTGATTCCGGCTCACCATTATGTAGCTGCGTGGTCTGCTATTTTTCATATTATTGTAGTTTATCAATTTTTTTTTTTTTATTGGTAAAGAAGATGGTTAAACTTTGAATTTTTTTCGATAGACTGTACAGCAGAAACCAGGCTATTACCGGTAGTATTAATTTTTTCTTCATATGTTATCAGTTTGTTAGAGGATTGTTGTACTGCCGGTTGAAAAGCGTATAAGCATTTAAAGTGGATGCTCTGTTCTTAATCAAAGTGCTTCAGGCACAGCATGGATGTGACAGCTACCTGAAATACACATTATGGCTTATCGCTTGTCACTACAGTAATTAAAGTGCATTTCTTATTGACACCAGTAGTCATCTTTTTACTTTTAATAACGACTTTCTGTCACCATCCTGTTCAGAATAAAACAATACCCTGCTCTTAAAAATGATGGCCACTTAATAGAGGTCAAACACCAGTGACTACATACCCTTGCAACAGCAAAATGCTGGCCACAGCTGCTTAACAGAGGTGGCCGTTAAACAGAGGTACCCAATACTGTGTTTAATTGGAACATATTTCGTGACTTTTGAAACTGACAGCTACATAATGGGTACCTGCTTAATAGAGTTCCACCTGTACTTTATTTTTACTCTACTTACAGTTACATACATAGCTTAGACTGGTGCACTTAACTTACATGTACCTTTAACGCTGAGTGGTTAAAAATCCTGTTTCTATAACTCGATAGAAACACAAAAAAGTTGTTGCAGGCTATATTTTAAAAGAAATAGAAAACGTTTTCTTCATGTTTTAGAAACACTCTTGCAAGTTTGCGAGAACTCGAAAAAGCTGTGGAAACACTTGCCTGTCAGCTCGTGTTCCCTCAGCATTTCTTGTTCTACCAAACTTACACTCGTGTTTCTATAACTCAATAGGAACACTGAAACTGTTTTCTATTTCTTAATTACAACACTATTAGAGTTTCTTAAAAATTACAATGGTGTAGCCTTATACAGCATCATAATTTTCAAAAGCTACACTGTGTCTGAATGTGGTCATATTACTAAAACCTGTGCAATCTAAACATGGAACATTTCTCTTCTTATTTGTTTCATGCAAAGAGCATTTACAGTTTTTAAATTGTGTGTTATCTCTGGGGGAATGTCAGAACTTACACTACTATGTCAGGCACAATAGTTTTCAATGGTTTGTTCTATTTGATTAAGCATTCCTGTTCTCTGGAATTCTGTATTCAAGTTCCAAAGCAGAGAATATTTCATCCTCAGAACTGGCCTCTATTTTCCTTGGTGGCTACAAAAATACAAACAACAAAATTAACAAATCAAATTTACAAGACTATGTGGAGTTGTAGTGTTTTCAAACTCTTAGTAAAACAATAGCTACACTTCGTAATTACATTTGCATTCCAACAAACATTGTCTATCCACCCAGGATGACTCTTGTAATAATAATAAACAGAGCAAGTATGTAGACCTTACATTAGGGATAACAAACTTGTATCCAGGTTAAAAAGTGAAGCTTATCACAATAGTATTTGGCTATCTTGGTACGTACCACAACTATCAAGACAATGAACTGAATGTGTTATTTGGGACTATAGGCTATTGGATTAGGATAAATGCTTAAGACTGACCTCTGCAGGATGCAGTTTTAGGCTTATTTATTTATTTTTATTATATCTTTGATACATGTTTAGGTCCAAATATTTCTGTACAGTTTTTTTTAAACGTTATAATGATACAAGTGCTTAAAAGTGTTTTTTTTTGCTTGACACATCATTCTATCATTCTCTTTTTCATTATCATAGTGCCGATGATCTTATTGCAAGACTTGGCTGGAATAAACTTGATGTGCAACTAAAATTAAAAACAGCCGTCATGGTCTATAAATCACTCAATGGTCTTGCACCTGACTACCTTAAAACAATGTTTTCTAATAGAAGCGATACGTGTACCTATTCACTGAAAGGGTCCACTGGTAAACTAACTGTTCTGCTCCCCCACACTAATTTTCTAAAAATAGTTTTAGCTATAGAGGTGCGGTGCTGTGGAACAGTTTACCTGTTGACCTGTGGCAAGCACAAACTCTCACTAGCTTTAAATCCAGCTACCGAGGTTTCGCTAGAATCGATGTAACTTTTAAAAAGCACACAGCATTCATGGAAAGCAGGCATTTCTTTTATTATAATTAATTAACGCATCCTTTCTCAATATTTTAGACGATTGATGTAATTTAAATTTATTATGTATGATAGGTATTAAGTAATTTTAAATACGTTTTATGTATCTTAAGTCCTGATGATTTTATCGTGTTGAAATAAAGTTACAGTCTTTGAATTTTTAATTAATTGTGATCATCTTATGCAAATCTTCTTTGAATTTTAAATCAAGATTATTATTTAAAAAAATAAATAAGAGTAATAATAAGGTGAAAAGATAACCATCACAGCCAAGGTAGAACTCTTTTAGAGCGCTATCTTACTCAGCCCTCCAAATAATCCTCAGAATCCTACATGTACTTGAGGTCTGCAGTGTGGCCAAGGGCAATACCTTACCCCCAGGTCATGGAGAAATAACTAGCAGCCTTCACTTACACTGTAGAGAAAATAATAGTAATAATACTAGCAATTCATTTTACTTACTACATGATTGTGGTTCCACATCCCATGGTTGGACAACTTGATTTTTAGCATTTTCCACGCATAGTCCCTCATTGACCGGTTGAATTGCTTAGGAAGAATTACAGACATGACCAGTTCATCACTTCTAATCAAATACCAAATACTGATATTTCAAATTCAGGGAAGTGCCTCTCCCGGGGCTTTACAGTCCTATTTGCCCCACCCCTCGACTGAGTAACTTCTCCTTTGTTGCCTTGTTTTGTGTACTGATGTTCACATTTACAGTAACTAATAACAATGTTATAATTAGACCTGATTGATACAAAAAGCAACGTGGTACAAGCACTGGGGTTCCATAATTAGGTACATGTTGATAAAATCAAGAGTGTTGAATATATGTAACAAATACCTCTTACTAACCGAGTTCAAGGTCCGTACTCAAAGTTACGGACCAAGTTTTTTTCGCTCTGATTTATGGCCCAAGCTTGAAGTGCACAGGCCATAAAACCAAGCGGAAAAAATGAGGATCTGTAACTTACAGTACGGACTGAGAAAACGAGGTTCGTAAGATATTATATCTAAAAACAAACTTTTGAATTTAGTGGGCCGTACAGTGAACACGTACTGAGCGATATAATAAATAATTAAATGAGCAATATAATAAATAATTGGCATTGCAGATGGAAAAATACATAAGGATTTGACCGTTCATATTTTAACACAAACCACACTTTGGTTATAAACAAAATACATTTCTAGAACAGCCGTTATGGTAGATCTCGGCAGAAACCCAGATGACTTGAAACGACGTGTTACACACATTCACAGCTTAAGTCCAGATTCAATATTTCCCAAGTACCATATTTGGAAACTGCTTGCCCCAGACTTTGAGCTTGTTGATACTGTCCAGCTTGCATGGTGCATTGTAAAGAACATGCCATGCCATGCATTTGGAAAAATGATGTGTTGCCATATTTTGATCAGAGGTGGGTATTTTCCAGTGAGTACATCATATTACTGAAGACAATTTGACTGGTTCAATTGGTTTTCTTGATTTTTCGAACATGGTACTTGGTATATTGAACAAAGACATGCTGTGGTTTAAGACATTCAAAGGCACTTACACATTTCAAATCTTATGGGTTTCTGGTCTAGGTCAATAATTAAGAAATAGAAAACATGTACCGTGTTTCTATCGAGTTATAGAAACACGAGTGAAAGTTTGGGAGAACGAGAAATGCTGTGGGAACACGAGCCGCAGGCGAGTGTTTCCACAGCTTTTTCGAGTTCTCCCAAACTTTCACGAGTGTTTCTATAACTCAATAGAAACACGAAGAACATGTTTTCTATTTCTTTTAGAAAACACCGCGACGAAAAAAAGAAAAGCAACTTGTTAGCTTTGATTATCAAACTGTAAATTCTCTTTGCTCGCGTCATCATTACGTCAACAGCTCGTGCTAGTTCTGTGTTTCTATCGAGTTATAGAAACACAATTTCTAACCAATCAGCGCGCGTACTTTCTTGGGACTGTTTTCTAAACAACTATACATTGCTGTACTTCATCCATAATTAACTCTACTGGGATCCAGTGGAGTGGAGTCCATCAGAGGTGGACCACTGGAGACTCACTGAGTCCACTGGAGTTTTAGAAGTCTACTATTGAAATACCTTATCAGCTGGAAGCCATGACCCGAGACGGACATGCACCACATGTAAATATACCGTAGTATAATATGCATTATTGACCAAGTATGAGGTCAAGATGGCTGCATATTGGCTAAGTTCTTATTTTGCGTCTTGTCAACAAAAAGACAGAAAAGAATGAGTCTCTCACGAATAGACTGACTAACTTCAGTGGAGTCTAGTCATGTGAAAACTTGCATTTAGTTTTCAATAAGTATTTATTGTCAGAGAGAGAGAGAAGACAAATGCATTATTCAGTACATACTCTTCTGTACCTTTGATCCAGTCCATCCTAGTAAAGCAAATGCATATTGCTTGGGTGGGGTTACTATCAAATCTACCCGACGCACAGGTCCAGGGTATCTTGCTCCTCTACAAATGACCAGGTCATTTTCATCACTTTCTTGACAGGTGTCACTGCTTTTAGGGGCTGCCATTAGTGGGGAACTCCCTGTCTGCTGATATTGTGGTGTTCCTTCAACTTCAAACATGCAAAAACAATGGTCCAGTTGATCCATGGTACTTTGTCTGTTAAATTGAAGATGAGGAAGAAGCACCAATGTTAAATTCCTAGACTTTCACTCAACTAGACAGGGACTGCCATTGGCCGATTCTTGGTCACATGGCCTCTACTAAATTCAAATGTATCTCAAGTGGGATACAATTCAGCAATTATACCATGTTTGGGATACAACAACACATAATCAAAGCATGGTGGAAGTCAGTAGCAAATACAGCAACACAAACAAGGAACCTCAAGCTGAAAAGAAACTTTTTTCAAAGTTATTGAACTTGTAAATTCCAGAGAAGTTAATTCCAACATTCTTTGATTCACTCTTAGTCACTGTTGAAGTGACTAAGAGTGAATCAAGGAATGTTGGAACTGCACTTGTATTTTTTGTGCATATGTTTTTGTCAGCTTCCATCAGAAACCTGTACCGGTAAATAGTTTTGTTTTCCCCTGACTCCTGATGTTTGAAAACATAGGGAATCTCGGAAAACAAACCTGTTACCCTCGGGACCTGATATTAAGCATATACATGGACTGTTTTAGTTAAATGGGTCATATCATTAAAAATAAAAGTGATAATCATAATCATAATAGACTTTTCAACAAAATTTAAGAGAAACAGAAGTTTCCAGCAATTCTAATCGTACTTTATATTAAGTTATTTAGCTATTTATTTTACATTTTGTTTAACTCCTGCCTAGAATCATAGCCCACAAACGTTTCCTCTTCTTTTTTCTCTCACTTTACAAACATTTGAATACGGTTTTTTTTTTTTATAGCAGTCTTCTCTTTTTTCCTATATATTTCCTGGCCCGCCTAGACTAGCTCTGCTATTTGCGGTGCCAGGAAACCTGTAATATTATTTGTTTTTATATTACAATAAACTCAAACTCAAAAAAAAAAAAATACTTTAATGTGTAGGGTAACAAAACTATTGAACATTTTACTTGTGATTTTCAGTGTGTTAGTAACAACCAATAAATTTTGACAAAACAAATTGATATTTTTGGTTTCTCCCTCCCTGATCTGACAATGCTTTCAATGAACATTGATAAATTCTATAGTATAGTACAGGTACAGCTTCTACCTACACAACAAACAAATACCTTGGACCACCATCTGTTACTGCCTTTGCATTTTTTAAGTGAGTAGAGCTTTTAGACTCAAAGTAAGGATTACGGCCAACCATCAAATCCTTGTGACGCATGTGACCCTGCAAAAATTATAATAATCACTTTAATATTAATATTTTAAGTCCTGATATGAGGCCTATAGTGTTTTATGCAATTATTTCTATATACAAACTATGCAATATCTACGATTTATTAAGCATTTTGTTATTAAGCTTATTATCCCAGAATGTCAACAACATCTTTACTCTAACAAGTGATCAAAATGTAATTTCTGACAACACTATTACAAAAGTAACGACTAAAAAAATTGAAAAATGAGCAACTTATCAGCTAGAGGGTTTTGAACTAATCTAGTTTAAAATTCTCTCAAGTACATGTAGCATATAAAGAAGTGATTGAGACTCACTAACAAGGGTTGCAACTTAGACCTTGGGAGTAACAGGCTCATGCCCAACCCAAAGGCATCAGCAACTGCATTTGCCTCTCTATACTGTCATTTTGTCAAATTGTTACTGTTTGTTATGATTGTAATACCTGTAATACAAATTTTGATGATATCTGACAAGTGCAAATTTCAACAAAAATCTGAATCTGAAAAGACACATCCCTCTACAGAGGCTCATATTTTAAAATGCTGGTGACCTTAAAGGCCAGAACAGCAGATTACTTGGAAGTGGAGCAGCAGATTGGAGAAAACCTGACAATGCAAGATATCCTATTTATACACGCTACATATACTCACCAACTTGTCAAGCCTTTCAACTAGTTTCACTAGCAGTCCATCTATTTTGCTATCATCTGTGTGAGTTATTAGTATATCTACATCATGACCTGATGATTTTCCTCTGGAAAAAGAAGAGCGGAAGGGTTTTTCAATATTCACTTGCGCGGTAGTTTGAGATCATGTTCACTGAACCAAAACACACCTGACCATGCAATCCAAACAAGAGGTGACAGAAAAAACAGTTTCTTTGAAAACAAGACCACTTTTGCCTATATTAATGGAAAAAAAATTTTTTGAAAAATTTTCATAATGCCTGGTCATTACAAGAAAATCTTGCCAGCTTAGCAGCCAATCAGAGCGTGCGTACTATTGTAGTTATATAATAATATAAAATATTTTTATCATGATCATTATTATCATAATGTCATACCTGTATCACATTATGTTATAATTTTTGATAATAATAATAATAGTAATTTTTGTGTACAAAATTAGTTATTAGAAAAAAATTAGTGTACATAGAGGTTTTTTCAGATAGTTTTCGACAGTTTTTAGGTTGTTTTGTTTTATAGTCTTTCATCTTAAATTTGAAATTTATTGAGATTTTTAACCAAAAAAAAAATGACTATGTCGTTTCCCATGATTATAATTCATAGAACTGTTTAATTTTTGTATATTACTTTTTAAAGAAAATAAAGATTATTTTTATCATGATTATTACTATAACTATTACCTGCGATAACCACCCACCAATTCTGCAACACAGTTTGGCTGTACTCTGTCAAGCTTAAACAACACACATACTGTAAATACATGTACATAGGCCTGACTCTCAGCTGTCCATCAGCTGTACATGTAACTTTGTTGTTTGTAACACTAAGCCATACATCTTAAGAACACTTTCCATACCTGAAGCAAACAACCAAATTTATGCCATTTTTCCTCAAATTACATTGTCAAAGAGAAAAAAATGTTTTAAAGGGAATAAGAAAACTATCAACCTAGTGGTCAAAGAAATGGAGTCCACTGAGAATCATACAGTGTCAGTTGCTTACAGAAACAATCATCAAGGCACATCAGGTCTTGCTGAGTACCCCAAATGGATAATCTCAAGTGCGCAGAACCAACAGAACTTACATCAATCCAATGTGCACAAGGATATTATGTGCCTACTCCATGATCCCCAAGAGCTATGCAAGATCAAGAAAACAGGAAGTGCCAGGACATGGGCAACACTGATAGATAGTTATATAGTGGTATCCACAAAGATGATGTAAAAGCAGGGGACAACATGGCCAAGGCTTCAAACCAACGGCCTGCCAGCCAGAGGACCAAGTCCCACCTATGACTTGCCTACAGCTCAAACTCTTAACATTTTCATTTGTTTCATTCATGTGCTGGGCCGTGACATCCTTGGTGCTTTCACAACTAGGTACGTAACTGCCAAGGGTAAGGGGCCGTTCATTTTTTAGGAAGAAGGGGGGACTGGTGGGATAAGGGGAGGGGGGGTGGGTCATGCAAAAAAAATGGATTCTGAGGGATGAGCCATCCCCCCCAAAAAAAAACAGGGAAAAGGGGGGGGGGTTATCTGAAATATTTTTGCAAAACTTTGTTATGGTTTTAACAGGAGCCCATCAATGAAATCGCTGCATAAAGGGGGGGGCAGCATGTGAAAAGAAATATTGGCAAGCAGAGGGGGGGTCACAGAATTTCTAAATGTTTCTTCCTGAATCACACCAGCCCCCCCTCCCTCGTATAAAATGAATGTTCCCTAAAATAACAGAATTATTTTGAGGGAGTGGTGGGGTAGATAAGAAATGACTCAGGAAGCCTGACTGACTAGCATAGTAATCATAAAATTTTTGAAACTGATTGAATGGATGAATTAAAACACCTGCTTAATCTCTTTATTAAAATAAGTAGCTCTTACCTCTTTGACAACAATTTCTTTAATAACATTTGCTTCCTCTCTTGAGACTGGCTGAATCAAGTCATTACAATACCTCAAACCTGCAGTAAAAGGCATTTACAATAGGGGTTCATCATTACAACTTGCTCAAGGAATAGTCAGTAACAGTAAATGTGACCCTCCACGGGAAAACAGGGAAAAAGGTGAATGCACGAGCACGCGTGCGACGGCACGGCACGCTAAGCGTGTCACAGATCGCACGGATATGTGCATATTTATTAAGCAAAACAAAGAATGTCACGGTTGATATTGTTTGGCACGCTTAACGTGCGATATGACACGCGTGGCAATATCGCACGCGTGCGACAAAGACACGCTTTCCAAAATAGCCTTCGGCCGTTAAACTTCTTCTGGCACTAAAACGGGACGAGCCAACTAAAGAAAGAAACGGTAGACAAAAATGTGCTTTTCGATTTTTTTTAATCATACGAAGACATACAAGTTTGCATAACTTACGTACTTACCCGACGAACGTGCATAACTGTAATTCCAGATCGTAAGAGGCTTATGCATAAACCTTCCTCGAATCTACGAGACCTTGATACTTAATTGCACTTAAAAAATAAAGCTTGACTACAAGAATTATGTACATTCTACGGAGCCCCGTAAGGGCCATGTCCATTGACACTTTATATTTTTTTTCGCGACTTTTTAAATGACACTTAATTTTTTTCGCGACTTTTTTTTTCGCGACTTTTTTTTCGCGACTTTTTTTTCCGCGACTTTTTTTTTCCGCGACTTTTTTTTTCGCGACTTTTTTTTTTCGCGACTTTTTTTTTCGCGACTTTTTTTTTCGCGACTTTTTTTTTCGCGACTTTTTTTTTCGCGACTTTTTTTTCGCGACTTTTTTTTCCGCGACTTTTTTTTCGCGACTCTTTTTTTTCGCGACTCTTTTTTTCGCGACTCTTTTTTTCGCGACTTTTTTTTTCGCGACTTTTTTTCGCTGCGAGACTGCGGGCTCAATTGCAGAAAATGGCGACGTTGAGCATGTTGGCTAAGAAAACGATAAGACCTCTTAAAGCAATCCCAATAGCTTTCCTAATTTTCATTAGTTTATTGCCCCAAACTAGAGCAGTTCTTCCACGATATATACCTGTATTGCAGCAGAGTTCCATTGAGCGTGATGTCCTCATCGAGAGATACTTTCAGCTCGGGCTTCAACACCAGGAGATCTTAGCCTTTCTTATGCTCTCGCATGGCATTGTTTTGAGTTTCCGTCAACTCAAGAGAATTTTGGCTCGCCGACAACTACGTAGACGAAACAACACCAGCGATATGGACGCCGTGTTACAAGCCATTGATACCGAGTTGAATGGGAGTGGTAGCACGGTTGGTTATCGCCGAGCACTGTGGCAAAGATTAGTTTGCGATCATAACCTTGTTATTGGCAAAGAAACTGTTCGTCGTGTGGCCCACTTACCTTGTTAAACATGATAGAGATAAATACTTCTCGAGTCTTTGAACGAAGAAAGTAAGTACTAACGCTGGGATAAAATACGCAGTCAATGTTTTTAGGTGATAGGAGCAAATGTTACGTAATACCGTTTGGATGAATTTAAACCATTAAGATAACAATTGTACTCGTATATTAGCAACAATGAAAACTTGAAGGGTATATTAATTAAAATTAGTTATTTCGAGAACTTCAGTCGATGTGCCAGAAGTTACAATAAACAGGATTCATTAATTATCGGTATTTCAGTTCTTTCGATTGAGATTGCAATCCCATAAACATTACAAGTTTAGTTGGAATGTCGTTTTTTTAATCTCTAGATTATATTTAATTATATTTCAATTTCTTAATTATAATTGGTAGTTCATAGTTCAAGCTAGACATGTATAACACTATGAGTTATCCGTTTTGTTGTTATGACCTTCATATTCTAATCAATTAGACTAAATATATATTGTAAAGCTTTCCTTTCACAAATATGCTCATATCATATACTGAACTGGTATGCATTTTAATAAACGAAAACAAGTACACTGCACATTTTTGGTTTGTTTGACTGCAGAATACCCGCAAATAAGGTTCATGAGATTCAACTCTTTGAAGAACAACAATAGGAACTAAAAAAAAAAAATAATATTTTGCTTATTTGAAGTACCATGCCCCATTCTAACCCAAACAGTTCTTCGTCCTACAGACTTCACACTAAAAAAGGTTTATTGTAATTCATGGCTCATTACTTCTGTCACGTAAAATCCAATTGGTTTCAAAGCATCATGGATCTAGTAACAATTCGTTTTAGTGAAAACAAATTATATTATAACATGTTTTACTTTCAGAGGAGACCGTTTTAAGTCTCATAACACTGCCCGTTTAATTCCGGGGTCGGTAGCATGAGCTTGAAAGTATTATTACTCCACGAATCTCCCCCCCCCCCTCCCCCGCCGGCCCTTGATGTTAACTAGTGCTTTTAATTTTATTGTGCTTGCGTGCTGAGCCAGGCTTAAGGGCATTAGTGGAACTTTCAAACCAGGAATTTCTAATCCTGCACCTAGATGAGCTTCTTTAACTGTAACTACAAGCTCTCCTCTACATCTTTTATACAGCTTAATAACTGAATATAAAGATATCTGGCTTCATCGTGACATTTAGGCATTGATAATCCTTGCTCTTGCAATATGATGTCAGCTAGATCTTTAAACTGTGGCAAACAAGGTAATGAAGGATCCTCTGGGCAGCAAACATCTTTAGCTAATTCGACCTCTTCCAAATCGACTTGCGTCATAAAGTCTTGCGTCTCCGTAATTTCTGGCAAATAGTATAGAATGTCCGGTCGTCCGGGTGGCGATTCGGGATTCGAAGAAGGTCTTATCCTATGGATATTCCATAACCTGGCTGCCCTATGAAGTTCACCCTGCAAAATAGACATGTAGCAAAACCTAAGACATTGCACATGAATTATATTGCTGTCACAATACAGACCACGATCTCTCATATCTTTAAAGTATGCTATCCCACCATGCTTCAATTCGTTGGTTAGAAACTGACTTGCCATACATAAAGCTTTTTTCACCAGCAAAAACAT
>OX453278.1:7448596-7743596 GCA_949710005.1 Ricordea florida
TTTTGCTTCAGTCGGTCAAAAATTAGCCAGACAGTTATCTTCATTGCATCACTTTGCTGATTACCATAATTAACAATTATTCGCCAAAGGTGAAGTGATTATTGGTGAATATTCACCGAGACAAAGTCGAGGTGAATATTCCCGATAATCACTGAGCCTGAGGCGAATAATTGTTTTAGTATAAATACACATGGCAAACCAATCAGAACATGTGATTTTGTATAATATCACCTGAGTATATATACTAACACTGCATATCCTATTAAAGTCATTCTTCTCTGCCCCTGTGACTCCAGCTGAGGGTGAAAGCCAAATAGTATCAATTCCCAGTAACAAGGCATATGGATTATACTTTTGTCCAACAATTTTATTGGAGTGTGTGAAAAGTACTATTTTAGCAGTCCCTTGGCAGAAATTATAAATATCTCTGTCCAATTGGGTATAAATACCCCTTGAAATTAAAGTTTACTGAAGTCATACCCATTTTTACATTAATTTTGATGATGACTGATCCAAATAACTGTCAACCAATTTTACTATTACACGTACAGCTGTATGTTATTTTAATAGAATTTTCAAAAAACTGATGTACTTGCGGTTGAAATCGTATCTGAATAAACACAACATTCTTACTTCCTCTCCATATGATTTTTTAGAAAGACATGTGACTTCTATTATTTAATCTTAATGTGAAGTATTGCAATAAATATATTGGTCATTGGTTAAATAATATTGTCAAAAAGTGATGGATTTGACCACTTACAAAGAGTGTATCTACATTTATTTTCACTAAATATACATTTAATTTCACTCTTTCACTTTTATTTCACCAGCATAGGCTATGCTGGTGAAATAAATTATATAGAAGTATCAAACATGTATCAAAAAACTGGTACCCACATTGACAACAGACTGTTTTTGTTTACAAGTATCAATAGTAAAAAAAAAATCAATTGTACAAGCAAGTACATGTTACAAACAGCAATGCAAATATAACTTTCTTCTTTATTCTTGGGTTTTCTAACTATATGTATAGATTAAAACAATTTGGGAAATTTAGTAGTACCCGGGGCTTTCATTAGAATCCCGCTACACGGCGGCTGTGAGTCATCGAGTCGCTGGCTATTGGCCATATTTGTAAACAAATACTTGAAAAATATAATCTATATATGTCTTTTAATGATAAATATTCATCATTAACTTTATGTTTCCATGCCAAGAAAGCTGGAAATAGCATTTCCATGCTTCTAAAAAATAAAAAAGAAAAGGTGCCCTTTGGCCACCTAAATAGCCTACTATGATATGGGCAGACGCCTACTTCAAATCTTATTGAAAGCACTGCTAGTACTCTTAGTGAGTGACCATTACCCTGGTACTTACAGTAAGTTGCATTATTATCAGTATCATAATCACAATGTTACATGTACATTATTACTGTAACTAAAATAAACTACTAATTTAGTTATTTAAAAGCAGACAGGTACAATAGCAGCCTGCTTAATCACTGACCCATTGTTTGCTGATCTGTCAGCTTCATCCCAGCTTCCACAGCCTTTGTCACATCAGCCATACTGCGGTAACCTTTCTCAAACCACTTACGAGCTGTGGCAGGTCCACAACCATAAACAGCTGAAAAAAGCTAGAAAATTGAAATAATTGTCTAATTGGCAGATGTGTGGTGGCTTTAATAAAATCTGAACTAGAATAAGAAATCTCCTTTCAAATTCAGCTATCCCATAAAGCAATTTAACGTTATTAAAAACACTCATATTAGTGACCAGGCTAAATTATTTCTTGTAATGTTACAGATGAAGATATGAAAGACCAAAGCTAAAAATGGTTGAACTGAAAAAAAGTCAGGAATTGCATTCACAACCTCAAGAACAAGTTTCTCTTTTACAGTGTAGTTAACAGACCAACCTCCATTGTCTTGAAAAAATCACTAGAAAGTATTTCTTGAACTTCATCTGAGGAACCATTCTCCAGGATTTCCTGTTGTTATGAATAAAAAATGTTAAAAACTGCATTATTCCATATGCTCATGGGAATTTACATTGTAAATTGCAGCAGGGAAAAATATTTTACATTAGCTTGGTTTTTAATACTATAAAAAATTATAAGCCCTGATCTAACTGGCAAGATGAATAGAGACAAAAAAGGAATATTTTGATCTAACAGGTCGATAACTTGTTGATAGCTGCTATATGACACTTATGCTATATGGCCAAGATGAGTCAACAAGAAGAACCTCAATCCTTTCAGGAGTTGCCATCTGGCTTATGCTACAAATCCATAAGCATGATCACTTCCGTCACTTAGAATAATGAGCCAAGGTTTCCCTTCTGCTTCTAGTGGCCGTAGACATCTCTTGAACTTCAGATCTGCTAGTTGAAACATGTTAGTGAAGAATGTTATCCATCTCTCTCGCAGATCTTCTGGTCTGGGAGTTGATCATCCCAACTAATATTACGTATCCATGTCTCTCTTAACAGCAGCTTGCCAATCAGCGTGAAAGGACAGACTATTCCCAAGGGATTGTATATCCCCATTACCGGTTCAAGGACCATTCTCTTGGTCAGCACTGTGGGTAATATGTTTGATACATCAACTTCGACCAGGTCTGGTTCACTGTGCATTCCTTTCTTTTTCTTGCTGAAGTTCAATCTCACTCTGTAAACGAGAATGTCTTCCATTGGATCCCATCCTACACCAAGGACATGCAGGCTCTTTTCAGTCCCTTTCAACATTGCACGGTTTTTGTCAGGGGTGTTTTCTTCGAGAAATTCTGTTACTAGTTTTAGAAGTTCTTCACCATTTCTAGGTTCCTTTTCTCTGCTGAACTGCCAACATTTTACCGTAAAGTTTCCTTTAACTAACATGACTTCTGTATCCCTGGCAACTCTTAATGCATTGATTTTGTGGGCGAATGAATTACCGGTAGATCATGAATTAGATCATCTACCTAGCTGGACTTCTTAAGAAGTCTTGCTGCCACTTCACTGTCCTTCTAACATGACTCCTGTATCCCTGGCAACTCTTAATGCATTGATTTTGTGGGCGAATGAATTACCAGTAGATCATGAATTAGATCATCTACCTAGCTGGACTTCTTAAGAAGTCTTGCTGCCACTTCACTGTCCTTCTGGAACCAGTCTGAAGTCTTATAGATTGCCTCGGTGCATATTGCAGGTGCAGCAGTGTCGGCCATATTGACTCTTGTATGTCTCTCCAGAGGAATCAAGGACAGTGCTGTTCCAACGGCTTTAAAACAGAACTGAATTGAACATATTTTTGATGTCTTCTACTAGCCCAATTTGCTCTTCTATCCAGCACAGCAGAATACCTAGAAAATTGTTCATGTAACAATCACAAGCTTTCGCTAAGTAGGAGTTAAAGGATGCTCCTCTGCAAACTTGGCTGGAGTTAAAAACTATTCTCACAAGTGTGGACTGCGACCGAGGATTATTGACTGCTAAATGAGAGATATAAAACTTTGGCCACCTCCCATCTTGTCACCATGTTCGACCATATCTGCCTGCCATCTGTTGTTGATACCTTGCTCCCCACTGTTCTTCCTTACAAAGGGTGCACTCCATCTTCTGCAGTGTGGTGAGCACTAAATCATAATTGTCAGGGAGCATAGCTGGGTCCTTCTTCCAGGGATAGCTTGTTATCCAGCACTGTTTCTCTTCATCATAATATTATTCAAGATTCTCCTGAATCATTCTAAGCTCCTGTTCTTCTTGGAAGAAGTATGTGTCCTCAATGATGGGACATTTGTTGCAGCAGCATCCTCCACAGACGGGCTTAACTTCAGTTCCTAATTCTACGCCCCATTTCTTTGACATCCTTCGGTACAGCATACCCCCAGACCCCCCTAGAAAGGGTGGCCTTTGGTCACCTAAATAGTCACAGCTTCCTACTATGATATGGGCAGACGCCTCCTCCAAATCTTATTGAAAGCCCTGTTAATATTTAACAATTATTCGCGAATAATTGTTTAAGTATAAATACACAGGTGATTATTTCAAAAAAGAAAAGAAAAGCATTTTACAACACGAAAATGTTTTATTTCATCAAAAGCGCACCAACGACTGGCAGCCATTTTGTTCGTCGAGGTGATTATCGGCTGATAATCCGAGATAGCGAACCAATCAGAGCGTGCGATTTTGTATAACCACCAGAGTATTTATACTAATAAATTTTATTGTCTTATCAATTACAGAGAAGCAACTATACAAAGCTCTCTTAAGAAAAAAACAAATCCTTGTGATTTGAAAAATTCGCTGCAATTACGTTTTCTATGGGATAACCACATTTCTATTCCATGGATTAAAAAAAAAAAGATTGGAAGCACAGCTGGTGTATATTTCATGCAAAATAAGAATTTTTATTATACACTGGAACCGCTGAAGTTTTCAGTGCCATATGAACATTATTAACTAGCTGCACTCCTTCAGCTGTGAACTCCACAACACAAGGATTTTGCGTGGTTACTTACCAGAAATGCAAAACAAAACAATTTGCCAAATTTCTTTGAGTGGAATTTGGAATACTCATATTTTTTATCAGAGTGTCACACAATATTTGAAACTGACCTGTATCACTTTCTTGCTGTGAGTTCCTATGTTAGTCAGCTGAGCTGCTTCTTCAATTCTTGTTATCTGCCTTTCAGGTGATTTAAGAATTTTATCAGACTCTTAAAAGAATATTGTTCTTTGAAATTAAAATCAGCTCATTACAACAAGTACATGACTTTGATTAAGGACACTCTCCATCCATCCTGACCCCTGCATTTATTTTTATTATCCAATTGTCCATGTAATCACAGTTAAATTTCTAAATGTCATTCGCAATCAATTGGATTTTTTGCATGACTTAACAATATACTACAGTACAGTATAAGCATGAATTCCCAAGAAGGCAAACCCTGCTCTTTAACCTGGTAACCAAGTGAAAAATCAGATGGATCAATCTTTTTTTATTAAACAGCCATGTGGACAACAGCCGGACAGAGGCACTGCCCAAAAGCAATGGGTGAAAACAAGAGAAAACGAGGTAAGGGAACATATCTTCCATGCTGGGTTCTCTTACTATGATAAGGGTAGAGAATCTATTTTTAGATTCGGAAACTACTTCAACTGACTAATGGTTGATGTCCTTCTCATCACGTAGTTGTAATGTTAATGCACCATGGAGAAACCGTGCAGCCATGGAATGAGATATAAATAGATTATGTGCTAAAAATAGATTCTGTCCCCTTATCATATCAGACGGGGTTATGTTCTCTTTCCTCATTTTCTCATGGTGCGAATCAATGCTTCACAGCAACTCAGAATCAACAAAATGTCTTCTAGTGATTTGTTCCACATTGCTACAAGATACGTAAACCCCAATACCTTTTAGTTCACAATCAGCCCAACAAATTTATCACTGAGCAACAGCTTGTTAGGAACTCTAAAAAGTATGACCTACAGTACCTTGGATATGATTTCAGAGAACATGCAGCTCTTCTAAATGCCAGTGCTCTGGAATCTCTCTGACTGGTATCCAAATATATGGCGTGTCGCTCAAGAACCTCTAGAGCATCCTGACACATGTTAAAGAACAGGATTGGAATCACAACTACAGTACTTGATAAAAATAAACCAAACCACTATAAAAAAATGCAAAGCACTGAAGTAGTTACTTTATCTACTGCTATTCACTAACACTAAGGCAGAGGTGGGGTGGGGTGGGGGGTACAGTTGTTTTTTGTTTGACCAACTTATAGCTGAATAAAAAAGACTTGACTACCAAAATAATGCAGCAAACCGAGATACCTTCTCAACTAGTGCAACACTAATTAATTGACTTTACTTATCACAGGGAGACCCCTTGGAGCTTAAAGGGTTAAATAGCAACAGGAGCCTATCTCCATGGTGATAGGCTCCTGATAGCAAATAATCAATATTAAGGCTATAATTATACAAAAATCATGCATGTAAACATGCAACAAAGGTCTTCAGATCTTTTACAACTGAAAATAAACCTTCTTTTAAAAAAGATAACCTAAAACTATACACAAAACAGCATTGATCAAATTGATTTGAGGAAATCAGACTGTACTCATACTTACAGTGAATTTGTGATTGTGGTGTTTTAGAGGAAGAGCTCTCTGGCAAACAAACTTGGTGTCCTGTCAAAATAATAATGAAAATGGGTGACTGGCTTCAGAATCTTGTATTTCTTTGCTGACAATGCTAACAAATCTGAAATCAAGCACCATACATGTACCTGGTAGCTGTCAGGAGTAGGTGTAGTTATGTCCTGACAAAATGGGCTAGGACAAAAAGACACTGTCATAATCAGGGTTTCATTTTAAGATGGCTGACATTGTCAATCACAGTGATAATTTTATTGTGGAACCCCACTATAACAAAGTGCCATGGTACCGAAGACATTGCATGTTCTAGTGAGGTCTTCATTATAGCGAAAACCCTGTTACAACGAATTATCTGGTTTATATAAACATCAGAAACATTTGTTATAGCGGGGTAAGTTAATTAATAACAATTATAAAAAATTCAATATTGTAGGAAGAGAACGTTCTTTTTATTCATTTGTTAATGTAAACTGTAAGTGTGCACGTATTTGTCAAAACCAAAATAAAGCAAGCTGTGATTTATGCTCAAATCTGTCATCTTTACTGACTGCTACGAGCGACTGGACAAAATATCCACTATAACGGAGTAAAATGTACATTAGGACTGTCAAAATCTGTTCATTATTGCGGGGTTCATTAAAGCAGGGTTTGTTTCCACATATTTTACTGTAATTCTGCCAGGCTTTCAGATTTTGTTCATTATGACAGGGTCTTCGTTATGGCAGGGTTCGTTATTCCACTGTATCACCTGAAGGTCAATGTACAAAACTTGCATATTTCATCAACAGAATTCTTGAATTTATATAATAAGTCATGTACATTACTATGAGAAGAGACACAATTAAGGATATGACTCTTGAAGTAAAAATGCAATTATAAGCAATAATTGCGAAATTGTGGTTTTGCACAAAAAAGAGGAAGGAGCTAAAATGGGATTCCAACCAATGAATGACACACCTCAAGCTCATCATTGCATTCATTTAAAATATAGTTTGTACAGGTAATCAACTGTTTTTGGGTGCAATTTGGAATAAATAAGCACAAGCAAATTTATCCAAGGCTAAAAATATTGCACGGGCCTCCTACCCACTGTTACCATCCCAGGTGTAGCTTGCGTCACCTTTGCAGGCTCATCCATCTTGCAGGGTGAATTGCTACTACCCATTGCCAATTATTGTTTAGGGTGTGTTGCTGCCACCCTTGCGTCATTGTCAGTATTGCTCAGGATGTGTTGCTGCCACCCTTACGTCATTGCCAATTATTGTTTAGGGTGTGTTGCTGCCATCCTTACGTCATTGTCATTATTGTTTAGGGTGTGTTGCTGCCACCCTTACGTCATTGTAATTATTGTTTAGGGTGTGTTGCTGCCATCCTTACGTCATTGTCATTATTGCTCAGGTGTGTTGCTGCCACCCTTACGTCATTGTCAGTATTGCTCAGGATGTGTTGCTGCCAACCTTGCGTCATTGTCAGTATTGCTCAGGATGTGTTGCTGCCAACCTTGCGTCATTGTCATTATTGCTCAGGTGTGTTGCTGCCACCCTTACGTCATTGTCATTATTGCTCAGGTGTGTTGCTGCCACCCTTATGTCATTGTCATTATTGCTCAGGTGTGTTGCTGCCATCCTTACGTCATTGTCATTATTGCTCAGGTGTGTTGCTGCCACCCTTACGTCATTGTCATTATTGCTCAGGTGTGTTGCTGCCACCCTTACGTCATTGTCAGTATTGCTCAGGATGTGTTGCTGCCACCCTTGCGTCATTGTCAGTATTGCTCAGGATGTGTTGCTGCCACCCTTACGTCATTGTCAGTATTGCTCAGGATGTGTTGCTGCCAACCTTGCGTCATTGTAATTATTGTGTAGGGTGTGTTGCTGCCATCCTTACGTCATTGTCATTATTGCTCAGGTGTGTTGCTGCCACCCTTACGTCATTGTCATTATTGCTCAGGTGTGTTGCTGCCACCCTTACGTCATTGTCAGTATTGCTCAGGATGTGTTGCTGCCACCCTTGCGTCATTGTCAGTATTGCTCAGGATGTGTTGCTGCCACCCTTACGTCATTGTAATTATTGTTTAGGGTGTGTTGCTGCCATCCTTACGTCATTGTCAGTATTGCTCAGGTGTGTTGCTGCCACCCTTACGTCATTGTCAGTATTGCTCAGGATGTGTTGCTGCCACCCTTGCGTCATTGTCAGTATTGCTCAGGATGTGTTGCTGCCAACCTTGCGTCATTGTAATTATTGTGTAGGGTGTGTTGCTGCCATCCTTACGTCATTGTCATTATTGCTCAGGTGTGTTGCTGCCACCCTTACGTCATTGTCATTATTGCTCAGGTGTGTTGCTGCCACCCTTACGTCATTGTCATTATTGCTCAGGTGTGTTGCTGCCACCCTTACGTCATTGTCAGTATTGCTCAGGATGTGTTGCTGCCACCCTTGCGTCATTGTCAGTATTGCTCAGGATGTGTTGCTGCCACCCTTACGTCATTGTCAGTATTGCTCAGGATGTGTTGCTGCCAACCTTGCGTCATTGTAATTATTGTGTAGGGTGTGTTGCTGCCATCCTTACGTCATTGTCATTATTGCTCAGGTGTGTTGCTGCCACCCTTACGTCATTGTCATTATTGCTCAGGTGTGTTGCTGCCACCCTTACGTCATTGTCAGTATTGCTCAGGATGTGTTGCTGCCACCCTTGCGTCATTGTCAGTATTGCTCAGGATGTGTTGCTGCCACCCTTACGTCATTGTAATTATTGTTTAGGGTGTGTTGCTGCCATCCTTACGTCATTGTCATTATTGCTCAGGTGTGTTGCTGCCACCCTTACGTCATTGTCAGTATTGCTCAGGATGTGTTGCTGCCACCCTTGCGTCATTGTCAGTATTGCTCAGGATGTGTTGCTGCCAACCTTGCGTCATTGTAATTATTGTTTAGGGTGTGTTGCTGCCATCCTTACGTCATTGTCATTATTGCTCAGGTGTGTTGCTGCCACCCTTACGTCATTGTCATTATTGCTCAGGTGTGTTGCTGCCACCCTTACGTCATTGTCATTATTGCTCAGGTGTGTTGCTGCCATCCTTACGTCATTGTCAGTATTGCTCAGGATGTGTTGCTGCCATCCTTACGTCATTGTCATTATTGCTCAGGTGTGTTGCTGCCACCCTTACGTCATTGTCAGTATTGCTCAGGTGTGTTGCTGCCACCCTTACGTCATTGTCAGTATTGCTCAGGATGTGTTGCTGCCACCCTTGCGTCATTGTCAGTATTGCTCAGGATGTGTTGCTGCCAACCTTGTGTCATTGTAATTATTGTTAAGGGTGTCCTGCTGCCAACCTCTTGCTGCTTGTGGGGTGTGTCCCTGCCACCACCCTATCACATTTACTCACAAGGGGTGTTGCTGCCACCCCCTTTACAAGCTGGGTAGCACCCAACAGCTGTAGTCCCATTTACTACCAAAGTTTGTATTCTGTTATCGCCTTGAATCTATGTATACTTAACAAACCTTTTAACAAAGCTGTTAAGTACTTAGTATTTTTAACCTTTTTTTTTCAAGAACTAGAATTTTCCTTAGCCCACCTTGAATTTTCCTCTGTTGTTGTGCAATTTGATTTGACTCTTACTCTTTCTGAAACTTCCACCAGTCTACCAGCTGTTGTACAGTCTGTTAACCCTGTAAATTTGTTTTAAAAACACATTTAAATTCTTGTGCTTTATTTTATAAAGAGTCGAGATAATTTCTGTAAGTATATACTAAAACAGTGGATACCATTGAAGGTGCGCTCTGATTGGCTAGTCAAACTCTGAATATCCTGTGCTATTTACCTCCGAGCATCTTGCACGTTTTCTGCTCCGTTATGTGAATTTCAAAAATATGGTGTTCCAGTTTACATCCATGACAAGCAAAGAAATCATCCAAATTAACAAAGAAGCAGTCTCTGAAAACACAGAGAAAGCAACGAAATGTGGCTTGGATATGTTCAAAGGAATGGTTTATGTTTTTGACCAGAGTTTGTTGATATAAAAACCAATGAGAAAGGTTTTGATTACAAATGCAAGTTAATGTTATGTAACCAAATTTGATGTCACTTGTTCACTTGAGAACCGAAGTTGAATTATATTTTCTACAGAATGGTTTCAAATACAGAAAGAGTTTGCAACTCCATTTTGTCACCACTAGAACTAAACAAATGCGAGAAAACCAGATGTATGACAGTCATTAATTACAAAAAATAAATCCCTCATCGCGATCCGCACTGTGTTGGATTGTCACTTGAGAAGTCCTCCATTTTCCAAGCCATTTTCTTTTTGTGGTGTACATTATCTATCTCTCTGCTTTGCAGCTCAGTAAATATCCACCACTAGCTACCTCCACTTCGGTGAATAGTTGTTTATTAACATTATAATTATAGAAAATGGCAGAATAAGTTAATGCTCAAAAGCACACAATCAAACCACCCATCCTGACTCTTTGTTTGCATTTTTGTGGTAAAAATTAACCCCTTCATTCCCAAGATCTGAATATTAATTCTCTTTAGATTATAGTTCCATACATTTTCTTGTATGCTGGTTTTAACAATTTGGTGTGTGATCAAGTCACTATGTTTCAGTTAAGATCACTATTATTCATGATTCTTATCATCTGTCTGCTTGATCAAATAGAGATCAACCACTCATATGCAAGCACAAACATCCAAAGAATATTTGTGAATATTTTTGAGTCATCCCACAAATCAGACTGCCAGAGATACTCTAAAATTACTAAAATACTACCATGTGATACACTTACAATCAACTGAGACTATGTCCACATTTTCCAATTGCTGTCTAGCAAAAAAGAAAAAAATATGACTTGTTCAAACATACATGTAAAAGAAATAACATGTACACTACCACTGGTCAACAGTTACTGGTATGTTTTTATTAGCCTGTACCAAGAGTAATAGACTGCCTTTACGAATATGATTTGACATCACCTTAAAAACAAGGGGGGGGGGGGGGTAACCTTTGAGTTACTATTTTATGTGGAGGGCATTGGAATATATTATTAGAAACTGCAAAACTGAAGAAAAAAGCAAGGTCAAAACCGCAGACAAAAGTATCAAAAACTGGTAAAATGGTGATCCACTACCGTGACATTTAGTTTGTCACGCATTCCTCTCAATAACGTTGGCGTTTCGCATCCTTGATCAAGATCAATTACCACTCAAATCAAAGAGAAACCGGAACCCAAATAGGACAAAATAGGAAAAACCAAAAACCACATGGGATACCAAAACTAAAAAACTGCTAGTACTTGTTTTATGAAAACCGAAAACCAGATGCTAAAAAACAAAAAATCCACAAACCGCAATGAACACCAAAACCGATCAGAAAAAAAGGAAAAACTGCAAAAACGAAAATCCAATGTAATTGTAAAGTCTTATCAGACCAAGCAGCATTTAGGAGACTACTATGTAAGCGGGTTTATACGCACGTTTTTAGGTTATTTTCAAATTTGACTGAAAATCTCTGTCCTTTTTTAGCTTAAGGCTCATAAGTACGTTTTAGGTTTGGGAGGTCTCCAAGTCTCTGTAAAGCTCATAAGCACGTTTTAGGTTTGGGAGTTTCTGCAAAATTCATAAACACGTTTTAGGTTTGGGAGGGTCTCTCTGCGAAAAAATTTGAAAATAATTACGGTTTAAAAGAAAAATCATTGAAATACAATACTAAATGGATCAAAAAAAAAGTTCTGCAGAAAAGCCAGGAAAAAATGGCAAAATAATAAGAAGCTTAATAATAAAACAGTTAGAAAAAATTATCAAAAAAGGGAGTAAAAAATTAACAAAAAAGGTAATTATTAAAAAGTTACGTAAAATTCCAGAAATTGATAAGTTTTTCGAAAATAATCCAAGTCAACTACAAATACCAATTCCAGAAATTGGTTTATTTCACGATCAACCACAAATATCAAGAACTTCAAGAAGAAGAAGAAAATTAGCACCAACTTTTATAAAACCACAAAAACCAATTCTTGATGAGCCGGTACCTGAAATTAATGTTCCAATTCTCAAACCAATAAATAAAAAGCTTGAGGATTTAATCAAAGCAAATATTATAAAACTTACTAATAGTAAAAAATCTCAACCAAAAAATAAAGGTAAAACTTTTTCTGATAGTGTGAGAGATGAATTGAAGGAAAAGAAGAAAAGAACAATAGTTCTAAAAATAAATCCACATGAAGATGTTCCGCCAATTCGTAATTTCAAAGAAAGAAATGGAAGAACTATTCGGATTAGGAGGGATCTAAATAATGATTTATCAGAAACAATTTATAATGAGTTGGAACCCCAAATAGAAATGGGGGCAAGAATTGTTTTCAGTTTTTCCGCTTTGATCCAAAGAGGAAATGGAGAGATAGCTTATCACACTCACACATTTAGAAGCGGAGGAACTTTTACTTCTATTTCGGAAATAAGAAAATATATAGAGAGATGTGAGGGTGAGAGATTGAGTTTAGAAGGAGAAGCTTGGATGAGAGCATATTTACCCCCAGAAAAGAAAATTAATAAACCAGGTGTTAATGAGGGCGGAGTTGAGTTTAGAGAAGTACAAATAAAAGTTATTAATACCAGACAACCCTTAGTTGGGTGCGGAAGATTACCCGATGAATTACGAAAGAAAAAATGTATTTATTCCGTAGATGATAAAGATGATAATCTCTGTGTATGGCGGTGCTTGGCTATTCTTATGAAAATTATTGCTGGTGAAGACAGACCTGAAGCTCGCGTAGAGAAAAAAGCTCTAAATTTAGCTAGAACTTTTTATGGTAATAAAAAACTAAAAAGAGAAGAAGTTAGATCGACAAAATTGGTTGATTTTGAGAAAATTTCAAAAGTTTTCTCCATAAACATCCGGGTTTATGAGCAGAAAGATATTTCAAATTTTAAAGTCTGGAAATTGGTGTTTGGGAAAAATAATTTCAAAGATAATTTATCAACCCTAAATTTGGGCCTTTATAAAAATCATGGGTTTTTCATTAAAGATTTAGATCTTCTTGCCCAAAATTGGGTATGCCAAGGATGTAAACAAAAATTTACCAGGCACGACGATTTAAAAAGGCATTTTACCAATGAAACATGCACAGGAGGAGAGACAAAAATAATATGCACTGGAGAAAAGATAAAACGTATCATGAATGAATCTGACAAAGTTTTTTACGGGGGTAAAATAAATTTTAGTTATAAAGCGTGTAGGTGGATAGAACACCAATCTAAGATTATGGGAAAACATATTCATCATGCGCTTTGTGGCCATGGTGGTGAAAGGTGTTATAGGGATGAGGAGGGAAATGAGATTTTGTTTGACGGATACGAACCCGAGACAAATACTGTTTTTGAGTTTTATGGCTGTAAATGGCATGGGTGTCCGTGTTCAGAAAACGACAAAATTAAATATAATGAAACTATTGAAAGAGAGAATATGATAAAAAGATTAGGTTATAATTTAGTATCGGTTTGGGAGTGTGAAAATCCTGAATTACCCAATATCTGGTTCAAAAAGAAATTTTACCCATACCCCTATTTTATTGATTACGATTTTGAGGGATTATTACAAAAAGAAGATAAAAAGGTTACCGATGATTTAACTTTCACTCATACCCATATTCCAGTTAGCGTCGCAATAATCGATAATTTAACAAAAAAACCCGTTTTCCTTTATAATCAAAATCCTGATCTCCTCATAAAAGAATTCGTAGAAAAATTGGAGGAAATAAGAAAAATTATTGTCGAAAAGGTTAAAGAAGAATATCCTCTTCCTGATCAAGAATCATTGCAAAAAAATGTCTTGCAAAAATATGAAGAATGGTGCAACCAAGTACCTGTTTTGGGGTTTAATAGTGGAAAATACGACATCAATTTGATCAAAAGGCATTTTATAAAACACATGACAGAAAGAACAAAGGATATTTTTATTGCAAAGAAACAGAATAGGTATATGTTTTTAACAACACCGAATTTCAAATTCTTGGATATAATGTCCTACCTTGCGCCTGGGGTTTCTTTTGATAAGTGGTGCAAAGCAAACAACTGCGGAGCCCAAAAACTTGTTCTACCTTATGAAAAATTGGATGGTTATGATAAGCTTTCCTTAGTTGGACCCGTGAAACATGAAGATTTTTACTCTTCCTTGAAAAAGAAAAATATTTCCAAAGAAGAATATGAAGAATATTTACTCGAATTCGAAAAGAGGGGCTGCGTTACAATGTTAGATTGGTTGAAAGAGTATAATTTGAATGATGTTATCCCCTTTCTGGAAGCCCTTGAAAAAACAAGGAGATTATATTATCCAGACGAAATTGATATATTAAAAGATGCCGTTTCCATTCCGGGTGTATCAATGAGGGCTGTTCTAAATAAATACCAAAAAATGAAGAAGAAAGGAGATCCAGAATTGTACGCCCCAGGGCAATATTGTGCCCATAGTTGCGGTGAATTTTGCAAAGACAAGTTTTGCAAAAAATGCTACAAAATAAAGAAAGATTGTAAAATATGCGACAAAAACAAGATTTATAAGTTATTGAAAACGGGTATGGTTGGAGGCCCAAGTATTATATTTACACGATATGCAGAAAAGGAAGAAACAAAGATTCGCCCGCATAAATATAAAAGCCCGAAAAAATGCGAGAGAATTGTTGGGTATGATGCAAATGGTTTATATCTATCCTGTTCAGGACAAGAAATGCCATGCGGAAAAGAAAAATGCATTGAGGTTGAAAATCCATCGGATCCTAAATTTATTAAGAAGATTTGCGAAGATATTCTTGATGGAAATCTTTTCGGATTTTGCCAAGTTGATATTCAAACCCCTGATCACCTAAAAGAAAAGTTTGAGGAGTTCTCTCCTTTATTTATTGTAGACTCCGTTCCTGAATATTTAGTACCAGAGAATATGAAAGAATATCAAACAGCTACAGGAAGAAAACATCTCAAAGACAATAAAAAATTGCTTGGTGTTACCAAGGCAAAAAAGATATTTTTATATACTCCTATGATAAAATGGTATCTTAACCATGGGTTGGAGATTACCGCTATTCATAATATTTTAAAGTATGAATCGGGAAGGCCCTTTGGATTTTTCCCAAAAGAGGTGGCAGACGCAAGAAGAGATGGAGATATTGAGGTTTTATTGGAAAAACTAAGTAAAGCCTTTGATGAAAACAAGATTGATGATGTGGTGAAAATTACCAATGAACTAAACCAATTCCCTGATATATTTAAAGTTATCAAAGAAAATAAAGATATCAAAGTACTGATTGAAAAACTAAAACCAAAGTACAAAGGGTGTAAAGAATTAGCCGACACGAATAAACTTAGGGGAAATTCTTTCTACGGGAAAATGATAGAAGATAAAGAAAAACATAATATCACAAGGTATACTCAGGATGAGGAAGAGGTTGAAAAAGCCCTAAGATCTGCTTTCTTTGAGGATCTTAATGAAATAAATGACACATATGAAATAATAAAACGAAAAAGATTAATAAAAATAGACAGACCCTACCAATGCGGCATCGCGGTGTATCAGCTAGCAAAATTAAGAATGCTGGAATTCTATTACGATTTTCTAGATAAATATCTTGATAGAAAGGATTTTGAGCTGATTCAAATGGATACAGATTCAATGTACATGGCAATTTCAGCCGAAAATTTGGATGATATTATAAAACCCGAAATGAGAGAAGAATACTTTACCGGCGGAAAAGAAAAATTCCTATCAACTTCTAAATATCATGACAAGACTCCGGGTTTGTTCAAAAAAGAGTTTGACGGGATTAGAATGATTGCTCTTTCCTCAAAATGTTATTATGCGGAGGATGAGAAAGGAAAGGCAAAGTATAGTTGCAAAGGCACAATTCATAGACAAAACAAAATGAACTGGGATAGATATATGTCAGCTTTGAAAGGGGCAATTGATATGTCACAAAATACAGGATTTAGAATCAATGATAACCAAATTGTGACATATACACAAATTAAAAAGGGATTGAACGCTTATTATGATAAAAGATGGGTTTATGAGGATGGAATTCACACAAAACCATTATTTTAAAACAGAATTAGGGGGTAACTCTGTATCATCCGGAATAATCTGTAATTCTTCACGTACAAAACCGCGCCTTGGCCCGTCTTCCAAAAAATACAAAACCGGTTGATTAGGAGAAATTCTACTTCCAGAAATATAATAAACTTTTATGCTCCAAATGGGATCTGTGGCTCTTCTTTTTTCTCCACCCTCAAGTTCACCCGGAGCTAATAAATATCTAACCCTAACTTCAGTTGGTAGTCTAACCTCGTCAAGCCCCACCGCGCGTTTGTAATTTTTAGTTTCAATATTCACCTCTTTCATTTTTATAGCCGCATCGGGCTCTTTACCGGTTATTCTCTTTTTCGTATTATTCAAAGTTTTTAGAATAGCCGGTAATCTTTTCACCCATACTCTTGATCGATCATCACTGATCATTTCTTGCGCATATTGATGACTAAATAATCTTTCTCCTAATATTTTATTTGCGTTTTCCACAAATGCTTGTGCTCTATGATTACCAGCCTCACTTCTTTGCATTTTCACATTATGGTAATTCATGAGTTTACTAACTTCTCCCATAAATTCTTTCCCAGGATCAACCATTAATGTTTTTGGGTATTTTAATCTTCTAGAATATATTTTCTTAAAAGCTTCTGATATCTCTCGACTTTCTTTTGAGGTTAATGGCTCCGCATCTTTATATTTCGAGGCGATATCAACCAAGACTAACGCATATTTATAAGTTTTTCTTCCAACTTTATCATGCGGTAAAAATAATAAATCTGCTTGGTGAATCTGATTGGGTTTATCCACAGTCCAGTGCGGCCTAGGCACATATTTAGGCGCGGGTAGATAGATTTGCCATATTGCTTGTTTCTCTAACCATTGTTTTGCCTCATTTTCACTTACTTTTGCTTTCTCAGCTAATTTTGGAATTGCAGAATATCCTTTCCAATACCCTTCGGCCGAATAATATATTTTTGTCATCATTTAAAAATAAACAAGTATCTTATAAATTGAAATGGTTGAGGAGGAAGAAGAAATAAAATTTACCGAATACCAAATCAACATTATGAAAAAAATTATTAGGAAAAAAATTCTATATATGGAAGACGGCGATAAAATTTTTAATATTTTAATTTTAATTCCCGAGGCGAGAGAGGGTTTATTAAAACATATTAACAAGTTAGAAAATAGGACAACACAGGTTTAAAGGTTAACCAAAGTATCTTATAAATTTACAATGACGTCTGAAAAAATTAACCCAAACAGAATTCCAAAAGAACCCTTTGGCTTGAAAGCAGAATCAACCCTAAATCGAATTACTCTAAATCCATCCACAGCCAGCCCCGGAGAAACATTATACATAAATATTCCAAAACTCGCAGAGAATTTAGTGATTGTGCCCGGAAGTGTATCTCTTCTATTTGATTTAGATGTTGAGGGCCATGCTAATAACACAGTTGTTAATAATCTGGGTCGCAATCTTGTAACCAGACTGAAAGTTCTTTTTGGAGGAGAAACATTGCAAGATACTCAAGGATATGATTTATTTCAAACATATCATGATTTATTCTTAACCGAAGAAGAGCGCGAAGATAGATTAAAACAAGGTATTTCTTCGTTAAATATCAGAAAAATTAGAACAAAGGCTGGAGATATGAAAACCCAAGATACAAAAGAAGTTGTCTTAGCTAATGTTCACGGCACAAAGTACAGAATACCAATAAATCATCCTATTCTAAACGATCACGGTGTTTTTTATCCGAAAGCGCTGGAAAATCATCTTATATTTGAGATTACACTTGCCCCAATCGCTAATATTCTTATTTATTCTGACACAACTAAAGCACCATCATATTCAATCAAAAACTTAGAGTTAGAATATTCTTCAATTTCTAGCGAATACTTAGCCCGCGAGGCTCAGGCGGCTTATCAAGTCGGCAAAGGATTTTTTTATGAAAATGTTACTTTGCACAAAACTTTTACATTTTCCATTGCTGGAGATGGTGTTATTAATCAGCATATTAATTTACCGAGAAGATCAATGACAGGAATATTGTTTTTGTTTTTATCACCGCAATCCCCAGGAGCAAGGGATTCAGAAAACTTTTATAACCCGGGTATATCTTCCGTTGAAATTGATGTTGATGGCGTACCAAATAGAATATACTCTAGGGGTATGATTCCTTCCGATCTTTGGGAATCCGTGAAGAAAAGATTTCGTCGGGATGACGGTTTGCAAATTTCTTTGAAAGAAAAAGAATTTTACGCGGATAAGTTTGCGCTTTGGGTTGATACTAGAACTCATCCAGATAATGGTATTCACGGCGGCGGACTTGCTCTAAATAATACGCACGATGGGGTAAAAATAGAAATTAAGAGGAAACAAGGCGGAACTGGAACCATAACTTGTCATATGTTTGTCGTGGCTGACGCAATGATGGAGATTATGAATTCAAGTTTGAGATCAATTAAGTACTAACCGAAGGGAAGAACCTAAATTTAAAAACATTTAGTTATGATACAAAAAATCATGGAAGATTTGCGAGATAAAATACCATTTCATTGTATTATAACTGGACCGACAAATTGCGGAAAAACAAAGTACTTAATTGAACAGCTCCGAGGCCCTTTTCGGAAAGTTTTTGAATATATTGTGTTAATTTGTCCGACTTATTCTAAAAATAAAACTTATCATAATTTTGCTAAAAAGGATGAGCGTTTTTATGTATTATCTCCAGATGCAAGTAACGTAGAGGAGATTAATGAGTTACTAACTGATTGTCAAACTTTATTCTCCGGAACAAATACTTTAATAATTTTGGATGATTGCGCCGTTTCAAACGATCTGAAGAAAAGATCAAATAAGTTCATAGATTTGGCATTCTCCGGAAGACATCATGGTTTATCAGTTTGGGTTCTAACTCAGCAATTAACATCTATTGCAAAACCATTTCGAGAAAATGTTGCCTGCGTTGTTACTTTTCATAATCCGTCGCAGAAAGGGATGAAAATGTTTTTCGAAGATTACGGCGGTGATTTGGATTATGAATTGGGGAAAAAGTTTGTACAACTCCTGAAAACCGAAAAATATTCTAGGTTATGTTTATCTTTGCGTTACCCATTTAATTGCTATTTAGAGATACCCGAAGTGATTTAACAAAAAAAGATGACAAAGCCGGAAGATTACATTGACCAACCGTCAGAAAAAACTGAGGTGAAAAATGATACTAATCAAAGTGAGGATCTTGAAATAAAACAAGAATCTCTCGCAATTCTCGCTGTTCTCGGGACAACAAAAGAATATTTAGGGGCTGATATGAGTCTGGGTGATGTAAAAAAATTATCTGCAAAAGATGTAGAAAAATATTTTAATCGTTATCAATCGGTAATGGGTAAGAAAATTAACGGAGGATTGGTAGATTCTTCCATAGAATTAGTTTCCAAACTTATTTCGTATTTAGTTCCGGTAGATGACATAGATGCTCTTTGCGATGATTTGAAGAAAGATAATTTGGTTAATCGAGAATTAACAAACTTTGTAGGTCTCTTGGCATTAAAAGGAGGAAGACTGACAGCACTTGCTAGCGGGGTATTCCAGGTTGCTAAACACGTTAAATTCAACAAAAATCAACAAGAACCAGCAAAATCTAACACAACTGACCAGGAAACTAAGCAATCTGCTGAAGGTGTTGATACTGTGTATTAAACAGATCTAAAAACTTACCAGTAGCATCCAAATAACAATGGCAGAAGAGGAGCAAATTACTGCTGAACCAAAAACAGAAAATAACGAAACTAAAAAGAGGGAGAAAGATCCTAAAAAAGTCGCAGCTGGCAAGAAATTAGCTGAATATAATAAAAAAGCAAAAGAAGCATTAGCCAGGGAGATGAAACGAGAGGAAAAAATAAAACAGGAAGAAGAGCCAAATGAAAATACATATAGTGAAGCAAAATCGTGGCTTCCAGAGTTATCTTTTACTACTGTTTTATCCGTTGTCGGATTGGGGTTTACAGCAATTGATCTTTTTATGAGATATAAGGAAAAAGCTCGGACTGAATATTCAAATAGGATAGCTGATTTATCGCAAGTTCCTCAATTACCGCAACCAAAAAAGATAACATTTTCTGCAACCCCAAAATCTTTAGGAATGGAATAAAGTTATTTAAAAGTTTCTCAATGGTACAGTAAAAAATTATGTCGACAGAAAACAAACTTGTGAAAACTGTAACTGATTCAGCTGTGGTTATCGGATTAAGTGCGGGGGTAGGCTATGTAGCAAAAAAGATGATGAAAGAATCCTTTTTGAGTGATCCGTCCATGAGTATTACAAATTACGCAAAATGGGTTGCAGTACTATCCGGAAGCATGTATCTAAAAACATATTTAGAGGATCAAAAGATTTTACCAAAATAAAATGGCATCAATAGCGATGATGATTGGCGGGGCAATATTGAATGCGACGGCATTTACCGGAGGAAATTATCTTGCAAAATATTTATCTGGACGCAGCGTTGATACAGAAAAAATACGACACGATAAAGCGATGGAAAAATATCAAAGGGATTACGCAGAATATCAGGAAAAAAGACAAAAAATGCTTGATTGGAAAATGAAGAAAAAGGATGAAAAATATCAGGCAGCAAAAAATATTTCGACTACAAATCAGGCTTTTGAATTGTACGGGCAAATGACTGAACCTAAATTCTCTGATTATTACAAACCAAGCGACGAGCAAAAGACCGGAGAAATGGTATATGTCGGAGCCGGAATGCTGGGTTTGGGTTACGCGGTAAGTAAAATATTATAAATTATTTTGTTATGTAACCAGTAATTGGGTTATATAACATAAGTTGATCACCAGATTAAAACCCCATGGGAGGAGGAAGGATAATTTCATCATCATCATCATCATATTTTTCCATTTCTTCAGCCGCAGATTTACTATCAGAGCATCTAACTTTAGTTAATCTTTTCCTTTCTCTTTTTGGTTTTATAACTGCTTCATAAAGTTTTACTTGAAGGGCAATACAAGTACCATTAATAAATATTGATTCAATTTGTATTACACCTTCTTCAACCTGACACCCCGTGCCTAATAATTTTAATGGATCAATTTCCTCATTATTTTTTGCGTCATAAAACTTGGTTGTAATTTTGTCTTCTCTTTTTTTCCAAAATAATTTTGCATACAAGGTTGGACCTATATCTGGAACTCTAACCAACGAAGATTTTTCCGTCTTCCAATATAGGGGATTTAAACCTCCTTTTTGTTTTTCAAGCTCATTTCTTTCCAACTCAAATTTTCCAATTTTGTCTCTATTCATAAGTAAATGATCAACGCAATTGTCGACAATTTTATTGAATAAATCAATCCATTTTTCTTCTTCGGGGGTTGGGCTGCTCCCACCCCATAAACATAATGGAAACACATATCCCGTAATTGCACCCGTTTCTGGACTTGTATTTGTGGAAACACCATAAGAAAATAAATTATCAGTTTTAATAACAAGTTCTCCTTTTGTTCCATCATCATTTTCCGTAAAGATTTTAATTCTTTTATATTCAACTTTGGGAATTTTCCCAGGGATTTGGCCAACAATTGGTTTGGTAAATATCATTCTTTCTTTGGGGTTATAAGTATTAATATCTATTAATTCGGTATTTTCGTTCGACATTTTATTTCTTTTTTATTTACTCCTCTTTTCTTTTAAATCAATTTTTCTTTTATTTTCCGACTCAAGGTAATCTAAAGATTTCTTACTGATGAGTAAAAATCATGGCGGAAGAAATACCAATGGAAGATTTTCCAAAAGATAATGACGATAATAATTGGGATTGGGATAATACATTTGAACCACCCACAAACACATCTACATCCCTTGAACAAGATTATCCTGGTTATGATGATTATAACCAATCAAGAGACAGGGCTCAATGGGAAAACCCACCAGAAAGAATGCGCCTGGGAGAAAGAGATTTGGGATATGATAGAATGAGCGAAGCTAGGCAAGAACTCAAACGATATTATCCAGATTACAAGCCAAATGAAAGCCCATTTAATGTGCGCTTTGGAGAAAATAGTAGCATAGAAGGACAATTAAGTACTGCTAGTAATAATGTGTGGCATACAATAGTTGATGAAAATGGTGTTCGTAACACAGAAAATTTACCAAAAACATTTAGAAAAGCTCTAGGTGCTGATTATGAAACAATGTTGAATATTTTAAATGAAGAGAAAGAAAAACATAATGAATTACAATCCGCAGTGCAGGGAATAGACGCGCTTTTGGCAACACGAACGGAGGAGATTGAAGGATATGTGGAGAGAGAAAAAGAGCTTCGATTATTCATTGAGAAACAACAGGAAAAAAAGGCAGAGAATAAATCCCTTTTTGACCAAACCGTAAAACAGAACATAGAATTAAAAACACAAGCGGAGAAAATTTTGGAGGAAGTAAAATTGTACAAAGAGGAGATTGATAAATATAAGGAGGATAAGTTAAATTTACAAAATCTAGAAAAGAGCAGGGATCGCCTAAAATCAGAGAACGACAAATTGAAAGAGCAAATAGGTGAACAATTATCGGACATTGAGAGCAGAAAAGATGAAATACTTAAAAATTTGCCGCTGCGGGAGAAACTAAAGTATATATTCAAAAAGTATGGTTTTACGGTTTTTGCTGTTCTAAGTGCTGTGGGTGCCGTCATTGGGGTTATAGTTTCTAATCTTTCAAAGGGTTTATCTGCTTTGGGTAGGGGTGTAGGTAATGGGTTGAAAACTATAGGTAAAAAGCTGGGTGAAATATTACCGGGGATGGTTGGCGCAATAGTTAGCTTTCTTTTCAAAACCGCGGGCCAGGTTATTGGATTTTTAGGTGAGAATGCTTGGCTTTTGATAATGGCCGTTGTTCTATATTTTATGGAAAGTATAAAAAGGAAGAGAAAGTAACAAATTTAAAGATAACATACCGTTCAGTAAAATACAATATGGGTGACTACAATGGAATTTATCCTCAAATACCTAATAATAATGTTCAAACACAAAAAGGAGAAAGCACAATAAATTTCAGATTACAGAAATCAAGTGAAGTATTGCAAAATCTAGAAAAGGAAATTAGACATTACGAAGAAGTGAGGAAAAAATATAATAGAGCAAGAGGAATATGTACAAAAATTAGTGTTTCTGGTGGATTTGTTTCAGTTCTTCTATCAGCAAGCGGTTTGGGAACTTCCCTCACTGGATTAGGAGCTATTGTCGGTGTGCCTTTGGGTGTGGTTGGGGGTGTTTTTGGGGGTTTGTCGATTGGATTTGGTTTTGCCTCTAAAAGTCTTTCTGGGAAAGTTAGTAAACACGAGCAAACCGTGGCCATTGCGAAATCAAAATTAAACACAATTAGCGATTTAGTCTCAAAAGCTTTGAAAGATAATGATATATCCGATCAAGAATTTTCCATAATTTTGGCGGAGTTGGGAAAGTTTCAAAAACTGAAACAAGAAATACGACAAAAATTCAGAAAAGATTCAGAAAAAAACTTCGACATGAGTATGATAAGGAAGAAAGTACGAGAAGATCTATTAAAAGAATTAACCAATCCCGCTGGTTAAAGATTTCTTTTGAGAAAACCGAAGTTGGATGCAATTGTTTCGCGGGAGTTAATAGAGAGGTTAATTAAATTTACATCTTATTCTAAAAGATCTAAAGATCAGATAAATTGTGAAACAAAGAATAAGATGTTATTGGACGATTTCAAGAACAGGTATCCCAAAGCTAATTTGGGAAAATTCACATTCGTGAATGACTCATTCGGTGGGTATATCGAATGGAAAGTCAATGGAACAACAATTATGTCAAATGACGATCCTTCCGGAAAAACTTGGACTGAAAATCTTTCTAATCATTTGAAAACATTATTATGGGAAGATTTGGGGGTTGGAAATAAAGTAAAAGCAAGTTCATTTCCGACAAGTTTGAAATTCACAAAACAAATATATCCAATACCCGGAGTTAAATTCAATGAATTTGCTGATAATGTTACAATGATGTTAACTAATTTACAAATATATGTCTCAGAAAAAGATTATTTCAATGCGCCAATGAAGAATATTTTCAAAAATCAGACCGTAGAACTTAATAGCGGAAAAGAAGCTAGAGCTTGGTTGAGTAAACCTAATATCAAACAATGGCCGCAGCAGTTAAACATGGCAGTTTGGTGTGCTACTTCTGGATGCGGAGTAAGTTTAAGTGATATTTTTAGTTACCCGAAAGTTATTAAAAGTTTTTTCATATTTCACATATACTTTACAATAAGAAGAATATTAGAGGAATTGGGTGCGGTACTTCCCGATGAAGAAACTTTTTCTGTAAAAAATAATCAATACAATAAAAATGCATATAATAGATTGTGCGCAGAATTTGGGTTAAGTAATAATCAAGATTTTAAAGGGTGGAATAAACCCCTAGCTGATTTTAGATTCAAAGGAGGAGCAAACCATGGAGCCGGAGATGTATTCATAGATTATGGGAAAGGATACATACCCCCAGGGAAAACCAGCGCGGAAGCAATAGGTGGAGGAAAACAAAATATTAGAATTGTGCGAAATTACGATCCAGACGCAAATATTTGGCCAAGCAGTTCAGCTAAATTTTCAGATTATGGCGGAAAAGCAATAGAGGGAAATTTAATATCTATGCTCAGAAATGATCATTTTGTGGATTTTCAATACGCATGGTTTATCCCTGAATCTGGGCATGGATTAACAAAAGCGGGATTGGGAAGAATAAATAGATCAGTTGAGGCTTTTATTTATTGCATATTGGGCGCGCAAGTTAATACCAGAAATTCCATTGTTGGTAATGGCGGAGGCGCAATCGAAACGCAAAATGAATTCAAAGCATTATTTGAAAGTTCTGTTAAAGTAAATGATATTTCTAAATCGGTTCAAAATTACCAAAAATCTGTGCAGGAAACTAAATTAAGGCTTGATTTAGCTGTGGCCCCAGGAGTTTGGTTGATCCCGAGTAATTTAATTATAAATACAGAAAGTGTGATCGGGTATAATAATAATCTGAAAATAGCCACAGAAGATATGAAATTCGGGAAAAATAATTCTGTAAATGTTGAGACAAAAGCCGTCGGAATACCAAATAGTTTGGGAGCATCAAAGGTTATATTAAATACCAATCCTCAACCAATGAAACCTAAATCAAATGAAAAAGAGGAATCGGGAAATGGGGAAGAAGAAGTTAGTAATATAGAAACATCTTTTCATCAAAATAATCTTATTATTTTAGCGATTGGTGGAGCATTATTATCCTGGTTTCTGTTTCGTTAATGTTTTGATTATATAAATCTAAAGATGAACATGGTGTAATCAAAACAAAAAATGTTGAGTATTACAATGTATGATTCAGAAAGTAGGATTTATTTAGATCCACCGCTGAAAAATATTCGGGAGATACAGCTTCTGGATTGTAATATGCAAACCAAAAGATTTATTAATTTCAAGGACCGGCAGACAATATTCAATGATAATAATCAACCTCTCATAATAATACAACCTGGCACATATTCATTGCGCGATATCCAATCGATCTTTCTTAATGATACTGTTAGGGAAAAGATAACAATCATTGAGACAGACTCTGTTGACTATCTTTATTCAAATAAGAACTTCAAAATAAAACTTACGAGAGGATTGGCTTTTGGTTTAGGGGTGCCTGAAGTTATAAATCCTGGTAAATTATACCCCATAAATATACAGATTAGAGAGCCTTTGAGACTTATGTGCAGTATAGTGGATAATAAGTCGTCATATATGAATAACACCAAATATGGAGAACTTGTGAAACTCACGCCATCAATCCTACTTGCAAACATACCCTCAAAGGATTACCCGACAATTCCGGTTCAAAAATATGAGAATCCCATAAACCATTTCGATTTAAGTATCTTAGACAATGAATGGAAAAAACTTGATTTAAGGGGATTGCCAATAACTTTTAGTTTAAGATTTAGATAAATTTTTTGTTATGTAACCAATAATTGGGTTATATAACATAATTTTCAACATTCCTTACAATGATACTTTTGTTTATTATGTTCGCATATTTGTGATCCACCGCATTCTTTGCAAAAACTTTTTTGCTTGTTATGAAAACATATTTCTGAACCATCACATAATACGCAGTACGATTTTCTTTTCCCATGAACGCATATTTGTGATCCACCGCACACTTTGCAAGAATATTTTTTAATTCTATGTTCACAATAATAATAATAATTATACATTGAAATAGCTTTTAAAAATAACTTATCAATATCCTCATCTGGAAATTTTTTCAACTCATTAATTAAATCAGCTTTAATCATTTTATGCCGACCCTTAATTTCCAACTGCCTTGCAATAAATTTTAGTTGCAGAATATTCAAACTTTGTAATTTTTGATCCATTTAGTATTGTATTTCAATGATTTTTCTTTTAAACCGTAATTATTTTCAAATTTTTTCGCAGAGAGACCCCTCCCAAACCTAAAACGTGTTTATGAATTTTGCAGAAACTCCCAAACCTAAAACGTGCTTATGAGCTTTACAGAGACTTGGAGACCTCCCAAACCTAAAACGTACTTATGAGCCTTAAGCTAAAAAAGGACAGAGATTTTCAGTCAAATTTGAAAATAACCTAAAAACGTGCGTATAAACCCGCTTACATAGTAGTAGGAGAATTCTACAGCAGGTTCAAATAAGAGACTGAAGGACTTAAGTTCAAACAGTCTAACCCTTGAATTCCTCCAAACACACCTCCATTTGCAAAAACCTTTATCATTCAGCTGGTTCTGCAACCAGGCAAGATGAGGCAAATCCTGAGTTCTGATTTGGCAACCCAACCAGAAAAGATGGGCATATATCTTGCCTGCTTTGTCCCACGGAACAAAACAAAATGATCATATAATAAATCCCTTATTCAGTTGACCAAGCTTGTTTGGTGAAGATGATTGGACACTGGCCTCATTCTAATTAGAGTTTTTATTGACATCACCTGCATCTCAGTCCATAAAACGCAATATGCAGACATCTTGACCTCACATTTGGTGAATTACACAGATTTAGAAACATATTAGGGGAAATTAATTTCCTAAAATTTAAATTGGATTATAATATTTTCATTCTTGAACTGACGCAATTTATTATTTCTTAATTCGCAACTTATATAGAAGAACATATAGGGCTGGATATTTAAATGGTGTCCTGAACTAAAGCCATAGTTAAGGTAAATTGGAAGGGATCGAAACTGACTAATTTGTGATTAATGTAATGAAGTTAATTCATTTTGAGCGAGCAGGTATTGACACCGTTGTCTGGTCTGGTATAAACCAGATTGAAAAGTTCAGTTGGAGCAGCATAAATTCAATTTATACAACAGTCCTGTTAAGCAGAGTCTAAACCTCGTTTAAATAACCAGCTCATTGTAATAATGCTGCTTTGCCAAATGCAGTTCTGTGGGGTTGTTATGAGCTTGCTAGATTGTAGGCAAAGACCTTCAGATTGATACCATTTGTTTCTGGAGTTTGGCTGCTGTTTTGAGCTGACTATTATTTATAAAGATAGCCTTGAAATTGCATGGTGTCAAGCAGATTTGAGTCAAAAGCATTGTGACTGTGTGTTCTGGTTTGACAAAGTATGGACAACCTTTGGTTTGTTTATTTTTCTCTATAAATCAAGGTGAATGGTGGCAGAATATTCCCTGAGCCATGCAGTAACTAAGTAGATATTTCTAAGGCCATGATTCACCAAGATTGAACATGAAAATTCATTGTTTCAGTATATATCAATGAAGTAAAATCAGTGAAATATCTTTCAAACAGCTGTAAAGTGAGAATTAATGTTGGCAAATTTTTTATTTTAACAAAAACCAACTTGCAAAACGATTTCTCAGAAGCCCCAACACTATTCAGTTAAGAGGTGAATAACTGTTAAATATTCCAAGATAGTGAGCCAATCAGATTGCTCAAAATGCCATGTTACTGAGTTGGTATACACTGATGTTGAGTATATCAAGATAGTGAACCAATCAGATGACACAAAATGCCAAGGTTGCTGACTTGCTGGTATTCAGTATCATAAATATAGACAAAGAAATTACAAACCAACCTAGGTTAAATTTTCCTATCTCTGCCCACGGTCACAGTAATGCTTTTGCGAGTTTTTGTCCTTGTGTTTACCAAAATTGAAACAGTTTTAAACAAATGAAAGCTTTAAAGGGCTAAAACTCTCTACTTCATGCAGTTTTCTTGGAACTTTCCTGGCGACAAATTTTCATATTTAGTACAGAGATAAGTTGTTTACCATCAAGGGTATTTTGGTTTCACTGATTTATTATAGCGGAGCTCCACAGCGGCTCGAAGAGCCGCAGAGTGGAGCCCCGTAACTACCGTGCGAGGATAGAAATTGAGAAAACCATGCGTTTGAGTTTTCATGGTCATCGTGGCTAGCGGCATGGCTCGCGGGCGTGTGCGCCTAGCGACGACGACAATGACGACGACGACGACGATGTTGCCCCAACATTGGCAGCCATAGTCATCCGGGATATTTAGAAGGTCTTAAAGCGAAACGAGGCTTTGTTTTTCGCGCGCTTTTCGCGGCTTGCCGCGGCTACACAACCACAGCCAGCAGTCTACAATGTTTTGCTGAAGAAACGGATTATTTATAGCGGTTTTGGAGGAAAAATTTTCTACAGTTCTTTCTACAAGTAATCAAGCATTTTTGGAGGGACTGTGTGAGGAGCTCCGCTTTTAGGTTTGCCTAAATCTATTTAATATAGATACTGATGAAATACCAGGATTTTTCCTTTTACTAAAAAATCATATCTTCATTGCATGCAGTGAAGATATTATTTTTATCTTTCACGTGTGAGGATATTGCTGTCGCCATGGTTACCAACATGATTAGCCAATTACAAGAGAACTTCCCACTCAGGCACGTGGCCGGTTCGTTTGAAATTTCATTCAAAAAATGTCTTCGAGGTGCGAAGACGGTACAGTTACCGGTGACTTTCTCGATGAGCAGCCAAAATTTAATGTCGATATTTTTTCAGAGCTTGTAGAGCATCCAGGAAGATTTGTCGAAGTTGTTTTATGTGGAAATTTCATCAGTATCTATAAAATAAACAGAACATTACATGGCCGCTTGGAGATACGAAATTTCTTTTCCTTGTGTTGAAAAAATATTTCACTCGTTTGCTGCGCTCACTCGTGAAATATTTTTCAACACTCGAAGAGAAATTTTGTATCTCCGCGCAGCCATGTAATATCCTCTATATCTGCATGATTTCTGATGTGGTTGACTTCATATCTGATTGACAGCTCTAACTTTTTTTGACAATGAATCCATTTAAAGGCAAAATAGAGCTAATCTAAAAAAAGAAAGTTGGAAACAATATTCAAATAAAAATGTTCTCCTTTGAAACATTATTGCTGTTGCACTGTGCTGCATTCAATATAAAGTAATTTCAAAGAGTGATGTGTGCGTGGAAACAGTTAACAATAATATGATAAAAGTGACTTGAAAGAGAGCGAGAGAGAGGCTAAAAAATAAATAAGTTATTTACTGGCTTAGGGTCAGTCCATATACCAGGTAGTGAAAAACTGTGAGCTCAAGTCACAGTTCTTCACTATACGAACCTCCCAGCTGGCAAATAACATATATATACAGATCAATGATAGAAATCCTTACCTCTTCAGAAATCCTAGAACTTTATCTGTAGTTTCATAGTTTGTGACAATGTGAGTTACCAAATCACTGGCAGATAAATGACAGGAATAATATTGTTTTGGTAAGAAACTACTTATAACATTGAGTTCTGTCACTGCTGTGCATATTCTTTCTGCACAGAAAAGGCAGCTATTTTCTATGTTGGTACGTTTTCAGAAACAAAGCTGCCATTTGGTTTTGCTGTAATCTGCCTTTTCACTCCCTACATCTAAATGGTAACTAAATTCCCCTTACTGAGTCATTCATCAGATCAGGGCCATTGAGTTGATATACTGTAAATTGTCTCCACTCTTACAACCTATTTGCTTTCGGAGCAACTTTAGAATACCCCGCCACTTAATTTATTGATGTGTCGGTTTTTTTTTGAAGAACGAGGCATATTACAATGGACTCTATTATTATTCAGCAGCATGTTAATGAAGTGGCAGGGTATTCTGAATGGACTGGCATTGAAAGGAGAAGACACATCTTGGTCATAACTATTGGGGGACTACAGCCTGAGCAATCAAACATTTAATTAAATACTCGATTTCCGTATCAGTGCATATTCTATGATGCATGTTGCAGCCGCAATGTCTCGTTCTACGAAAACATGAGATATGTGTATGTTGCAGTTAATTTTTGTTCTCAGTTAATTTTTATTTTGAACTAGATAATTTTTTTCTTCCTAGTTAGTTTTATTTTTAACTAGGTGATATTTTTTTAACTAGGTGATATTTGTTTAACTAGGTGATATTTTTTTTAACTAGGTGATATTTTTTTAACTAGGTGACATTTTTTTAACTAGGTGATATTTTTTTAAAAAAATACAGGTCACAGGTCATTGTTTTACCAATACAGAAATTATCCTGTCGTAGTGTTTTTACGAACAATTTATTCACCAGTGTGCAAGTAAATGTCAACGTTACAAGAATCACTTCATCCGAAGAAAAAACTGTCACACACTGTCACCTCGTGCTCATCCAACTGGTTCAAACCGGTTGGATGACGTAATGTTCGACCCGACACTCTCCCCCTATTTGATTCACAAATGTGGAGCAAATATAACTCATCTCCAATGTTCTGAAAACCTATAAACAGTAACAGTAACGAGTTCAAGTACTACTAGTCATAATCACACTAGTCACTAGGACAGTTCATTGGCTTTTTCTTCTTCTGCAATACCTCTAATACGCTCTATTGCAGCTATGGCTGCTTGTCTTGGAGCAAATTCTCTGGCTCTGGGATTTAGCTGTACTACTTGATTCGACTCTGTGTGTGTCACGTCGCAAGACAGCTCCATTGGACAAAGTTGTTGGATCGCCCGTTCCAGGTACGACTTTCCTGCTCTCAGTCTGGCTCCTCGGAGGACTCCGTCACTTCCCTTGATCAACTTGGTGACGATACCGATGTTCCACTTCCCACGATTACGCTCCTCGTTCTGTATCAGCACCACATCTCCAACCTCGAGGGTTGGTTCCTTAGACTTGTGCTTTAGGTTGTGTCGTTCCCTTAAACTCCTTACATACTCTGCGGACCATCGCGACCATAAAACGTCCTTGCAACGCCGAAGGTACCTTGCTCTCTTCCGTAATTCCACATCCTCTAACAAGTCCACGTCTTCCTCTGGAAGGACATATGATTCTCCATACATCATAACTGCTGGGGTAAGTACCGGAAATTCAACATCATCTTCTACATAGGTTAAGGGCCGGTTGTTGACGGCCACCTCCACGTCAAGGAACACTTCCTCTAGCTCACTGAAAGTAAGGTTCGCCCGTCCAATAACCTTGTAGAAAGCCTGCTTTACTATTCCAATTAACCGTTCAAATTGTCCGCCCCACCACGGGGCCCTGGCAAGATTAAACTGCCACAGCATGTTGTGATGGGCAAGATAATCTTGGGTCATCTCGTCTCTCATGATACTCTTTAGCCACTTGCTGGCAGCTACAAAGCTCCTACCATTGTCAGAATAGATCTTCCTAGGTCTCCCCCGTCTCGCAATAAACCGCTTTAAGCACTTTATAAAGCTTTCAGTAGTCTGGTCTGTCAGCAACTCTAAATGGACTGCTCTAGTTAGACTACATGCAAACAGGAGTAGATGTGCTTTGCCTTGTTTCTTCTTGGAGGCCTTGTACGCTATAGGACCAGCGAAATCCACTCCTATTACTTGGAAGGGATATGATCCATCTGTACGATCAACTGGTAGATCTGCTGGTTTTGGCTTGGGGAACCTTGTGACATGGAATTTCTTGCACCCAAAGCAGTGATTAATGACATTCTTCGTCAGCTGCCGAAGACGGGGTATCCAATACTTTTGTCGTACAAGCACCATAGTCTGTCCAACTCCCCCATGCAGGGTCATGATGTGGGCATCTTGCACAATTTTTTCTGATAAGGTCACCCTGGGTGGCAGATACACCGGATAAACTCCCTGGATTCTTCCCTTGCATACATAAATCCCTTCATCATTCTTTTGAAGATTTAATCTTTGTTGGTCCTCCTGGAACTTCTCTGTCACACTGTATCTCCCTTGTTCACGTCTTATCCACCACTTCACTGCTCTATCGGTTTCAGCTGTCGTCAAGGGACCTCTGATTCGATACAGTTTCTTGCTTCGGCAGTTCTGAGAAAACCGTCCGACCCATCCCGTAACTCTGACCATCTGCCAAAAAACATGCTTCTCCAGTAACTCATCAAGATCATCCTTTGGTTCGACTGCAACTGCAAAGATCTCCTTAGTGAGCTTAGCTTCTGCTTCTGTTTCTTTGCTAGGGTTCGTCACTATCTCTTCTGGCCACTCTTCCCGATTGGGAAGCCACTCTGGACCTGGTAACCACAAACTGGATAGATGACCTGCCTTACAACCTCTGCTTCCTACGTCTGCCGGGTTCCGTTTGGTGTCCACGTGCCTCCACTCAATGAAATCCTTGGCATTGATCTTGCGGACTCTATTAGCCACGAATTGCTTGTAAGAACCGCCCCCCTTGATCCAGTGGAGGGCAACCTTGCTGTCACTCCAGCCATAAACTGACTTGATTGGTTGGTCAGATAATGCCTTTCGCACATTCTCTGCAAGGTTTGCGGCCATATGTGCTGCTACAAGTTCCAGTCTCGGAATGGTAAGATTCTTCTTTGCCAATCTTGACTTAGCCGCAATTAAACCCTGGCTCAACCCTGAGGCTTGTTGGATTACTGCATATGCAACTGCGGATATCCCAGATCCACTTGTGTCGCCAAAGACATGTAGCTCAACTCCCTCAGTTGGCTCTTTAAACCTTGGTAGGCTTCGTGGCACTTCAATCATGCTTGGGAGACTCCTCACAAACTTGAACCATTCTTGCCCAATTTTGTCTGATACCTTCTCATCCCATGGCAGACGCAAGTCACATACTTCACGATACAGAAACTTTCCCACAAGTGTTGCAGGTGATGCTAGACCTAGTGGGTCGTATACAGCGGCTAGGAAACGTAGGATCCCTCTTTTCGTAACATCAATAGGTTCCTCAGGAAATTTCACAGCAATTGAGTCATCTGATTTGTTCCATGGGAGTCCTAACAGCTTTGATTCCCCTTCCTTGACCCCCAACTGTTGCTTTGCAAAGGTTGGCTGCTCTTCGACACTAATAATTTCACTCTCCAGCTGAGACACATTAGAGTTCCACTTGTGCATAGTAAACTTTGCCTCTCCAAACACTGACACTATGGTCTTCTTCAGTTCTTGGACTTCTGCCGTGGTACTGCCACCAGTGATAACATCATCGACGTATAGACTCCTTAGGATCTCTTCAATTTCTTCTGGGTACTTCTCCCTTAGGCTCTCTAGATGCAATTTTAGTGTCGCTGCCAATAGGAATGGCGACTGAACCAAGCCGAATAATGCTCGCGTAAACCTCAAGACTTCAATAGCTGATGGGTCCTTGTCCTTGATCCAATGAAAGCGCAGTGCATCTCTGTCTTCTGCCCTTATTCGTACTTGTAGAAACGCCTGCTTGATGTCACCTGCCAGCGCGACTGGCTTAAAACGATTACGCACTAACACGTCCCACAACAGATTCTGAAGGGGCGGTCCGCTTTCTAGGCACTCATTTAGTGATGGCTTCTCCTCTCCTGGCTTTGCCGACGCATCAAATACAATCCTCAGTTTGGTTGTCTCTGCTGATTCCCTCTTTACTCCTTTGTGTGGAATGTAAAATTCCCTACTGGTCGCCACATCTGTAACTCTTTCAACTATCCCATCAGCCAACTGCTCTTGTATGATTTCATCGTACTTGTCTAACATCCCCGGTTCTCTCTGTAACTTCTTTAGCAAACCTTCAAGTCTTCTTTTGCTCCCACGTTCATTCTTGAGCAGGGGAGCGTGTCCCAACTTCCACAGTAATCCTGTTTGATACCATCCTTCCTCACTCCGTTGTAACTGTTGGCTGAACTCATCAAAGACGTCCTGTTGGTCTTCTTCCGCCCTATCCTCAAGCCCCAACACATCTAAACTGCAGAGTTGCTGGTAGTCTGCTGTGGATGTCCTTGTAAAGTAAACATTTGAGAGTACGCTTTCCTCTCCTGTAGACATCATGGTCCACCCTAGCTTGGTGAGCTCGGCAATTGGTTCGGATGGTTGTCCAATCTTTGGCTTGGTCTCCGTCTTTATTCTTGAGTACTCACTAGCCCCAAGGATTACATGGATGGGCAACTCACTCTTCTTGTCGTCATCGTTCATGACCACTCCTTGTAGATGACAATATTTCCTGATCAGATCTTCATAATTCGGATTGGGGACAGTGAGCAAAAGACCTTTGTCAACCTTGCTGACCCTCGTTGTCATCTCAAACTTCCCATCAACACTGCCAACCTTAACAGAATAGCTCTGGACCTTCTGGACTGTTGAGCAAAGCATCATTTCAATCTGTCTATGTTCGACGTGGAAAGGTCGTTTATTCAAACGAGCAACAAGGGCTGCTGATGCATAGGAACTTCCAGAACCTGTATCTAGTAAAGCCCTGCATTTGATACCATCAACCACTACAACCACCACTGGGTAAATGACAGATCCTTCACCAGTTGCTAACATCATTTGATTGTTGCTATGCTGTTTATCACAAATGGATGTGTGATGCCTGTGACCACAAAGCTGGCAGTTGGTTTTGCTGCGGCAATCTTGCGCTTGGTGTTTTGCACCTGTGCAGTTGAAACACAACCTCTTGTCACTTAAGATCTTTTTGCGCTGGTTCAAGTTAGGGACCTTTTTACACTCCGTGGCCTTGTGGTCCTCACTGTTACAATAGATGCAGCCACGTCCCATTCTTCCAACCTCATCCTTTGTTTGGTAAACAGTGTTCTTCTTGGGCAGGGAATGACTTGATGGGCTTCGAAATGGCGGTTTCCGGTTTGATAAATCACGATTCGACAAGTCACGCCTTGGGAGGTCTTGCTTTGGGTTGTCGCTGGGAACAGGGTTACGGTCACACCACCTCCTTAAGGACTCAATCAATTCAGAAAAACCCCACTCTTGCCAATTGTCATCTAGTCTTACTAAGTCTGCTCTGATCCCAGGTAGTTTGTCAAGGGTTGTGCGGGCAAATCCATGAATCTCCTTGATCTTGCCCATAGTCTCAAGAACCTGAACGTGGCTTGTTAGCTTCTCGTAAAACTCCTGGATTGGAGCTGGACGTGTGCCAGTAATGGTGGACAAGCCAATAATTTCTTGCATGTGGGCATTTGCTACTTCACTTGACTTACCGTATTTGCTACTCAGAATAAATTTCGCTCGTTCATATCCCTCAGAATTATAGGGCAGACCATCAACAAAGACTCGCACTGTTGATATTAATAGCTCCTTGAGGTACGAAAACTTAGCAACCTGAGAGATACTTGCCTTGTCTATCTCTGTTTCGAACTGACTCCAGAATCTCAACCAGTCCAAATGCGTTCCCTGAAACTGCGTGATTGTTAGCTTGGGTAACTTGGCACCGCTTTCCTTGATAGATTTGTTTCGATCCTCCTCGAATTTCCTTTCATATTCCCGCTTCATTTTCATTCGCGCTTCCTCGAGCTTCAACTCCTCTTCGTAATGGCGTCTCCTTTTCTCCTCTTCTCTCATTTCCTCTTCGTCTCGCTGTCTCCGTAATGCCTCCTCTTGCTTGTTTCTCGCCATTTCTCTCACATCGTCGGCAGTTTCCTGAAACTCTTCCAGTTGTCTTTCTATTTCGAGAGACCATTCCCTCACCTCAACTGGATCATCTCCATTCTCTATTCTGAGAGCTTGTATTTGGAACATCTGTTCGTGAACGCCATCGATCTGACCTTCCATAGCTTTTTGTAATCGTTCCAGCGCCTTCAGCTCGTTTTTTCCTCTGATCCTAGATACATCTTCCCGTGTAAACTTCAACATTCGCAATTTCGCGTCGATCCTTTTTATCGCGGCGTCAAGATCAAGATCGGTGGCCATGTTTACTTTAGATTTTACTCACACGTTCCAGGTTTGTTTTTTCGCTAAGTAACTGTAACTCACAAACTCCTTCCTGTTCTTGTCCTGGCGGGGTCGCCACTTTGTGTCGTAGTGTTTTTACGAACAATTTATTCACCAGTGTGCAAGTAAATGTCAACGTTACAAGAATCACTTCATCCGAAGAAAAAACTGTCACACACTGTCACCTCGTGCTCATCCAACTGGTTCAAACCGGTTGGATGACGTAATGTTCGACCCGACAATCCTAAACATTCATTAAAGCCAACCTTGGGACTTATCAGACCTAAAGTTAGCTTTAATGAATGTTTAGCAGTACGCATAATGAAATATGCGGTAACAGGAGCCCATTACCTAACAAATAGGGTGATGGGCTCCTGGCGGTAATACGGAAATCTAGCCGGTAAGATTTCCGCACAGGTCCCTACTTCATTCTACATTCTGTAACTATACGATTTCGTTCTTCGAAGACAAGAAATATTTGCACGTGCAATAACACCATACAAAACAGCTTCAGCATGCATAATGAAGTAGGGACCTGTGCGGAAATCTTACCATCTAGCCAATAAAAGTTGTACCCCAGTTTATCCAGTTGATGGAAATATAAATACCTAAATACTTCTGTAATGGGGAAACCCTTCTTGCGCGCAAGATTGATCAAAATTTGGAGTCTTGCTTTTGAGATCCTTTTCGGCACAATGTAGATGAGCACGTTTGTTGTACATTTTGTTATTTGCTCTCCAGTAACCTCATCTACATGGTTGGCAATCTTAAGTCTCTTGGAGGCCATTTTACGGTACCTCGCTCCAAGCATCAAGCCTCTTCACGCCATTTCATGACAGAAGAAGGGAAAGGCTGGAACGAGACCATGCAGCTAGCAAGACGGGGTAGGGGTAGGGTTATGACTAGAATGGTACTTGAAAATAAGGTGAGACATTTCGTGACACATATACAACAGGGGTTATCTCAAAATAGGGCGAGACATTGATGTGGCGTCACCATAATAATTTGTATGAAATCTAACCATTTCGAGTCAGCACTAAAACCCTAATCAGTGTAGATCAGTGTTTAACCCAGCAGTTATTCTCTCCGTAAACAGTTTTGTTTATCTGGCAAAGCTGGTCAACAGATATTGCCATGAAACGTGACCAAAATGTATGCTTGGCCTTATTTTGTGATAACCTTTGTTGTATATGTATCACAAAATGTCTCACCTTATTTTGAAGTATCCATTCCAGTCACAACCGTAGGGGTAGAGAAGGTACATGTGAAGGCGAAAGAAAGTGTTTGGGGGATGACGTTTTTGGAATCGACCAATGTTTGTTTCAAAAATCGAAAATGTTGTGAAAGAAAAGTTTTTTTTTACCAGTAAGCTTCACGCCAAGCGCAGTTTTGGTGCTCCTCGTGTTTTATTGGTTAGTCTGTTAGGTACCCATTCGGTGGCCAAAAAGTTCACGGCAATTTCAATTTGATCACAGCGATTTCAATTTGGCCACAGTAATTTCAATTTTTGCTCACGGCAATTTTAATATTTTTGTTAATATGTTCACAGCAATTTCGTCAGTCGGCGGCCAGTCGGCCACTATTACTTACTTCCGGCAAATGAGCAGATGAACGTATCAGTCAGCGGCCTGTTTTATACATACCATTAAAGATGGCGGACAACTAAAGAAATCTTACAACCTCGTTCCCAGGGTCTCTCTTCTTCCCACCCCTCTCTCTCTCTCAAGGGGGTGGAAAGAAGAGAGACCCTGGGAATGAGGTTGGAAATCTTCTAAAATGCCATTAGGGACAGCGCGTCTCCCAACCCCAAAATGCACCGGGAACGAAAGAATATCGAGATCGAAATGTATTGTGTGCCAAAATATAATCAGACAGTGGGAGCCTGGTCTCTAACACTTGAAACGCCTGGTTAATTTCAGCTTTAAAACGCGGAGCGCACACTTCGCAATCCGTCAGAAGGTGGTCACGTCGGAATTTCCTCCGATGATGAAATCCGATGTCATCCGAGTCGTCTTCGTGTTTACGACCCAAATTAGCATTCTGAACCAGCAGTCATCGCAGAAAACGTTCCGATCTATCAGTTTTATCCTTAGAATGACCCTTTAACAGAAGACAGATCTTCTATTTTTCACTAAAACATAACAAAATTTGAAAGCAGATAAAAACCTCCTTTTCGCGGATGGCTAATTACAGCTAAAACCGCGCGACATCGCGTGGCTATCTCCCAAACGGAGGTTCTCAAATCACCGGAATTTCAAAGAATAGACAAAGGTTACGGTTGACTTAATCTTCAGACAAAAGACATGCCACGCTCAAAATTGCGGGAACATTTTTCTTGTTCTACAGTCTAGTCAGCGTTATTGCTTTCCCGATTACCCAAGGAAAATTCTCTTTTTTCCATGTTACTTCCTCCACACTGGTTTAGGACCTAGTGATAGCATCTGCAAGGTTCTCGCATGGCACAAAAAATTGATCTACAGGCAGTGAGTTTCTTCTTTGAAACATTCCGGATAGGTCAGGTTTAGTGAAGGATGTGACAACAGCAGAGTCTATTCTCAGAGAGTATGAAACCATTACAACAAAGTATTCTTGCTTTAAGTAAACAAAGGTTTTGGAAGTACAGGTAAGAGGTTTTCTATAGTTGTATAATCTGGCATTCAACTGCCGTGCCAGATTCGAATGTTATATATATTGATTGGATTTTGCGCGGCTTCATGGGTCTCGACAATTGATAATTTGTATGGAAAATAAGGCACTTGATCCACATCGCATCAAACTCAAAATCTTCTAAAATGAAAACTTTCACGTTTCACTCATCCGGGGTCCACGTTTACGACAGCTTATTTCACGGAAGGGTTCAAACTTCTATCAAGAAGCAATTCAAGCAAATAGCGTCCTTGCTTTATGAAGAGGGGAACAGCCCCGGAGGAATTACTGTCATATGTGGGCTATATAGGTATGTGCCGCTGTGAAGGGTATGGTTTTCAAGCCGTTTACTCTAGCATAGTGAATATAAATCAGAGCGTTTGGGTTTAGAATAGGGTATTATTTTGCTGTTGTACCTAAAAAGCAACACTCATGATGGTTCTCAGTTTATTCAATCAAGTTAACCTGAAATTTGAGAATTGATGAGAAAACAAACTGAACAAGTATAAATAAATCTTTTTTTGAGAGAGAAATGATTGTGGTATAAGGTTTTGTTTTGACTAGACTGTGCTAGTGACCTCAGTTTCTGCAAAACAGCTACTCTAGAATAGGACTGATTTGGGGGGTTTACTCTTGTAGACGTAGTATAGGGTAGCAAAATTCAGCTGAACCAGCTCTGGTATAGGCTAAGGGTTCCAGGGTTCCAGCGGCACATCCCCATCCAGAAATTCAGTAAGTACCCCCCTCCCCCCGGGAACAGCTTCCAGATTATTGTGCCCAGGGCACAACGACAGAACAACGACGATGATTATGGATTGTTTGCCATCGCTTTTTTGGATTCTTTGCTTCATGGAGTACATCCCTCTGATGGTACATTTGACTGTGGAGTAACGCCTTCTTTAGAGCCTCAAAACTACCTTTTTTGTTCCCTTCCCCCTCTCTCTCAGGTTCAAGAAAGGTACAACCAAGAACCTGCATTTGTTTAAGATGTTCTTGTGATTTGCGAATGCAGGATGCCATGGGATGAAACCTTTATGTCTCTTGTGTGCTGAATGTGATTCATGCAAGGAATGGTACCGTATGAAATGTGTACCTTCTATTCCTCACGTGATTTTTAAGGGTTCTAGTGCGTCTTGGTGCCAGAAAGCTGTCAAAGAAGAGGAAAGTTGAAGCTCTGATCTAAACAATTTGAACTATTCCATCAGTTCGAGATTTACAGAATAACGCTCAGCTGTTATAGTATACCTTTACATTACTATTTTAACCAGCAGTAGACCATATGATTGCTAGTCTGGCATTTTAAACATTAAGAGGTTTATAAGCCGATTTGAGGTCAAAACAGCGTACAAACCCAATCAGTAAATATGCCACATTTAGTATCACCCAACTAGTGGACTAATGCAAATGCCGCAATCTGATTGGCTACGCTACTAGTGGTCTATTAGTAATAGTCATCGAGTAGCGAAATTCGTGGCGCTTTCTTTTGTTTTATTCCCAAATAAATCTTTCTTCAACTTGCATTTGCTAACTTTATTATTGCTTTTACTGTCCGACTAGTTGGGTGATACTAAAACAATTAGACCCTTCGCCCTCAAGGGCTGCGGGTCTAATTGTTAAATAGTCCCCCTCCCTCTCCTTTCGCCGACAAAGCCAGATAGTATACTTACCAAAGATTAAGATAAAATTAATTTACGAAATATTTGTCAAATAGCAGCAGAGTGAAAGTCGTTTCTGAAATAAAAGCATTTTTTACATTGCTAGTTTGGACGTCATCTGTTGAGTTGGACTTTTCACACTATAAAGCGCTCATATATTTCCTTTCATCCCCCTCCCAAGATGGATTCCCTTTGTCAGAAGACTCAGTCAACCGTAACCTCTGTCTATTCTTTGAAGTTTCGGTGATTCGAGAACCTCCGTTTGGGAGATAACCACGTGATGTCGCGCGGTTGTAGCTGTAATTAGCCATCCACGAAAAGGAGGTTTTCCATCTGCTTTCAAATTTTATTATGCCTTAGCGAAAAATAGAAGATCTGTCTTCTGTTAAGGGTCATTCTAAGGATAAAATATAGATTGGAACGTTTTCTGCGATGATTGCTGACAGATGACATCAGATTTCATCATCGGAGGGGATTCTGACGTGACCACCTTCTGACGAATTGCAAAGAGTGCGCTCCATAAAACGCAGATGAAAAATAAGCCTACACATCACATCACTCCACACGCAGTAATTTCTTAATTTTTCTTGGAAGCATATCATCGGAAGGATTCTCCCAGATCATGGCTTTGAATTTGTCGATCACTTCCGAGGAAATTTCTCGCCGAGTTTTGGGCTGGCGAAAATCTTTCGAAAACCACCTCACCTCAGTATGGTTTTCCCTGTCGACGGCTCAACTTTGAAAGGATCATTCCATACGTAAATATTGAACAATTCTTGGAGCAATTCAGGTGAAAAACTTTATTCAGGATTTACCTTTCCTGCTAAAAATGTTCAAATTAACCAGGCGTTACTAATGTTAGAGACCAGGCTTCCGATATCTTGTTATATTTTGGTCTATAATACATTTCGATCTCGATATTCTTTCGTTCCCAAAGCATTTTGGGGTTGGGAGACGCGCTGTCCCTGATGGCATGTCTAGAATCGCTATATAAAGGACACGAGTACCAAGAGATTTGTGAAATACTGAAAACAAAACAAAGCATAAATCTTAGCCTTACAGAATAAAAGGGCGACTTTGGTCCACCTCGTTTACAGGTGTCGGAGGCTTTTGTAGAACGAAGCATATAACAAAGGACACTATTTTTATTCAATGGTATGTAAATAAGCGGCCCTGTATTCTGTAGATTAGCCATTCAGTCACTGAAATACTATATGGACCTGGCAACCGTTCACCTACCCCTCCCCTACACCAACATTAACGCTAACTTTTTGACTCGTTATAACTTGTTGGATTAGGGGAGGGGTAGGTGCACAGTTGCCCAGAAACTGATATTGATCAGGGAGTTCTCGGGGCTATCGCAGTGTTTGGGATGCTCTTCGGCAGCGAGGTATACGCGTACCTCGGAAAGTAGAGGAAATTGTACGAGATTGGTCCACAGTGGTTGCACGAAAAGCGAGCTCCCTCAATAGGGTGGCCCAAATTACGGCTGCAATTAAAGCAAAACATAGTCAAATATAAAATTCGTCTGTGATCAGCCAAACGTGCCTGCTATCGCACGTGGCGAAAGCTTGCGTTGCTTTTGGTCAGTGCGCTATGCACAGAAAACCCGTGAATTGTCGTTAACAAAAATTGAAATTCTCATGAACAAAAATTGAAACTCGTGAAGACCGTGAACAAATTGAAATTGCCGTGAACAAGTTGAAATTGCCGTGAACAAATTGAAATTGCCGTGAACAAATTGAAATTACCGTGAACTTTTGGGCCACCGTATATCCACGATTTACCAATCATCTGACACCAAGCACTGTGGTAACGATGGGGACGAGGATGGCAAAAGGAATAGTGATAACAATGTGATGATAATGATGATGGTGATGATGATAATGAGTATTATGACGGTGCTCTTTACCCCTAAAATATGTCTAGGTGTTTCTGAGAAAGTATACTTACGGAAATTCCCTCATTTTCGTGCTGTTAAAGTGAGAATTTGAATCGAATTATCATCTCACTGACTTCTAATCAACTCGATGTTAAGCACGCCGTCAGTCTTGCAGCAACTTGAGAACACGTGTGTGGAGTAACCGTGTTAACAGAAGAATACCATCACAGCTACTGATGCCATGGACTAAAGCCAATAGCTTGATTAGTGCATTACATAACGTTGGAACAATAATGATTCTTAAATTGAAGTAAATTTAAATTTGCTGGGTCAGTTAGTCGAGTAATTCAGTCCTGTATTGTCTCAAAATACCCCAAACAAAATTCGGGCTAATATTAGATGCAACAGTTGATAAATGTAAGTCATGCCATTGTAAGATAAAAGGTGGACTAAGGTTACGAGCGTTATGCTAAAGCGAAAAATTTAGAAATTACCAGAATTTGAGCCCTGACGAACGGCTGGCGCTCAAAACGACAGCTTTATCTTTCCTCTTACGGCATCATGACTTAACAGTTATCAACTCTGTTTCAATTTCCCACTGACACTGCACCAGTCCCCTTAGAAACTAACCTTTCATAGTGTTTTTTAAAACACGCAATGTAGCTGGGTTTCAGGTTTCACGTTCGGGTTTCTAAAAATTCCCGCACTGAACGAACCTGTGAACGAAAATCTATGGGGCTAAAAATACTAGATTTAAACAAAAGCTACGTTATCACAACATTGGTTTTCACAAATCAACATTATATTAGGACAAAAAGCATTTTAAGGAGCAAAATGAGTTTGGTAAGGGAGAGTTTGAGAACAAAGGCGTTGCCATATTCGTTTTTGAGGTCGATTGACGATTGTCCGATGGTTCTGGAAAGAAGCGTCGTTGAAATTGAGTGACGTTTCGACAACCCGAGCGGATGTCGTGTTCAGAGTCCTGGGCGGTGGCTTCGCTTGGGTTTTAGAAATATTAGTCAGCCTCAGCAACAGTTCCTCTTCGAAATAACTGCGTCCAGACGACTGAACTCGACGACCAACATTCTGATACTCCTGGTTTCCAACTATTTAAAAAGACGTTTCTCACAGACCGCCGTACAACAAACGCTTAAAATTGTAACAGGTCTTTAATAGTTTGGCTCTGCGGTCCCGGGAAGTGCTTAGGAATCTCAAGAAGCAGAAAAAAACGCAAACGTTTCTTCAGCTGTAAATCAGTTGACATTCTTTTCCAGTAATTATGGACTTGTACAGTATTTACCTCGCGCGGTCTTGCTTGCGGAAATGTCGCGAGTAGTAAATTCACTAATGTTCGAGATATCAAGTAATGGTCCATCATGCCGGATCAAAAACATTGTTTGGATTCCTCTCTGGGACGCGTGACGGTACTCAAACAAACCAACCAAACACGTGCAGGTCGATATACGAGAGCAGTCGATAGAAAACGGTGGTTGTATACTCGCTGGCTCAGTCCTTGTTGAAAATGGATGATGGAAAACTTAGGCCTGTCAGGTATGTTTTATCATGAAGCTGTTTCAGTGAAACCAGCATCGGACAGAACTAATGGTGTTAAAAATCCAATAGCGGTCCAGATAGTTCCAAGCACCAACTGCAGACCTTGTCAGTTCAAAATGGAGATTGCGATGAAACACCGAGAAGCACACAGCTGTGTCATCTTTCGGTTATAAATGGTTGTTTTATAGCAGATATAGACTGGCGGAGTTTCGACTTGTGCATGATTGACAAATTCTGTGCCCTTACCACAGCATTCCTTGAGTTTTATTTGGACTAAGGACGCTTACGTGTTTCCCTCCGAGAATCGAACAATTTTCCGAACTGGGGGCTTCGACAAACATACGAGTAAAGAAAGAGTATCCGTACATTTTTTGAAGCCAAGTTTGCGCTAAGCTCCAATATATCTACCTAGAAAATTTCTCATAGTTTAGTATGTTCTGGGGAAGTTGAAAATATGCATGACAGAATTAATAGATAGCAGTTACAGCATGCTAACAAATAGCTACTTGAATCTTATGTAATGTAGTATTGCATTATATAATTCGAGAACAACCTTCTTAGGAGACGGTAGAAAGTCAATGAGTTGTTTCAAGAGCGGGTGCCAAAGGTGGAAAAGGTGGCTGTGGACAGGAACGGGGACCGTAATCACCATGCCAAATCGCGCGAAATATCGTACAATACTTAGACGACGAACCCGTTGGCTGAATTGCCTAAAATCAGATGATAATGAGTCAATATGTATTTCTCATTAATTTCGCTCACCTCCGAAGATACTCTCCACTTTTCGCAAGAACATATTTTGTAACGTGATGTATTTTGATTATGATGGTGGTTTTCAGAAATGCTAGAGCTTTATTGAAGGGTATAAATATTTTGGAGAGCTGGCAAATGTAGTTTCTTTAAGGGAATACGAACCTACGACCAACCAATTACTATTTCGGACGCTCTACCACCAAGCTATAATCGTGAGAGCAAGGCCATTAAACAAGGTTCCCTTGACACTAGTGTGAGAACCTAGTCTAATGGCTCTAATTGTGGTTTTGCTCCAAAAGTCGGGGGTTCGATTCCCACCAAGGCTAGTAGAATTTTCTTTGGCTCATGTCACTGAGTCCCATCTTCCATATACAAAGGATAACACTCCTTGGTAATTTTACAAACTATTTTTTTGCCTTTAAAATTTAAAACTGATAGTTAATTACATGTCTAACCATTTATATTCCATAGATTGCTTATTGATCTGCCGTTTGAGACCCTGGTAAAGATCTTCAGCTTTTTGTCTCTCAGTGATAGATTCCATGGCTCTCAGGTTTGCAAGAAGTTGTACACCGTGTTTTCATGCTCTGAATTATGGGTTTCTTTCACCTTTGCGTTTGGTCATTCAGTTTATATCAACCCAACACCCAGCAGAGTTGTAGAAAATTTGTTACGAAAACACAGCACAAATTTAAGACGCATAAAAGTACACGCTGAAGACAGTCCTCAGTCTGCACAGGAAGTATGCCAGTTACTTACATCACTTTGTAACGTAAGCAAGCTCACAGGGCTTCGAGTGCTCTCCAGTCCCGGATGCGGTGAAGTCCCGTATGAAGCCGATCGTTTCAGTTCTGCAATAGCACGACTGATCAGGAATTCAGCTCGAATGTCAGTCTGTGAAATCAGTAACACCCCAGCTGGTGATGAAGCCTGTGAGAGCTTGGCGAAACATGCTAGCACAACCCTTCGAGAACTGCAGATTCTGCAATGTCACAGAATTTCACAATCAGGTGTTTTCCAGGTGGCAAAGTACTGCACCAACTTAGCTGTTTTGACAGTGCATTACTCTCGTTTGTCGTCAGACAGTTTGCTAGCCATGAGCCACAAAGACCACGCCCCAGTCACTCATCTTCGGATTGATGTTGTGAGCGGGGAGAATATATCTCATGAGATAGGTAATAAACCTTGGGCTCAACTCATGGAAAGCTCTAAGGCTTTGAAGTTCAGCGTGAATTTTTTTTGCCTCAGTGACGAGCAGTTTGACGTGTTCTTCAATTGCAAGACTCCAGTTACGTATTTGTCTGCTCACCAGAGCTTTTCAAAGTCTTTCCTCAAGCGCGTGTCCGTAAACTGTCCATTCCTGGAAAAGCTTTCCATAACAGGGACTTGCAGTGATCTAGATGACAATGCCGACGATGAAATCGTCCAAATTGCAAGGAACTGCCATAAACTGAAATCCATTGTTTTGTCGGGCTTTTATATCACGTGCTTTGCTTTGGAGAGAATAGCTTCTGAGCGTGGGTCTTCTCTTCAATACTTCTCCGTAGAGGACAACTTTATTGAGGGTGATCTCGATTCGCAAGAAGTAATGCAAAATCAAGTGTCGAAATTCGTAGGACGAGACTGGTCACCAATTCCCAGCCCATTTTACTACTGATGTGCGCTTCGCAACCCCATCATCACTGACAAGAGGAACCCAAGGGAATCAGGTACTGTGGCGTATTTGGGTATCTGCTAAAACACAGTTTGAGTTGAGTTACAGTTACGAGTAACTTAAGTTTGAGCTATCATTTTCACAAGATACTTTTACTAACAAGAAATAAAGAAAAAAAGTGAGATTGAAGACTTCATAGCATAGGCATCAGATTCCTAAGGCCCTTCTGATCCAGGTTCATATCTCCTACAAAGCCCTTCGATCAACGATGGGCGCGATTTTTGAAATCAAGATACTTTTAGATATCTCAACTCAAGGGCATTTTCTAATTGAAGAAATCTGCTAAGAACGAAGGAATATTTCAGTTTAAAGATAAACGAACGTTTGCATGGCTTTTATCAGCTAGACTTCGGTGCGCAAATTACAGCGTATGTGAAACCTTCACACTTCTTTTGCCAAAAATGTTATGAGTAATTTTTTAATAATTGCGCGTAGAATTCTAGAATAAAGTTTACAAGAAAGTTGCGCAAGAGAAATATCATTTTCTAACCCTCTACCAGCTGAGACAACCAGCTGTCCACTTATTCTCGTGTTAAAGATGATATTTCATTGAACCCGCTTATAGCGAGGAAGGTGTTTAACTCATCTGGTAGGGCATCGCACCGCTGCTATCGAGGCCATGAGCTCAAATCCCGTTCCAGTTGGTCTTTTCTCATGCTCAAAAATATTGATGTGTATGTGAAAATTTCAACGCCCTGATTGGCCGAGAGTAGTGCAGAAATTTGAAATTAAGTGTAAAAAGTTGAAGTTGGGTGCAGGAATTTGAAATTTGCAGTATATGTAAAATAATTTCGAGTGTAATTTGGAGCAAATAATATAAACACTCGTTAATTTTTCGACAAATTGCACTCGTCCTACGGGCTCGAGCAATTTTTTCAGTCTTATTGATTTCACATTACACTCGAAATTATTTGATTACCTATACAAACTGCATATGTAAAATTGCGTGAATACTGCAAATTATCGCGTATGAGAGACAAATTTCTGTAATTCACTTCTTCCGTTGATCATAATCCTTCACCGAACTTTTTAGGTTAAATGTGAAATGAGGAATATATAAGTGGATTACCGGCAGTCCGATATAATTTCATTGAGACAATTTTTATATGCTCACTGGCTATTTTTTAAATGACAAATCTTTTTTTCCGGCAAGCTCCCAGTGTTTTAGCTATTATGTGGCAAATAAAAGTTTTTTCATCGATAAGAAAAATTGCTCTTGTAAACGACTTGTCTGACGTAAAATAAAGCAAATATTGCATCACCTTTGATGTTCCCTGAGCTTAGTTTGTCTGTATCACTGCTATCCGCAAGCTCTCTTAGCGCACTAAACCCTTTGAGTGAGTTGTCGACAAAGATTTGCTGTGCCATCTACACGCGTACAATTAAATATATTTGTCACATAAAATTTATTTTGTTCTTAAAGGCGAAGCTTGCAGGGTCACTGGCATCTAAGTCACCAATCATAAACTGGAAAATCCCAAATCGACTTTTGAAAGTCTCCTTCTTGAGTACTCACGTTGCCTGTGATTCCTCGCCAGGTTATGATTGTGTTTACCAGTGAGCTTTCATTTCCGTTGGGTTACAACACACGTGAGTTAAAATACACAAATTGTCTGTTCCACGTGCTTACACTTATCGTAGCTACCGCGCAGGCTGCTTCGCAATTTCGTTGAAATTTGAAGCAAGAAATTGTTATTTCCTAATAAAGAGTTTCCGAATGAAAAGTCACATCTAGAAGAGTAACCAAGGTTATTCTTTAAATGCACCGTGCAGCTAATACAGTTCTTCAGAGCCGAATTTCTCTCTTCTAGAGGCGGCCTACACGGGTGCGATTTTGCGGTTAGTTTAGGACGCGATGCCCGAGCTTTTATTTACAGGATGCACTTACGTTCTAGCCTCACCTGTGCGCGATGGTGGCTGCCGATCCGACCACCACAGAAAAATGAAAGTTGTTACCCAACAATAAGCAAAAGGTAAGGCGGCTGTCCCGTAAAGGTGTCCTACACGTGAGGTTGTGTACTCGAATCGAGCAAACTCCCATGTGTTTCAACGCACTTTATTAGTTTATAACGAAAACTCGTCTAGAAAAGCGGTAAAACCTGAGAAAAAGTTACAAATAAACTTATAACCTTTAAATCTTACAACAAATATCAAAAGTGAAACAACAAAACACTTACAACATGGTGTTTTATGCGTTTTAACAATGCTCTTCTCGAGTGTGGCGACGGCCATGTTTTTTTCTTTTTCCCGCCCCTAATGCATTCTGGTCCGACACAGGTATCCCAATAAACCATTAAATTTTGTGATCGCGAGATAATAAAAACTACAATTCCGATACACCGGAGGGGTCAAATGTCGAAGCGATCACTGTCCTCATGTCAACTTATCCAGAGTAACTAATTTTCCTTTACACTCTTCTTGAATTCTGTGTCTGCATCTTCACGCTTGAAATCTGCAGGAACCAGTACAGCTATACGATGAACACTTCTAGAGACAACAATATCTCTTGCACCATTGTAGTGTTGAACTTTCTCTCCCACCTTGTAAGACTTGTATCTAACAGTGACTTGTCGTACCTTTCCATCAGCACTTGGGTATACTTCCTTCACTTGTCCCAATCTGTACTCTCCTCTCAGTGTATTCTTGTCTGCAATGATGACGACATCTCCAGGTTGAAGATTGCGTTCCGCTGTATTCCACTTCCTCTGAACTATCAACGTAGGGGCATAAAGCTCCGTCCATTTTTCCCAAAACTCATCCGCTATCGCTTGGACAATGCGATAACGTGTGTTGATGCAGGATCCTTGAGGCTGCCATCCGCGTGGGTTGACAGCAGTAGCTCGTCCTAACAACAAGCTGTTGGGTGTCAATATGTTCAGTTCGGAATCAATGCTTGGTAGGGATCCAATTGGACGTTCATTCAGTAGGTTGGATACTTCACTGCACAGCGTTTGGAATTCTGGAACCGATAGACGTTGGTTACGTACAGCAAAATGAATGGCTCGCTTTGCGCTCTTCACAAGGGATTCAACAGCACCTTGATACCAAGGACTGTCTGCTGGCCCAAACATCCAGGTTGTACCCTTGGCTGCACTGTTTCTTTGCAGGCTGTCTATGTCGATCTTCTCCCAGGCTTCCTTGAGTTCTCGTTCTGCTCCTACTAGCTGTGAACCTTGGTCGCTGTATATCCTCTCCGGCCAACCTCGAAGACTGGTGAATCTGCTAAGAGCCATGAGAAAGGAACTGGTATCATATCCATACACAGCTTCTATATGGACTGCTCGCATAGTAAGATCAGTGAAGATAACACCATAGGCTTTGCCATTAACTCTTTTTTGCACTTCGCCACGTACTGTGTAGGGACCGAATAAATCAAGCATCACATGATTGAAAGCTGGAGAAGGTTTGAGTCGGGCATCAGGCAATGGACCCATCTCTTGTTTGGAAAAGGTAGCTTCTCGCAACTTACAGAGTTGGCAATTCTTCTTGACAGAGCTTGCTAGTTTACTGCCATGTGGTACCCAGTAGTACTGTCTGAATCGAGCCAAGGTTGCATCTCTCCCTCTGTGACCTTCACGGTGTGCACGATCCATGAGTAGACGCGTTCCAGGATGGCAGGTAGGTAACAGCTTCTGGAGGGTTGAATCTGCTGACATAACATTGTTGTTCCGCAACCGTCTGCCTACCACCCAGAGACCATCTGCATCAAGCACAGGCCTTAGTGTGTGGTACCGACCATTCTTCTTTTCAACATCATGATCGATAGACTTCTGTATGTCCTTCACGACAAATTTTTCAGCTTCTTTCAAGTCTTGAGCTGACATGGCACAACTCTTTCCTCCAGCAAACGACTTCTTCTTTGCCATACCTTGTAGCCTTGCTATGACCCATATGACACGATTTATGTTGCTGAACTTCTTGTAGTCGATGAGTGAGATATGTGTCTTGACTTCAGTAACAGCAGTGTTGCAGCGCTTCTTCTCTCCAGGTAAAGTATCTTCCCGCTGCAGACCATACTTCAGTCCCCATTCTTCGAACGGCTTATTCAGTTCTTCAGGGCCATTCCACCACTGTGAGTCGCTGTCGAGTTCTGCTGGAGATCGTCCACGCGTCAACCAATCAGCTGTGTTGTTCTTCCCTGGTAGCCAAGCCCAGCATGACATATCACCATCTGTTGCAGCTTGGATCTCGCCGATTCTGACTCCCTCATACACCTTGAATCTGGTACTGGTTTTGTTAATCATGCTAAGAACTGTTTCAGAGTCGACCAGTAGTAGAACTTTCTCGAACTGGAATCTCATCTCCCTTTCTATCACCCTCCTTCCTCTCTTGGACAGGACAGCTGCATTGAGTTCCATCTGAGGTGTACTGAGCTTAGTCATCGGTGCGATCCGACACTTGGCCATGATGAGTTGACAGCGATAGCTCTCATCTTCTAGTTGCCATCTGGCGTAGGCTGCGAAACCGTAGGCCATGTCACTTCCATCACTTAGAATGATCAGCCACGGTGAGCCAACAGCTCCTGGAGGTTGAACACAGCGGTTCAGGTACAACTGTTCCAATTGAAACATGTCTTTGAAGAACAGGATCCATTTGTCACGTAGATGATCAGGCAGGGGATCATCCCAACCCAAGTTCAATAACCACGTTTCTCGTAGATAGATTTTACCTCGTAGTGTGAATGGACACACCAGTCCTAATGGGTCGTAAATCTTCATAACCTTACCAAGTACAATTCTCTTCGTCAGCACTTCTGGAATGTGCTCAGGGATATCTTCTGGACGCAAATTAGGACTTATATGTTCAGATTTTTTCTTCTTGCTGAAATTCAGGTTGACTTCGTAGACCATTGTGTCTTCCATGGGATCCCATCCGATACCAAGAACTCTTAGGTTGTCTTGACTTCCTTTCAGCAGTGTCACTTGCTTTTTGCTTGATTCAGTTTCGAGGCGTCCCGCTTGAATTGGCTTAGATTCTAGACTGCTGCGTTGAGAAGGCTCTCCGCTGAACTGCCAGCACTTTATCTTGAATCCTCCTTTGTCCAAAATTGTTTCCGTCTCTTTGGCGACGCTGAATGCTTCATGCTTTGAAGGAAATGAGTCGATCAGATCATCTACATAACTTGAATTCTTTACAAGGCTCGCTGCACGTGGACTTACATCTTTGAAACATTCTGCAGTCTTGTAGAGCGCCTCTGCGCTTATGGCTGGAGCAGGTTTGTCACCCATGTTGACACGCTGTATGACATACACGTCAGGTTCACGTGTGCGGTCTAAATCTCGCCAAAGGAATCGATGACAATGCTGCTCCAATGGCTTCAATAGCACAGACTTGAACATCTTCTTGATGTCACCTATGACAGCTGTCTGCTCCTCTCTCCATCGAAGCAGAATTCCTAGTAGATTGTTCATGTAACTGTCTGGACCTTTGGCAAGATAGGAGTTAAGTGAGACTCCTTGGAATACTTGACTTGAGTTAAATACAATCCTAACTGGAGTTGACTGTGACTTAGAGTTCACCACCGCGAGATGAGAGATATAAAACACAGGACCTTTCCAGTTGTTGATTTCTTCACGTGTAAGCTTCCGAGCTACATCACGATTCACCATGTCTTCCATTTGTCGTTGATAAGTCTCTGACCACTGTTTGTCTTTGCTCAGAGTGCGTTCGGTGCTTCTCAGAGTAGAATGTGCTGCGCTGTAGTTGTCAGGCAATGTCGATGGATCTGAGATCCATGGATAGCTTGTTATCCAACACTGTCGTTCTTCATCGTACTCAAGGTTCTCTTGAATTTGTTTCAGTTCCTGTTCTTCTTGAAACGAGTAAGTATGTCCAGTGATTGGGCACTTGCCGCAACGACACCCACCACACTTCGGTGTGGTTTCTGTTCCGAGTTCCTCGCCTTTAATGAAGTTTTCAGTGTTAGTGTCAACTTTTGAACTAGTGATATTCACAAAGAGTTCTTGTTGGCTGTCCTCACTTCCTAAAGCATCAACAACTGCTGGATGGAATTCAAAATGATCACGTGTAAGAACATGATTCACATCTGTCTTGATTACAGAATTGTGAACAGTCTTTGCAAGATTTGAATCCAGAACAGTCTTCTCTCTGAGGCTTGGGTGAGTACCTTGAAGACAAACGCCAAACTCTCCGCTCATTACACTGAGGTTCTGTCCACTCTTTGCTTCTTCTTTCTTTGGATGAAGGCCAAAGTAATCACATCCTAACAGCACATCCACGTGTGTGTTCTTTCTTTGTAAGCAATTTGCATCAAACTGTGGGAACAGCTCCGAGACAGTGTCAGTGTCTAGTTTACTTACTGGACCAGTTATCTTGTCCATTCCAAAGGCTTTGATGTCTACTTTCTTGCCTGTAACAGTTTGCAAAGTAAACTGATATTTGGCAGTGTCATATGTAGTTTCAATGTTACCCATAGTTGTTACATCAAGAGTGTACTTGTTTAGTCTTTTGGCTTTTATCTTATCGGCAGCCTTATGTGTAATGTAGGTCGTATTAGAACCACTGTCACAAAAGACTGTAAGTTCCTTATTAGTTCCACTTACTTTAGCTTGTTGAATGGGATACAGAGCAAGGGATGGGCCATTTGATACATGACTAGCTCCTTCAACATGAGAGCTGATTGTTGATTTTGGTGCTTCTTTCTGTTTCTCTGATTTACACAGCAACATGTGGTGTTGTTCACTGCCACATTTAGAGCAGGGCTTCTTGTTTGGACATGTGCTTCTCCTGTGGTCTCCAAAACATAAAAAACAAGCATTGATTTCTTTCAACAGTTCCATTTTACTATCCTTCCCTGTAATTGCTAACTTTTGAAACTCTCTGCAATCTTCTGTAGAATGCTTTACAGCATATTTTCTGTGGGCTGGATAAGCACATTTGTAGAATTGCTTAGGAGGCTGTTGTGTAGTTGTGACATCTGCGTGATGTGTTCTTGCATTCTTGAAGGCTTCAGTTGGTCTTGGCTTGGATGGTGTTTTTTCCGTTAGTCGAGTAACAGCTTTACGTTCATGATCCAGGAACTTCATGAAGGAAGTCCAGGGATGCAACTTCTCAGCAGGAGACAAATCATGATACTTTCGAATCCAATCAAGCTTTAAGTGAGTAGGCAAAAGATTACTGACAAAGTCAACGTCACGCATGGTGAGAGTCTCTAAGTGATTCAATTCTTCTAATTGTGAATAGGCACATTCCACTTCATCAACTAGTAACACAAGACCTTTGTAATCTTCCTCTTTGACTGGTTTTAACTTTGATAAATCATCGAGAGCAGCCTGGACACTAGCACTGGGGTCTTCATAGTGTTCTTGTAATTTTCTCCACATAGTGTCATAAGCTGAAGGCTTGGTTACATAGACAGACTTAATTCTTGCACTAGCTTCTCCTTTGACACTTCTCTTTAATTCATGAGCTAGTGCTGTCTTGTTGGTGTAGGTGTTCTCAGCGAGTTGTTTCCATACTGCCTTGAATTCTGGCCAATCTTTTCTCATGCCAGAAAATGTGGGCAAGGGTATTTTCTTCAACCTTATATCAGATGTAGTGTTAGAAGAAAAGTTCATTCCTGGAGACCAGTGAGCCCAGGAAGCTTGACTGAAAGTTGGTGGATTCATAACACCTGCATGTATGTTTGTATTGCCATTACTTGAAGGAAAGGTCACACCTGAATTATTGTGACCTGTAGACAATGTTGTAGGTGTTGATTTCCACTGTGCAGGGGGTATCAGTGGAGATGAGGGATAGAGAGTTGTGGGCTCCATTTTATCTTTCATCATACTTGAATGACCAATGTTCCCTTGAGGAGTAGTAGTCACATGACTGACAATTGGAATTGGTGTTTGTACACTTGACTGAACACTTGTTTGACTAACATTGTTCCTTTGTGGTGTAGAAAATATTTGACTGAAAGTTGGGTTGTAACTTGAAGGGGGTACATTGGAATGAACACTTGTTTGACCATATCCAAAGTTCCTATGAGAGCTAGACATCACTTGATTCATTGGTTGATCATAACTTGTAGGATATACACTGGCTTGAAGATTTGTCTGACTTACAATGTTCACATGACTACTGGTAGTCATAGTGGTTGATGATTGTATTGGGACATGAGATCCTAAAGTCTGATTGGGAGTTATAATAGATGACATATCTTGGTTGAGGGGGGTTGAATAATTATGTAGATCTAGAGGCTTTGTAGTTGGTTGTGTCTCCTTCAAACATTTATGTATGTCTCTTTTGAGATTACAAACAACTCTCTCCATCTCCCCTACTTGACCACAAATTTCAACGTCCTCACCTTGAAGTAAAGAAATTTTATTCTGCATGCTCCATAATTCATCCATCAGCATATCCAGATCATCCTTATCTTCTTTCACTGTGTCCACAAACTTTGTAGAGACATTCATTTCAACAGAGGAAATTAAATTTTCAAGCTGAATAACTTTTCTTGCTAATATTGACTTCATACTCAATATTTCAGCATCTCGAACAGATTGAGCTCTTGCACTTTTGATATTTACAAACTCTGCCATAGCAGCATCATAAACATCCTTTACTGCCTTTGAATAAGCTTCAATGTCCAAATGATTAACAACACGGTGATCCACAAACTCTTCTGGCGACACAAGAGATTGAAATTCATCATCAATTTCACAGAAATCATCGTAGGCTCGTTCTAGACTCAAGACTAAGTCATGGAGACATTCTTCATCTTCTTCTCTAACAATAGCTCCTGCCAACCGTCTTGCAATCACGCTGACAGCTTGTTTAGCTTTGCTTCTCTCAGACTTCTTTTCCAAAACTGCCTCCATGTTGTTTTACTGTACTCGAATCGAGCAAACTCCCATGTGTTTCAACGCACTTTATTAGTTTATAACGAAAACTCGTCTAGAAAAGCGGTAAAACCTGAGAAAAAGTTACAAATAAACTTATAACCTTTAAATCTTACAACAAATATCAAAAGTGAAACAACAAAACACTTACAACATGGTGTTTTATGCGTTTTAACAATGCTCTTCTCGAGTGTGGCGACGGCCATGTTTTTTTCTTTTTCCCGCCCCTAATGCATTCTGGTCCGACACAGGTATCCCAATAAACCATTAAATTTTGTGATCGCGAGATAATAAAAACTACAATTCCGATACAGGTTGTTCTCACGTGTACTGCCCCTTTATTGAGGCAATAATAACCCAGAATAAGTAAGATTTTCTGTCATTGATAACTCGCAAAAAGCGAGTGAGAGATCGCATGTCTTTGTAGTAAAACATGTTTTAATGCGAGGAAGGCGACGAAGATCTCTGGCATCAAACTGCTTGGGTGACGGAATTTTGAAAAAGCATTCTTGGGAACCCGAATTTTCAATGAGTGGACTTAAGAGCTTCTGGCTTTGGAAGTTTGGTCTCGATTTTAACAACGGAGTCTGACAAAGTATCTCAGGATTTACCGTTCTACACTCCTTTCCCTTCAGTTAGAGTTCAATTGCAGTGGGACGGCGTGCAATACACGATACGAAGGTAAGAATGAACCGGCTGTCAAACAATAAACATGGGATACTGAGTTTGTCTGTTACAGTGCTGAAAAATACATTTTTCACAAGAATGACCTGTTGGTACTCAGTGGTTACTTTCAAAAGAGGGTTGTTTGCATTTATCGCGAAAACGCAACAATGTTTGTCCTAGAAATCCGTTGATGTGTTCTAAGCCTTTGGATAAAAACCTGAGAACAGTGGAGAGCTCTCGCCTGTTGTGATGAAAAGCGATTTTTCAGTAAACGAAACGGCTCATTGCAGATTCTTCAACTACTTACGAGTTTCTCAGGTCAGCAATTTAACGCTTTCGTATGCAAGTGTAATGCCTGTGCCAACCACAGTATGTTAGCAACAGTTTTCATTTTATTAAACTCATACAAAATGTTGACCTGAATAACACTTGGTGGAGAATTCCTTCTGGAGACTAGACATAACAGAGATTTCAAACCAGAATATTCTCTAGAAAGGAAACGTTTCTGCAGTTTAACACTGTCGGTCAAAGCAAAGACTACGTCCGCTACTTAAGACTCATATGTTCAGTTTTTCGAGGACTCAGTTTGTACTACTGACAAACTGTGTGCCGTATGTTACCAACATAGCGGCAGAATATTGAACTGAGGTTTGACTTTATAAGTGGTGAATTCCTTCTAACCTAACTCGGAATTCAAATACGAATCTTCGCTTGAAACGAGAAACATTTCCGTAGATTAATACAGAGCCAATAAAAGCACAGATTTATTACAGTATTTATGACTGGCTTGTAGTTCCAGTTTCAGGAACTTCAGGTATTCATTCCGTGCATGGTAATTTGTACTCGGGCAGTCTGTGCAATTTGCCAAGATGGCGACAGCAGGGTTAATTTAACACTTTTTAAACAAATTATTTCCCCAAGAGAATGCACAGTTTGGGATGTGTTGAACTCTTCATGTTTGTACAGCCATCGCATTTCGGTTTGTCACCTTGTTGATGGCTTTTAAACAAGGAAAAGCTTCTTTTATTACTGTGGAGCAACGAAATCGGTATCAAGGTCAACAATATGTACATATCGTAAGAACTGTGAAAGCACTCTGGTATACAGACAGCCTTTCATTCAAAATTTTACCCCCCTAAAGGATGGAAAATAGAAGAGAGTGACATAGGGAAATGTTTATTGCCAGAAAAACTAGGAAAAGATAGATAAAGGACCTAAGTAAAGCTACGATTGAGTCTGATGGCGACTCAGGTCCAACTCAGGTTTACGAATCTTTAGTGAACGTCGCCAACACTTCCTCTCAAAATAAACTCAGACATACACCCGAACGAGAGAACTGGACAAACAACCAGTGGTACAACCTCTGTGTTCAGACTATTTACAATTAAGTCATAACACACGCTCACAACTGGCTCCAGCACTAAATGGAAAATCATACCTAAAATGGTTAGTTTACTAATAAAGTAAATTTTTATGCTAATCGAAATGTTTCCCTACTATGGTATCGTTTTCCATTAGTTACAAAGAATGATCCGTGACTGTCTGGGATTAGATGACCCAAGGTAATCTTGTAAATTAAACAAAGTTGTAATTAAAAAGCCATTGCTCCAAGGAAAGTCAGCGAAAAGAGCCTGCTGAGTAAGTTTATAAACTGAACCGTTTCTTGAAACGGAGAATTGAGGTTGTGGTCTGTATTTCTCCGTTTCGTGGTTGATTTTTCTCTAATATCAATAGGGAAAATGTTTTGTTACGTCTTGGCAAAATTTCAAATAATTACAAACGTTTTCTTCACTTGTAAATACTATGGTGAAATGAAGTGTTTTGCAAATGGACGTTGTATAGCTCTTGTCAAATTGGCTGAAGTAGACTGTACAGCGTATTTCAGTTATAGAGTTTCATGGCCGACTTTTCACTGCTATCAACAGGGAAGATGATTTCTAGCCCCTTGGTGTCTTCGCAATTTCCAAAAAACTGTAGAACTGTTTTAAACCACTCAGTGAATACTATGATGAAATGAATTGCCTTAGCACTGAAATAATTATTGTAAAGCTCTTGTCTACTTGACTGATGTACCATGATGTTCTGATTTTAGTTATAGATCTACTATAACCTTGCGGAGATACAAAATTGTTGACTGTTTTACAGTAGTGTTTATAAAATTAAAAGAGCGTAATGTAATGTGAGTTTTAATCCTTTATAAGTTTTCAAGTATGAAAGATAGATTTCATTCTTAATATACAAGGGAGATGAAATAGTACAGTAGTTCTCTGGATATCAGTAGTTCTACCACATCATGATGACATAATGCTTCTCAACATCCACATCTTATACACGTCTCTATATGCAATTCCATTCCTGACTTTGTAGCGTTTTCCCTACCATAGAACATGATTTTTGACAACTTTGTTTAGTTGCTTTGAATTCCAGAGCTAGTGACTTGTGACTATTAACTTGTGATAATGGGATAGAATTGGACTTGTATGGGACGTCACGCTACTAGATTACGAGCTGAGCCTCTCTGTACTTAATTTCAAGGAATTTTTAAATATAGTGACCCGCTTCCTTGGGACATTTATGGTAAATTCACGCTCCTGCATCGCTGGTTTGTGTTTGTACTTTGTTAATTGAGAATTTAAACATAACTCGTTTACGTGTGAAAATGGAGTTAGCATGGGATTGTTATGGTGACCTCACGCTCCTAGGTCATGTGTTAATGTCTCTACTTATAGCTATTTGGTATTCGAAACATAACCTACTTATTTGTAAAAATTGAGTTAGCATGAATTTATGTTACGGATTCACGCTGCTACGGAACATGGGTTCTCTAATCTATATTCACTAATGATTCTGAACATAATACTTGGCTTATTTGTAAACTGATTGGGGTGCTGTATAACTCAGTATGTTGAATCCACGCTCCTATATCATTGAATCCTGTCTGCACTTCATTACCAGTGATTCTAAACCCACAACCCGTTGAGTTGTGAAAATAGGGTTACTGAGGGACTAGTATAGTGACTTCAAGCTCCTAGATCATGTGCTCCTGTCTGTACTTTGTTAAAAGGGACTATCAGTATATAAACTACAGTGAGTGTTTTACAGGGATTTCTGCCACTGAGATTTATCGTTTCTAAACAAACGTAAAACTACGACAATCAGTTACGTGTGTAAGTACGATAATTACACACCGTTTCGCAGGCTTCGTGTTTTGGTCAGTGGCAATGGTCACTGGTTTTTGTTTGTACAATAAACAGAATAATACATGGACGCTTGGAGATATGGTATTTCTCTTTTCGCGTTTAAATTGCTGTGTTACTTCTTTAATGTGCTCACTTGAAAGAGAAAAGTCATATCTCTGCGCGCTCGTTTATTATTCTCTGTTCTTAAACATAACCCACTTAATTGTGAAAATGGGGTTAGCAGTGAACATATAGTACGGTGAATTCAGGCTTCCAGATTATGACCTCCTGTCTATACAGAACTGTCAAAACCTGAATATTGATTAGGAAAAGCAGGAGAATCTCTGTTTTGCCCTTGCGCTGCACGAATTGCCATGGAAGCTCTGCGAAGAACGGTTGGCGCCGATGTCGAACGTGGAAAGGTTTTAACGTATGTACACGCGCAACTGATTTATTTATATCGCCCGTTGGTCAAAAGAAAGCTTACAGGGGATTAAAAACTCGTGCTAGCGCAATGCACGTTTCCAGAAAAATGGAATTTAAAGCACTTTCTCTTAAATTCAAAGATTTTTAAAACTGGTAATTGCAAAATAAACCGAGAATATTCTGCCATGGAAATATTGCGTGACCTGAGGGCGCAGAACATTAAAATTATAGTAAAATAAGAGGTCATGACGTTGAAGATTAGCGACTAAGCTAAGATACATATAACCGTAATCGTAAGAAAATATGAACGACTCCGAACAAAACATGCAGTCAGGGAAATTTTCTGCTTTTGCTGTTCAAGGCGCGATCGAAGCCATTCTTGTCCACGAACATGTCAGCGGTTAAATACAGGAATGACTGCGACTTCCAACTCTGCCTCTCAGCCTTTCTCTCTCCTGAGCGAACAACGAATCTGTCGGTGATTTGATCATTTTGCTGCCATCTTGAAGATGACTGATGCAAACGAACGTTACATGATTTCTTTCCAGCCTCGATTTTTCAAAGGCTTTTTTTTATTCTATACGGCGGCTACGTTACAAAAATACAACGCGAAGCAGAATCCTGATAAGACAGTATCAGAGATATGTTGAACGCAAACGGAATAGTCACACAATAACTTATTAATGAGTTACTAATTTTATCGTCCAATGTCTGTCCTCTATTTAGTCGCCAGTCATCTACGCAGATGCGTGACGATATAATGCGTGACTGACTGCCATGTTCTCTCTTTCCCAGTCTTTGCTCGTCACTGTGCGTTCGAGGCAAAACAACATTCGCTGTACGTGACACACTCCGTAGATCATAACTGCAGTAACTGCTACGGTACAAACGGACGAGTAAGAGAAAAAAGTCCGTTTTCCCAGCCTCCCTCCCTCCCTTGCTTTTTCAAACTGGCCGTCTGTATTTTGCTATAGTTCCAGCTTTTATCTTTGAATGTTTTAAGCCACCTTGTGAAGAGCTATTGTAAGTTGATTATTTTACTCCTGTTTCATTTCATTTCAAATCGGATTGCCATGTGACGGCTACTTTTTTAAAAATTGCACTCAGAATTGCTGGCTGGAATAACTTAGCTCTGGTATAAAATATGTCAGTGAAAAGATCACTAGAATTTTTGTTGACACAATTTTCCAAAAGAAAAAGTTTATTTGGAACATCGAAAGTACTATGGGTTCTTCTCACACCTTACAAATAAAAGGATTAGCTTGTACTTATCCTATGCCCAAAAAAGGCGAATAAATAAACCAGGTAAACAGTCTATTCCTTTCAGTCATCTTCGTCACTATCTGCGTTCGGGATCAGTTGAAAGAAAAAGATGGAAGATAGAGAATATCTTGCCTTAATAATGGATAAAAGTTCCCAGAAATTTGCGATTTCGTGCAGCGTAAATGCGTAGTGCAGGGCAAAGAATAAAACTGATGGGCGAGAGACGTGACTTAAATACCGGAGAGTTTTCCGATGTAAAAGATTTTCCTAATTTTGTGTACTTTGGACAAATTTGACAATGTGTTCATTGATATTGGAACAGCTGTCTGGAAGAACTTCATTTATTATTCTGCTTTCGCTTTCATCATGGCAGTTCTGTTGTAAAGGGGAAGAATTCGTTGGTTTTGAATCCGAGTTTATGAGGCGTTTGATCGCAGAACGGTGGTGCGTCGAGACTTTACCGGTGAATTTCTTGTCGATGCAACCCATTTCTCCGATATACAGTCAGGCGTACAGACATGTCTCCAGGAAGAAGGAGGATACACCTGATGTTAAAAACCCTCAGTACAGTCATGTAAGAGGAACTTCGAATTTTCTTTTCTCGGGTTGCCCTGTCAAGAGAATTCACCTTGGCTATCACAGGAGAAAGTAAAACGGCACAATGGTTTGCGACTTCGAGAAATAGATTAGGGCATTTTAAGCTCAAAAAATAATTTTAATAAGACGCGGGATTTGAATAATATAAACTGGACAGCCCCTGTAAGAAACCCCTCCCTAACTCCCTCCCTCCCTCCCTCTTCCCCCCCCCCCGGAAAGCGAGTAGGGCGGACAAGTTTTTGACTATTACAAGTTTGCAGGTGGCTTTCTTTAATTGGCGGGAACTTTCTCACAGTTTTAATTGCGCTTAAAAGTGTCATTTTCATGCAGAAGGGAAATTGCGGTCGTTGCTAATGTCCTTTCTTGAGCATGCCCTTCGCAGTATGAGATTTAATCGATAACCGGGCACAACAATTTCAAACTGTGTCTTGTCGATCTTACAGTGTGGGAGAAGATCGCCTGCCATTTGGTTTTGTGTGGTGGTTGCCAGTCGGCGGCATTGTCCCAACCGTCGGAAGCGAATGACAGGAAACATTAAAACAACATCGCACGCAGAGTTGGAGGCTTCTTGATGACAAAATAGTCTTGATGACAAAAAAAAAAAAAAAAAACCTGAATATGAACAAACCGTTATGGAAGGAACAGAAAATATCACGTTAATGAATACGGAATCAAGCGGTACACCTGTACTGACTGTTGCACAGACCGTGTGCTTGGTGGTTATAATAGCTGTAGGAGCCGTAGCAAACAGCTTGATATGCCGCTGTATTTTAGTCCATCGTTCTTTACGGACGATAACAAATTCGTTCATCTTAAACTTGGCCGCAACGGACTTCTTTCTCTCTGTTCTCTGCATACCGTTCGCTTTGGTTTCGGCGATAACCCGGAGATGGGTTTTTGGAAAAGCTATGTGTGTGGTTACGGGTTTTCTTCTCTCTGTGCTTTGCATTGCATCCATTCTGACCTTAACCCTGGTGGCGGTTGATCGCTACTTGGCAATATGCCGGCCACTTAAGTACTGTTCGCTGATCACACATAAAACCTGCATGCTTATGATATCAACAGTTTGGCTTCAAGCAGCGGTGTGCGCCATTTTGCCAATTCTTGGTTGGGGTCGTGGGTATAGATACGTCGAGGACGAGTGCATCTGTCGACCGAAGTTCGGCAAGCCTACCGAGGACAACGGTTACACGATATTTCTCTTCCTCGTCTGCTTCTCGGTTCCTTTCGGCATCATCGCATACACTTATGTCTCTATACTTCTAACGGCAAGAAGGCAATTTCGTCGGGTTCATCACGCCAGACCCAACATAATAAAAGTCCAACCGAACAACACCGATCTCACATGCAACGAAACCGCCTTTGTTAGAACCTCGTACAATGCAACTATCGCGGAAGAAATAACTTCTGCCACAAATGTTTCGCGTGTAAAGAAACTGTATACCCCGATGGCTGTGCGAAAAAGACGGAGGCGCAAAATGGCTCGGGGTTTTAAAATGCTGTGGATAGTTGTGGTTGTGTTTCTTATCTGTTGGAGCCCTTACTTCGCTTTAATCTTTTATAGCACTGTTCATCGTCATACATTCCCCAAAGAAGTGAAAGCTTTGACGACAATGTTGACTTTTCTGAACAGCGCGCTGAATCCGTTTCTATATGGCTTCCTTAATGGAAAATTTCGATCAACCTTAATAGACTTTCTCGGACAAAAGATTTTGTTCTGTAAGTTGAAGAAACAAGAAGATACACCAGCGTATCATATCAACTAATTTCTCCCCTTTTCAAGAAATCAGCCGTGAGGACAGTAAATTCACTCAAAACACCTGAAAAAAAATTTGAACTGACAAAGATATTTCATTCGGGAAATGCTCGCAAGGAAATAACAGTACAACACAAAACACTGTTTAGCACCTTCCTGTAGACGAGGACTCAGCATGGGTTTGGCGTCCGTATGGGAAAAAGTTTGAACCGAATTGTACAAAAACCGCATCGTACGATGGTACAGGACCATTTGTGTGAAGATAATAAATAAAGCCACGTTGACCGCATGTTCAAATTCAGCGAACTCGCAACAAGTGAGCAGAGTCGCTTCAAAATTTCTTGCATGTCCAACGAGGGAAATGTCGAGGCAACTCTAATTCAGTTCTCTCGTGATAATTCTGGTTTCTACCATTGAACATAAAATACAATTAACCAGCATATGGGGGGTAAGGCTTCCTACTGTAGTGATACCCTTTGAAACAGCGTAGCTGCTGCTCCAGTGCAAACTCCTCTTAAATATAGTAACTACTTTCATCTTCCAATAGCTCACACTTCGAATTTTCGTGACCTACTTTTGTTTGAATATCAGAGGCACCAAATGACTGTTTTCTGTAAAATATCATTTCGGAGAAGCAAACATTGCCTAGAATTTCAAGTTCTATAGCTTGAGGAAGGATAAAAATTTTCTAGATGACCGTTCCATTCATGTACAATTTTTGTAGCATATCTAATAAATTCCCTACGATTTTCGTAGGGTTAAAAAGTTTAATTTTTCGCATTTTAGTCTCCAAGTTAGCCTATTTTTCGTAGGAAAAGGAAACCTAAATTTTCGGATTCGAAAATGCGATGGAGAGAGAAGTCAGAAAAATTCTTACTTTCGTAAAATTTAAAGTGCATCTAAAATTTTAATAAATAGCCAAAAAAATGTTGTCGGGTACCCCAAAATATTATAATCAGAGATCTCAACTTCTAACATTTTTGTGGCATAAATTTTAGTTAAGGTTCTTTCTTCATACAAATGGCAATTTCGGGTCAGTAATTTCAGGCGGGCAACGTTTTTGTCAAAAAATTGGCGGTATCTTTTCGCTGTGAAGAGACCGCCCCCATTGCGTGTTGATCACGAATTAAATTGAAAAAAATACACTTTGTCTACACAGGCCGTTTGTATTCAAAACATCATTCTAATAAACTTATTAATCATTTTTAGAGGAATAAAAATTAGAAACGAAACTGAGGAACGCAACAGTTACAATTGCAAATGTCAGTGAAGCCAACGTCACGCTAATTAAGGAAAGCGATTTTGGTTATATATCATGGCTATATATCTCCTGCAAATGAATTTAGTGTGTTTCTGGATTGTAAGGGGTGTTCCTTTTAGGGCGGCGAACCCCGGTGTCTTTTTTAGCCTTTTCTCCCTCACAGTTGTGTGTGAGATTTATATGACTCACGACGGGATAGGCTAACATTTTAATCACGTCAAACTCGGAAATTTCGTGGGCTCTAGAGAAATTCGCCCACATACTAGTATGATATTGCGTTTTACGTGGTTTCCAAAATCAACAACGTCAGTTTGTCAGAACTGCAAAACAAACACTTCCGACAATGAAGGGTTCGACAATTGTTTTTAATTTGAATATCAACGCTTTAAGGTTCTTATTCTTATCTAGAAACGTCTGCAAAAGTTAAAGCAGCGCCTTATGATTTCAAAGTTAAGGCTAAGCCGGTTGTAGACGAATTTTTTACTCACGCCATTTTAAGATAAATTAATTATTTCTTTTCGACCCCGCGAAAATGATATTTCAAATATATTTGGGTTTTGTTCATGCAAAATATAGGATCTTTCTTAAAAGGCGTTAATCACGTTCTCTGAGATTTCACTCAACGTGACAATAGTAAAATCAATATTAGTCTTTTTTGGGCGGTGACGTGTTATACATTGGCCTATGAAAACATTTTTTCGGTATGACAAAGCAAGTTTTAGGCGAAAACGCAGAGGTTTCCTAAACCTAGCAGCGATTTTGTTTCTTATTTAGTCGCCTGCTGAATTGTCATTGTTTCTGGTTACACCGCTGTCTTCAGTAATTGCCCGTGAATAGCTAGTTTCAGTTCGAATTGGAACTAGAATGGAGTCATCGCGAAGAGATGTCCGTACATGTACACTCCGGATATGTATATATTTTATTTATTATCATATTCTAACTATCTTTTCGTTTTTAATGAACATAAAGATTGCTCGAAGTTTTGGAACTGAAATTAACACGTTGGTAAAAAAAAAATTTTGTAAGCGGCACAATGTGGTTCAGGAACGTGAAAGATTAAAAAAAAAAAAAACAAAAGGGACCGAAGAAAACGCAGAGTTGTTGTAAACGTTAACTGAGACATATCACGTGACCTTCAAATTTCTCCAACAGTTTTAAATTTGATTAATATCTTTTTGAAGTTTATAACCTTCTCGAGTCCGGCTACTGAACAAGCAACGATATGCAATGAATAACAAATTCCGGGAAGTCAAAATAAAGTAATGGTGTTTTGATCAACTGGTCAGTATATCCCAAAATCTACTAGTTCATAGAAATTAAACAGCCGCAAAGAAGCGTTCTGTTCATGACATTTGCTATCAGATAAGGACGATAAGTGTTTGGACTCAAGAGCATTGGATCCTCAAAGTTCATTAAAACACATTTGTTGCAACAGCTTTTAAATCGACTGTAAAGATACACAAAAAATGTCGCACTTTGACATTCATCCCAAATGCAAAGGAAAAAAAAGAACAAAAACAAAGAAAAATGGTTTGTTTAATCCTTGCTGTTGGGTCTGTCTCTTAACTTTTACCCTGGCTGTTTTTGTGATCACTGGACCATTTATCCAGTTTATCAGAATTAAATGATTTCAACATGACCAGACGACTAACGATCTAACATAAAATTGAGTTTATCAAACGAATTCATAAATGTAAGTTGGACCACTGTAAGGTAAAATGGAGGCTAAGGTTTCGAGTGTTAACCCTTCGTCAGACCGAATAGGGCTCAGTTTCTTGTGAAAGCAGTCCTTCTACACCATAAGCATTAGCATTTTTTCGTAGTGCTTTCTCCTTTATTTTCACCCTGATTTTTTCGTCGGTCTGATCTCCTCGAAAACAGAGTGCCGTCAATGTCGACAACTTGGCGTATAATTTTTCACCCTGAGTTTTTCGTTGGTCTGATCTCCTTGAAAACAGTACAAGAACCAAAGACTACAGAGTGCCACCGAAATATCTTACATCCGACAAGATGGAAATCCCGTATAGAGTTGTTTCTATGGGATGGACTATTTTATTTTTTGAGTGGCGGGGAAAGGGGTGGGGTTTGGACAATTACCAAAAAATGTTTCCCGCACAGCAAAAGTATAGAAAGAAAAAACGTCATGCACAGTGAGCAAAGATGAGAGGTGATTGGCTAGTGAATATCGCGCCATTTTCTCAACCAATCAGGAAGAATGGATGCTGAAACCCAATCTCGATCAATTGGCACGTTGTATATGGGGACACAAAACCAGAGGTTTTGACTGACATGCATTGGACTGCGGCGCATCCGTTTACGGAATTATCCATTACTTGTGAAAACGCCGTTGCATGAACCTATAGCAGTTGCACGCTCCAGGTAATGGACTCCTGCTGTGGTAATGGGCTCCTGACTGTAAGCGTTTTTTCGAGAACGAATGCCAGACACTTGGCTGTATATTCTTTCACTTGCGCACAGTTTTTTTTTGCAGGTCTTGTGACGATTTGTGAGCGCCCTTTTCGGCATTCAAAAAACCATCTCCCTTGACCCTTTCACTCCCAAAAAGTGACTTTATGGATTTTACTCTGCCTAACGCCAATGGATTTTACTCTGTCTAAAGCCAGACGATTTTACTCGTCAAATGGAGACCCCTTGGGAGTGAAGCTAAGGGGTTAAAGAATTTGATGCTAGATATTGTAAGGGACGGACCATTAGAAAAGTGATGGGGGGGGGGGGGTGGGGGAATTTTCAGCTTGCACGAATTTTTTTTTTCGCTCACTGCTTGTGCAGGAATTTTTTTTCAGGTGAACCCCTCTGCACGAATTTTTTTTACTACGTGTGAAAAAGTCACAATTGGACCTTCCTTCTGCATGAATTTTTTTTTTACCTTCTTCTTTGCATTAATTTTTTTTTGGCATTTTCCCTTGTATGAATTTTTTTTGTTTTTTTCCCCACCCCCCCACCCCATCACTTTTCTAATGGTCCGTCCCTAAGAAGAAGATGTACAATAATTACTAGTTGAAGGGAAACTACATTACATAAGAAAATCGGGGGCGACGTCCGTGCAAGAAATCCAAATTTAAGGACTTGTCAGAAATTAGCAGGGGGGGAAGGGGGGTTGAAAACAGGGGAGGGTCACAGATTTTTGAGCCCTTCAAAAGGGAAGGTTATGAAAAAAAAAATGGCAGGAAAAGAGGGTCACAAGAAATTAAGCCACAGTGATGGTAAAGAGACCACTTATATGTTCGTCACAGGTTTTAATTCAAGTTTGCTTTATTTAAAGTGCTGAATCATTTTCCTTTTACCACTGTACATAGAATTCGGAAGTTTTGTTTATCCAGGGGGGGGGGGGGGTCATGGAATTTTAGGACGAGTTCCATGGGAGGGTCGGGACATTTTAATCCCCTTTCTTGAAAGGTTCATTTTATTGTCATTGCTTCACCGAAAATCTTCACCCCCCTCCCCCACTGCTAATTTCTGACAAAGTCCTTTAGCGACACTGTTGTTACCAATTTAAATCAATTTTATTGAGCTGAATCGTCTGACTCGATTTTGTTCGTTCAGTTTTTCACCTGATTGAGTTTTCGAGTGAAAATTGCTTCTCACTCTCTAGCAGCTTGTTTGAAACTTGCTCAGTAACCTTCTAAACAACAGAATGAGTAATACAATTTACACCTGTTTTACCTCGGTCTCCACTGCGGCGAAATATTTGGCTATTAAGAAATTATTCTGAACCTAATTTCAAAAAGGAGCTCACATTGGTCAATGAGAAAGGGTTATTGTCTATTCCAACAGATCTTCATTGAAATCATAAATAATAAATCGAATGCTGCGGAATAAAGAAATCACAGGACTGAATTCAGTCAACGCATCAGTACATTCGCCGAAAGTGTTCTGTTAACACGGATTTTGACACCTCGACAACTTGGTGTTTAATTTTGGTTGTCGCTTATTTTGCTGAGGGAAACTTTCGTGCGATGTCTGAGGAACAAATTCCTTTATCCAAGGTAATTTAGTTTACTTTGTTATTGCATTTTCCACGCTTGGTCGCTTGTACACAGTTTTGTCCCCGATTTTCGTTATTTGTTTTTACTCCGGCATTAATAGTGATACGTTTCATCTCTGCTTCAATTCCCGATGGAACATGTTTGCCTCTTCTATCCCCAGAAAAATTTGAGTATGTTCTTATGGGAAAATGCAGTAAAGAGAGAGTCAGTAATGTGTATCGATTTGTGATCATCTTTTTATGTATTATGCAAGCTGAAAATTATATTTCATTTTCAGCGCAGCGTCTCTTCGCTGGTTTCTTTAATTTCTTTTTAGAAATTTTCATCTCTTCTAACCACCCGCTTGAAAGGTTTCGCTTCTGGTGTAAAATGAACAGAGCTAACACCAAACATCTATGCCGCAAAGCCAACCAGAAAAAAAAACTTAGACAAGTAATTCATGTTGTCGAAGACAATAAAAGAAGCTCAATACGAGGGCAAACTTGAATTGTAATAATCACCGCGATTTCGTTCAGAAGAGTCGATTGCCAAAGGTACTTTTTCAGCTGTTTGGCAAAATTTCTCTGTTTTCTATTTGCATCAGCTAAGAAACAAACTGAAGTTTGAATATTGTAAGCGTTAAGCTACTGAATTGGTTTTCGCAGCGTTTATTAAATCAACCCGGCATTAAATTTACGGATACAAAGGCCGGAAGTCAGTCTTTCTTCCTTTCTTCTGCTTTTAGCAAAACCATTTAGTTTTTAAACAAAAAATCGAAGCAAAGGCAGTGATGCCTTTTCCTACTGAGTTTGCAAGGGGTAAAGAAATGAGTGAAAGTGAAAAAGAATGAAGGACGAGTTTTGTCAACAAATGAAAATCCCAGAGCTATACTGTATAGTGCAACAAACGGCCAGTACAGTACTATTCAGTAGCTTTCAAAGAATGGTCACACTACATGGTTTGATTCCCCCCTGAAAACGTTAGAACTACTCTGTATAGTAAAACAAACAGTACTACAGTACAGAACTGTTCAGTAGCTTTACAAAGAATGCTCACACTGCCTGGTTTGATCCACAGATGAAAAAGTTAGAATCACACTGACTGATAGTAAAACAAACAGTACAATACTGTTCAGTAGCTTTACAAAGAATGGTCACACTGCATGGTTTGATCCACAGATTGAAAAAGCTGGAACAACAATATAGTCAAACAAACAGTACCACAGTGCAGTTCAGTAGCTTTCCATAGAATGGTCATACTGCATGGTTTCACCTTCAGAGATTACAGACACCTGATACAGTACCAAGACCGGTGACGTTCAAGAGCGCACGAAGTCTTTGTGCCTCTGTCCTCCGGTGTTAAAGTCTGGAATAGGCTACCTCTTGTAATGTGCCACATTTCCAAAACGAATTTTAAACACAAAATTCATAATTTCCATCTTCAGAAATTCTCGGAGGCAGATGATTACATTGACTTACCTGATTTGACTAAAAACTGAAAATATTTTGAAAACTCAGTGTATTATATTTGCTGCGAGCGAGCGTAGCGAGCGAGTAGCGAAACTATTCTCGACGTTGGGCTTCCTGTGGTGCCTGATAGTAATGCAGAGAGGCTCCTCGATTTTTTTCGCGATGTCCGCATAAATTAATCACCATGGATACATAAATTACTTACGAGCGCATGCAGTGTTTGTCATTATGTAATCAGCGGTAGCCTACGAAAGACATGAGCCAACTCACAACCACGAGGGTTCTCTTGGATCTGCGTTCTTCTTACTCGGTAGGTTACGAAATTTATCACGCTAAATTCTACTTTTTTCGCTCGTGGAAGTATTCATCAAGGTAATAATCGTTTCAGCGATATTTCTAGAGGAAGACAGTGTGCTTTTGTGAGTCTTTCAGCTTTGCTATGTGCCAATTCGAGCGATATTATCATATGGTCAACCGACGCTATCGATAGAGTTCTAATCGAAGGAGATGATATGTACCTAAAAGCTTTTGAAGACTTATCTATACCTGACGAAGAGACGATTTCTTTGAACTATCTGCCTGATCGAGTCCTTTGCTCAACGATACGAACAACCATTGCGACAAAGCATTTTATTTATATAGATTATATATCATATAATAACCATTAAAAGTTTAAAGTTTGTATTTTATATACTAAGGATTGGAATTTTATACATTTGATATAACAATAGTTTTATACATTATATTTTACATGATTACCATTTTAATGATGTCAGCTGTTAAAATTTTATAGTTTAAAGTTTATATTTAATAAAATATAGATTGTTGAATGTAAAAAAATTGTCTCTGCTTTTCTTTGGTACCTCTATTACACTTTGTATGTCTTAAAAGTCAAGTCGCAGCATTTTCACCTTCTGAAAAGAACTTCTAGTTGCATAATATATCCCGCTCTTGTCAACATTGTCTAAACGTACTTGAACATTTTATTTCGTACCATGGCTATGTTCGCCTCACGTAAGTACTCAAAGTAACATGGTTTTCCTTTTTTGCTCTAAATATTGTTGAGAAATCGTCTAAGTATCTTCCTCTTATTGTAAATCTCGTTTTTTATTGAAGATATCTAGTCCTGGTTTCTTTTCATTGTAGTTTCGTTTCTCTTCTTTTACCTGTTAGTCATTGTAAGTTCCTTTTTTATTCTGTAAGGTTGAATTGTTGCGATTTGTTCAGTTATGCGTCAAAACCACTCCTCGCCTCGAATAGCTGTAGCTAACTGCGAGCAGTGCTTATCTTACTTTGTATATGTTTTTAAGCCTCTACTGAATAAACTTGAACTTAACTTAAACCTAAAAAACTGAAGAATTGACTCAATTAATGTAACTTTAGGACTTCTGTCAAGATGGTCGCCAGTCAACAGACGAAAGATCGTGTCTGGTTGGAGGCGAAAATGAAGGCAAATCCTATAATTCCACTACAGACCAAGATGAAAAAAAAGACGGAGACACAATTGGCGATACAGAGAATTCCGCTGAACTTAGGCAAGACCAAGAAAACACCACCACGTAAGGCATAGTTTCTTTAAGGTTTCATGTTATTACGTCCTGGTTTAAAAGCTGCGTGAATGATAAATGTAACACTGACCAATAGCTTTGCCATGATTGATCGATTAACTATTATATGAGGGGCCGTAAGGGGGGGTAGTGCGCACAGTTCACGACTATTAAAGATGGAAAATCACGAATCACGGCAATTAATTTTCGAGTTTCACAATTCACGGAAAATAACATCATAGACAAGGAACTCTTGTGCACTTACTCCTCCATATTGAGTGTCTTCACTCGTACAAAAGCCATCAATCATTGATATGTTAATGTTTCTTTCCGAAGTTATTATTTATGCCGAGGTAATGGGCCGGGCTCCTGTTTATGAACTTGATAATCGGCAATTTTGCAATTTTGCACAAAGGTTACCGGCGAACACAATGTTAGCTAAATGTAAGGTCATCTAAAATAAACAAGTACCTCATCCATGGGGAACTGGACCTGCCAGCTAAAAGAACTTTGATGTTACTCGAACAGTTCGTCCGCTACGAGTTGTCACGGCTCGAAGAAAAGTCATTTCGTCCTCCTGGTCTAATGCTAATCGTATGGCCCCCAAAATATAAAACACGCAATTCCGCAATTTAGGCGTTTTTCGTAACATACGCCTACAGCATGTATATGCTATTAGTCATTCCCACGGGAAGTTTCACGCTTACACGTGTGTATTACGTAGCGTTATTTTATGTATATATATATATGCTATCCTAAGTTGTAACATTCATTCCCTGAAGAAGTCTCCGTTTGAGACGAAACGCGTCGGAATTAAAACTGATAGTTACAACTACAAAGTTCTCCTTTGTGCTGCTCACTAGTCCTCGTTAAAAAAAAAAGTTTAACTTCGATTGAAGAACCGAGACCACGTTTCTCGGCCTCGATCTTCAGGCCCGCATAATCGATTACATGTTTTTTTAGCGCTTCCAAAGAGAAATGCTTCTCGGTGAGTGGGATCCTGACTCGTTCTTTCCCTCCGAGGAAACTCAGTGATCCTGCAGATCACTGAGTTCAGATCACTGGATCCACGTAGAAAACGGCACCTTCTATAACAGAAATTTGTTTGTCGCCCTCGACATCCATGACACTGAATTTCAGCGTGAGCTTGGCCAAAATGATTTAGAATTATTGCGTGATTTAACATGCAAGGGACATCGAATAGAATGACATCGTTGTCTTCTCTTGTCATCTGACCCCTTGATTCGGCTTCTGGTATCAAAGTGCATGTTTGTTTTACAATCTTCTGTCAAGTCGTCAAGTACGGTACTAAGCCCAACCTCGTTCCCAGGGCTTTTCCCTAGAAAAAAAAATGGCGGACGGGAAATCCCGTCCGCTGTCACAGCGTTTTGGGCATCCCCGCGTTTTGGGCATCCCCATTCCCATATCCCTAGCGTTTTGGGCATCCCCGGTGGGGGATGCCCAAAACGCTGATCGCTTCGACTTTGCCTAAATTATTTCAGACTGGGGAAAAGTCGGGATTGTTAATCACGAATTTACGGCTAAATAGTGTAGATGCTTGTTAGAATTATATCGTCTGACACTTTTCGCCGGGTTAATTGCGCAGAAAAAAAAACCCATAAGCAGTAAATGTTGGCTCAAAACATGACGAAACTGAAATTTACAACCGCATAACATCGCTTCGATGTACAACACTTCATTGTTTGCAAAGCTTTCAATTTTATTTAATAGAACTGTTTACAAGCGAGCAATGCCGCAATCGCCGGCAGCTGCGATCGTCTGATTCCAAACAGCCAAAAACAAGAATACTAAACAAAGCAATCAAACGACAAACATGAATAGAACTGCGTTTTGCGGTGTTGAATTCACTATTCATGACATTTGAGGTCTGTACAACTTAACCCCGCAGCGCTACTTGATACAGGAAAGGCTGTCACACAATTACAGAGGCCTCAAATCATCAGAAATAACCAGAGGTGGGGTGACAATTCGATTATCAACGCGGGTTTAAAAACACGATCAAGAGGGTGCATTGGCAAATAAATAAAATTTGTAACTAACCATTTCTATCGTGTCCTTGTAGTAATCAGGCCAGTAAAACCGCTCTTTGATTTTCGTCAGAGTGTTATCGCGGCCGGTGTGTCCAGAAAAAGGAGCAGAGTGGCACTCTTCGAAGACCCTCGCTTTATCTTCCTCGGCGATAACAAGTCGTCAAAGCGCTGTGCCATCCTTCTCCTTGGCCACGTAGAACAAGGACTCTAATTTTGGGTCATACTCAAACTTTTTGGCGAATTTTCTAATAGTTGTTTTGTCTTTCTTTGTAAAGCCTTCCGGATAAACCTTATTTTTAAGATACTGGAACAGATTTGTATATTTAGCGGAATCCATCTCTAAAAGGTTTTCGATTTTCCCGCGAAATCCCAAATTGTTTTGGAGGGGATAACCAAAACACTAGGGCATCCCGGGAGGGTACCGGGGGATGCCCAAAACGCTGCAGTAATATGAGAAGGGGTGCCCAAAACGCTAGAGATATGGGAATGGGGATGCCCAAAACGCAGGGATGCCCAAAACGCTGTGACACCTTCTAGGGAAAAGCCCTGGGAACGAGGTTGTACTAAGCCATCACGCAAATAGCGTCTAGTCGGTCAGACACGCAATTTGAAAACATCATAAAGGGTCACATTTGCACGGTAGGTCGGTTTTCACGGAAAAAGTGAAGAATTTTATTCAAGTTTCACGGTTATCGAAAAATAATTTTTTGCTTTCACGTGTCACGACAAGCATGTTATTCACAGTTCACGGATTTTAATATTTCGTAATCACAGATCACGGAGAATAAAAACATGCGATCACGTTTCACGAGAAACCCCCTTACGGCCCCTCTTATATAGCAATTGAAATACAAAAATTACAAATTCGAATCATACCAAAAGAACCATAAATCAGCTAATCAGTAACAGGCGTATTGTAAACCTGAGTACATGCGATATAGTATACAACTTCCTTCGAGAAACAAGCAAGCATGCAAGTAAATGAGAAAATTTACACCTGACTTAATGTGAAGTGTCGACTTTACTTCACTTGAAGTCCTGAGTTTTATTTTGTTAAAAAACAGATCTATCTCCAAGGATCACTATAACTTGTTTGCATTACAAGTTAACATATATAACAAGAATGAAACAAAGTTACTGACTGATTCATCGAAATATTGTTAGCGGGGTTCGCAGGAAAAATTTTCTACTTCCAACGTGTTCGTGTTTTTCTATGACATGATGCTTGCCCAGTGAATTGTAAGTACCTTTTCGGCTTGTTTCGTTTCCTCGCTCCTCAATGAAATAAACCTACGAAGGGGTCTGTGATGGAACACAACAGTAAGACGAAGACATGTTTTCGCAAACGCCACTGGTTGTCGTTTTGACCGCGCTCCCGGTATCTATCTCAATGCTATGTTTTGATTGGCTGGGTGATTCTGTTCTAGATGCTTATTGGTTGTATTTTTCACATGTTAATTAAGGTATACAGAAAGCTGATTGGACTTGCCGCATAAGTTACATGTAAAATTAACGCCTATGCCATTCTATGTGAGACGTTTCTTAGGTAAGACTCGTGTCATAGGGTAAACCATATGTATCCATAAGGAAAGCAATGCCTATAACGATCATCTTAAAAATTGGCTTTTCGTCCTCTCTCAGAAAAGTTTAACTGGTTCTTAGCTCTTATAAACCGAGCCGGAGGTCTGTATGGGAGAATCGTGACCGAGGTCATGAGTACAGACCGAACGCAGTGAGGTCTGTACACACGACCGAGGTCAAGACTTAGTCCCATACAGACCGACTTAGCTCGGTTAATAAGATGTTTATTACATGGCAAAGAAGGAAACTTTAATTCGTTTTATGTAACTGGGTTGCTGACATTTTGCTTGCGAACGGCGATGAGCTTAACTTAAACCTGCCGAAATTTGCTCGTCTTCTTTACTTTTTTTTTGTCATCAGGCTTTTTGGCACTTCCATAAATGATTGAGACGAAAATAAAAGAAAATGGTGAACATTTTTCAACGCAAAATAAAACCGGTCTACAGATGCCAGTCTAGATGGGAAAATCTAGACCGCGGTCAATATCGATTTCAGCCAATCAAATTCGTGAATTCGGTAGTTCCCAGTCCTTCTGAGACACAGCCATATAATAAAGTGAGATATAAACCACGCCAAGACGCCATCGGCTATAGAATTGGACCAGAGTACGCGTTGATACGAGTTTGCATAGGAGTGAATACGTCATGCATGTTGCTGCCTGGTTATTACGTTTGAAGTTATCCTTAGTTATTTAAATGATTCTGTTACTTAAATGATTCTGTTACTCTGATCCCAAAGTACACCTCTCTTTTCTCTCGCCTCATTCTTCAACACGTGGAACCGACTAGTCTTGCCTCACTCGTTAATGACACACACTCCCAACTGACTTAACCTTCTTTGCAATTGCTCCCCTCCATTGGAACAACTGCCAACCGCTGCTCCTGTATTCAGAAATCTGCAGGCGCTTATGCACCTGTGGAAGGGAAACGTGGGTGCCGGAATACTGGGACTACCTGAGGCTGTGATGCACGCTGGGATAGTGGTAAGCCACTCATTTCAGACGATATATCTCATTTATATATCAATATGTGATAATTTATTCATCTTCAGTGTTTTACATTGTTAGCACGGTATGGGGGTTTATACTTCATGCCAGAATGCCATATAGTCTCCCGCGCCAATCACAATGGTGCGGGAGACTATGTAGCATACTGGCATGAAGTAAATCCCGGTATGGGACGCGTCATGTGTAAATAGGTGTAATGCCTACGTGTTCAGTAAGTAGTAAGGTAAAGGCAGACACGAGGCTTTTAGCCCACACCGCCCGAGCTTGTCCCGGTTTCAGTAGCATGAAGCACCTGGGAGTATTGTCACTCCCCCCTGGATGGGATGCTAGTCAATCACAGAGTCACCCGTGCACCACATAGCAGGTGCTACAGGAGACCCACTGGTGCCACAGGAGGCCCAGCTTATCTTGGGTTCAGTAACATGAAGCACCTGGGAGTATTGTCACTCTCTCTGGATGGGATGCTTGTCAATCACAGAGTCATCCGTGCACCACATGGCAGGGGCAGCAGGAGACCTACTGGTGCCACAGGAGGCCCAGCTTATCCTGGGTTCAGTTACATGAAGCACCTGGGAGTATTGTTACTCTCCCCTGGATGGGACGCTAGTCAATCACAGAGTCACCCGTGCACCACATGAGAGGTGTCACAGGAGACCCACTGGTGCCACAGGAGGCCCAGCTTATCTTGGGTTCAGTAACATGAAGCACCTGGGAGTATTGTCTCTCTCTGGATGGGATGCTAGTCAATCACAAAGTCACCCGTGCACCACATGAGAGGTGTCACAGGAGACCTACTGGTGCCACAGGAGGCCCAGCTTATCCCGGTTTCAGTAGCATGAAGCACCTGGGAGTATTGTCAATCTCTCTGGATGGGATGCTTGTCAATCACAGAGTCACCCGTGTACCACATGGCATGGGCCACAGGAGACCTACTGGTGCCACAGGAGGCCCAGCTTATCCTGGGTTCAGTAACATGAAGCACCTGGGAGTATTGTTACTCTCCCCCTGGATGGGATGCTAGTCAATCACAGAGTCACCCGTGCACCACATGAGAGGTGTCACAGGAGACCCACTGGTGCCACAGGAGGCCCAGCTTATCTTGGGTTCAGTAGCATGAAGCACCTGGGAGTATTGTCTCTCTCTGGATGGGATGCTAGTCAATCACAAAGTCACCCGTGCACCACATGAGAGGTGTCACAGGAGACCCACTGGTGCCACAGGAGGCCCAGCTTATCCTGGGTTCAGTAGCATGAAGCACCTGGGAGTATTATTATTCTCCCCCTGGATGGGATGCTAGTCAATCACACAGTCACCCGTGCACCACATGAGAGGTGTCACAGGAGACCTACTGGTGCCACAGGAGGCCCAGCTTATCCCGGTTTCAGTAGCATGAAGCACCTGGGAGTATTGTCAATCTCTCTGGATGGGATGCTTGTCAATCACAGAGTCACCCGTGTACCACATGGCATGGGCCACAGGAGACCCACTGGTGCCACAGGAGGCCCAGCTTATCCTGGGTTCAGTAGCATGAAGCACCTGGGAGTATTATTACTCTCTCCCTGGATGGGATGCTAGTCAATCACACAGTCACCCGTGCACCACATGAGTGGTTCACAGGAGACCTACTGGTGCCACAGGAGGCCCAGCTTATCCCGGTTTCAGTAGCATGAAGCACCTGGGAGCATTGTTACTCTCCCCTGGATGGGATGCTAGTCAAACTCAGGGTTACTCTTATCCTTACATCGCCGGTCTACCCGTTTATAAACTTGGGTGGGAAGAGACAGTGTGGGGTTAAGTTTCTTGTCTAAGGAAACAACACACTGCCATCACCAGGGTTCGAACTCCAGACCTCCTACTCGGAAGTCCAACACGCTAACCACTACACTACCGTGTCTCCACTCATGCGTGTATGCGTGCTAGTAACGATTGGTCTTAGTTCTTCTTCTGATTGTCCGAGAAAGTGGAGTGAGATCTTTTAGCCAATGGACAGGCTATTACAGTAATGTAAAACCAAAGAAATCGCGAGATTACCTTCGACAGTGAATTGAAAAGTACTCTAATGGGAAGTGACCATTTTATTGACGTTTTTGTTTGCCAGTTCAAAGCCGCGTTTACTGCATCACTTGTCCTAATAATAATAATAGTAATAATAATAATGATAATAATAATGATAATATTAATAATGATAATAATGATAATAATGATAATAATAATAATAATAATGATAATAATGATAATAATAAAAAAAATAATAATAATAATAATATCTGAGGTCGACTTGACTCGATGGAGGGGGGGAGGGGTACAAAATCGAAAGACCTCAACTATTACAATATACTATGAAATGCAAGGATAATAACAATTAAAGATCAATAACTTGTTCTTAGATCGGTCCGTTTGCTCTGGTGGGCATTGCCTTGGTTACAATTCACTGTATGCAGTTGCTGGTTGAGTGTGGCCATATTCTTTGTCGGAGGTGAGTAAATTTCACCAAACTTTTGTCTGCTTCATACAGTTCAATGGAAAAGTAATTATAGTTCATTTAACGTGACAGTTTTCAATTGAATGATACTTCAGGTCAATTTTGCCATTTTAAATGTTTCTCTAGATATTTCTAAACTCCAACAGGAAGTATTTTTGATTGGTTATGTAAAGGTCGCACAGCATTCAACTGTCCCTTAAAATAAATGGAAGTATAGCTCAGTAGCTTTCCGAGGAATGTTCACATTGCATGGTTTGATTCACAGATGAAAAAGTTAGAGCCTCACTGTATAGTAAAACAAACAGTACCACAGTACAGTACTGTTCAGTAGCTTTACAAAGTATGCTCACACTGCGTGGTTTGATCCACAGATGAAAAAGTTAGAACCACACTGTATAGTAAAACAAACAGTACCACAGTACAGTACTGTTTAGTGGCTTTACAAAGTATGCTCACACTCCGTGGTTTGATCCACAGATGAAAACGTTAGAACCACACTATATAGTAAAACAAACATTACCACAGTACAATGTAAAAATGTAATAAGGGTAAGTTGAAGCCACACATATGCGCACTGAGGCGACAGTGGTAGAAGGGATAAAACACTATTGCTACCAAAAAAAAGAGATGAAAAAATTGAGCTCAAAACCCAGCAGCCATGGACAGCTGTTTTGGCCTTGTTCATCTCTTTTTTTTTGGTAGCAATAGGGTTTTATCCCTTCTACCACGGTCGCCTCAGTGCGCATATGTGTGGCTTCAGCTTACCCTTATTACATTTTGACATTGTCATATCAAGCCACATCCCACAACCCTACCATTTTTCATTACCACAGTGCAGTACTTTTCAAAGAATGGTCACACTGCATGGTTTGACCCACAGATGAAAAAGATAGAACCACACTGTATAGTAAAACAAACAGTACCACAGTACACTACTGTTCAGTAGCTTTCCAAAGAATGGTCACACTGCATGGTTTGACCCACAGATGAAAAAGATAGAACCACACTGTATAGTAAAACAAACAGTACCACAGTACAGTACTGTTCAGTAGCTTTACAAAGAATGGTCACACTGCATGGCTTGATCCACAGGTAAAAAAGATAGAACCACACTGTATAGTAAAACAACCAGTACCACAGTACGGTACCGTTCAGTAGCTTTACAAAGTATGCTTTAAAAAAGAGTAGAGCTCTTAACTCTTATGGCAATGGTTGTGTTTCTTATTTTATGCCGTTTATTCAACTATAAAGAACAGGAGAGACGACATTAGGTTATGGTGAAGTTGCAGAACAAAGCATTAAACGCTACTATCCCAAAAGGGCGCATCTGGGCAGGTACGCTTGACATCTTTCCTACATTTCAATCAATCAATCAATCAATTCATTTATTGTCGATAACGTGAGAGTGGTCGCCCAATCTCCAGAGCCAGAGGCACATGTAAGAAATGCTCGACCTATAAATTACACTGAACTGCATTACTACAAGGGCCTAACCACAACACCGGCTTCCACCACCCCTTCTCTTTGCGAGCAGTGTGTGGGTTCTTAAACGTCCCACGAAGGTATTACGAGCAAGGGTTGTGAGACGGGACCTACGGTTTATCGTCCTTATCCGAGAAGGCTGGAAAGTCTAACCATTTGCAGATGTCATTGAAAGGCAGCACTTTCTCCTCAGTTTTTTAACGACCCTGAGTGTTGGTCCGGCCGTGTTGGCGAGCAGTTATCGATTAACTAGGCAAGAGGAATTTATTGCTAATCGCGAGTTACTGAGACATTTTTACAAAGAATGGTCACACGCTCTGCAGTACAGTCTCGTCTAGATGACAGTACTCTTGCTTTCGTCTCAGTGCAACTTAACCTTCCTCTCGCATTTTAATTTTCAGGCTTATTGTCCATATTTTCCTGTGCATATCACAACTAGGTTTTTGCTGTGTCTATTTTGTATTCGTAGCTGATAATCTACAACAGGTTAGTAAACAAAAGAAACTTATCTACCTTTTCACTTTTCGCGTGGTTGTAATGTTTTTCAGTGTTTTAGGGTGACAGTCTACAATGTCTTTTTCTTTCCCTCCATTATCAAGATCCTCTGTTCTCCCCTATTTTTTCCTTTCTTTAGTTTTCTTTCCTTTTACGTCTTCTCTTCTATTCGCTTGTGTTGTTTTCTTTCTTTTTCTGCCCCTCTTTGCCTTCTTTTTCTACCTACTTCCTTTCTTTCTCGGTCTCCTTCCATCCTCCTTTCTTTCTTCTTTCTCTCTCTGTTTCTTCCTTTTTTCTTATTAACTCACTTTATCATTTTACCAGGTCTCTAACGCTCTCGATATCAAATCCTGGATAGCAATTCTTCTTCTTCCCGTGATGCTCTTGTCCTTCATTCGCGACCTTCGTACCCTGGCCCCGCTGTCTACTGCGGCTAACATCTTGGGCGCTATTTCACTAGTGATTATGTTCCAGTACATTATACGGAACATTCATCACACTGACAAACTCCCAGCATTTGCAGGATGGTCAAATCTTCCGGTTTTCTTCGGAATTGCAATGTATGCTTTTGAGGGGATTGGTGTAGTAAGTATGACGCCACACAAAACGTTTTAAATGTCCAGAGCAAAGATTTAGGCATGTGAAAAGTCCTGTATTTCGGTCAGTATTCTTACGCTTGCTCGCAAACATTACAGTTCAAATGGCACGATGTTGTTTGTTAATAGAATCAAAGATTACTATCTCTTTTGCTTAAAATTGTGTAAACATTTTGCTCCCTTTCCGCTCTTCAAAAAAATTCTCCCACCTTTTTGTTAAACTGTGGACCTCTTGTTCAAAGTTAAACACTGTATGACTTCATGAACTACGTGGAACAGCATCTGATGAATTTAAAACATTCGCCCTCCAAAATGTGGCCAGGCCTTGATTATCGAACTGTAACAAAACAAAATCTAAATCGGAGGGAGCGTTTCTTTGGTAACATCCACATTTACATTTGTAATCCGAGACCACACGAATCATGGCGTATCAAAGGAACCGATGAATGCTACTCCAGAGAGGATTGGACGGTTCCCATGATAGGCAATGATCCGTGCGATCTCGGATCACAATCCAAATCTGATTATGGAGGTTAAAAAGTAGAGACGGCGACAACGGTACAATGGTCTCTGAAATGGAAGATTTAATAAGCGTTGTTAGGAAAACGTCAGGAAACTCTTTTAAGTGTGACACAATCTAATGCCATCTTTCTCCTATTCCACAGGTTTTACCCATCGAGAACAAAATGTCCAATCCACAAGACTTCAGCCGTATCATAAGGCTCGGCATGGGACTGATGACGGTGGTTTTCGCCCTGATTGGGATTGTGGGATATTTGTTTTGTCAAGACGAGTGTCGTGGGAGCATAACACTCAACCTTCCACACGGAGGGTAAGTTAGCTGACCAAAGGCACCTTAGGCTCAGTATCTAGCCGTAAGTGCAACTTATGCCGTATTCAATTTACTGTCATTCCATTACACGGAATCCCAAAACAATTAAACCACCAGTAATAAAATATAAAAGATCGTTTGCCCAATCAGCAAAATGAACGGTGAATTTTCACCAATTACCGCACGGCTTGAATTGGCTGATTTCCTTAAATCAATCCTAGTTACTAGGATTGATTTAAGGCTTGAAGGCTAAAATAATTGGTTTCAAAGCTAATAGTAGTAGCTATGAAACCAATTTTTTTTAGCCTTCAAGCGACAATTCTTTTTTTTTCTGGATTTGCGGTTACTCGTGTTGAGAAAAAACGCAGGCGTCACGTGGGCTTCAACCATGAATCTCTTTATCTGAAGTCTATCACGCCAACCTTACGCAATCGAACCGTGTCTTCAAAGATACGTCTTAACTCTTTTCCATCCAACTCACGATCATTGATTCATATATGACTCATGATTTAGAAAACTCACCAAAATATTACGTTACTTCCTATTGCTTCCAAATTTGGCACACAGGAAGTAAATGAACGCACCCAATTACCTGATGAATTTTAGCTTGTATGCTTTAGTGACAGATGCGTGACGAATTTTTAAATTCTGAGTTTAGAGCGCGAGGAAGGGTTAAGGAGGAGGGTTTTCCCTATCATTTGACATCATTTTTTGATGGACATTCCCATATGAATATAGCTCCCCGGAAATTCTCTATGCTGAAATTTCTCTATGCGTCTTGAGTACTTTAACGTTAACAAAGTTTTGTCTTACGCTATGCGTTGTTCTTGTGTCTTCGGTACGTTAACAGTAATATCGCTTTGTCTCTCGTTTCAGCCTATATTCCGGCGTGAAACTGCTATACGCTGCCAGCATTTTCCTGACATATTTTCTTCAGTTTTATGTGCCAATGTTAATTATCCAGCCTCCGATCCTGAAACACATCCCGGAGGACTATCATTTTTACGCTGACTACGGAATCAGAGCTACAACTGTCCTACTAACATGTAAGAAAATACCAGACAGGGCGGGCCTAATAGTCGGCCATTACTGACCACAAGAAAGCAATTCTCATACTTTCACTTTGCGTGGACACTTTGCACGCCAAGCTAATTTTGAATACTTTTGCAGGGCCATCCCCATAAAATGTTTCGTTTCCCATCGCATCGCCTTGATTTTCGATCGCGCTGGCAAAAGTGACCGAGGGAGGCCGAGTCCAGTAAAAAGCTGGCTGCTAAGTATGAAGACCTGGTTACATGCATGCTTTCGTTGGCGAATTTTGATGTCCATTGATCCGACAATCACCGGACGATTCCACGAAGATTTTCCGAAGGCGATACCCTTAAATGCCCTTCCCTTTCCGAAGGGAAACGAAAAATTGCCCGACATATATACAATGGTAATTGAACTGAGTGGAGTGCAATTTGGTCTGAAAACATACGCATGATTTCAGACCAAAATTGCGCAACACGAAGTTCAATTACCACTTTATTACACCCATTTTGAAATCACACAGTTTTTTGTCAATAATACTTATTTATTTATCTATTTCAGAAGCCTGGTTTTTGAAAAAGAGTGACTTTTAAAAATGATGCGATTTAGAGCAAAAAATGGTGCAATCCGTGCATAAATCACACTGCTATTGACCAATCAAATTGCAGGGATCACCTGTGATTTCAAAATGGATGTAATAAAGCTGAGAATTCGAGATGCCTGATAGCAAATGACTGATTCAAAACAAAGAAAGAGTGTTTGATTTGAGACAGCAAGGAGTTCGAAATGATCTAGTTCGAGCAGCGAGGGTGTATTGTACTTTAACCCAACTATAGACAACTAAACCAAGGGAGCGTTTCTCGAAAGACCGGAAGCTTTCGGGCGGGTTTCGGGGCGCCATAATTCACACCGGAGACGTTTCTGCCCATAAAATTTTGCCAGAAGGCAAGACTGAATCCCCATAAAGCCATGTGTGAAGACCGAGTTCCTAGGATCCGTGATTCATACTTCTGCCATCGACTCTTCGCGGATTTCGAAAATTCCCGCGCAAGTCCTGGATTTAACGGTGATTCAAGCATAAGGCTGGTTTTCACAAGTAACGGAGTCGGAGTCGTAGTCAGAAGCGTAGAGCGATACGATCTAGTGAAAATCAAATCGACAGAATCGGAAAAAAAAATCTATTCTGTCGCTAACGATCTAGTGAAAACTAGATTGTCGGAGTCGGGAGCAGAAGCGGAAAAATAAACCAATCACAATGCTAGAATCCAGGCCTTATGATTGGTTTGTCCTTCCGCTTCTGCTTGCGACTCCGACAATCAACCGACAATCCAGTTTTCACTTGATCATAAGCGTCGGAGTCATAAGCGGAATCGGAAGAAAATGGAACCGTCCTGATTCTTCCGACTCCGATATCGATTCCGTCGAGCTTATGACTCCGCTTTAATACGACTCCGATTTTCACTGGGTTATAAGCGCTCTTACGACTCCGACTCCGTCGCTAGTGAAAACCAGCCTTTAACGCTTAACCCTGGATAAGTGCCGACCGACGTTCCAGGGACGCAACGCATGTACTAACTGTTTGCTTGGATCTATTTTCAGGTATCATGGCGGTTGCCATTCCCCAGCTGGATAATATAATCTCTCTGGTTGGCTCCATCAGCTGTACCGGTTTGGCCATTATCTTCCCTATTATCATACATATACTGACCCTATCTGGTGAGGAAAGCGGTCACATACCGCTTGTAACGTTAGTAAAAGACGGAGCCATCCTTCTAGTTGGCGTCCTGATGTTTGTATTTGGCACGTACACGTCATTTGCACGAATAATCCAACGCTATAAAAATAGCGAAAATTAGCCGCACGCTCAATAGACTTTGATCTTAGAGTGGTACAAATTTATGAAATCGCTGACATCCACTTTTTGTCCGATCAATGTCAGTTTTCCTTACCAAATCTACACAAATCGGAGTGGAGATCTCAGAAGAATAAAGGAACTGATCGTAATGAAAATATGTGCGACAGCATTGACCATCGACGTTTGGATACAATAACATTACTTAAACAGACGTTTGAACGTTCACGCAGCGGAGAATGGTGATGGACTCTGTCCCACCCCAAGGGGACCAATATGCAACTTTTCGATCCATGATCGCATAAACTTTGAGGGACTGTGAAGTTACGTAGGAGTTATATAAAGCACCAAACGGAACAGTGTGGGCTAATAAATGTTAGTGAATCGAGAGTATCGAAATGGAAATGATGCAAATTAACTCAGTCATCTGTCTCTCAAATGGCCCTGTATCTTATGCTGCGATCACACTTGGTGCCCGAGCACCGGCACAAAATGGTGCTGTGTTCAGCAACTGGGAAAAACGTGTGCACACAAAGAATCAGTGCCCAGTTCAGTGCCGCAGTACAAGGTCGAGACCGTGCCCGAATTCTGGCGTGGGTACTTGAAAAAAGGTGTTTCACATTAGTGCCCATCAAGAATCGTACTCGGGCACAAAGTGTGAATTAACGCAGTCTTATATGAATACCAAAAGAGTAGACGGAGCTTTATCTCGTGAAGAGAGCAATGCAAGAGGCGGGTAATAGTGCAAGACTGCCTGCTCCTGATCGTACTATCACGGACATTGTTTATTTTTTAGCCCAAAACTGCTAATATGAACTCTAGTTGGAGGAGTTAAAGAAAGCTGACATCAGCTGGAATGCAGCAGAGAAGGCGGCAGCAAATAGAGTTCGGTGGCGAAGCATTGTTGACGCCCTTTGCTCCACGAGGAGCCTAAACGAATAAGCTAAGCTAGTTGTCCCCATGTGCCCCTCATCATGGGAGCCCTTTTATTCATTTTTACCTCATGGTATGTGTGTCATACCATGAGGTATAGTGATGGTTGGATTGGTCACTCCATTCCCGTTAGACAATTAATTTATGCATTAAATCTGCATTAAATGTGAATTAAACAGGTTTACCCCTGTCTCCCCTAGGCGAGCAATAGTTCTATGTTCACATATGTGGGGGGAGGGGGTAAGACAAAGCGGCAGCACATGTTTACAAAATGGCCTCTGTTGTGTCGAGCCCGACGCAAAGATTGTCAAGGCTGGTTTTCGTTCCTTTCGCTCCATCTTTGATCAAAATACACTTTTGAAGATCTCGCGAACGAACAGGAAATGTGTTCAAGAATGCTCGAGTGGAAAGAAATGGGTTTTAAAGTCCTAAAAGTGACGCATGTCTCCAATTTGGACGACGAGTAATCGATCAGTCGTAGCAAGAGTGCACAAAACGAACTATTCGGAATAAACGTTTTATGGTCTGGGGAAAGGACAGCACTTCATGGAATAATTGCCACATACCATGAGGTAGCTTGAAGGAGCCTTTGATTTAATTTATTTTTTTACATATTCGTTTGTTTAGTTATGTCTCCATTTATTATATGGCGACTACCGCGAGCGGTCAAGATGAGGCGAATGCTGCGATCTGATTGGCTACCCGAGCGGCAAAGATGGGCCTCTCTTGCCCGCTCGGGATTTCCCGCTTTGTCCCGCGACTCAAAACAAAGCAAAATGGCCATATAACAAATTCTTTCATAACCAAGTGTGTTCAGTCACAATGGCTGCATATTGGCATCAATCTGTTTTGCATTTCTATTGCATGGCCTCGACTAAGTCTCGGTCAAGAAAAACGCAAATTAAGCAGCCATCTTGACCTCCACCTTAGTTTTTATTTAATCCATTTTTACTGCATACAATATACACAAGTAAGCAGCAGGGATGGACTAGAAGGGAACCATACATGCTAGTCCACCCAACTATTAAAGGCCAACCACACACCGGGGTCTACGTCTCCTACTCTTTTCGAACAGTGTTGTGGGGTCTTTAGCGTACCACAAGAACAGTTCTGTGAGACAGGGCCTACGGTTTCTCGTCCGTATCTGTGAATACTAGAATGTCTAACAATTTGCAGATATCAAAACAAAGGGAGCACATTCTCCTCAGTTATTTTAAGACCTTGAGTCTTGGCCGAGATTTGAACTCACGACCTCCCGCACGACAGGCCGGCGCTCTACCAACTGGGCGCACATTCTATATCGTTTTTTGCGCTTTGGTCCGGCGCTTTGAAATTAAATGTACTGATACCCGGGAATACAACACTACCGACACAAAGAAACCTAAATTTAATTATTCAAACTTTTCGTTACAACTCTCATTTTTCAAAATATATTGGCCATTTGTATAAAAAGTGTCTTTGATATGGTTGACTTCAAGATTTTGATGCCTTGACTTTCTTCATCAATGCATTATTTTCGTCTTTCATCTGTTTCAGATCCGCTGAGATTCTCTCCAAATTTGTTGCCGTATTTTTCTGACTTTCCGTTTCAATCTGAAAATACAATTGCTCGCGATTAACTCGTTTGCTTCCAATTTATAAATGTTACTAAGTGAAATTTTACATTTTTGACCTGCGGAAGAGAGATCATCGCCGGTGTAACTACTCAAAATCCTCTTCATAGGTTCCGAGACTCCGTACAGCGCTGAGCCTGAGCTGTCGGCTTCAAGGTCTTAGCGGGATAGAATAGATGGTTTAAGGCAGTGCAAGAGGAAATTTTTTGGGGTAGTTGTTTTCCCAAGCCTTCCTTGGCTTTGCTGTGCTGGGTTCCGTACATCCACGGGGTCACGAAACCTACCAAGAGGATCTTGATAAGTTACAACGTCAAAGTTCCCCAAAAACCCTTCTAAACGTTGAGCCGTTTTTTTACCAAGCCCAAAGATCCGGAACCGAAGGAACAAACCAGTGACGCCATTTATTACATCCCTTGCAACGACTGTAATCAGGAATACACCGGGCAGACAAAACGTGACTTTGGTACCCGCTTAAAAGAACAACAAAAAGCAGTGTTTAAAAAAGAAAACTCTGCTTTAGCGGAACACGCATGCTTAACGAACCATGCTCTTGGGTGAAATAATTCTCGTATTATCACCACTAGCCGCCGCTATCATCGAAGACGTTGCTTAGAAGCCGTTGGCATATCAATGGCGCCCACGTTCCATTGAACAGGGTAGGTACTTCATATATAGTAATTATAATGTACCCAAATAGTGTTTTTCTACAATACTTCAACTACTTTGTTACTTTGCTTACTTTAGTTACTTTACTTACTTGAAATACTTTATTTACTTGAGATACTTTGGTTACTTGAGATACTTAGCTTACTTGACATCCCGACGCTTACTTACACGGTAACTACTTGGTGTAGTCACTCACACAATAAGGACACTAAAGTAAACATGGGATGATTAAGGACACTGAAGTACGCCTAGGATGAGTACGGCTAGAGTACAGCTGAGGTTTCTAAAGTAAAGCATGGCGACTATATTTATAACGCAGACCACTCTATTTAAGGGTGAACCTCTCAAACCACAGCCTACACCAAGTAGTAACCAGTCAAGCTACCTACGGTAACTACTTGCACCAAGTAGTTACCACTTACACCTTGTAATTAAGCAACACCATTCATCGCGGGTAAAAAAGGAGCTTCACAGCCTTGCCCAGCCACTCTTGAAGAAGACACTAAACAGGAGTGTCGAAACGTCGGGACGGTGAATTGTATTTCAAACCAGCGTAGCATCAAACTATGTCTTACTGTCTACCTGGTTGCATTGAGCACTTTTCCTTTGACCTACCTGATCTTCCAAGTCTCTGATTTCTCTTAATACTAGCCCAGTGTCCTCCACAGATCGAATTAATTCTTTACAATTCTGAAAGCAAAGCGAACCCACGGATTGACAATTACATTCTCATAACCGATCTTGACAAAATTCAAGAAATGATTGTAAAGAGAATTAATTTGGTTTCTTGTCAAACACGTTTGAGCTATATCCAAAATTAATATTTAATCTTCATTCAATGTACTAAATCCATGCGCGTGATTGGCTAAACTCAATCAAGTGATTTTGTGATACGTCACGTCATCACCTAGTAACCGTGCACTAATGAGAATACATCATGCTATCACACAACGGCTGGCATCAAAATGGCAAGTTTTGTATTTCATTGGACTCAGATTGAATATTAAAAGGGGTTAGAGACTTGAAATTCGTGATTTGTTTACAAATACACGCACTTGCTGGCTGTAAAATGAACTCGAAATTGTCAATACTGCACTCAGCTTCGCTTCGTGCAGTATTGACAATTTCTCGTTCATTTTACAGCCAGCGCGTGCGTGTATTTGTAATTTCAGTCTCTAACCCGTAATTAAACTGTCTGCTTTCTTGAAACTGAGAGAGGATCTGTGTTCAACAACCTCAAGGCTTGGGAAAATGATGGCAGGTTTAAAAATCCTTGTACACAATGCAGAAGGCAATTTTACTCCAGGTGAGAAAAGTAGAAATCATAGGACGCGCTAGCCTCCTACGAACGTTCACGGTTGAGGATAGCGTGAAGAAGCTCAAAGGCAGTCTGCGAAGAAGGCTAAAGAATTGCAGAAGATGTTCGTATGTTCACTTATAACATCAGTTTCAATATATGGACGTGTGGGCGCCCGAATACATTATTTAAATACCGTTCAGTATCTGCATGTTATTATGTTAGTTCTCGTTCAACTGTTCTTACATATTTGCTCGTGCTTTCCGTTCATTTTTCAGTTGTCAAGTAAGATTTAAATAACGGCGGCCGCTTCTTCACGTTTTCGAAGTGTCCGTGAAGAAGTTTTGGACAGTTTACTGGTCGAGGCTGTTCCAGAAAAGACAAAGTTTTGAACGACTAGTAGATTTATACTAAAACAATTAGATTATTCGCTCCCGATTTCTATGCGTGATAGTTGACGGGTGGCGAGTGTTTCCACAGCTTTTTCGAGTTCTCCCAAACTTTCACGAGTGTTTTTTTCTTTCTCTCTCTATATATATATGTCTTTTACCGGGTGGGAAGTCCGTATGGGAAAAAACTGTGCCCGAGGTCTTGAGTACTGAAGACCTCGGGCACAGTTTTTTCCCATACGGACCGACCTAGCGAGGTAAACAACTTATTTATTTTTTTGCTACAGCGGTGAAAAAATCCGGCCAGTGGGCCGTATCGTAAAAAGCTGGACCGGTTACGCGTGCTTCATTAGCCAATCAAATTTGAGGATTTAGGATTCCTGCTCGCTCAGATGCTTGAGTATAAAATGATATATATATATATATATATATTGCATTTCTTGTACATTTCATGTCACAAAGTGCATGGCTCAGAGAGTCAGTTCATACCTGGTGCAGACTGGCCAAGTGCTTATAGGCTTTTCTACAAAACTCGTCTTTCTTCGCATCCTGGAAAAAGAGTTGTCGTGGCAGTTACTCTACAGCCCACGTACTAAACCTAAGAGTACAAAACCATGCAGACCTAACATTCTCCAGAGATTTCCTAGTGTAGGTAACTATCGGGATGAAACGAGTCTGCTAAATGTAGTTACAACAACAATAACAATATTGTCAATTTCCATAGCACATTTCAGCATGAAGAAATGATCAAATGTGATCAAAATGTGCTGGTTTTTATGGAGGGAGGAAAATAGGAGAATCCGAAAAAAACCCTCCAAACAACGAAAATTTCAAAGTATATAATGCGGCGGGAATCGAACCCGCGTGACAGAGGTGGTAGACAAGAGTTCTCACCACTGCGCCAGCCTGGCTCTCATAAATGTTTGTAGCTCATCTGTCCAAACAGGGCTAGTGCAATAGTAGCAAGTACTAGTTACAAACATAAATGTGGATCTCCTAAACCAACCTTAAAAATGAGTTCATCTGTAACTGCAAATGTTCGGTCTAGTTTTCCCGACAGCTGGTTTATTTCCTTTTGTACATCTTTAGTATCGATTAAAATCTGCAACGTAAGTATTTCCCATCAGTCTGTGGATCAATGTAAGTATCTGTGCAACTGTGCACCTCCCCCTCCCCTAACCAAACAAATTATAATAAGTTAAAAAGTTAGCGTTAATGTTGTGTTAGGGGAGGGGTAGGTGCACAGTTGTCCAGATACTTACATTGACTCCAGTCTGTTAACTAATCATGAGTTTACCTCTGACATCCTCACTCATTCCACGAAGATCCAGTTTGTCTGGTAATAATTTACAAGCAACAATTTCAACGCACTGATAGGCTGATGACACGGCAATTAATCTCAAACAGTGCAGAGGCTTGAAATTTACTGCAAAAAGTTGAAACTGAGTGCAGAAATTTGAAATTAAATTTTTTGCATGTCTGTTATTAACAAGTAATCAAATGTTCCCAAGGAAAAATTGGAATAAATAAGCACTCGTAATATTAAAAGCAACAAAAATAAAAACAACAAAGAAAAAACAACAACAACAAAAGATCAGCAAAAAAACAACAAATAGAAAACAAAAAACAGCAAGAAAAAAACAACAACACAAAAAACCACAACAACACAAAAAGACACAACAACCTACGCTCGCCGTGAAGGCTCGTGCAATTTTTATAGTCTGAAAAATTCAGTTGTGTATACTTATTCCAAATTGCATTCAAAATGATTTGATCACCTATGACACATACTAACTCCTTTATAAAGGATTTATGAAACAACTCTAGCACTGTTACTTTGTTTATTTCCTCTTTTTGTTTCTTAATGTTTCCTACAATCTCCAGGATCCGTCGAGTGTACGCCGACCTGTTGACATCTTTCCTCATGGTTTCATATTCAACAACCTGAAAAAAGATTTCACAGAATAATCAAAATACCTCAAGTACATTCTGCTCTTGAATTGTGTCGCTCACAACATGATGGAAAAAATAACAGCCATAGCAGGATCGGACCCAGGCTCAGCAATAAACAACATAAGAAACGTTAGGCCGGTTATTTAAACAAGGTTGCCAGTCATTAAAACCCAAAAAATTCCCTGACTTTTCACTGAAATCAAAACAATTTAACAAACACATCACATTCTACCATGCATTGATAAAAATGGTCGAAGGAAAACACCGGTTTCCAAGCTTCCTCGGATTTCTCTTTCTTATTTGGAAGCAGGCACTCACAACGAAAACCACTGATCAGAAACTGTGCAGTTGAACGCATAATTCATTACACATCGACTACTTCACAAAACGTTGTGGAACCCTGAATTCATAATTACCCGACTTTTCACTGACTTTGTCAAGAACTAAGATCTTCCCTGACTTTTCCCGGACCTTAAGAAATTGTTGTTCTTCCCTGACTTTCCCCTGACCGTGGCAACCCTGTTAAACGAGGTTTAGACCGAGCTTATCAAAACCGTTGTCTAAGTTGAATTTGAGCTGCTCCAACTGGACTTTTCGATCTCGTCTATCCCGCGACAGAATGTCAATTCCTGCTCAATGAAAATGAATTACTTTTATTAAATCAGTAGCTAATTGGTAAGTTTTGAACCCTTCAAATTTCACTAAGCCGCGGCTTAAGTTGGACACCAATTAAATAATCGGCTTGTTAAGATTGTTAAAATTGTTCCACCGCTGCCCCAAAACGTTGCCATTGAGGAAAGACAAACACAAACCTACAATACCACAAAATAAACGAATTAATTACATTTTACCTCCATTACTATTTCACTGTTTTATTTATCAATTTTTTTCCTGAGCTGTTCTTATAGGGGTGTGGGAGGGGTAAGGGGGTGGCTAACCACCCTATCCAACTCCCTGAGCCACCCCTGCTTAAATGACGGTCGGTCTTGGTAGGGGTCCAAAAGAAAAGACAATTGATAAGCGTCTGATCTTTCAAGCTTTTGCCCCCAAGCAACTCAAGGGAAGGTTTCTAGTATTATTTCAAGAGTTCTAACCAATTGTTTGTAGACGTCTTCCTTTCCTCTCGCTTCGTCCGCTACTTCTTTCATCTTTTCTCGTAGAGACTTGATTTCCTCAAGCTGCTTTTGTGCCTCGGACTGGAAAGCAACAAACAGAACTGGTTAACTATTAAAGTTTAGTTTAGACTCAAGAGCCATGAACTCTTTGTCAAAGTCCATTTTAGGTTAAATCGCAATTGCTGGAATTGATACTACGAGGGCCACATCTCCTATTGCGTTCTTAGCCCCAGTATATATAATGATAATGATAATGATAAATAATGGTAATAGGACTGAGTGGAGTACAATTCAAGGAGTAATCGGGCGAGAGATTTCAAATGCGCCTAGCACGTAGCGCCAGGATGATTTGAAATTACGAGCACGATTACTTCTGAGTTGTACGACACGATGTCCGATTTACAATTCATTGCGTCAATAACAAAAAGCGAGAAACTCGGGAATTAGTAATAGTGTCAACATCTAAGGAAAACACATCTGAATAAAAGTCATTGGACCAGTTGATTTTATCCATGTTTGCTTTCAATCTGCACCTGTCAACCTGCTCACTTAAGAAATTTTCATTGATTTTGATTGGCTAGGATGGGCTAAATAGTTGAAGTTTATTGGTTAATGTTGTTTAATTCTTATTGGCTGCTTAACTATCTGACTTGGCGTGTCCGATTACAAATCCCTTGTAACCGGACAGGTCAAATCGGACAGTTTGGACCAGAAACAGCCAATTAAGCCATAAAGAAGGGCTGTCAACAACCAATCATATTGGAGCATTGTATTATTGACGCAATTACGATAATGATAATGATAATAATAATAATAATAATAATAATAATAATAAACCTCGATTATTTGAGTGTCAATTGTATCTAGCACTGATGTATTAATTGGGGACACTGTAAAGCACAAATGAAATCATATCAAATCACATTAATTAAATCAAATCAAATGTTAGTTTTTGTGGAGAGGAGAAAGCCGGAGTAGCCGGAGAAAAAACCTCTCGGAGCTGAGAAGAGAACCAACAAACTCAGCTCATATATGACGCCGGTGAGGGGCGAGCGCTCTCACCACCGCGCCAACCCTCACTAGTACCATAACAAATGTACGAGAACAGTTGGAAGAAAATGAATATTGATACTGTGGATTAAAGGGTTAATACCGCGAGGGTCACATCTATTAACAATAAAAAGAAGTACGTTACTCAGAGTTTCCAACTTGGATACTAAGTCTGGGACAAGGCATTTTTACAAATAGTTTTCATTTTAGGAAAAACTTTAAATCGCCCCTTCACGACAACAACCAAGGAGCTAGCTTTACTTCAGGGCACCTATTTCGCCTCCAGTTCTGAATGTCCACTTAACTCAGTTCAGTTCAATCAATATCAATCGATCGATCGATCAAGCAACACTTTATTTATACAAGTAACGCCTACAAGCTGTACAAGCTCGTTTAGAATACGCACGTGTGTGAAATTTCGTTCGTTTCGTTTAACGTCCCACAAAGTTATACGAACAAGGGTTGTGAGCCGGGACCTACAGTTTATCGTCCTTATCCGAGAAGACTAGAAAGTCGAACCATTTGCAGATGTCATCACAAAGGCAGCAATTTCTCCTCATTTTTTTAACGACCTGAGTGTTGGTTTGGCCGTGTTGGCGAGCAGTTATCAATTAACTAGGCAAGAGGAATTTATTGCTAAGCGTGAGTTACTGAGACATTTTTACAAAGAATGGTCACACGCCCTGCACTGCAGTCTCGTCTAGATGACAGTGCTCTTGCTTTCGTCTCAGTGCGACTTATTCTTTATCTCGCAATTTTCTTTTTCAGGCTTATTGTGATGGTCCGGCCGAGGTTCCAGCTCACGACCTCCCGCATGATAGTCCAGTGCTCAACCAACTGAGCTATCCGGTTGGCGGTTATAAAAGCTTCAAATTACTGAATCTCAAACAAAAAAGAAATTCCGAGAACCCTCTCCAAAATAAAATGGAACGCCCCCTCACCATTTTTTACTTCTATCTGAAAGTTCTGATACTGTGTGACTGAAACGTTTGGCAGTCAGGAGGGTTGTCCCATCTTTCAGTTAAGCCTGGGTTAACAATGATAGCGATTCTCGAACGTTAAGCTTTTGTTAATGATACCCCCCGGTTAGAATTAATGACAACTGTACATCATACAACTATTACATACACATTACATTCAGTTAACAATGATAGCGATTATCAAACGTTAACCTTTTGTTAACTCTTTAAGCCCCAAGGGGTCTTCCTGTGACGAGTAAAGTCGTCTGGCATTAGCCAGAGGAAAATCTGTAAAGGCACTCTTAGGGTGTAAAGGGTTAATGCTACCCCAGTTAGAATTAATGACACCTGTACATCATATAACTATTACATACACCCACTCTATAAATGGCGGACGACACGGACGGTTTTTGCCGTGGCTAGTTAAGTCGTGACGCATGAGCCTTTCTTTCCCTTAGCGATGTCGGACACGATTTGAACGTCAAGGGAACCAAGTTTTCCCTTACACACACCTTTTCATCGAGCGACTTTCTCAAATCCCTTGGCCTACAATGATAAGAGCATACCTTTATCTTTTCTGTCAAGCTAAACAATTTTCCATCACCTCCTCTTACCACATGCAGCCACTCTGAAGGAATGTTGAAAAATGATATCTTTTCGTTTTTCTCACCCTTGTAATCCTATCTTTGTTTCAGGCACGCAGCAATAGGAGGCCATGACCGAAAAATTCAGCGAAATCCTTCGAATTGTTACTTCATCTCACAAACTCATTACTCACTGACCTCGTTCTCCCGCTTCTAGAACAAGGTTGTCCGTGTTGTTTGACATTATAGAATAGGTGTATAGCAGGAGGTAAACTTACCACTCTGTTGGCATTCAACACCTTCAATTCTCTGTACTCTTCTATCAGAGGCACACGGTGCTTCTCCCACTGCTGAGCTAAGCTCACGAGTCGCTCTGCGCTTGAATCTACAACATTCTGGAAAAGACAACAACATGTTAACGCATTACAATTGACTAGCTCCACGGTGTTTCCGAGGAAGTACAAAGCACTAGTTTTTGTTCTCTCGTTGATGGTAACCCTCGATAAATGTACATTCTAACCAACTATAACCCCGCAAGAGGTTGGAGAGCGAACGGCAGCGGAAAGAAAAACGTCGAGAAAATTAATGTCATTTGGCAGACATACTAAGTTTCTGTACGTACGTACGTACATTACTTTATTTACCCTCGGATTTTAGAGTAGCTTATGCAGTTAATATCTCCAAGCATTTAACCATCAGGGGCCGGTTGTTCGAAGGCCGATTAACACTAACATTGGGTTAAATTTTAACCCGGGTTTCTTTTTCTATTTTTGAAAAGGGTTTTCTCCGATAACTTTCTCTATTTTATTCAGAGCATACAATCATCAAATTGTATTCGAAAAGAATTATACTGAATGTGCTCTTTAAGCTCTCATATCAGCAATTAAATTTCGCACCAACCCCGGGTTACTTTAATCCTGCTTCAAACAACCCGGCCCAGATGAGAGTTAGACCACAACACCGGGAACTACGTCGTCCTCTTTTCGAAGTTTTTTGGTTCTTTTACGTCCCATAGAATCAATTATGAAGAGTCGCGAGACGTGGCCTACGGTTTATCGTCCTTATCCGAGAAGACTAGATAGTCTAACCATTTGCAGATGTCATTAAAAAGGCAGCACTTTCTATTCAAATATTTTAAGACCCTGAGTGTTGGTCCGGCCGGGGTTTGGACCCGCGACTTCCAGCACGCTAGTCCGGTGCTCTACCAACTGAGCTAACCGGTGGGCGGTCAGGCGCTTTTATCGTAATTGTAACTGAATTACATTAAAATAATTAAGAAAAAGGTCAAGATTGATGGGAAAGGAAGAATACGCAGAGAAAACCATCTATCGAAAGCTGGCGAGGTAATTTTGTCTTCTGATGGCGATGTGATTGATCGATGAGGCCTGTTCAGTCAGTGATATGATTGGTCAGTTCAGCCGTGATTCAAAGTGATTGGCTAGGTTTCTTTCAGTACAGTTTCAATCCGTCTGTCGGTCGAGCCTATCGTATTGATGTTTTGGATGAGTCTTTCGTACAGTGCAGTAATAGACGGCATTGCTCCAAGTCACCTGTAGTTTAGCAATGTTATTCTCTGCATCCGGGAGCAAGTCTACAGTCCTCTTCTTCACTTTAAACGCTTCCTCTTGCTCCGAATTCTTCGTCTTCTGGTTAGCTACTTGTTCGTGTGTCTGAAAACAATATTGTTGATTATTTACGGGTTAGAGACTGAAATGAGTGGTTTGTTTACGAATACACGCACGCGTTGGCTGTAAAATGAACGAGAAATTGTCAATACTGCACGAAGCGAAGCTGAGTGCAGTATTTTTTTTTTTTTTTTTTTATTTCAATATTTTAACAGGAACATCTATTTAGCATGGCTAGTTTAAGTAGAGTCCTGTGTAACATAATATTACAAAATACAAAAAAAAAATAAGAATTACATTACAGGTTACATCAGGAGCCCCATCATTGATCACATTGTGGTCATGGGCTCCTGGTTACATATAAAGACAATTAAATTTGAAGTCGTATTCCCAATTCATTCTAAGTCTTGAAAAAACGTTTCGCTTTAGTTTTAAACTCTACAAGAGTCATGCTCTTTCTTATAGTAAGCGGAAGCGTGTTAAATGTGCGTGCTCCATTTATGCGAAAGCTACCTTGGTATTTACTAGTTTTAGCTAGAGGAATGCGCAGCAGGTCTCGACGTCTGGTATGATAACTGTGTATTTCTCTAGCATGCCTAAATTCTCCAATGAGATATTGTGGGGCCAAGCCATTAATAGATTTGAAAACTAAGATAGACTTTAGATAGTCCCGCCGCTTTTGCAGGTCGGGCCAGCTGAAGATATTCGGTAATTCGACAAACTCAACAATTCTGCCTTCAATGATACTTGCAGCCCGCCGATGGAGTTTGTCTAGGTATGCTTTGTTACCCAATCCACAGCTGTCCCAAACACTGCAACAATAGTCAAAAAGTGGTAATACCATTGCATTATATAGTATGATACAAGCGTGTCTAGGTAGGACTTTGCGTGCCCTACGTAACATACCTAGGCGCGAGGAGATCTTTTTACCTATGTACTCTACATGATCTTTCCAAGAAAGGTTTTGATTTGACAATTTCGATTTCGAAATTTTGACAATTTCAATTTTGGTATTGACAATTTCGAGTTCATTTTACAACCAGCAAGTGCGTGTATTTGTAAACAAACCACGAATTTCAAGTCTCTAACCCTTTTAATATTCAATCTGAGTTCAATGAAGTACAAAACTTGCCATTTTGATGCCAGCCGTTGTGTGATGGCATAATGTATTCTCATTAGTGCACGGTTACTAGGTGATGACGTGCGTATCACAAAATCACGTGATTGAGTTAAGCCAATCACGCGCATGGATTTAGTACATTGAATGAAGATTAAATATTAATTAAACTTAGATGCACCTTAAAATGAAAGATGACTACTTACATAGTCCTCCATGTAATTCCCACTATAAACAAACCCAAACGAAAAAAGGAGAACACAAAAACAAAAGGAAAAAAGCCACGCATATCAAAGGAGCCGTCCGCTTAACCTAGGACGAACCCAGTGTGCTTTTTTTGAAAAACACGAAAACGTTTCAGGCCCGAAAAGCCATTTGTAAAAGTATGAAACACTTAATCAGTTTAAAAGCCCGTCCTTTGAAAATGACTTTCAGAGACGTAACTCTTCCCACCTGGCAAAGTATATTTGGCAGAAGTATCTTTGCTTCCGAACGAAAATGTAAACTATTGCGCCCGAAATCATCGGGCCGATCACTTTAAGGGCTTTCGAGAAGTGAAGACAAAATGCGCGGGAAGTTTTCGCGCCAAAAACTGCGGCTACGCGAAACTGCATACACTGCATATCTAGCGTCACCTTATCAACTGGGAAGGAACCAGTTCGTTTAAACCGATAACAACCCTCTGTTCACTTAAGCAACCGCAAAGAACTGATTTAACGAAATTTACGCCTAACCAACCTGTTGTATACTGGCCAGTGATTTCTTGATCTCCAATTCATTTTGTTCTACGGAAGCATTCAACTCACTCAGTTTGGACTGTAGAGATTCAATTTCTTCTTCTCGCTTTTGCCTCATTTCCTGCAGGAGAGAAAATGTAAAATCAGACGCGATTTGCCTTTAAAGATTTAAACTGTTTACCAGATTTTTAAAGTCACAATATTGCTCATTTTTCCTTCCCCTCAGCCAATGAGAAAATTTGAATTGAGACTGATCGTGCTTTTTTGCAATATAGTTGGAAACCAAGGGCTGACTGAAAGGAGTAGAAACTGTCACTTACTGTACTTAACTGGGACCTATTGTATGTAGAGTTACATAAATCATTTTATTATATGGAGAAGAGTGTTACTGGGAACTAAACCACTCGTAGATTCCACACGCCACTTCATCCGGGACCCGAGTGGCGTATTTTCCGTATGTCACCTTTGTGAGTGTCGTATCGTTCAATGACGTCACGATTACCGCCTTTTGCTTTTGTTGAATTGGTTTCTCGCGTCGCGTTTGTTGTTTAGAATAAAAGCATTTTGCTTGATTGGGTTTAGTGTTTATATATACTTGGCACCAAGTACTTTTGTATTTTCTGTTTGCTATAAAGCCCAGCCGTAGTTGTAAAACTTGACCACTTTGAAACACAATAAAATCGGAAATATTCAATATTTAGTCTCCATATAATAAAAAGAACATTACACGTTGGCTCGAAGATATGAAATTTATGTTCTCGTGGCAAGAACAATATCTCAATATTGTTCTTGCCACTCGAACATAAAATTCATATCTTCTCGCCACCGTGTAATATCCTCTATGTAAGAACCCTTCCTGCCCAAAAGGGGCTAATATATAACTTCTGCTTACAAGTGTCAAAACATTTTCAACAATGCCAATGATGACACAGAATTGATTCAACACAAAAGTCTCCACACTCGCATATAAAACAGTGTATGGCAGTCATTAAGGCGAATTTCTCTTTAGATCTTGGGAGTGACAGGTTAAAGTATTTATTTAGGACCTGACCTCTTCTGTGTCCACTTTAGGAGGCCCCTCTTCACTCAATCCCACCATGGCTGCCGCCTTCTGCTCATCCTTGGAAACAACACAACTATTTTATCTGACTGTGAATTGTAAGTGGTGCACGGAAATTCGAGCACGTCACGCCCATACTACCAGAATTAAAATGGCTGCCAGTATCAAGTCAGCTTTACTATCGAAGTGCCACTTTAGCCTTCAAGGGCATGACGGGCTGTGCTCCCGACTAATTGACCTCTATTTTTATCAAACGTGCAGATATAAGCACGCGTACCACAAGGAGCTCTCAACAATTAAACATTCCTTTATTTAGAACTGCCACTAGCCAAAGAACATTTTATTACTCGGGCTACCTGAAAGGTAGGCCGAGTCTAGGTTTCGGTTTTCTATCTATCAGTCTATCTATCGTCATGTCACGATTATATATGCTGACGTAATGCATACAATTGAGACATTCACGAAAACGAGGCGACGCACGCCGGGTTCGCTGCTTTTTAACTCGTAAGTGCACGATTTCTGTGCCAACGTTCGCTAACTCGACATATTTCAAGCTTAAAGCCATACGATCAATGAATGCTCGCCACAACACCGTGTCCCATGTACAATGCGACGGTAGCCCGAGTATACGCCTATAGGCGTCTAGTTATAGGACAACTACCATCTGGAACTCACTAGACCTTACTTTAAAACTCAGTAAAACTATTTCAATTTTTAAAAAAGCATTGAAACGTAAATTAATTGTAGAGTTTTTCAAATTCGTGATTGTCTAAATAAGAATGTAATATTATTAATTTTAGTATACTAGTATTTAATTGTAGCATTGTACCGGATTGTCTTCGAAAATCCCCCATGGGGAAAGATAATAAAGGATGTATGTATGTATGAATGTACTGTGCCTTCTGAGTTAAGGAACACTACTACTGAGAGTAGATAAAATAGGGCAAACCTGGCACAAATCAGTGTTATTAACCTTTTTGAAGAACTCTACTGCACAGAAGCAAACTGTTCTATGCCTTGAGCAAACACTTACTTTTTATTCAAGGTTTTAATTAGGAATCATAGAAAGAGTGATAAAGTAATGAGAGACATAGACGTACGGGCATTTTTTTTGCCAGGGGGGCGGTGAACCATTTGCCCAAATATTCTCGCAAGTTTCCCAAATTTTTACAAAACAGTCGAAAAGAAACGAGGGTCAACATAGATCTGCATATGAAGTGAAATTTATTCTTACATACGAAACTATCGTATGAGCTCATAAAACATGTCAAAAGAAATAAAAAAATATCTCTCTTCAAGCAAAATAAAAATTAAACACACACACACACACACACACACACACACACACACATGCAAACCTCTTTAAAAATTGGCTTTGCCCAAATTTCTCTTGATGCCAAAAAATTCTAAGTTGCCTTTGACGAGAGAAGTACAACGTAACAGCTCCATGCCTGAATAAAAATACAGCTACAATCCACTAAAATTTACTAATAAGATCCAGCCTAGTCACAGAAGAACTCTCTAATTCCTGCATAATGAAAACCCTGTTATTGGCTCTCCCTGGTCACGTACTTGAGTAGAAATGAAATGGGTAGGTACGTGGTGTAAGCATCATATAGTGGTTCCCCGTTAGTGAATATATGGCATACATTGCTCTCCATAGCCATACACGATGCTTACACCACGTACCTACCATGAAATGCCCAGAACATGCTGACACCTTATATTTTGTTGCAAGCACTTACCAAGTTACAATGGCCTTAAAGTATAACAAGGACTTAAACAAATCTGCTTCATTACTCCTTTCCAAGAAAATGTTCATCTAGTCCAGTTTTTCATTTTCCCAGTACAGACCTTTCTTTAGTTTAGCAAACATTTAATTTCACATCTTACCTGCGCAAACTGCAGCTGCTCTGTTCGGGTAAACCGTGAACCCTTGGAGAGAGTTCCAGCACCAGAGGCTCTGTCTGAATGTAAAAAACAAAACATCAGTGTTGAACATTCTGACAGCTGAATTTTTTAATTCAACAGATATAACCAAGCCCTAGAACATTGCTAGGAGTGCTTTAAACATGTCTTAGCACCCAATAATTTCACCTGAGCAACTGCATTGGTCCTGCACTGGAATAACTTTACTTGAGTAGTGAAATAATTGCATTCTGCATAACACTAGTAATCTTGATGTAGAACAAAATGTCTTCCTCTGTCAACTTTACAAGATAACTAACATCTTTTATTTTCTGCCCTCAACAAAAAATATACAGCATGTTGACTACTTTTTCTGAGGGCACTTTATCTTGAAAAAAAAAGAAAAAGAAAAAAAAAACATAATTAGGAAAGCAATATATCTGGCAGTGTTCATCATGTGAAAACTAACCTCAGTACCTGTAAATGAGGAATGAAGACTTTTGATGCAAAGTGATAAAAAACCATAATCTCAAAAGTTACTCACCGGCAACATACTGATAATGTTATTTTGAGGACCTTTAATAAGATTAGAATCCTGATCATAATCCCAAAATGGGATTAGGATTCAAATCAGAATTCTGAATAGGAAGAGTAATACGATCCTGAAATGATCTTAATCAAGATCCTAACAGGATCTTATGAGGATCTTACTGGATCTTAATCAAAATCCTATCAGGATCTTATGACAATTTTATTGGATTAATCAAAATCCTATCAGGATCGTATGAAAATCTTATTGGATCTTAATCAAAATCCTATCAGGATCTTATGAAAATTTTATTGGATCTTCATCAAAATCCTATCAGGATATTATGAGAATCTAATTGGATCTTAATCAAGATCTCAACAGAATCTTATGAGGATACTAACTGAGATCCTATCAGGATCTTATGAGGAACCTATTCATGATCCTGGGTAAGATCTCTACCAAGGATGAATAAAAACAATAATCTGGATAACACAGCTAAAAACTGGTTGTCGCACGGTCGCCAGCGGCGAGTTAAAACTGACCAGGGCCACCAAAAGTTAAGGTTTGAATGCCCGATGTGCGACTATGCTACAGAATTTCGAAAAGTTGCAATGTAAATTATGCGAAGTACAAAGTTAAAAGTAAAACTCAACATGTAGTTTACTACTGAATTTTTAGTTCTGAAGTGGAAATTCCGAGCCGTTTTAACAGTGATTTCATGAGCGATCCACATTCACAATATATAGACGCCATTTTGATTTTGTGATTGCCACGTGACTCTGAAAAGAAAAATCGAGGGCTACTTCATTTTGGGATGGGCCACTAAGAATTCAAGGAAACTGGCCGGACTGGCCACCAAGCACTGGATTTAATTTTTAGCCCTGGGATAATGATTTTAGCCTTTAACCTACCAGACAATGATGAAACAATGTTGCTGAGGTCCGGATTTGCTGCACCATTCAGATTGCTCCTTTGCAGTTCACTTTGTAAGTGTTGCTTGATCTTCTTTTCCAAGCGCTCTTTTTTCTGAGCAAGGTACTCCTAAAACAGACATTATTTCATCATAAAAAAACAATGCTTAAGTCCTGCCAATAATATTCTACTCCATGTGAGCAGAAACTCACAAGTCTTATATAAATTATGATGGTGGACGATTATCAGCTACCTTCATCATCTGCATTTTTATATGCAGGTTAACAATCATGACAAGCTATTGCAAATATCCAGCTGCAGATGCCAATTCAATGATGACACAAGAAGGATGGCAAAATGGGGCATTTAAGTCTATCAAATAAGCACTCTGTAGTTCATTGGCTTTAAACAAGTCACCTTCAAAGTGAAAAACCAGTTTAAGAAGGCACAAAGTTTAAACTGGCAACAAAATGCTATCCAGCAATGTCAAGGAGATAGCTTTTAACCCTTTAAGCCCCAAGGGGTCTCCCTGTGACGAGTAAAATCGTCTGGCGTTAGCCAGAGTAAAATCTATAAAGACACTATTGGGGCTTAAAGGGTTAAGGAGATAGTTTTAAACTCTTTAAGCCCTGAGGGGTATCCCTGTGATGAGTAAAATCGTCTGGCGTTAGCCAGAGTAAACTTGTCTGGCATTAGCCAGAGTAAAATCTATAAAGACACTACTGGGGCTAAAGGGTTAAACATGATAATGCAAAAAGGAAGAACTTTCAGGAAAATTGAAGGCTTTAGGTAACCGATATTAATTTTAAAGAGAGAAGAGAGGGGTTACGTTCACCCCCCACCCCCTCCCCTACCCATTTCACCCTCCCTCTCACTGTACTTCAAGATGTTCCAGTGGTTAGGACAGCTTTATAAACTGTAACTCTATAAACTGAGTCCATGAATAATGCTATTTTTGCTATGGAGCAACGGTGCAACATTGTTGTACAAGCCATGGCTCCTAACCTCCTTGGACAGTTGTGATGCTAAACCACTTTGATTCCATTCATTTTCCCATTCATTAGCCAATGTGACTGCCATGGCATTAGCTTCAAGTACAGAGGGAGCAAGGTCTTGATGGCGAGGTGGCTGAAGTGTAATGAGTGGCATTGCTGTGCTGTAGTACAACTTTACATCTGCAAAATGAGAAAATATTAATAATTCATATTTTATTTGGGGGGAAAACTACAAACACAATACAGTGTAAGCTTGCGTTGAAAAGAAAGAGTGTGTTTATAAATACAGTATAATTATATTATACAGTATCCTTGGTTTTAGTCTTATACCCCGTTCTTACCAAAGCTTAATTAAACATGTTTAAATGCTACTTAGTCAAAAATAGTTTAAAATTGTTTCTTTTATATAAGCTGCTTACTGATGCTGTTGACTACACATTTAGCACAAGTAGAAAGAACATGTTAAAGTTTATTTGAAACCTGTGTAAAAGCCCGTGTTCCACATCTTAGGTTACCAAGTTTCACGTTCAAAAATCTAGTTTAACAAAACATGTTTTGTTGGTGTGAATGGGACATTACTCTCCTTTGTTTCCAAAACAAAAGAAGATTAAATTTTAATAAACTAAGCTAGAATGGAACCACAAGAAGAAAAGCCTGCCAGTTGTAAGTACCAGTATAAAAGAATCATAGCAGAGCCAGCATCAATATTTGGCAGCCTGTAAACTACAACAAACTATGTGAGTTCTATTGTACCTTTTGGTATTTTCTTGGTTAAGTCTCCGAGGTCTTTGGGGGTTCTCAATGGATGTGCATGGAACCTATGCACTGCCTTTGCTCCCTACCAATGAAGAAGACACAGCCAAGACATCTGATCAGGAAATTGTCTCATAAAATTGAAATTGGCAACAAGAACATGTTGATTCAAATTGAAGTCGAGAGGGAAATTTCAGCGTTTTGTACTCTGTCATCACTCTTCTATTGTCAATATGTAACTTCTTACAGTATCAAAACAGTCACACAAGAAACAGGAGGAATTGAAAATATTGTCACACATAGGATATTGAATTGATCTGACACCAATTCTTCCAAACAAAAACATATGGAAGTGGATAACACTACCACAACTTTATAATTACTACATAGATCTTGTAAGTTGAAAGGGAAAGAACTGACTGTGCATCTCGCAAGTCGATTATATAGAATGGTCTATGTGTATGGTTCTTTTACGGGAATTGTGGTCTCAGGACTGGGTGCAGAGGTATTGCAGTTAACAGTACCATACAGCAACATGCAGCAAGGAACATATTATTAGTGATTAGTAAATTGATTTAGAATTTGAACTGTACCTCTTTATACCACAAGCGTGGGTTTTTACCACTCCATCTGATACTGTCTTTTTTACAGAAAGATGGAGTCCAAGGTTTGGACATTTGCCTGGAAAGCTCAGCTGATATCCTGCGATTCAGCATAACAGATGAACCTAGAAGCAAAAATGTCATAAATCTGTAAATGTATATTCAATAAAAAAAATTGTAGAACAGAAACCAAAATTAAAATAATGTCTACCGGTAAGCAAACACTTAACATACCTAAAGGCTCACTGGCTGATTCAGAACTTTCTTTGGGAAGGTTTTCCACCAAAAACATAAACAACTTCCTGATATCTGCTTCATTGGAGTAAAGAAAAGTCTGATAGCCAATTTCTCCTTTGTAACCAATTTCCTGTAATGGAAGCAAAAAAGACACAAAAGCAAAAATAAACACTGTTATTGCCCTGTAGATGTCTTTCAACTCTAGGAAATGTTTTCACAAGAAGCAGTAACTTTTGTAAACTGAAAAAGTCCAGGATTACAGGAAAAATAAACCCTTGGAGCAAGGAGAATAACTAATAACAAACTCAGCTGATCCAGAAATCAAGCAAAGGATACTTTGTCAAAAAGTACATTTTACAACCACTATACTTTTCTTCCACCCTAATTCCATTACAACATAATAGCAGTTTTTGAATCACTAGTTGTTTAAAGTGCAGCCAAATCTTGCTATCAGGAACTTTTATGGGAACAAAAAACAATTCAAGATACAGTATACATGTGTAGCGAGTTTGAGATAGCTGAGTAAGACAGTGACTGAAAGCCAGTGCAAGTGAAAACAGATTCGAGTTTAAGATAGGGGCAAGCTGAAACCAAGGTATTGAGGTTTATTAATATTTCCCAATTACATAGTTTTTCCATTGTCTAACAAAGTGACAGGCCAAAAGGTGCACCACTGTCTTAACCATTAAGTTTTAAACCAGAAACCTCATAAGACTTGAAACATGCAACACATGTCTGCAGTTTGTCCAGATTCAATATTCTCCATTTGCCATATTTGCAAATTGCTTGTCCCAGTCTTTGACACTGTCCCGATTCTGGGACACAATGTACACAACATGCATTTGCAACAATGAGTTTGCCACCATGTTATGAGCAGAGGTGGGTGTTTCTTGGTAAGTCAGTAAGTATGTCATGCTATTGAAGCGAACTTGATAGTTTATTTCATTTCTCTTAATTTTCCAAATATGGTAGCTGGTAGATTAAATGTGAACAACCTGTGGTTAAAGACACTCAAAGTCAGTTATACATTTTAAGTTTTATGTGTTTCAGATTAAATTTAAAGTCCATCTTTACTAGCTTGCAGGTGTTGCCCATGAGCAGTGGTGTAAATATGTACTGAGTTTGAGTTTAGATTAGTTCTTTTTGCTTGTGAACATCTGTCATGATAGGTTAGTATACTTGGTTTGGTTTTGGTATACAACAGTCTATTGACAACCTCTTCCACAACAACATTTGACATCTGTGCCTCAGAGCTACAGCTTAAGCTTAGCTAGTAAAAGGAGAAGCCTCTCTTGCACTGACAGTGATCAAAACTGTTACTCTCAATACTGTTCATAAACTACAGTATGCCTTTACTACTTGATGTAACATCAAATTCTTTCACTTGTATCATGCAATAGTTCTCGGAGATAAGAACCAATGTTTTGGTCTTGAGAGAAAACCTGTATTACCTGACAAGCAGCAGCTAAAGTGGTTCCAAGTCGAAACCGAGAAGACATGCTTGCTGGCAACACAGCTGGTATCTGGAGTTCCTCCTTGATTGCACGAATGCATTTTGATGTAACTGCCACTATCATGGATGTAGTAAACTCCCTCAGGTTGGAAACCTCCTCAGGGATTTCACTATCAAGTTTGGAAAAAACTACTGTTTCAGGTAAATGCAAATTTCAGTACAACATTTGGCTGAATTTCTGTATCACCCCATTCTTCATTGTGCATGCTGCAGCTGAACTGTCTAGAGTAGCGCACGGTAAGATTTCCGCACAGGTCCCTACTTCATTATGCATGCTATAGTTGAATTGTCTTGGGAAGTGCGCGAAACCGAAACCGAACGGCTACAGCATGCATAATGAAGTAGGGACCTGTGAGGAAATCTTACCAAGTGCACTTGCAAACATGTTTTTGAGGGGTGAAACAGTATGGGGCAAGATTTCCGCACAGGTCCCTACTTCATTATGCATGCAGCAGATTAATTGTTATAGCAGAATGACACGGTGTGGCTACAGCATGCATAATGAAGTAGGGACCTGTGCGGAAATCATTCCCAGTATGCTTACAGCATGCGAGACTAAAAACAGGAAGATACGGAACTTTCGCTTAACGTTCTCCAACGTTGAAGGGGATATGTAGTGGACTATAAAGTTCCATTGAACAGGACGTTGGGAGCTTGTTACCAGGGCCGGGTTGTTCGAAGCAGGGTTTAGGTAACCCAGGGTTAGTACGAAATTTAAATCCATTGACACTGCTATAAATAGAGCCACACAGCCAAACCACTTTACTACTGAAGGAAACACTACGAAAAACTAGTCAAAACGTGAGTTCTCTGAATCGTAATTTTTAAGTTACATTCATTAACTAAACCCGCGGTGTAGGATCAAACTTTATCTCTTCATTGACAAAGTAATGAAACACAAAACGTAAGTCATCGACAGTGCGTCTAGCAAAACTGGAGTCCTAAGAATCGACTGAGAAATCAAGAGTCAGGAAATCCATTTCCGAGATCAAATACTCACCATCCGATCTGTCTGAAGGTGTGAATGATAATGTTGTCCACTTCGTCCATCTTGGAAAGAAAGTTGCACGGAGTTGCACGGGATCCTTCCTGCTACTCAGGGTCTTCTCGGTCACAATGCTCCGAATTACGTGAGAGGTCTGGGGTGAACCGTGTTTTGGGAAGAACGCGAGCGCGGAAAAAAGTGCAAGACGAAAATCCCCACGTCATTTTTCTCAGGTTGCCCGCCCGCTTTTTAGGGATTTCTTTCACCATTTGAAATCTTGAGACAGTGGTTCGCCTTTGTCTTATTTTTTCGTTTTCGTTTTTTATTTCGAGTGAGAGCTGCGTTTAGGTCTTGCACGTATTTTCGTGCATTTGTGGTTAAATATTTTTGCGTCTTATCCACTTATTATTGTAGTACAGCGGAGCAGGGTTAGCACAGTGATGTGAGCGCTCGCCTCCCACCAGAATTTATTAGAATTATTATTATTACTAATAGTAGTAGTAGTAGTAGTAGTAATACTAGTAGTATTAGTAGTCAGTTAGTAGCAGTAGTAGCAGTAGCAGTAGCAGCAGCAGTAGCAGTAGTAGTAGTAGCAGTAGCAGTAGCAGTAGCAGTAGTAGTAGTAGTAGTAGTAGTAGTAGTAGTAGTAGTACTAGTAGTAGTAGTAGTACTAGTAGTAGTAGTAGTAGTAGCAGTAGTAGCAGTAGTAGCAGTAGTAGCAGTAGTAGCAGTAGTAGTAGTAGTAGTAGTAGTAGTAGTAGTAGTAGTAGTAGTAGTAGTAGTAGTAGTAGTAGTAGTAGTAGTAGTAGTAGTAGTAGTAGTAGTAGTGAGTAGTAGTGATAGTAGTAGTAATAGTAGTAGTAGTAGTAGTAGTAGCAGTAGCAGTAGCAGTAGCAGTAGCAGTAGCAGTGGCAGTGGTAGTGGCAGTGGTAGTGATATTGGTAGTGGTAGTGGTAGTGATATTGGTAGTGGTAGTGGTAGTGATATTGGTAGTGGTAGTGGTAGTGATATTGGTAGTGGTAGTGGTAGAACTACAATGCAATAAATGGCTCAATGGTGCAAAATTTTATTTTTAAATAACTCCCATACTTAATTACATTGAATCTGCGGTGACGTATAGCGCAATGACCGGTCAACCTCGTTCCCAGGGCTTTTCCCTAGAAAAAAATATGGCGGACGGGAAAAGGCCCTGGCATCGGCTGGTCACGTGTTCATTTTACACCCTGAAATCCTGGGTGTAATAAATTAGCGCTTTGCATATTCAAAAAGCTAAAGCAAGATGGCGGAGAAGCGTGAAACTACGCCTCGAGAAATATCTGTGCTGAAACTACTTGGATCGGCTTTAAATCGTTGTAGCTTTCCTTCGTTTTGTTTGAAAGCCACTTCAAGTGAAGTGTTTTGAATATTTACTAAAAGGGGAAGATGTTGTTGCCGTTCTACCCACTGGTTTCGGCAAGTCTCTCCTATTTCAGCTGCTACCGGATTTTTTGCCTGTGAAGGCGGACAAGAATATAGTGATAGTTTTTGTCCTTTGAACCCCATCATAGAGGACCAACTTAAGGTGCTGCAGGATAGAGGAATCACTGCCGATGTTCTTCAGCTATTCTGAGACGAGCCGGAAGCGACCGACAGTTTATTTCATTCAGACGAATTAAAGAAAGCAAGGCTAGTGGATCGTTAAAAAATCCCAGTGCGAACCTACTGAATGGAGATATCCAGATTATGTTTACAAAGTTGTGACAGGCCTACACGACTCCCGCTGTTCGCAAGTGTGGTTTCTTTGCCTTTAGAGTTTGCATCTCACGAGCATGTCCTTGAGCGATCTTTCTCATTTGTACAAGATGATGGGAGGCTCTTTGTATATCTCACGTAGTAAAGGTTGATCCTGTACTAAATGCCATTTGTTCAATGAGATTTTCTTTAAATTAGGCAACGCTGGGTGGTATCGTGTGACAAAAGGAAGAATTATATTGTGCGTTCTTTTATTTTTTTGAAGAGCCGCCTTTCTCTCTTCGAATTTCACTTCGGAGAGGACTTTATTTACCAGAGTATCTGGATAACCTCTCGCGTAAAGGCGCGATGTGAATGCTTCAATATTCTCTTCAAAAGTATTTTTTGAAGACTTAGTTCGAAGCGGCCTAAGAGCTTCGCCTTTGATGAAACCTTTACTACGGTGGCCCACAGGGGACGTGCCGCAAATAAAAAAGTTGCTGCAATTTTAAAAAAGTTGCTGCAATTTTAAAAACGTTGCTGCAATTTTAAAAAAGTTGCTGCAATTTTGAAAACGTTGCTGCAATTTTAATAAACTGGTTGCTGCAATTTTACAAGAGTTCCCAGAGCCCGCGTTACCCTTGTCCAGCGGAACGGGAACGCGGGCTCTGGGAACTCTTGTAAAATTGCAGCAACCAGTTTATTAAAATTGCAGCAACGTTTTCAAAATTGCAGCAACTTTTTTAAAATTGCAGCAACGTTTTTAAAATTGCAGCAACTTTTTTAAAATTGCAGCAACTTTTTTATTTGCGGCATGTCCCCTGTGGGCCACCGTACGCTGGGCTAGAAAAATCAAGATACCACAACAAGGTGCAAAACGCACTTAGCAGGCTTTATTTTGGAGCATACCGAATAAACATGACAGTCAAGTTAAAAATGCGTTCAAAATTTACTTCTCTAAAATGATACAAACATTGCACGAACTGGAAAATTGATCTACTTTAAACACTGTTGGAAATGTCGCTAGAAGTATAAGAACCAAAGACAGTTAAAAACGTTTTAAAACGACTCGTGAATGACTCAGGAATGTCTTGTGTACGGGAAATACAATGTAAAATTACCTTTTTGTTTTGATCAGTTTAATGCGGCTCTTGCTTTTTCAAACACCACTTCTTTTGAGATGCTGAATCCGTAGCTTTTTTATTCAAATAACCGTTGCGAAAGAGAGAACGGAGCTAACTTGGCTCATAATCTTTGTTTTCCTTCTTTCCCACTGCTACCGGACAAATTCACTCATGAACTGAATTGAGCTCGTTTGAAGGAATTTCTTCTAGGGACCTTGATTCGCCTTTCAACGTCAAGAATTCTTTCAGTGAAGCGACGGGCTGTTTGGATTTGTTATTCGTATTTTTATTTTCTTGATCTTGTATGAAGTCCTCGACTGAAGCTGTATCTGCAAACCTAGAATTTCTCAAAGAAGAAGCTGAGGAAGAAGCCGTTATTGCTCACTTTTTGCCGAGTTGATGGCGCCAAAACTGATCCCACCTCTATGAACAGTGAATTGGTCGGACCACTTTTTTTCACTAGTGAAGAAAATGGTCCAACCAATCAAATTGCTTCTAGTTTTTTACAGACTATTTTTCTCACACAGATTTATAAGGAGTAAATCTCAGTACCTATGGAATAAAATCCGTTTCTTCAGCAAAACATTGTAGACTGCTGTAGACTGCTGGCTGTAGGTTGTGTAGCCGCGGCAAGCCGCGAAAAGCGCGCGAAAAACAAAGCCTCCTTTCGGTTTAAGACCTTCTAAATATCCCAGATGACTATGGCCGCCATGTTGGGGCAACATCGTCGTCGTCGTCGTCGTCGTCGTCGTCGTCGCTAGGCGCACGCGCCCGCGAGCCATGCCGCTAGTCACGGTGACCATGAAAACTCAAACGCATGGTTTTCTCAATTTCTATCCTCGCACGGTAGTTATGGGGCTCCGCTCTGCGGCTCTTCGAGCCGCTGTGGAGCTCCGCTAAAACCCTTAAGAACTCTCTGCTCAATTGTTATTCAAATCAATTATATACCTTGGCGCATGAAGAAACAATTTTTATAAAAAATATATATTTTTAATTCTGTCTGTAACTGTATTTCACTGTAGGGGTCATCCGCTAGATTAGCTTTTGCTATTTGGATGATTCCAACTCGCTCCCTATTTTGTTGCTATATTTTCTTCTTTTATTCCTTGGCTGTACTCTGTTTAGTTGCCTATGTAAATTTGACCTATATATCATGTAAAACTGAGCTGAGTTAAATAAATCATCCATCATCTTGTTCCCGCTTGAAAAACAGTTACTGTATCTATATAGTCGGTATGCCGAGTTTTTTATTACTGATTTAGAAACAAATATTGCTCGAGAAGACCAGAGACCTTCTTGAACGTTTTCTATATATGGAGCTTGAAAACGTAAGCCCGAGGAGAAAGAAGACGAAGGAACGAAATTACTCAACGATTTTCTCTATTTTTATATATTTGTTTTCACTATTAAAAAACACGTTATATGGACTTAAGTGGTCACCGAGATTACTCTAACGCAATATTGTACAATTTTGTCGGTATTTTCAAGTTTCTTTGTGATTAGCGTATACAAATGAAAGCTCCAAAAATCAGTAGAAGTTCTTGAATGCTATGATTCATGAAATAAACTGTGGCGAAAGCGATTTTTATTACTTCATACCGACAGTCTTTGTAAATAATTTCAGTGTGAATATGTTTTGCTTACTCACAAAACTAACCGGCAAATTTCCTCATTCCTGCACAAGTCGGTTTTCATAGAATCGCGAGCGAGTGGGTTTAGTGGGCTCCATTAACTTTTAATGTTGGTACGGGCAAGTGTGACACTGTATTCCACCACAAGGTTCACTATCCACGTGTTTTCCCGCAGGTGCCAAAAATTTTCCCTGCTTTTCAGTCACAAAGGCCAGCCTTCGTTCCCTGATTGGTTCCTCGCTTCAACGACAAAAAATTCAATGAAATATCCTTTGTTGTGAAACCCGAATCAGTAGGATCAAAATATCACAGTTTGGAAAGGTAAATTTCAAACATAACCATCAACAAAATCCAAAACCAGTTCTTGAACGAACGGAATCGAGCACATCGTCACACCGTGCTTTCTCAGGTAAGCGATTCCAGATTTTGGGGTTCATTGATTAAACCATCTACACTCTAAATGCTATTGAACTGTAACACTGTAAGCCCAAATTCAGTGTAAATAGTCTATTATCTACAGAGAAACAAACTGCTACGAAGACAGAATTACAAAGCTCATTGTAACTAATTTCCTTGGCAGACAATTGATGCGAATCATGTTCGATATCAACTTCCGCCTCTCCAAGTTTTAAACCCTGAAATTCTATTACGCTTCCTAATAAAAGCGATGCCCGTTTGGCCAATTATCAAAGGCTGCTGCAACTGCCATAACTGTTGCTATAATGTTAAGCAAAATGTAAACAAATGCACTCGGTGGTTGTCGTGAAATGTATCAATTTAAGATCGTGGGACGATCGGATTCAATGATCTGTGGAGTAATCATTGAAGGACAATAATGGAAGGTGTTAAGGTAAAAAATCGCGCTTTCTATATTTACCACGCCTCGAAAAAAGTCCTGGCTAAAAATCCTGCTTGTCGGGCCAATATATCCACTAATAGTTGGCTCTGAGGCTTTGAGTCATTCAAATGAAAAGATTTTTGTCGACGAACCTCAGTGTCTTTTTGTCTGCCTTGTTCCCCAAGGCTTCAAGTCAGAATTTTGATATTTAAATTGGTCTAATTTGCTTAATTTCTATTCTCAAACGTATTTCAATATTATTGGAAAATAGTATTGCGCCAGTAGCAAGTCTGTATTACTTTGCTGTTCTTCTGCTCCAAATTCTGAACAAAAAAAATAATATTTGGAAGTCACTTCTTGCGTCGCCTCGTAAACCGACCAGTGGTAATGGCTGATTATTTCAGAGCACGGTAGCGGGCTCAGAGAATCAATTTGTCGCCAATTTGACGGCTTAGCGCGCTTTTGTTTACGCGTAAACAAAAGCGCGCCCGCACAAGAGTGTTGTCTCTTTGTGCCGGCATATAATTCATGGTAAACCACCAAATATAGTGTTTACAGGGGTATACAAGGGTTTACAAGAATATATCCTTGTAAACCCTTGTATACCCCTGTAACCACTATATATGGTGACTATATGGTGGCCTACCATGAATTATATGCCCTTTGTGCCTCCTTAATTTCCTGTCGTTTTGCTGCTCAAAACGAACACAAAACAGCCAAATCTGCAGGTTAAGATCAAACCCGACGGCGATCGATGCGCAATTTCTCCTTAAAAAACCAGTACAATGTCAAGTCAACAGATGATGAGAACTTAGAAATTTATCAACTCCAAGATAATGGATTGACCTGATGCCATATTCTCTAAGCTACCGTGTAAAGAGGCTTTGCGCACTCACTAAGGAGAATTAATGCTTATATATTAGGATTGAAGGGGTTGAGCACACTCCCAAATCAGGCCAGAGATCCTTAAGCAAAATAAAAGAAGAGGTAGTCTAGGACTATATGGTGTGCACTATATTTTATAGTAAGATTTGTCAAGTGATAATGCACCACGTTTTTCAATTTCTAAAATTGACTTGAAAAGTCATTGTTGTTAAGTTTTAAATTTGGTCTCTGAGATAATTGGGTCTGTCGTGTGGGTGCATAATAAACTAGTCCGAACGCTTGAACTCCCAGCATCCCTCGCGCGTCACGTTTTCACTCTTACTTAAACATCCCAATGGCTACCAGCCTTCTGTCTCGTAGCCACAAAAATAAAAGTACATAAGTTTAAAGTGATATAAAACATCAAAACATGTTTAAAATTCCAAATTTAATTAATTTTCATAAACAAAAGAATGGGCTTTCTTGGCTGTTTGTTTTGTCCGTCTGTTGGGCACGCCGTGAATACTTTAAAATATGCCTAACATTTTCACGGTTACGAGAATCCAAAGGACTTAATAGATCAATTGTCTAACGGATTCTCAACAACTCATCATTTCGATCTCTTCTGGTTCAAAATGGATTAAAGACATGTAGGATAGATTGACTTGAGCCGACCATACATTTACTCCTGAATAGAACATTTTGGACTAATAAAAAGAAATATTTCAAATCGTGGAGTTTTGCCTAGAAACGGGGGTCAATAAAAGATGTTATACGAATATAAAATAGGTTATGCGTATAAAATAGGTTATGCGTAAAAAAAAATAGGGTTGATACGCATTCAGTACAGAGTGGTTTTGAAGGCCATGCTCGATTCTCTGCGTTAAGTGGTATTGTTGCTGACAACATCCCGGTATCCTTTGCGTTCTAATTGGTTCATCGCGCTGTATTTATCTATTGCGATTGCCTGATTAGGTAGGTACCTTTAGTCTGGTGACAAGACATTCAATACCGCACTTTGCATAATGTAATCGCTTAAAGATTTATCAAATTAAGCGGCTGAAGATTTATCCTCATTTGTCACCTAGCAGAAAGCGATTTTTCTTGAAGAGTGTGTGGTCTCTCATGTTTATGTACAGCTGTTAGCTTTGGAGTGTTCTCTTTGTAGATGGTCAAGACATGTCTGGTGCAGCTTCCCATCGCTTCAATCACGGTTAAAGCCCTTGTGTTTCAACTTTGCTCACGAACGGCCTCCCACACGAGAGTTAGTTGGTGAGTGATAAAACTTTATGTTATCTTATGTTTTTGTATTATTTATATATCCCTAGAGGAGCTGGGGTGAAGAAGGCTATTGGGTCGGTGATCGCAGATTTTTGCGATAAATCAAGCAAAGTTGCTGGTTTGAAAAATCCCGTCGATTGCTGATCCACTGAAAATGTTTGCCTGGATTTAGGAATTTTGATTATAGAATTTTGGAGCCTTGATCGGATTATTTTCGGTCAATCTCAGTTAGTGTTATTTCCGGGAAGCCATTGCTCCTGCGTCCGACGAACTTTTTTCAGTTTCAATTTTTCATCTCGGCATAAAATATCTCACGAGATATTTTTACCCAGATGACGAACCCGGCCCTCGACTCATTTTTCATCGCATCGGCGAATTTTCACACGCCTAAATAATCCTCCCTTTGCATGAAAGGCGCAAAATTAAAGTCTTGCGAAATAAACGTTCTAGCGGATATTAACTGTGCGAGATTTAATACCCTGATATATAATTCTTTGATCAATTTCAATGTCAGTTTACTACATAAGGGAAAGCGCTACGCTATCAAAGGATGGGAAGGGTGAGACAGCTCTCCCTCCAAAGGATCCTCCATTGTAAGCGGAATTCGACGGTGTCTTTCAGTACTTCTGAAAGACTCTTCGTTGTTGCCTTAAAGGAACATGACAAATTGTTCCAAGATTTTTCTTGCTATATGTTTTTGTTCAGTGTAATGGAGATTATTGCTATGGAAAATTAAAATTAGTCGTCCCAATCCTGAGAATAACTGTTTTTGTGATTTAGTTGTCTTATAATGCAACTTTGGGACCATGAAATCACGAAATTGAAATCCCGCGACACATACCCGTTCCATTTTCGCGAGACTAAGTTCTCGCGAAAATGAGTAACAGTGAAGTAAACATGGACAGGGTAATGGGTTCCTGTCACGTTTATTCGTAACACTGATTCGATAAGTCTGAGAAAACTCAATTAAGCGGACCCCAAATTTAAATGGACACCCTTAGTCCGCTACCCAATATACAATACAACTAGTCATAGTTGTCACTAAATCTGCCCCCGACTTTGTAAAAACTGAATGAAGACTGCATGTGGTTGTCCAATTATTTGTTATGAACCTTTGAAATGTAGTTTTCGTGTGAGAGTTTGCGAGTGCAAATTCCTTGTTGTGTTTGTGTTTTGTCAATTATCACACTTTGTTTCTTGGGTTAATGGAAATCCTCATACATATCGTGTTTAGGATGGGTTTACATTATAGCTTGGAATGAAATAAGAAAGCTTGGAATGAAATCGTAACGACTCGTTGCCAAACTTGCCAAACCCAATTTGCGCGGTTGCTGAGCCAGGCGCACATGCTGAAAATTAACCGGGACCACCGTGCGCGCCTATTTTCGTCTAATCGAGAAAATTTTCGCATACTAACACTACGACCATACGATACTTCTTATTTACGCGGGGAACATTAGGGTGCCTCCTCGGGTTCCGGCCTCTGGGCCGGAACCCTGCGGGGGCAATTACAATACTTTATTTATACACGTGACACCAAGGAGTTCCTAAATGCTCGTTAACACGTGTACGTGTGCATGACATATGAAACCAGAGGTTGAGATAGACCACTACACCGAGAACTACGTCCCCTACTCTTTTCGAACAGTGTGTGGGTTCTTTAAAGTCCCACAGATTATAAGGAACAAGTGTGGTGAGACGGGACCTACATTTTAATCGTCCTTATCCGAGAAGACTAGAAAGCCTAACCGTTTGGGAATGTCATTACAAAGGCAGCACTTTCTCTTCAATTACATTTTAAGACCCTGAGTGTTGCTCTGGCTGGAGTTTGAATCCGCAACCTCCCACACGGCAACCTCCCACACGGCAACCTCGTTCCCAGGGCCTCTCCTACTCGGTCTCCGTGGCGAGAGAGAAGTGTCTCTCTTTCTCTTTCTCTCGCCCCGTGGGTCCAGTAAGAGAGGACCTGGGAACGAGGTTGTCCGCACGATAGTCCAGTGCTCTACCAACTGAGCCAACTGGTCGGTGTCTTGTTATTCATTACCTCTATAACAATAAGTGTCTTGGTAAACCCCTCTGCAGCGAACAACTCTATTGAGCGGATGCATACACTGAACTGGATTATCTTTTCGTAATATCTATTCATAAAAACCTCAGTTAAGTTGACTCCGGACTGAATTTACTATTTAGCACTGGATTACGCCAATGAGCAATTCGATTGAATGTTGATAAATTCATTAATATTTATATGTCAATAAAGTGTCTATTACACCAACACCACCTGACTACTGTATCATCCACGATCAAAGTTTTCCTATTAGAGATGGACCATTTTATTTTCGAGGGAGGAGGTTGGGCAATTTTGGCGCGTCATGAATTTTTTTCCCCTCCGGACCGTGCAAGAATTTTTTTTAGAACCTTGGCATTTTTAGCACCTTTTTTACCTATGGCCAACTGTGCATGAATTTTTTTTCTATATTTTTGCTGTGCAGGAATTTGTTTTGGTAATTGCCCAACTCCTCCGTCAACAATAACATGGGCCATTCCTTAGTAAAAATGCAAATGTGACAATCTAAAAATAATCATTTTTATCTTAACGGTGTAAACTTAAGGCATTTTAATAAACCCTTTATTGACCAGCTTGTTCTGACAAGATGGCTGGGATATTGGCCTGGTTCCTTTTTTTTGCGTTTTCATTGGCCTTTGACTCGATCCATAATTTAAACAGGCAGTCGATGCCTTCATGTCGTTATTTTTTGCATTTCTGGCTGGCGTCGCGCAGAACACACTCGTTCAGGGGGTGTTTATATGAGAAAGTCCGCCCCGGTGCCAGTTTCATACCGGGATGACTGTTTTGATTTCCTTTTCTTGCTTACATGATGGCTATCAAATAAAAGAGAGTATCGAATTAATTTAAAAATATGCATGCTCTACCAGTACACTAAAATGCCGATTTCATACCGAATCGAGGGGTCGTTGTTCAGTTACATGATGCCAGTGCAAAACTTCGTAGCTGAATGAGATTTTCGCCGTATGTTGAGCAGACTGTTACCTTTTTATAAGATACCATCAGGTGCTGATGGTCTGTTATCAATAGGTAACAGTGTTGATGTATCGTTCAAGACGTATTACGAAGGGTAGTTCGTCAAGACGCATAGTACGTCACGTGCCCGTCTTTATACTAGAGACGCATAACCAGACGAACTACGAGTGTTTGCCCAAGTTCGGCCAGACGGATAATGCGTCCCCTAGAATAAAAGCGGCCATTTACCATTCTTTGTAGTAGTATATTCTTCGCTCATCCCTCTACACACTCGGTAAACTTTCTTTGTTTCACGCAATAAGTTAATCTATACCTACTAACACAAATGCTTCTAAGTATTGTTTAATTATTTTACAACTTAAAGAAATTGAACCTTATCATAATAATCAATTATGAGTCAAACACAAAATATAATGGATCAACCAATACCCGTGATTGGTGTATCTATTCTAGTGCCAACTCCATATGTTGAGCCCGCGACCAGCCAAAGCATTACGTGATTAACCCAGGGGATTAACTAATAGAATGGCCGAATCTACTGAACAGAGAGAGCTTCGAAGGTTTACTGGTTAGCTCCTATCCCACGTGCCTCCTCCCATACAGACAACAGTAAATACTCGAGTACAAAAGCTGAAGGAGCAAGTTAATAAAAAGCGATAAACGGCGATAAAAAGCTATCTTAAAACTTATCGTATTAATGGTGATAGTGGTGTTGCAGAGTCATTTATTGAAAAAATTAAGTTAAATGTTATTAATATCATGCGAAAGATGGAAAAACCCGTTAGGTTCAAGTTTATCTTACAGTACAAATTTAAACTAGATATTCCTACTTCTAACGAGCCCAATTAAGGAAACTTATGCTCATTTCAGTCGGACTATTAACCGGATATTATTGAAAATGTGTTCGGTGATATTCTTAAAAAAATACTACAATTTGAAGCAGAGGGTACTGGATGGCATTTTGTAAGCGTTGAAACTTTCGATATTCATACAGTAAAATCAGATCGGAAGCTCATATATTCCATTACCAAAATAAATAGTTGGTAAGAAAGCTGTAATTAACGTTAAGAACGAGCGGGATAATGAGCGTTTTAAACGGGCCGTAACATCTGATAAATAGCACCATCGTATTGAAAGGCTCTTTTGTTACTGCTGCTTAAACTCGTTCTGGTGTAAGAGTGCATTAGATAAACACGGTGAGTATTGCTCTAAATACGATATTGTTAATGTGCAAATGCCAGTCAATAAGGACGGCAGCCCGCAATATATTTATTTTAAAAACTGTCTTTGGAAGATGCGCGTTCCATTTGTAATATGTGCGGATTTTGAGTGCTTTACAGAAAATATAGACGTTGCAGTTCAATTTAATTTCTTGGTTTAAATGTTATTTTCCTTTGTTTTTTTTTTTGCTATGATAATGTATGATAATGAGTTTGAAACAAAGGAAAATAAAATTTAAACCGAGGGTAAAATTGAACCACAACACAGACACCTGCGAACCAGATAGTAAAAAAAGCGTTACGCAAAAATATTAAAAGCATATACCATCCAGAGTTTGTTATCTTATTAACCGTATTGATGATGATATCTGTCAGCCCACACTAGTCACACAGCTGAATCACCCGACGATGATATAGCTTAAGTGTTTGCCCAATCTTTGGAGCGAAATAGTAGACGAATTTACGAACAAATAAAATACCCTAAGAAAGTCTCTATGACTCCAGAGGATAAGATAAATTATGATAATGCTACGAACTGCCACGCCTGCGAAGGCGAGTTAGGCGAAGGCAAAGTATTGGGATGATCACTGTCATCTTACAGGTAAGTACAGAGGTGCAATTGAAATTATAAGATTCCTAATTTCTTCCCCGTTATATTTCATAATCTTACTGGGTATCATTCTCACCTGTTCATAAAACGGCTAAATTTATCTCAAGACACACCGGTCTCTTCACTGAGATAAGAGGTGGGTTTATAGACTGTATAGCTAATAATGAGGAGAAATATATTCCATTCTCAAAGCAAATTATAATATACATATATATTAAAAACGGTAAAACAGTCACCGTTTGTCGTTATTTAAGGTTCATAGACAGCTTTAGATTCATGGCTACCGGTCTAGTTAAGTAAGTAAATAATTTACCGCGTGATAAATTCATTAACACTGAGACCGTTTTCCAAGATCTGATACAATTAGAATTAGTACTAAGAAAAGGCGTGTTTCCATATGAGTGGTTTAATAGATATGACAAGCTAAATGCCACTGAATTACCACCAAAGGAAGCATTCTATTCCAAGTTAACAGGCGAAGAAATTGCAGGTGAGGATTAGTTATATGTTAAAAAGTTATGGGTTACATTTGGTATGAAGTCAGTTAGAGAATTCCATAACCATTATCAAACCACAGATGTATTATTATTAGCTGATGTATTGAGAATTTCAGGGATGTCTGTCTACATAAATATGGACTGGTCCACTATGGTATTACACGGCACCTAGCCGAGCATGGGACGCCTGCTTGAAAATAACTGGAGTACAACAAGAGCTACTAACTAATCCAGACATGCTGCTTATGATAGAAGAAAGTACTAAGGTTGGCTTTCTATGATAAGTAACCGTTACGGTAAAGCTAACAACCTGTACACGAAAGAGTATGATCCATCAGAGCTAACTAAATACATGTATATCATATATCTACTATGCTAACAACTTATATGGCTGGGCAATGAGTAAGAACCGCTACCAACGCTCGGTATGAGAATTTGCTTGAAAGTCGTATTTTCGGATTGCAAGTATAATTCCAATGTTTATATATACGGTAGGAAGCATTATATATGTCAAACAATGTTTATATATACGGTACGAAGTATTATATATTCCAAACAATGTTTATATATGATGCAAATGAATATATGAAAGACCATATATTTGAACTGCGGATTAATATGTAATGACATTAATTGATCATCGCAGTTATGCACACGACTTAAGCAGCTGTGAAATTAAAGCCTGAAAAAAACTCAGGCCTGAACGGGATGTTTATATATACGGTAGGAAGTATTGTATATGTCAAACAATGTTTATGTATACCGCTAGAAGTATCATATATTTCAAACAATGTTTATTTATGTCGAAAAAGTATTAAAATTAGGCATAGAAGTATTTTTGTCTAGTTTGGCGCGCCATAGCACGGGTTTAGATGGTTGAATGAAGAGGAGCTCGCTAACTGGGAAAAAAATCCATGATGCATTCTTGAGTTTGATTTAAATTGCCAGTGGGAGCTTCATGATCTACGGTAGGTACGTGGTGTAAGCATCATATAGTGGTTCCCCGTTAGTGAATATATGGCATACATTGCTCTCTATAGCCATACACGATGCTTACACCACGTACCTACCTGATCTACACAATGCCTGATTATCCATTGGCTCCAGAGCATGTGCAAGTCGGTAACGTATCAAAGATTATACCAAACGTACGTGATAAAACCAAGTATGCATTACATCGAAAGAATCTGAAACAATGCCTAAGAAAGGGGTTAAAATTAACTAAAATACAGAGAGGTTTTACATTCAGTGAATCAGCCTGGATGAAGCCTTATATCGATAAAAAAATACAGATCTAAGAGCGAAAGGACAGGTTAGTTGATGGCCAATCAGTGACAATTTTGTTATAGTTATGATTAGGTTGCATTATCCGCCGAAGATGATAAGCGTATTTTATTACCTTTACGACTAATTACTATGACCATCAATTCATCTATTAATGTCTATATTTAAACCGGCGTTCGGGATAACGCCGGTTGCCTGTGTAGTTGCGTTCCTTAATCCACTGAACCTGGTACTAAAATGCTTTTTGAAGATTTTGCTGGACATTTAGATTCGGAAACTCGTAAGAAATTCATAAAGCTGCTAAGATCTGAAAAGCATTCAAGACTATGTTTATGTGAATGGCATCCGTACCCATGCTATTAAGAAATTCCTACCGTTAGAGTTTAAACTGAAGATGTCAGTCGTTGAAGAGTATATGGAAGCGCCAGATACTAAGCCGATATAATGAATCCCCGGAAGATTAAAAAAAAGCTGAACAAGTATACTTTTTTTTGAGAGAGAAATGATTGTGGCATAAGGCTTTGTTTTGGCTAGACTGTGCTAGTGACCTCAGTTTCTGGAAAACAGCTACTCTAGGATAGGAGTGATTTGGGGGGTTTACTCTAGTATAGGGTAGCAAAATTCAGTTGAACCAGCTCTGGTATAAGCTAAGGGTTCCAGGATTCCAGCGGCACATCCCCACCCAGAAATTCCTAAAGAACCCCCCCCCCCCCCCGAGAGAGAATACCAAGAAAATTGTAGAAATACTGAGCCTACTACTTAAAGATTACTGGTTAGTTAGGTACAGGAGATGTCAGAAGAGACAGAGCAAATTACTCGAGATCCGCCGCCAGTCAATGCGGAAAAGAAAAAGGACCCTAAAATGGCGGAAGCAGGACGAGTCAGACATGACAAAGCTATGGAAAAATACGAACATGATCATATGTTTTATTACATCCATTTTGAAGTCACAGCTGATCTCTGCAATTTGATTGGCCCAAAGCAGTGTTATTTGTATAGGTAATCACATGATTTCGAGTGCAATTTGGGATAAATCAGCACGAGTACATTTTTCAAAGGCTAAGCAAATTGCACGAGCCCGTAGGGCGAGTGCAATTTGTAGTCTTTGAAAAATTTACGAGTGCTGATTTATCCCAAATTGCACGAGACAAATCATGTGATTACTTGTTAATAATATGCATGCAAAAATTTTATTTCAGCTTTCTGCACTCAATTTCAATTTTCTGCACTGTTTGGGATTAATTGACGTGCTCTCAGCCAATGAGTATGCTGAAATTTTTGCATGTATATTATTAATTCACAAATTGCACCATTTTGTGCTCTAAATCGCATCATTTTCAAAAAGTTACTCTTTTTCAAAAACCGAGCTTCCTGAAGTGGATAAATAAATAAGTAGTATTGACAAAAAACTGTGTGATTTCAAAATGGGTGCAATAAAATGGTGATTGAACTTCGTGTCGTGCAATTTTGGTCTGAAATGGCATACTTGTGATTTCAAATCGAACTCGCGCTGCGCACTCGTTCGATATTTGAAATCACGCGTATGATTTCAGACCTAATAATATACATGCAAAAAGTCTTTCTTTTAGCAGTGGAACACAACTTCGATTCGAACTTCCCAAGTTGATTGTCTAATTCGCCGCGTAATTGGCTACTTCGTAACCTAGTACCCAACTTCGCAACGAACTTCGCAACTCAGCGCGGAAAAGTAATGTGAAATCAACTGTAATATATTGAATCTTTATTAGATTACCTACTAAAAGTAGAGATTATATATGCCAGACTTTTGTAATATCTTTTATATAATATCTCTTGGTTTCAGAACTGTTTTCACGTGTCTGCGAAAATCTGAAAAATAATTTTTCTCTTCAATTACCCGGCAGAAGAATCCTGAAATAGGATTTCCTTAATCGATTAAGTTTTTAAGAAATAACGATCTAAAAGGACATACAAATGCATTTATTTGCACGCACCGATCTTGGCCTTAGGCCAGAGACGTCATCCTATTGTGACGTCACATTCTATTGTTACGGACGGACTCGCTTAGCGCCATGACAAAGTGGTACTCCGTAGGACGGAGTAACCACAAACATTCGTGCAGAGGGGTTCACCTGAAAAAAAAATTCCTGCACAAGCAGTGAGCGAAAAAATAAATTCGTGCAAGCTAAAAATTCCCCACCCCCCCCCCTATAACTTTTCTAATGGTCCGTCCCTAATATTGAAAAATACCGCTCCAGATATCGGAGAGCTTCGTATTCAGATTCGGAAGGAGATGTTAGAAGAAATATCAAAGAACGTAAAATGAGAATATCTTTCGCCGAGCGGTCCCCGGTAGGATTTGTTTATGAGATTGTGTGTTTCAATTCTTAAAAATATCTTACCTTCAAACATTAAAGATGAGTAGTTTACTACTTTATGAATGCAACAAGCGATACCCAAATGCTGATATGACAAAGTTTAAATTCGTTATGGACAATTATGGAGGATGTCGCGTTCCCGATGCCGCAGACACGTGGTGTTGTGCACCGGAGTTCGCCAGTTTAACCTAAGTGATGTACTTTAGACTGGTAGTAAGGGTTAGGTCACTTTATTTGACGCAAGCTTTATACAGCAGAAGCGGTACAGTACAAGCGGTACACCACAAGCGGTAAAAACTATAGAATGGAGCACATGATAGTTCGGAATAAGAAAAACGAAAAACTACGAATTGAACAAACGTAACCAGAAATTGAAAGTGAACGAGGAAGAATGTTACAAGCGTGACTTACGTCGGATCTTGACTCCAGGGGCAGAGAACTGCTAACTCCTATAAACTCCGGGTGAAAACTCTTATAACTCCGCTCAAGTGGCTCCTAGATCGTTTCGCTACAACGACTCCTCGCAACTGAAAATTACGTGCTAATAGCAGGGAATTTGGTTCGTACTCTTTGACGTACGGGAAATAGAAATGAACGGTGTTTTGTGTACCTAGCTCCAAACGGATACCGGCTGATCACGGAATAAAAATTGAACAAAGCACGCTAACATAATCAATAAACAGTCTTTGATAGATTCTAAGTGTCTTTGTGCTAAAGGCAAGCACGTTTCATACAAAAAATATCAGAGTTCATTTCCGTAAACGTGACAGAGGACCTATCTACTGGAAATATAATAGGCTTACCGTTATGAGTTATGATGACTTATCTGGTAAGACTTGGACTGAAGATATTAGCTCGGAATTGAAGGTTAAATTAGATAAGGTATTATCTCAGAATCAAAGGATATTGCTGGTAACAATTCTTTCCCTGGTAGTTTAAAATTAACTGATAAAAAATATCCTCCTACCAGCCGTAAGTTTCCGATAGTTGGCCTATGTCATCACCGAGTTGTTAACAAAGTTGGATATTAGTTCGTATAGTTTGATCGTCCGGGTGAGGGTAGTTCTGAAAAGAACTGTTGTTGGTGACCGACGTTTCGACAACCTGAGCGGAAGTCATCTTCAGAGTCAAGTGAATAGTGAGACGATGATGTTATAAATCTGGTCTGTTAAACGTGATTGGTCAGTTTAGCCATGATGGTATTGGCTGAAAGACTCGTGTAAAGTTTGTTACCAGTCATTGGTCGGTTTCGATGTATGTGACGCCCAAACAAAAGTTTATTTATTTTCAGGCTTTAATTCACAGCTGCTTAAGTTGTGTGCATAACTGTGATGATCAATTAATGTCATTACATATTAATCCGCAGTTCAAATATATGGTCTTTCATATATTCATTTGCATCATTCTTCTTCATCTACGGGTATATTACAAACTCACAATATGACCAGCTCCCAGTTGGCTTGATAGCTCAGTTGGTAGAGCACTGTTCCGGTATCGCAGAGGTCATGGGTTCGAATCCCGTTCAGGCCTGAGTTCTTTTTCAGGCTTTAATTTCACAGCTGCTTAAGTTGTGTGCATAACTGTGATGATCAATTAATGTCATTAAAAGTTTACAGTGGATATGCGAGATATTTTCCGGTCAGTAGTTGTGACTTTCAGAACTACTCGACAAAGTAAACGATGGTTAAATGGTCCTGACTTTAACTACTGGTCTCAACAATTAAACTTTGCCTCTTGGCGTACATACATAGAGGATATTACATTGCCGCGCGGAGATACGAAATTTATCTTCGAGTGTTGAAAAATATTTCACGAGTGAGCGCAGCGAACGAGTGAAATATTTTTTCAACACGAGAAAAGAAATTTCGTATCTCCAAGCGGCCATGTAATGTTCTGTTTATTTTATAGATACTGGTGAAATTTCCATATAAAACAACTTCGGCAAATCTTCCTGGATGTTGTACCAGCTCGGAAAAAATATCGATGTGAAAATTTGGCAGCTCATCGAGAGAGTCACCGGTAACCGTACCGCCTTCGCACCTCGAAGACATGTTTTGAATGAAATTTCAAAAGAACCGGCCGCGCGTCTGAGCGGGAAGCTCTCTTGTAATTGGCTAATCATGTTGGTAACCATGGCGACACCAATATCCTCACACGTGAAAGATAAAAATGATATCTTCACTGCGCGCGATGAAGATATGATTTTTTAGTAAAAGGAAAAATCCTGGTATTTCATCAGTATCTATATAATAAATACATATCCTTTATTTAAACACGATAAGATTTAAAGCTCAAAGCTTGTGGGGTCGTGTAAAAATGGTTACAAATGGATAAAACTGTATAAAAATAAGAATAGCAACACTTACAAAATACAACTACAATTAAAACTCTAAAAATATGCAGTAAGATTTTCACCAAGAAATAAAATGAATTTACATGAGTTACCTCTGAGTAAATTGACTATAGTTAAAAGCATTTAAGATCTTGGTAGTGCCTGGGCAGCGACTGGACCGTCTCTGCACTAAAATCAAGTTCCTCAAAATAAGCGTCCTTCTTCACTTTGCGATAAAAAGCAGTAAACTGGTCTGTAAAATGACTCGAGACAGCGTTCCAAAGAATAGCGCCTCTGTAGCTAATTGAGTTTTTTAGAAACTGCGAGTTAAAACGCGGGACGATTATGTTATTACTCCTTCTCAAGTTGTATGCAGTGCAGGGTTTATTTGTCAAGTATGAAAGAGCCGTAGGTGCTTCACCTATAAACACGCTATGGAGTAGTTTAATTAATCGAAGTTTATAATAGAGGGTTAAAGTATTCCAGTTCGAATGTTGGTAAACTTCCGCGGTAGGCATATCTCGGGGTAAGTTGTATATAATTCTGGCTGCCCTACGGTGAAGTACTTCCAGAGAATGTAGAAGCTCTGCATTAGGGCAGCCGCCCCAAACGACTAGTCCATATAGAACTGATGGTAATATTATCTTGAAGTACAAGTCCAATAGGGCGTTTCTGCTCAAGAACGAACTCCTTTTCAGGAGGTTCAGTTTGTTTACGAAGTTCTTTTTTACATCTGTAAGGTGACGTGACCAGGAAAGCCTCTCATCGATAGTAACGCCCAAAGGACGAGAGTGTTTCACCCACTCGATCCGATCCTCTCCAATAGTCACATAATTTAGCGGCCCGATGTGCTGTTTTCTTATCAACAACATAGCTTCACACTTTGCCGAGTGAGGGGTCAAAGAGTTCTCTAGGCACCAACTGTTCAGTTCCGATAAAGCTTTATTTAAAGAAGTGACAGTGTTATCAACAGTGTCCCCGATGCAATAAACTGTGGTGTCATCTGCGTACATAAAGACAGAGCCAGAGGTAACAGCACTTGGTAGGTCATTGGTGTACAAGGCAAACAACGTTGGGCCAAGTACTGATCCTTGGGGAATCCCGCAAGTGACATTTAGCACAGTTGAGTGCTGGCCGTTTACTACCGAGAATTGAGTTCGATCAGTTAGGTAGTCTGTCAGCCATGATAAAAGACAACCTTGAATTCCAAATTGAAAATTCAGCTTATGCAGTAGGATAGCATGAGATACACAGTCAAAAGCTTTTCTGAAGTCAACAAACGCCACAGCAACCACTTTATCGGCATCAATAGCTGTTCTCCAGATTTCTGACAGGTGTACAAGCAATAGTTCAGTAGAATACCCCTCACGGTTAGCCCACTGTTTGTCTGTAACCAGGTTATTTTGGAAAACATGTCGAACGACAGATTCTGATACACAAGATTCCATTATCTTGCTTGGAACACTAAGAAGTGATATTGGTCTGTAGTTATTTGTGTCAGCTTCATCATCTTTTTTATACACCGGGATCAGACGAGCTTTCTTCCAATCAGTAAAGGTTTCTCCGAGGTGAGCACAGAATGAGAATAGACCGGTCAAGGGAGAGACAATGGCAGGCTCAGCTAGTTTTAATAATTTAGGTGCAATGTCATCAGGACCCGCAGATTTATTTGGCTTAATGGATTTTAATTTACGTCGGACCGACTCTTCGCAGATGGTGATATCGGTCACAGAGGGCACTGAACAACCGATGCGATCGCTCTGGTGTGGAAAATTTCTACTAGCTCGTCCGAGTCTAGTGCCGATATTGGCAAAGAAATCATTTATTAGGTTAGCCTTTTCTACGTCGTTGACGGCAAGGCTTCCATCCTCCCTCTTTAAAGGTCCCATTCTGTTTCTTCTTACAGGATTTGTCGCTTCTGCAATTAAATTCCAGTAAGCCGCTGCAGATTTAACTTCAGCTAACTTTTCCTTGAAAAACTGCGCCTTCGCGTTTCTTATCTCAGATGTAATCTCATTTCTAACTTTCTTGTATCTTGCATAGATCTCTTGATCTTTAGTGCTAACAGCTCTCTTAAACAGCTTATACCTTAAGTTCATCTTTCGTCTGATGTCATTATTTATCCAAGGAGAAGATTGACTCCGGATCTTGACGCGCTTTGTAGGAGCATGTAAGTCACAAATATCTTTGAATAACTTGTTCCATGCCCAGAGAACATCATCCTTATCCTCAAAAACCCGAGCGACGTGAAAAGGCACAGCTGTAATATCATCCCAAAACTTTTGGCGGCGGCCGTTTGTGCTTGAGATTAATAGTTGCATATATTAGGCAATGATCAGAAATTCCCAAAGGTAGAACACCCTTACAGTTGATTAGGTCAGGCTTTGTTGTTACTATCGAATCAATTAACGTGCTTGAACCAGGTGTGATCCTGGTGGGCATATTGACAATGTTTTGCATACCGAAAAGCTGAAACAAAGTCAACAGTCTTTTAGTTTTAGGTTGAATTCCAGATCCCGTTTTGCTCTCAGTACCTTGAAGATCGCAGTTAAAGTCGCCAAGTAGGATGATAGTGTCAGACTTCATCCACGCCTTCTCGAAAACACCATATATGTCCTAAAAAAAGTTAGGGCTTTCAAGTTCCGATCTGTAAATAACTGAAAATAATGCAGAAGTAGTAGGAAATTTAACCTGAACCCAAATTGCCTCAAGATCCGTAGAGGCCAAATCTCTACGATGGGTCGTCTGCAAATATTCAGCACAATACATGATACAACCGCCTCCCTTGCATTTAGTTCTGTCTCGGCGAAAGAGCTTCATCCCATCTTTGTACAAAAAGTTATCAGAAATTAAGCCATCCAGATGCGTTTCTGTAATTGCAATAATATCAAAAGCGCAAATGGATTGTAGTACTCTTAACTCGTCGATCTTGTTGCGGATACTGCAAACGTTCAGATAAGCAATTTTTAAATCCTTTGTTGAGGAGTTAAGATGTAGGGCAGCTTGTTGGAGATAATTCTCTGCATCATCCCTAAGATTCGCTTTATCCAGCGAAGCTACGACATTAGTGCTGGACTCATTTTGAATGCTGTCCCACTCTATTAACGACTCATTGCCAGTTTTGTCGAAGAAAGAATCACTGAACTTGGGCAGGGAGCAAAAAGCACACTCCCAGTCAAGGTGATGGTTTACCAAGTAGTATTTAAAAACTTGCTTTCCTATGCCAATGCATCTTGCGTGAAACCATTGACCGCACGCGGCGCACAAAATGGCGTCTTGATTGCTTCGGACAGACCTTTGACATTCACCACAAGGGAACTTTATGGCCGTCCGAGATGGGCCAGGGTTTGGATGAACATCACCAGAGAGCTTCTTTAGTTGGAATGAACATGTTCCTGACACGTCGTAGGGAACTTGGCACTTCATAAACGCTCTGTTCGTTCTTCTTTTAGGAACTGCTGAGAAGCTCGGAGGTAAAATAAAAGCTCTGTCAGATTCTATCGTCGTTCCAGTTGCTTTCAAATGCAAGCACAAATAATGGTAGCCAAATTTGTAGTATTCACCATCGTTAGCAGATAAAAGAAGTAGATAGGTGGTGAGAACAAGCGAAATTACGCTGGAGCATAAGACGACACGTCTTTCCGCCATGACAGTTCACTACTCTACCGATAAGTAGTTCTGGTCGTCAGTTACAAGAGTGTTCGACTTTTCGTTTGAGTAGTACTAACCTGAGCTCTCCCATTGACAGTCTGTGAGAAAATTTGCTTTCCGAAGGTAATGAGCCCTAGCCGAACTGAAGTTATTAAGACACTTTTTACACGTGCTTCATCTGGATGCGGTATTAGTTTACAGGAGAGTTAACAACTATTCACCGAAGTGGAGCTGGCTAGTTAACAACTATTCACCGAAGTGGAGGTGGCTAGTATGGATTATCCGCCCGTTGTATATAGCTTCATTAAATTTTACCATTAGAAGAACTTTATATGAGTTGAGAGTTCCACTACCAGATGATCCTGCATTCAATTGGATAAATAACCCCTACAATAAGGTTGCTTTACAGAGACTTTTTCATGAATTTGCAGGGGCACCCAACAAGAATATAGTTCAAAACCACTTAAACATAGCATTGTTAAAGTGTTTTAGTATTTAACCCTTAACATACTAGCTGGACATATATGTCCAGATAAATACAGCCCAAGTTACGGCGAGCCCTAAGTTCACTTCTTAGGGCCTGGAAACTAATAAACCGTTTTAAGGAAGCTTACACAAAGTGTTTTTTCTAGAACATCAAAGATTTGGTCGAATTTGGATCGATTTAAGAAAATTATCGAGGTTTATTTTTGTGTACGTGTGTGATTTAAAAATGGCGGCTTCTAGAAATGATGCTTCGGTAGATTCTGACCCCAGATGTCGTCGAAGCGGTGTAAATGTTCAGTTTGTCGATGAAGACGAGTTGCCTTTGGCTCATTTAAGAGAGCACCGAGTCTCTGAGGACGAGTTTTTGGCAGAAGAGTCGGGATTCTGATGAACAGGACACGGACGAGGAAATGGATGAGGATGTGGAGGAAAATGGCTGGTCTAAGGAAATCATTTGAAGGGAGGATGTAGAATTTCAAGAAGAGGTTGGAATAAATTTTGATTCTGAGAACCTTCGATCTTGTCTTGATTTGTTTTGCTGTTCTTCACTGAAGAGGTATGGCAGTTACTTGTTGAACAAACTAATTTGTATGCAGAACAGAAAAGGGGCCCGGAAGAAGGTTCTGTGTGGTATCCGGTCACAAGAAATGTGATGAAGGCTTGGGTCAGCCTGTATCTAAACATGGGTTTAATCACCAAACCAAACCTTAGTTCTTATTGGAGCACAGAATGTGTCCAGAACCTTGCTTCCAAAGATACCTTACCTTACAGAACTATTACTTTGATGACAACTGTTGCAATGGTACCAGACGACTGAAAGAGAGAGGAGGGAGGCCTTTCCAAAGGGGAAAAAGGAGATCACTACGAAATTAAATATATTAGGGACTATTGATCTGTCTTCAATGAAATTTGTGAAATAGAACATGGTATGAATTTAATTGATGGAGACTGACTAAAACTGTGTCTCTTGTGAAAATTTTCATATTTTTACCTTTTCAAAGTCAACCATGCAGCTAATTTAAGTTCTGATTTGCAATCTTTTTGTTAAAAAGACACTTTTACAGCCAATTTTCTTTTGAATTCTAACTTGTGAAAGGTCAGTTGTTGCGAAATCATCGATATAAATGAAATTTTTCTCTTCTTGACATATGATGTTTTATTGTCTTTTGAAAATTTGCATAATTATGCAAATTATGCACTCCATGATGTCACGTGATTTCATATATCCCATAATTTTTTATCTCATATGAACAAGAATTTTATGCTCTTTATAAATATATATGGTTTTATGGGGTTCCTCTGCAATGTTTTTGCTTGGCAAGCATTATAAGTCATAGGGCTTGTATTCTCTTAAAATAACCCCACCCCCCCGTAGTATGCTAAGGGTTAAAAGGTAGATATAAGCATATTTTTATCCCCTAAAATTTTTTCATCTGTTCGGATTTCCTAGCTGAAAGTCTTGTGATCCGAAAATTATAGCGATCAAAACTTACCTTTTCGAAAATTTCAGCCAGAAAAAAGGCTCCCGAAAATTCGAGGTGACCTTTTTACGTTAAAAATCCGTTAAAAATGGGCAATAATACCATTTTTTAGATGTTCGAAAATCCTAGGAGAGTCAAACAAGCAAGAATTTTTTTAACAAATGTTCCGAAAATTCTAGATCTCAATCGTCTTCCGACGGGCTCGTGCAATTTGGTTAGCCTTTGAAAAATGTACTCGTGCTGATTTATCCCAAATTGCACTCGAAATCATGTGATTACCTATACAAACCAGTCTAAAGATATCAGTTAGCTGTCGGGGAAGCGAAATTACGGTTGGATTTAACTGTCGCTCCTTGATTGTGGTTGATGCCTAGTAATTTAATCATAAATATTGAGAGTGTGGTTGGTCATAATAACGATCTTATGTGAGCAACCAATGATATGACATTTGGAGCAAGGTAATGGGCTCCTGATTTGGAATTAATAATTCGATAAACACTGAGACTAAGTCTATGGGGATTAAACATAATTTTGGTAGTTCAAAGGTAGATTTATCACATACGGGGGCAGATTAAAATTGTGAAACATAAAGTTAGTGTTAAACCTATTACGAAGTCGAGTACAACCGCTACACATCACGAGATTAATCATATTGCAATGACGGTAGTTATAGGTGGACTAGCTTGACTCTTGTTTTGGTAAATTTATTTTCTCAACTATTTTACTTGTTGTTTTCTACCAATTTTTGAAATATAGTGCCCTACAATATCGGAATTAATTCTTTCATTAAACATTAAGAGGCTGTCCGCGTAAGAACGGAGAAGGCAATTTTCGGACCTTTTCCGATTTGACTGATTTTTTCAGTGAAAGTCAGCCATTATGTCCCATGTACAAATATCACATTTGTTTGGATCAATTCGATTTCTTTCATTTTTTGCGAGGCTGTTTCTGAGACAACCTCAGTGTTGCCCGATTTGCCTTCCGACACTGTCAGATTTAGCCCTATACTTAGAGAGCTGCGAAATTAGAACTTTTTCACGAAACAAGCTGAATTTTTCACATACTCAAGTTTAATCTCTCCTTAATACTTGACATATAGAACAGAAAAACTTGGAACAAGTTTGACCGAACAAAAAGGCTTTCAAGATAACCTCTGTCACAATACAAAATAAGCGAAACGTGACGGTGATGGACAAAACACTGACCCCCAGTCCATGGATTACCCCGATGGACTACCCTAAAATGAACTACCCCTAGAAATATACTATTTCGAAGGAGTACTATGCATATTCAATATATAATATTCAAGATGGCGGCTGGATCAGACAAAAGATAAACAAGGTTCGTGCAATGTAAGTACAGTGTATGTATATAAATGGCAGTTAATTGAATATGTAGCGTAAGGCCGATCAGCGTACGGATAGCCCGCAACTGGGGCTAGCTCAGTTGCACTTATGACAACAGTAACTACTACCTCAACTAGACTATATGCATCTAAATCTCTTTATTAGAATATTAAACTACGAGTATTTATATGTTACACAGCATTCCGATTAATTATCGGTGTACGATTGCCATGTAAGGAAACAGAACAATAAATTCTAACAATTTTCCCAGTATAGCCAGGGAATTGGCATGACTTCTGTGCTCGCCAACATCTTCCCAATAGTTGTCTGTGCCTCCCAATAGTTGTCTGTGCAGATGGTCATGTCAGCAAGCTGAGTTGGCAAAAATCCTCGAATTCCAGCTCTTGCGATGATAAGTTCGGTTTCAGTAATATCACATTTTGATAAGTGGTAGTTAGCAAGATGCGCGGAAACATCTGATTTGCGCTCGTAGAGTAAAACATGGCTCTCCTCGCCACTACTAGATCCCCAAGGAGTATGTAAAATTTCACGTAAAGAACAAGTGGAAGCAGAAATACTCATTTTTCGCATTTCTTCATTACCGACTGAGAGCCAGGTCTGCGCATCACGACAATTCGGAGAAAAATGAACTTTTCAAAGTGGTTTTCATGTAATTAAATTACGGCCAAAGAAGCAGTTTTGTACTCCCACTAAAAAGAGGCAGAAGAATTAATATCTCCTTTACTCCAAGAAAAGGTTCTTCATCGGGCACCAAATGGAGTTCTTTTAATATGAGAAAAGACGATTATTTATTTAAAAGAAAGCAGTGTGATTTATTTGAAGACCGAGTTGCGGCAATGTTGTAATTGAATTGGAATGCAAAATGAAATTGACAGGATTGAGCAGAAAAACAAAATGCAGTGCATTGGGCGAAAAGGGGAAATTTTTCAAAGAACGTTTACGTAGAGTCTTAAAGCAATTCTTTTCGGGTAAAAATTAATCCAATTTCCTGGAAATGAACCCTAAAAAAGGTTTTTTCATGAGGAACAAACGGACATCGGGTTTTCAGTCAATTTGCATACAGTAAAAACCCGCGTATAAGAACCTAACATTTAAGAACCTGTTAGGCTAAAATTTCAGTTTTAAGCACCCTTCACATAAGAACCATTTTAGGCTAAAATGCTAAAACAGGTTCTTATTTTCAAAAAACAAAAAATAATCTTCTCTAAAATATAGAATTAAAAAACCTTCTCAAAATATATTTACCTCAAACAACTTTACGACCCCTCCCTGGACAAAATCCTGGATCCGTCACTGAAATTCTACTATATTTCTTGACAAAAAGTTAAGAACCTAATTAAGAACCTAGTTAGCCTAATTTTACACTAAATACCATTTATATAAGAACCTGTTTAGGCTAACTTGAAAAAACCTAGGTTCTTATACGCGGGTTTTTACTGTATTTGTGATGCGGATCGGCTATCGGTCGTTGGTTTCATAGCATTGTTACGGACATTTGCATCTGTTGTAAACAACGGCAAAAAACAACCGAAAATGTTTATTTACAACTAATGAGGCGGACTGTTGATGTTAACTTAAGTTCCAAAGCGTTTTTAGTTGGACAATTAGTTTATCGGTCGTACTGCCGAAATGTAAGCGTACATCACAATGGCGCAGATTTGGTAATTTAGCACAATTTCCTACAACGCAGGACGTAGCCCACAGATTTTATTCTGTAAATCACTTGTCTGGCCTTAGTACTTTCGTGTTATGATTCAGTTTACCTTAACTTAGGTGCCACATTGGAGAAAATACTACTCAACTGAAGGTATGTCACGTTTCGCTTATTTTGACAGAGGTTATCTTGAAAGCCTTTTTATGGCGTCAACTTGTGGACAAAAAGTTTATCTCGTAGTGTCAACTCGTCATCTCGCAGTGTCAACTCGTCATCTCGTCGTGTCCTCTCGTTCATCTCATCTCGTCATCTCGTCGGGTCCGTGTCAACTCGTCGTCTCGTTCTGTTGTCTTGTCTTGTCGTCTTTTTTACTTGCGTCCTTTGACTAGCTTGTTTTTCAACTCGTCGTTTCGTAGTGTCAACTCGTCGTCTCGTCGTCTTTTCGTTCTTCAACTCGTCGTGTAGACCGTCAACTCGTCGTGTCGACCGTCAACTCGTCACGTTTTATCGCGCGATTTTTTTAAAAGAGGGGACCTGGGTATTACAGTTAAGCAGCATGGCTACCAATATGGCTGCCGTAGAACCTATTGACAAGCTCAAGGAGTGTCTTCGTGTCAGTATTGAAGTGCTGCTTGACAGGCTAAATGACAGACTTCATGAACGCATGCATGGTGTTGATTACCTTTGCTTTCCGCTGGACAGAATTCAGAACCTGGTAGAAAGACCTTCAGGCCTGTACAACTTTCCCTTGGAAATAGCAGATATTTTAAGAAGTGCGCAAGATTCTTTAAGATCATTAGCGAACGGAAAGGAAGAAACTCGCTTGTTTAATTCAACAGGTTGTCGTGGAAGGCCCTCTGTTGATATTCCTCATGACATGCTGCAGTTATACTTGGATTTTCAGTTTTCACTGACGAAAATTGGGCACATTTTTGGTGTATCGTGACAGACAATCCAAAGACGAATAAAATATGATTTGATAAAAGTGGCCTTTACTAATGTGTCAGAAGACGAACTTTTTTTTTATTTTTTTTTATTATTTTTTTATTATTTTTTTTTTAAAGCACAAGTTAACAATAATAAGATGCCAAAGCCAGAGGCTTATATGGCGTAGGTCAGAGAGTTACAATGTGCTGCTAAGTTACAATGAGAATAAAAATGAATAAGTACAAAATTTACAGAAAAGAGGCAAACTATTACAACATATAAAGAATTATTACTACATAAAGAGCAAAATAAACATAACAATTAATGCTAGTGTGCTAAAAAAGTAGTAAAAAAAAAGAGTTTGAAGGGAGAAAACAAAATTTGAGTTCAACTTGGTAAGAACTTATAATGATTGAAAATAATCTCTCAGTTTATGTTTATAACTAGAAAGAGTAAGTGAATTATGAAGTGAGAGAGGAATGTCATTCCAAATTTGAGGACCCTGTACCCGAAGAGAAAAAGAATATTTGTGAGTATGAAGATGTAAGTTGTCTTTTTTGCCTGGTGAGATATTGATGACAACCCGAGTTAAGAACGAAAAGAGATAAAAGAGGAAAGGGCAAGAGCTTCTGCATGTGAAGGAAAACAAAGCAAGAAACTTGGTACTTATAAATATTAAATATGTTGAGTATTTTGAATTTGTTAAAGAGCGGGTAAGTATGTGCACGTGGTGGAGAATGAGTAAAGATTCTTAAAGCTTTCTTCTGGAGACGGAAAAGGGGTTGTAAATGAGAAGTGTAAGTGGATGCCCAAATAATAGAACAGTATTGAAGATATGGGAGTATTAAAGAGTTGTATAATGTGCACAGAGTATTAGAAAGGAAAAACTGTCGTGATTTTCTACTCTATTAATACTATTCTTATCAATGCTAATAGAAAGACCATCAAGATTAATTTTTTTTTTTCTTGCAGGATGAAACAAAATAAATTTAGTCTTGTCGGGATGCAAAGTTAGCTTGTTAGCTTTGAACCAGGTAGCCACAAAAGAAAGTTCATGGTTCACAATTTTAGTTAGTTCAGAGATATTTTTGTGTTGAAAGAAAATATTAGTGTCGTCTGCAAAAAGGATGAATGAGAGATAATTAGAGCATGAGAAAATGTCATTAATGTATATAAGAAATAAAATGTAATGGGACAGTTTGAGTTTGGGACAATTTGGGACAGTCAGATGTAAGTAGTTAACTTAGGTTTCTGTTAAGCGCCTGTGATTATAAGTATGAATGTAAACAAAAGAACAAACACCAGTTACAGGTCACAAGTGCAGGTCACTGCTCTATTGATAAATAGCTGAGATAAGCATTAAGCTAAAAATCTATTTTGCATTGTGGATAGGGCTAGGAGACTTTTTTAGGTAAGTACTTGGTGTATGCCCGATTATAATGTCCTGACATGTTCCATACATTACTATAGTGTACCATACACTACTATGGTGTCACTAACACTCATCAGCTGTACCTAACACCGATCATCGGTCGTCGTGTTAGGTACAGTTGATCAGTGTTAGGGACAGTTGATCAGTGCCATTGACAGTTGATCAGTACTAGGGACTGATGATCAGTGCTAGGGACAGATGATCAGTGTTAGGGACAGTTGATCAGTGCTAGGGACAGTTGATCAGTGCCAGGGACAGTTGATCAGTACTAGGGACAGTTGATCAGTACTAGGGACAGATGATCAGTACTAGGGACAGTTGATCAGTACTAGGAACAGTTGATCAGTGCTAGGGACAGATGATCAGTACTAGGGACAGTTGATCAGTGCTAGGGACAGATGATCAGTGCTAGGGACAGATGATCAGTGCTAGGGACAGTTGATCAGTGCTAGGGACAGTTGATCAGTGCCAGGGACAGTTGATCAGTGCTAGGGACAGATGATCAGTACTAGGGACAGTTGATCAGTGCCAGGGACAGTTGATCAGTGCTAGGGACAGATGATCAGTGCTAGGGACAGTTGATCAGTACTAAGGACAGTTGAGCAGTACTAGGGACAGATGATCAGTGCTAGGGACAGATGATCAGTGCTAGTGACAGATGATCGGTGTTAGGTACAGCTGATGAGTGTTAGTGACACCATAGTAGTGTATGGTACACTATAGGAATGTATGGAACATGTCAGGACATTATAATCGGGCATACACCAAGTACTTACCCCTTTTGGCCTACACCAAGTACTTACCCCTTTTTAGTACTGACACGAAGACACTCCTTGAGCTCGTCAATAGGTTCTACGGCAGCCATATTGGTAGCCATGCTGCTTAACTGTAATACCCAGGTCCCCTCTTTTAAAAAAATCGCGCGATAAAAACGTGACGAGTTGACGGTCGACACGACGAGTTGACGGTCTACACGACGAGTTGACGGTCTACACGACGAGTTGAAGAACGAAAAGACGACGAGACGAGATAACAGAACGAGACGACGAGTTGACACTACGAAACGACGAGTTGAAAAACAAGCTAGTCAAAGGACGCAAGTAAAAAAGACGACAAGACAAGATAACAGAACGAGACGACGAGTTGACACGGACCCGACGAGATGACGACATGAGATGAACGAGAGGAGATGACGAGTTGACACTACGAGATGACGAGTTGACACTAAGAGATGACGAGTTGACACTACGAGATGACGAGATGAACTTTTTGTCCACAAGTTGACGCCATACTTTTTGTTCGGTCGAACTTGTTCCAAGTTTTTCTGTACTACATGTCAAGTATTAAGGAGAGATTAAACTTGAATATGTGAAAAATTCAGCTTGTTTCATGAAAAAGTTCTAATTTCGCAGCTCTCTAAGTATAGGGCTAAATCTGACAGAGTCGGAAGGCAAATCGGGCAACACTGAGGTTGTCTCAGAAACAGCCTCGCAAAAAATGAAAGAAATCGAATTGATCCAAACAAATGTGATATTTGTACATGGGACATAATGGCTGACTTTCACTGAAAAAAATCAGTCAAATCGGAAAAGGTCCGAAAATTGCCTTCTCCGTTCTTACGCGGACAGCCTCTTAAACATTAAACATTCAAAACATTAAAACATGTAACCCCCTTAAAGCTCCAAAGGGGATTTTTTTTATTTAAATACGTATCTGTTGTAGGATGTAATAGGTCAAGCAGAACATAATAAATATCCTCTAGAGGTAGCATTTCATCAAGCCTAGCCTCGGATAGCAATCCGGATCATCAATACGTCTTACTTCTGATTGAAAACATCTAATAACTTCATCATTATCTGTTGTTTCATAAATATCAAAATATTGCCCAAAATCTGAACTTGCATCACCATCTTCACTTTCATTACCATCCGAGCTCTCACTATCTACACTTGGGTACTAATCTCGTTTGAATTTAAAAGTTAATTCAAACCAGACAAACGTTGGTCTATCTCTGTACTTATATATGTTGTAAACTTTTTCTCGGAGAATATCAGGGAAGTAGAATAACCCTAACCCTAAGATCTTTCCCTGACTTTGAGTAAAATGCTTCCCTCTTCGTTTGAGAGTTGGATTTTTTTCTATTGCATTTGCGGGGAATGTGGTACGCGGAAAGCTACGTTCGTCTGCGGATAGGAGTTGGAAGGCATTTGACCCCAGATTAATGGATGGGTGCTTTTCTGGATTACATCCAGAGTCTGCTAGGAGTTGTTTGGGGGTTCTAGCGCATCTGGTTAAAAAATGATTTTCTAGGATATGATAAATGCGCCGGAATACCCAAATCCCGGGGGGGTATTGCCATATATGGGCTATATAGGTTTGTGCCGCTGTGAAGGGTATGGTTTTCAAGCAGTTTACTCTAAGTAGTATGTAAGAGGAGTTTTACCCACGTTGTTGTTGTTTATTGTTGTAATTTGTTGAAATTTTTGAAAAGAGCCTATTTTTTTAAATTACTGAAAATTTTAAAAAATATCACCCAAAATAACATCAGAAATTAACAGAGTGTTAATCAGATATTGCAAAAAATAAAAAAATGAAATTATGATTTAAAAAGAAGAATTAATTTACAAATGGATAGACTTACTTGTGAACAACTGAAACAACTTGCTACAGAATATAATATTGAAGGCAGATCAAAATTGCGGAGAAAACATTTGCTTTTAGAAGCGCTGCGAGAAATTCCTGAACTCGTTGAAATGTATGATAATGTGGAACCACCACCTAAACCACAACCAGGTACACCCCCAGGCTCACCACCACCTAAACCACAACCAGGTACACCCCCAGGATCACCACCACCTAAACCAGAAACTAAAAAACAATCTAAACCAAATAAAAAATCACCTCCACCATCACCGCGAAAAAATATTCCTAACCAGAAGGAAAGACCCATTCCAGCACCGCGAAAAAATATTCCTAACCAGAAGGAAAGACCCATTCCATCACCGCGAAAAAATATTCCTAACCAGAAGGAAAGACCCATTCCAGCACCGCGAAAAAATATTCCTAACCAGAAGGAAAGACCCATTCCAGCACCGCGAAAAAATATTCCTAACCAGAAGGAAAGACCCATTCCAGCACCGCGAAAAAATATTCCTAACCAGAAGGAAAGACCCATTCCAGCACCGCGAAAAAATATTCCTAACCAGAAGGAAAGACCCATTCCAGCACCGCGAAAAAATATTCCTAACCAGAAGGAAAGACCCATTCCAACCCCACGCGCTAAAAAACCTGAACCAAATAAACTACAACCCTTAAAAACAATAAACAAAAATTCAAAAGTGACAGAAAGAATAAAGTTTTTTGAATCGCTTAAGGATAACAAACACTCGAAAAAACCCACAACCAAAAAAATATTCAAAAACAACAAAGTGGCAGACAGACAAAAGTTTTATGATTCGGTTACAGTTACCACTAATGAAAATATACCTAATAAAAAGCAAAGGAATATAATTAAAATTTATAAAGTGGAAGACAGAATAAAGTTTTATGAATCTTTAAAAAATCTCACAAATAAAAAAATCATTAAACCAATAAAAAATATTTCTAACCAGAAGGAAAGACCCATTCCAGCACCTAGAAAAAAGTTTAATAATCAAACCCAAAATAAACCGGAAACAGGCGAGAAAAAAGATAAGAAAATTAAACTAAGACCACCAACAAATTTTAAATTTATTCCTTTTGGAAGTGCGCCAGATGAACAGGTGGACCAAAACACCTTCATATCAAATGTGGATCTTAATAATGACATATCACAAATGATTATGGACAGAATAAGACCAGAGATACAGATGAGAACAAGGGTTTTATATGGTTTCAAATCCAACATTCATCGTGGAAACGGAGAAATATCTTTTTATCCCAAAACAATTGAGGGAGAAGGAACTTTTACAACATTAAAAGAAATTGAGGGGTATATTGAACGATGTGAAATAAAAAGACTAGATTTGGAGAACACAAAAGTATGGAGTACCGCGTATCTTCCGTCATCAGAAGTTGTAAAAACACCGGGTGTATATCAAGGTAGAGTTGTGTTTACTGAAGTTCATGTAAAATTAATTCATACAACCGAACCTTTAATGGGTTGTGGACCTTTACCAGATTGGCTGCGTAACAAGAAATCTATTTACGCACTTGATAAATATGTTAACAACATGTGTTTTTGGAATGTCCTGGCTGTTCACATGAACTGTCGTGATGGGAAAAATAGACCCGCGGAGAGAACAACCCAATTGGCTCTAAAAATGGCTCAAGAATTTTATGGTAACCCAAATCTGAAAGTTGAAGATGTACAAAGAACGAATCTTATTGAACTTGAGGATATCTCAAAGATGTTTCATATTAACATTAGGATATTTGAGCCAAAAGACCAAAAAACGTGGGTTCTGGTGTACGGTAAAGGTAGGATCAAAAAAGGATTTCCAACTTTGGATGCTGGGTTATATGAAGGCCACTGTTTTTACATAAAGGATTTGTCGCTGTTAACTAGTCACTGGGAATGTCTTGGATGTGAACAAAGATTTACCAGACATGATAATTATAATAGACATTTTGAGGATGATACCTGTACAGGCGGAAAAACAATAGTAATTTGTGAGGGTAAAAAATGTGTTCCAAAAATGAGCAGTTCGGAAAAAATATTTTATGGCGGAAATACACAATTTAGTTATGTTGCATGTAGATGGATCGAGAAACAGGCCGAACTAATAGGTGAACATATTCATCATGCTCAATGCGGGCATGGTGGTGAACGATGTGTTAAGGATGGTGAAAATGAGCTTTTTTTGGTGGATGGTTATGAACCTGTGACTAATACAGTTTTTGAATTTTATGGATGTAAATGGCATGGCTGTCCATGTTCAAGCGATGATAAAATTAAATACAACGAAACTCTGAGAAAGGAACAGATAATCAAAGCCTTGGGGTATAATTTAGTATCTGTTTGGGAGCATGAAAAGCCAGAATTAAAATATGTAAACTTTAAAAAGAAATTTTTTCACTACCAACATTTTATTGTTTGGGATTCTGAAGCGACACAACACAAACTTTCTCAACAGAAGACTGCAGACCTTACTTTCGTCAATTTACATATTCCACTTGGTATAGCTATCGCCGATAATTTTTCGAAAAAACCAACCTATCTTGAGAATAGCAATCAAGAGGAGCTTGTAAATGATTTTGTTGCGGATTTGGTTAGAAGACATAAAGATATTGTTAAAAAAGTGAGAGAGGATTATCCCCTGCCGGATGAAGATAGTATTCCAAAAAGAGTAAAAGAGCAGTATGAAGTATGGTGCAATCAAGTTCCTGTTTTAGGTTTTAATTCTGGGAAGTATGATATTAATTTGATTAAGAAACATTTTGTAAAGAGTTTTACCGAGCTAGAGGGTAAAATAAAGGTAGCAAAGAAAGAAAATAAGTATATGTACCTGGAAACTCCCCGTTTTAAATTTTTGGATATAATTAATTACTTAGCTCCGGGGCTATCTTTAGATTTGTGGTGTAGAGCAAATAAATGTGAAACCAAAAAACTTGTATTACCCTACGAATGGATAGATAGTTATGATAAACTTTCTCATACCGGGCCTGTTGAATATGAAGACTTTTATTCGAGTCTGAAAAAGAAAATATCAATCACCAAGCAACAGTATGAAGAGTTTAAGGTTGAGTTTAAAAAAAGAGGATGTGTTACCATGAGGGATTGGTTGAGAGAATATACCCTGGCTGATGTTATACCTTTTGTAGAAGCTGTTGAAAAAACACGGGAAAAATATTTCTGTGATGAAATAGACATATTGAAAGATGCAGTATCAATTGCAGGGATATCAATGACATATGTACTTAATAAAGCCATAAAAAATAGTAATGGTAAGTATGATTTGTTTGCTCCGGGCGATCCTTGCTATTGTAAATGTAATGACAATTGTAAAAAACCGAAAAGCGGTAAGGGTAAATGTAAAAAATGTTTAGAGGTAAGAAAAGAATGTACTATATGTAGTAAAAATAAAGCTTATGATCTTTTAAAAACAGGTATGGTTGGTGGTCAGGCTCAGCCGTTTGTTAGACTTGCAATAAAAGATGAAACAAAAATTAGACCTCATAAATATGAAAATCCAAAAACATGCAAACGTATCCACGGTGATGACGCAAACAGCTTGTATCTATATGTATCAGGACAAGATATGCCATGCGGAAAAGAGTTATATTATGAGGTAAAAAATCCAACCGATCCAAAATATATTAAAAATATTTGTAATGATATTTTTACATATAAATTATTCGGTTTCTGTCAAGTGGATATTCACACACCAGATAATCTTTTTGGGAAATTTGAGGAGTTTCCACCTTTATATGTTGTAGATAGTGTTCCTGAAAAATTAATACCCGATCACATGAAACAATATCAAAAAGATACAGGTAGAAAAACTATAAAAGAAGCACCAAAATTGTTAAGTGTAACCAGAGCAAAGAAAATTTTACTGTATACACCGCTAATAAAATGGTATCTTAATCATGGTTTGGTGATAACCGCTGTTCATAAAATTATAATTTATCAACCGGGTAGACCATTTGAGTGGTTTCCAAGCGAAGTAAGCGAGGCAAGAAGAGAGGGCGATATAGAGGTTATGGCTGAAATGTTGCTGGACGCTGTAAATAAAAATAACAAAGATAAAATAGATACCATTATTAATAATTTGAAACAATTCCCTGCTGTGAAACCCTTAATTGATGAAAATAAAGATATTGAAGCGTTGGTTGAAAAACTTGCTTCTAAGTATAAAGGTTGTAAAGAATTAGGTGATACTTATAAACTGAAGGGAAACACATTCTATGGAAAAATGATAGAAGATCTGGAAAAACACAAGAATACAAGCTATACTCAAAACGAGGATGAGGTTAATATGGCTATTAGAAGTCCATTCTTTGTAGATATAGAACCAATAAATGAAACATATGAAATAACAAAACGGAAACGCAGTGTAGAAATAAATAGACCTTATCAGTGTGGTATAGCCGTATATCAACTATCCAAGCTTCGAATGTTGGAATTTTACCACGATTTTTTGGATTATTATTTTGACAGAAGCGATTTTGAGTTAGTTTATTCAGACACAGATAGCTTCTACTATGCAATTCCGGATGAAAATTTGGATAACCTTGTAAAACCAGAACTCCGAGTTCTGGTTTTACAAGGTTATCCAAATTTTCACCGAGATGAATATTTTAGAGAAGGTAAAACAAAATTCCTATCAACTTCAAAATATCACGACAAAACACCCGGACTTTTCAAGACAGAATTTTCTGGAATAAGAATGATTGCTCCTTCACCAAAATGTTATTATGCAGATGATGAAAACGGGAAAACAAAGTTTAGTTGTAAAGGAACCATCCAAAAACAAAACGATATGACATGGAAACGATACTATGAAGCTTTAAATGGGGTAATAGATAGGGTAAAAAACACAGGTTTTAGAGTTAATAATAACGAAATTGTAACATATACTCAAGATAAATTGGGGTTGAACGCGTATTATGATAAACGTATTGTTTTAGACGATGGAATTCACACAATACCCTTGTATTAACTTATTTCAAAACAGAATTGGGAGGTAACTCAGTATCATACGGTACAACCTGAAGTTCTTCACTCACAAAACCGCGTCTAGGTCCATCTAATAAATAATACAAAACTGGTTGGTTTGGTGAAACAACACTCCTTGAAAGATCATAAATTTTAATACTCCATACAGGATCCGTGGCTCTTCTTCGTTCACCACCCTCAAGTTCGCCAGGAAAGAGTAAGTATCTAACATTAACACCTGGTGGCAACCTAACTTCATCAAGTCCGACAACTCGCTTATACTTTTTAGGTTCGATATCAACCTCTTTAAGTTTTATAGCTTTATCAGGCTCTTTACCGGTTATTCTCGTTGGTGTATTATTCAAAGTTTTCAAAATATCTGGTAATCGCTTCACCCATACTCTCGACCTTTCATCACTAATCATTTCTTGTGCATATTGATGACTAAATAATCGTTCACTTAATGTTCTATTTGCCCTTTCAACAAATGCTTGAGCTCTATGGTTTCCAGCTTCACTTCTCTGGATTTTTACATTATGTATATTCATAAGTTTTGTAACATCACCCATAAATTCTCTTCCAGGATCAACAATTAATGTTTTAGGATATTTTAACTTTCTGGAATATATTTTTTCAAAAGCTTTGGATATCTCATGACTTTCTTTTGAGGTTAATGGTTCAGCATCTTTGTATCTTGAGGCTACATCAATCACAACCAATGCATATCGATATGTTTTTCTTCCAACTCTATCATGAGGTAAAAATAATAAATCAGCTTGGTGAATCATATTCGGTCTATCTTCAACCCAGTGAGGTCTAGGTATATATTTTGGAGCAGGTAGATATATTTGCCATAAAGCCTGTTTCTCAAGCCATCTTTTAGCCTCATCTTCACTAACTTTTGCTTTCTCAGCTAATTTAGGAATAGCAGAATATCCTTTCCAATATCCATAAGTTGAATAATATATTTTTGATAATATGTTTTCGTTACTCATTTAAAGATTACTCCACCCTTCCTTAAAATAAATATGTCGCAAACTATATCTGAAAAAATTAACCCAAACAGGATTCCAAGAGAGCCACTAGGTTTGAAAGCGGAATCAATATTGAATAGAATTACACTAAATCCATCATCAGCTGATCCAGGAGAAACACTATATATAAATATTCCAAAACTTACCCAGAATTTAGTTCTTGTACCTGGAAGTTTATCTCTACTATTTAATTTGACTGTTGATGGTCATGCTGATAACACCCTCGTGAATAATGTAGGTAGTAGTCTTGTATCCAGACTCAGGGTTCTTTTTGGAGGTGAAACATTACAGGATACTCAAAGACACGATCTATTTCAAACATATCATGACTTATTCTTAAAAGATGAAGAACGAGAGGATAGATTAAAGCAAGGTATTTCTTCTGAAAACATGAGGAAACTTAGAACAAATGCAGGTGATAAGGTAGACACAGATGCAAAGGAAGTAGCTCTTGCAGTAGTACATAACACCAAGTACCATATCCCACTAAACCACCTTATACTAAATGATCACGGGGTTTTCTATCCAAAGGCGTTAGATCATCAACTAATCTTTGAGATTACACTGGCTCCAGTTCACGATATTGTTGTTTATTCTGACACGACCAAGCCACCAACTTATAAAATCACAAACCTTGAGTTGGAATATTCTTGCATATCAAGCGAATACTTAGCTAGTGAGGCACAGGCAGCTTATCAGGTTGGTAAAGGATTCTTTTATGAAAATGTCACTCTACACAAAACTTTCACCATATCCAGACCTACTGATAGTGTTATAAACCAGCATATTAATCTACCTAGAAGGTCAATTACAGGGATATTATGTTTGTTTACATTACCATACGGTGGAGGAGCACGAGATTCCGAGAATTTTTTCAATCCAGGTATCACATCAATCAATATCGATGTTAATGGTGTACCAAACCGTTTCTACTCTAAGGGAATGGTACCTTCAGACCTCTGGGAGTCGGTAAAGAAACGTTTCGGAAGAGATGGTGGTTCCTCGTTTCACTCGGTAAAGGAAAAGGATTTTTATGGTAATAAGTTTGCTCTGTGGATAGATTTGAGAACACACCCAGATAATGGTATTCATGGAGGGGGCCTAGCCTTAAACAATGCACAAGATGGTGTAAAAATAGAAATTAAAAGAAATCTTAGTGGATCTGGTACTATGACCTGTTACATGTTTGTTGTAGCCGATGCGTTAATGGAGGTTATGAATTCAAACTTAAGATCAATCATGTATTAGTTAAAAAAAGATGGAAGAATTACGAGATAAAGTTCCTTTTCATTGTATTATAACAGGTCCAACAAATTGCGGAAAGACAAAGTACATAATAGATCAGCTCCGAGGACCATTTCTAAAAGTTTTTCAATATATTGTTCTAATATGTCCGACTTTTACTAAAAATAAAACCTATCATAATTTTGCTAATAAAGATAAACATTTCTATGTATTATCACCCGATGCAAGTAACATTGATGAGATTAACGAGTTATTAACTGATTGTCAAACTTTGTTCTCTGGTACAAATACACTAATAATTTTAGACGACTGTGCTGTTTCGAATGATCTGAAGAAACGTTCAAACAAGTTTATAGATCTAGCATTCTCTGGAAGACATCATGGTTTATCAGTTTGGGTTCTCACTCAGCAATTAACATCCATTGCAAAACCATTCCGTGAAAATGTAGCTTGTGTGGTCTCATTCCATAATCCATCACAGAAAGGTATGAAGATGCTTTTCGAAGATTATGGAGGTGATTTAGACTCTGAAACTAGTAAAAAGTTTGTACAACTCCTGAAAACTGAAAAATATTCTAGACTCTGTTTATGTTTACGTTATCCATTTCAATGTTATTTGGAGATCCCTGAGGTGATTTAAAAGAATCCATGTATTATTAAAAAATTGCAATATGACAGAAATTGAAGATTATATAGAAGAAGAAAAAACCGGAGGAAAGACTGAGGTAAAAGATGAGATAAAAGATAATGATGTTGAAATAAAACAAGAATCACTAGCCATTCTCGCATCTCTTGGAACTACAAAGGAATATTTGGGAGTTGATATGAGTCTAGGTGATATAAAAAAATTATCAGTAAAAGATGTTGAAAAATATTATAATCGATATCAGGCAGTATTAGGTAAGAAAATTAGTGGTGGATTAGTAGATTCATCTCTTCAATTAGTTTCACAAGTCATTTCTTACATGGTACCTGTAGATGACATTGATGCGCTTTGTGTAGATTTGAAGAATGATGATTTGGTTAATCGTGAACTGACAAACATTGTAGGTCTCTTAGCATTAAAAGCAGGAAGATTGGCAGCACTTGCTAGCGGACTATTCCAGGTTGCTAAACACATTAAAATCAACAAAATACAAGAAGTTTCAAGTACTAATACAGATGATTCCGTCAAAACTGAGCAGGCCGCTAGCGGATATGATACTGTCTACTGAGCACAACTGATTTAAAGATTCTTTACTTTGTGAAATAAAATAATAATGTCTGAAGAAGTTGTTGAACAAATTACAAGAGATCCGCCAAAAGAAGAAAAAACCGGAGGTAATGTTCCTAAAAAGAAAGAGAAAGATCCTAAAAAAGTCGCTGCCGGTAAGAAATTAGCTGAATATAATAAAAAAGCAAAAGAAGCGTTAGCTAGGGAAATGAAACGTGAAAGGGAACAAGCAGACACCAAAAAGGAAGAAAATTCCAATGAAGAAGAAGAAACCACAAAGGCTTGGATTCCAGAGCTATCTTTTACAACTGTGTTATCAATAGTTGGAATAGGGTTTACCGCATTTGATATGTTTATGAGGTACTATAAGAAAGACCCGAAGGAAAACAGGATACCGACTAAAGTTCCACCCTCAAATATTTCCGTACCACAAGTTCCACAAGTTCCACAAAGACCACCACCCACACAGATTCCGAAAATAGCAATGTTATAAGGAAAGTAGTTTAAAGATTTCTTACTGATACAGTAAAAATTATGTCAACTGAAAACAAACTTGTGAAAACTGTTACTGATTCAGCCGTCCTTATCGGATTAGCGGCTGGAGTTGGATATGTGACTAAAAAGGTTATGAAAGAATCATTTATGAACGATCCATCCTCAAGTATTACAAATTATGCTAAATGGGTAGCTGTATTGTCAGGTAGTATGTACCTAAAAACATATTTAGAGGATCAAAAGATTTTACCAAATTAAACATGGCAACAATAGCAATGATGGTTGGTGGAGCTATATTGAATGCAACTACATTCGTTGGTGGTTCATATCTTGCAAAATATCTCTCAGGTGATAAAACAGATGCAGAACGAATACGACACGATAAGGCAATAGAAAAATATCAAAAAGATTATGCTGCATATCAGGAAAAGAGACAGAATCTCATTGATTGGAAAGTACAACAAAAGGATGTAAAATATCAGGCATCAAAAAATATTTCGACTACTGATGAAGCTTTGAAATTTTATAGTCAGACACATGAACCAAAATTCTCTGATTATTATAGACCCAGTGGCAATCAAAAGATGGGTGAAATGGCTTATGTAGGTGGTGGTATGTTGGCATTGGGTTATATGGCTACTAAATTCTTTTAGAGTTAATTGTGTGATCAGTTTAAAGATTTCTTACTGATGAGTAAAAAATCATGGCAGAAGGTGGAGAATTACAAAAAGACCCCTTTGGTTTGGGGGAAGAAAACGAACAAGAAGATCCTGATGATTTTGATGAAAAAGATCAATTACTTGGTAGACTACCCTCACCAAAAAGAGTTTTACAAACGTCTACAACCAAAGGTGCTAGACCTAAAACCAAATCAGGATATACACAATTACCAAGTGAAGAAATAGAATTGGAGGAACAGAAAGAAAAAGATGAACAATATGATGATAGGATGGGAGCGTTGAAATATATAAAAAGTTTGTTCCCCGAATTTAACCCTTTGAAAGCCTCGTTTACAGCAAAATTTGATAGTGAAGGAAATACTTGGGCTACGTTGAGTACTCAAAAAAATGCTATACCTCATTTATTGATTGATAAAAATGGAGTAATAAACACTAAAGGTTTACCAAACACTATATTAAAAGAGATTGGTGGAGATTATGAAACCCTTATTTCAAGAAATTATAATACTGCATTAAAGTTGAATGAAGCTAATGAACAAAATAAAAAATTATATAATATCGTTGATGGGTTGAAAGCAAGCATAGATACAAATAAACTGGAGCTGCAACGTTATGTTAATAATGATGAAGAAAAGAGGAGAATCATCGACCAACTTCAAAACAGAATTGGAGAAATTGTAAGTAGTTTTGATAAAGAAAAGATAGAATCTAAAACAGAGAATAATAAACTTTTGGTTGAAATTAAGCGATACAAAGATGAATTAGAAAAATATAAGAAAGGACAGTCAAATTTAACAATTTTAGAAAGGAGCAATGATCGATTACAAGCTGAAGTTGATAAATTTCGTGAACTAACAAGAAAGAGTATGATTTACAACCAAGAACAAATAGCTGAACTAGAGAGTAAAAATGAAAAAATACTTAAAAATTTACCATTACGAGAACGTGTTAAGGCTATCTTTAAAAAGTATGGGTTTACAGTCTTTGCTGTTTTAAGTGCAGTAGGTGTAGTAATTGGAGTGATTGTTTCTAATCTTTCTAAGGGTCTATCCACATTAGGTAAAGGTGTCGGAAATGGTTTGAAAACTATTGGTAAGAAACTTGGTGAAATATTGCCTGGAATGGTTGGAGCGATTGTAAGCTTTCTATTCAAAACAGCGGGCGAGGTTATTGGATTTTTAGGTAAGAACGCTTGGTTATTGATAGTGGCTGTAGTTCTATATTTTGTGGAACAATTTAAAAAGAAGAGTAAGTAACAAACCTGTTCGAATTTATTTAAAGATATCGTGTTGATCAGTAAAATATAATATGGAAGACTACAATAGAATTTATCCGCAATTACCAATGAATGGTGATCCAAATAATTTCAGACTACAAAAGTCATGTGAAGTGCTACAAAATCTTGAGAAGGAAATTAAACATTATGAGGAAGTTAGAAAAAAGTATAATCGAGCGAGAGGAATATTTACTAAAATCAGTGTTGGTAGTGGGTTGGTTTCAGTTATCCTATCTGCAAGTGGATTGGGAACCTCTCTTACTGGTTTTGGTGCCCTTGTTGGTATCCCATTGGGAGTTGTCGGAGGTATTTGTGGGGGAGTATCGGTTGGATGTGGTGTGGCTTCTAAAAAACTTTCTCATAAAGTTGGTAAACACGAACAGACTGTTTCTCTAGCAAAAGCAAAGGTAAACACCATTCAAGACTTAGTTTCAAAAGCATTGAGAGATAACGTTATATCCGACCAAGAATTTTCTATAATTTTAGAAGAGTTGAAAAAGTTTGAAAAACTAAAACTAGAAATCCGTCAAAAATTTCGGAGAGATACAGAAAAAAACTTAAACATGTCACAGATAAGGAGAGATGTTCGTGCGGACATATTAAAGGAGCTAACCGGTCCCGTACGTTGAAAATGCAATTTGAGAAAACACCTTCAGGATGGAATTATGAGATTGGTATCAGAAAAGAACGGTGTTAAAAATAAACCGTAGGTGATTTAAAAACATATCGGCGAAGCCGGTCTAAAGACTTTGCATCTTATTCTAAACATAAGGAATAAAATGACGCTCAATGATTTCATAAAAAAATATCCAAACGCCGACACAGGCAAATTCATAATTGTAGCTGATCCATATGGTGGATTTATTAGGTGGAGATATAATGGAATGACTGTCATGTCTAATGATGATCCAACTGGAAAAACTTGGACTGATGACCTATCACCTAGTTTAAAAAAACTTTTATGGAAAGATTTAGGATTGGATGATGATGAATTAAGTTCATTCCCAAAGAGTTTAACTATGACTAATCGAAGCTATCCTATACCAGCTATTAACTTTGATGACTTTACAAGTGACATAACAAAAATGCTAACCTCACTAGATATATATGTTTCAAATACAAAGAAATTCACAGCAAAGATGCGTGATGTTTTTACCAATCAAGTTGTGACTTTCAAGTTTGGTAAACAAAGTAGAAAATGGTTGAATGCTCCTGATATGAATTATTGGCCTCAACAACTTAACTTTGCAGTTTGGTGTGCAACATCTGGTTGTGGTATAAGTCCTTTTGAAAGTCTAAATTACCCCAAAGTAGTGAATAGCTTCATTAAATTTCATGTGTATTTCACAATAAGACGGATATTATATGAATTAAGCCTTCCCTTACCTGATGAGCAACCCTTTGTAATAAATAATAATCCCTATAGTAAAGTTGTATATCAACGGTTGTGCGCTGAATTTGGAATTGCTAATAATTCTGACTTTAGATGGAAAGGTGGTAGAAACGGTGGATTGGGAGATATATTCCTTGATTATGGTTCTGGATACCGACCGACGGGAGGAACTAATGGGAGAGGTGGTGGATATCAAAATGTACATATTGTAAGGAATTATGATGTTGAAGCAGATCAATGGCCTGGTGAGGGTGGTAAATTTGCTGATGAAGGAGGTAAGAAGGAAAAGGGTGACCTAATCTCATTTATCCGTAATGATGATTTTGCTGATTTCAAATATGCTTGGTTTATCCCAACAAGTGGACATGGACTCACTAAAGCGGGGCTTGGTAGATTGAATCGATCTGCTGAAGCTTTTGTTTACTGTATATTGGGAGCGCAAGTTAACACAAGAAACTCGATTTATGGTAATGGTGGTGGGGCGATAGAGACTCAACAAGAATTCTTGGCTTTATTTGAAAGTAGTGTGATCGAGAATGACATTTCTAGTTCTATTCAAAGATATCAATTAGCTGTACAAGAAGCGAAATTACGGCTTGATTTAGCTATTGCCCCTGGTGTGTGGCTAATGCCTAGTAATATGATAATCAACACTGAAAGCGTGACTGGTTTTAATAATAAACTTATGAAAGCTAGTAGCGATATGAATTTTGGAGTGAATAATTCCCTAAACACTGAAGCAAAACAGGTTGGAATAAGTCATAACATGGGATCTTCAAAGGTAAAGTTACCTCATATAGCTGAGACAAAGGAAAACCCGCAGAACCCCGAAGGGGGCCCGAAGGAACCAAAACCAAAACCCTCAACTCTGAATGAAAAGTCGGACGTGACCACACAACATGAAACCAATATATTAACATTTATAATTATCACTGGTGGGTTAGCGTGGTATCTATTTCGGTAGTTCATGAGTATTTCACGTGATTATGATTGTTTGTAAATTTGTGCTCACGTGTAGAACAATAGATTGCATACTTTTACGACATAGCAACAAGCAAAATGTAAAGTGGATTTGAAGTTGAAAAGTAGATTTTATGTTTACTTTAAAAAGGTCGGTTTCTAACGTCGCTCAGGAATGTGATTACGTCAATGCAAATTTTGTTTTTGTTAAGGATAGATTATTGAAATTTAAAGATGAATATGGAGTAATCAAACAAAAATGTTGAGCATAACCATGTATGAGTCTGAAACTAGGGTGTATTTGGATCCTCCACTGAAAAATCTTCGGGAGATACAACTCCTGGATTGTAATATAAAAACCAAAAGATTGATTAATTTCAAGGATCAACAGATATTGTTCAATGATAAGAATCAGCCCCTCATAATAATTCAACCCGGCACATATTCGCTACGTAATATCCAATCGATCTTTCTTAATGATACTGATAGGGCGAAGATAACAATAATTGAGACTGATACTGTTGACTATCTATATTCCAATAAGAACTTCAACATAAAACTTACGAGAGGGTTACAAGTTGGTTTAGGGTTGGTTTAACACCTGATTAACACTCTGATAATTTTCTGATGTTATTTTGGGTGATATTTTTTAAAATTTTCAGTAATTTAAAAAAATAGGCTCTTTTCAAAAATTTCAACAAATTACAACAATAAACAACAACAACGTGGGTAAAACTCCTCTTACATACTACTCTCTAGGATAGGGTATATAAATCAGAACATTTGGGTCTAGAATAAGGTAACATTTTTCAGGAAACTGATCAATTGGTTGAAGATTTTATTTAGACTAGGGAAACAGCTACTCTAGGATAGGGGGATTTGGGGAGTTTACTCTAGTATAGGGTAGCAAAATTTAGCTGAATCAGCTCTGGTATAGGTTAAGGGTTCCAGGGTCCCAGCGGCACATCCCCACCCAGAAATTCCTAGAGTACCCCCCCGGGACCCAAATCCTTACTAACTCTCGACGACATTGTAGCTAGCGCTACGCTCCCTACAGAAGCCGGCAAAAACGAACATGGCCAATATCCAGCCATGTTGACCGCACTCTTTTTGTCCTTGAAAGAGTGCGCATATCTTTATGCTAATAATTCACGTAACCTTCTCTCTGCTGTTAATTACAGGGTTATATCCAACCTCGCTCCCAGCCTGGAAGCGAGGTTGGGTTTTACTTATAAGATATTAATATTGGTCAACCATGAAGGGGTCCTTATTTTCCGCCATGCAGAAAAAGGGCGATCATTTAAAGAAGGGCATTTCTAGTCTTCGTTCGGTCCTGGAAAACATTTTGACAACACTGTCACGCTAACTGGATTCCAGTCTTCTAACGCTCGTATGCTTTATGCTTCACTGAGTTGTTTCGCCAAGCACGTCGTCAATTTTGTGGGCTGCCTCTTAAGTAACGGCATCTGACCTGGTGCAATATACTTAGTATCTACTTGTTTAACACTTAGGATTTGAACCATGGCTTGGATGGCACTGAGGAGAAATAGGCTTATTCTACTGGTCATTATTATTCTGAGTCCACTGATGTATCATTTCATGCAACTGGATAGAGAAGGTAAGCATTAAATTTATATTATAAAGCTTCCCTATTCTCAGTTTTCTGGAGTATTTTGTAGGGTTTATTACTTGGCTTTAGGTTGTTACAGATAGTGCCTGACCGTAATGATCTCTCAATATACCAAAGAAAGTAAGAACTTACATGTAAAGTACACACTACATCTCCGATAAAACAACGGCGCGTCTTACCATTCCCGTATGTTTCGCATGATTGGCGATTGTTGTTGCGTGATGGTTATACGGCAAGTTTATATAATCACAATAACAAAGTGTGACACGCGGTTTTTGTGGCATTTTTGGAAGTCCGGGAAATGCTGACGCCGAAACCGTTCGACAGCCGGTTCTTTGACATAACCTCATTATCACACTAAACTAAACCTACTTCCGCTCTTCTGAATTAATGATTGGTGATTAGCATAAACATGTTTATTCTGCGCTCCGTGATTTTCGTCATTTTGGTATACTTCAGCGTAACGTCAGTCCCCAATAACCACTATCCGGTACGTCTAACAGACCAAAGACACGAGGGAAACAACTTTTGGCTCAAAACGACCTTTCCCTTGGCGAAAACCTTTGGTTATTTCCAGCATGGCCAGCCGACTCAAAGTCGAGGGAGAAACAAAATTTGCATGCCTGGAATGTCGCCTAATCAAGTCCTCCCAAGGGGCCGCCAGGCATGGACAACAAAGCTGTCACGAAAACGAAGAACAAAGTCACGCGTCTGCTATTATAGCAATAGCACTGCAACGTTCCAGCTACTATTGATTGCAGGCGATGTTGCTCAAAATCCAGGTCCTGAAACTGAAAAAGCGGAAGCTCTGCGACCTCGGCGTACACCAGCACCGGTGTGCCCTCAGTGCGGGAAGACTGTTCGTTGCAATCAGAAGCGTTTGCAGTGCAATATTTGTTTTAACACAACACATGCAAGTTGCGTTCAGCTCAGCTACTTGAAGCATCTGCGCTCTGCGAAAGCCGTAGAATGGACATGCCAAGAGTGTACCATCTCTGTACTTCCCTTCTTCTGTGAAGAGTTTTCCGATGCTCACGAGGGTGTCTGTAATAATACAACTGATGTAGAATTTGAAGATCTGCACTTGGACGCATTGAAGCGCAACAGCAAAAATCTTAGCGTTGTACATATTAATACTCAAAGCATGGTTTCCACCTTCGATCATCTACTGATAGCAATTGAACGCTACTCTTTCGACATTATATCTATGAGTGAAACTTGGCTCAAAAACAACAGTCTTCTTCTCCAACACGTCACTATTCCCGGTTATACTCATGCATTTAATAACAGAGATAAGATCAAGGGGGGTGGTGTTGGAGTATATATCAAGGAGTCGATTAAGTTCAAACGACGCACTGACATTGAGGAAAGATATCCTTCTCTTGAACATCTGTGGCTAGAATTACCAGGACGCAACAAAAACAGCAAAGTTCTCTTCGGTGTCCTTTACCGTTCAGAGTTAATTCTTCCCTACAGGGACTGGTTGGAACTCTTTGAGTGTCTAGTAACCGATCTTGTTTCATCATGGGACGGTATGCTTGCTCTCACAGGAGATCTAAATGTGGATTTGTTGCGACCAAATGCCCCTGATGCTGTAAGATTTTTAGAGTTCTTGGACGCCGTAAATTTGAAGCAGATTGTCACCAAAGCAACGCGCATTACCAGAAGGTCAGAAACGCTTCTTGATCACATAATCACCAATCTTCCCCGACAGGTGACACACACTGATGTCATTCGTGGTCTAATGATAAGCGATCATGATGCTCCGTACGCATGCCTAAATGTCCGCGTCAACAGATTCGTACCGCGATACAAGTATATTCGTCATGAAAAGAACCTTGATCAGAACGCCTTTACTAGAGACTTTGCTGAGCTTCCCCTAAGTGTCATATACTCAAGCGATGATCCTGACGAACAGCTAGAAATGTTGAGCAAACTTTGTCGCGAATGCATCGACCGCCACGCTCCGCTCAAACGAACAAGGGTTTCCCGCCCCCCAGCCCCATGGCTCAAAGAACTTAATATCAAACAACTCCAGAGGGACTGCCAGTTATTGCGCACTCGCACGCGCACTGACAAAAGTGAAAGTACATGGGCGGCGTACCGTGAGAAAAGAAATGCTCTCAAGACTTATATCAAGAAAACCAAACGCGAATTTTATCAAAAAGCACTCTCATCCAAAAAACCAAAACAAGTTTGGCAAGTCATACATAGGATACTGCACCCCAGCCCACAGCCACTCACAGCGGACCCGGACGAGTTGAATGCCTTTTTCGGGTCTACAGCTGAACGAGTAACTGGAGCCGAAGCTCAATCCATTGAAAAATTGTTTGATTTGGTGAACTCTTTCCCTGTTGACAAGGAAGACGCTTTCTGTATGCGTCCAGTGACATGCGCAGAGGTCATTAAAGAAATCAAATTTATGAGGAGCGATTGTTCTTGCGGCCCAGATAACATTCCTGTTAAGTTCGTGAAAATGGTTGCGGAAAGTCTTGCATCTCCACTCACAAATATCTTAAACAACTGCATTTCTAAGCAAGTCTTTCCAAGACAGTGGAAGATAGCATGCATCAGCCCCATACCTAAAGTTAACGACATCAAATCAAAGAATGACCTCAGACCTATCTCCATACTACCTGTACTGTCAAAGGTATTCGAGCACCTTGTTTTGAAGCAGAAAGCTGACTTCCTTTCAAACCCCACAAATGGTATTCTTAAGGATTCCATGAGTGCTTATAGGAAGGGACATAACACCACCACAGTGCTATTGGCCATGAGAGACGATATTCTCCAGGCCATGCAGAGAGGTGAGGTCACCATGGCTGTGTTAGCTGATTATTCTAAGGCATTTGACACTGTTGCCTACGAGACTGTTTTGAAGAAGATGCACAGTATTGGTTTTTCAAAAGACTATTTGAGATGGCTGATTAGCTACCTGACCGGACGACAACAGTTTGTCCAAATTGATGACAAGGTTTCGAACTATGTAAACGTTACCTTTGGAGTCCCGCAAGGCTCTATACTTGGGCCAGTGTTGTTCAATATTTATGTCAATGATCTATCAGACAACTTGGATTCCATTAAATCCTATCAATATGCAGATGACACAACTATATACATCCATGAGAAACCTGCTAACTTAAAGGCCGGAGAGGAAAAACTACAGAAGGCTCTTGACAGTCTTGCTTCTTGGTCATCAAGCTGTAACCTCTCCTTGAATGCCAAGAAAACCAAGGTGGTATTGTTTTCTACCAAACAGCTTTCTCGCGTGCACGAGCTTGACGCCTACCCAACTAATCTGTCAGCAGGAGGTACAAAACTTGAGAGACTTACATCTACCAAGTTGCTGGGGACAACATTTCAAGAGAACTTAAAATGGAATGAAGACATTCAGTCAAAAATCTCATGTAGTTACTACACTCTTTCTGTCCTTAGAAAGCTTAGAAATCTTGCTCCATTTCATGTAAGAAAACAGTTAGCGGAATGTTTGATCTTGTCAAAGTTATACTACAATGACATTGTATACCATCAACTACCCAATTATCTATTGCGTCGTCTGCAACGAGTGCAACTTGCTGCTGCCAGTTTTGTCATAAAAAGATATGCGAAAACACCTGACATTATAGACCTTGGCTGGTTGCCCTTCAATGAGAACAGGGATCTTAATCTTTGCAAGACTACTTTCAAAGCCTTGTATGATGTAAACTGGCCGGCATATCTCAGGGTCACTGTCCGCCATCCAAACAGGACTTTAAGATCATCTGCAGCTGTGAGCCTGGAGGTGCCAAAACACTCAGGCACATTACAAGACCAGGCGGCCAAAGTTTTTAACAGCTTACCAGTCTCATATAAGAACTGCACAGAATATAAACAGTTTGTATCTCATTGTAAAAAGTTTTTTATCAACAAGGCAAGGACAAATCTATAATTTTCTCCTTTTTATCTATTTATAATTCATATACAATCTATAGTTTTCCAATATAATTTATTTTTCAAATCATTATATAAATATATCTTTTAATATCATAGTATTTTGTTTGTATATATTTTAGCATAGAAGAGCCATTTTTTACGTGGAATGCTAATAAACCGTTATTATTATTATTATTATTGTTATTATTATTATTATCCCACTAACGACTAAACTCATTCCCCAAAGAGAGATATCTATTTGTTCTTGATAACATACTATCTGTTTCTAAAACCATCTGCACAAAAATTAACTATTCAGCCTAACAATACGAACATATTTTGTTGAAACCCAATAGTTTGAAGATGGAAATATTTCTTTATTATTTCTGTCTGTAAGCATTGCTTGCTGACCCTTTGACTTTCATTTGCGTCAATACTTTTTTTTGTAAAAAAATTGTTTTGCTTTGATACAGGTCTACGTCGTTTTTGCTCTTCACTCTTGAATGCATAGCTTGTTTTCCATCAATGTTTTATAGGATTCGGTTAGTGGTGTGCAGAAACAAACAAAACAATATCGTTTCTATAGCGATCTTAAGGTTCCCTTAGTGATAAGATTCAGATATTACTTGTTTAGACATATTTTGAAAGACATGGTAGAATAACGTAGAATGTGCTATGTGCTACTGTAGATAGGAGAGGAAAAACTGTTGTATGATGTTTGATTGACCCTGTAAGCCGCAGTAGTGACCAACATCTAATTTCTCATTACAATATTCACTGTTAATCGACCAATCATGTTATGAGAATAACGAAAATGATCACCAAAAAAGAGTTGTATTGAAATTTAAACAAATTCTCCTCACTGGTACCATAACAAATATATGAGAATAGTTAGGAGAAAATGAATATTGATATTGGGGCTAAAAAGGTTAACATTACATCAGTTTAACAAGCACAGTCCATTTGTCGAGGCAGGTGTCTGGCAAAGCTATTCTGGAGTCATTTCTTGCTTGTGCTTGCATTTTATTGGCCAGTACATGCACTAATTGGAAGTCATTATTACAGAGTACAAAGCTGATTATGGGAAATTTAACAAATTGACGTCAGTTTTTTATGCGTCTGTCCTCTTATTGATGATAAATTGCGTCATAACATTGTCAAAGTTTGACAATGTTATGACGCATTTATTTATTTATTTATTTTGACGCATATTTTTATGATGCATAAAAAACTGACGTCAATTTGTTTTTTACAATAACAAAACACGAAAAAGGTCAAATGAAGACTTAAATGAAAAGAAAACGCAAGTAAACAGCAAGTAAACTCGAAAAATGCTGAATTTTATTTAAATTGACACAAACAGGGCGCAACTATTCTCAATAACTTTTCTCGCCTTTTCATTGGCTTGTGACAACACGTAATACAATTTGATTGGGTAAAAATCTGACTGTTTGACAGCTCACTTATCGCGCGAAAAAACCTTGCATAAATTAAAATTTTATGTGTCTGTACTCTTATTGATGATAAAAATTAGCCAATCAGTGCACGAGAATTCGCTCAGTTATTGTAAAAAAAAATGGAGGAAAACCGGTGTTATGGAAGCTGTTTATCAGCTGATGGGCTAGACTTAAATTCTAGTTGATTTTCTTTCAGTCTACTTTTAGACCAAGTTATTTCATTCAGGGAACCTTTAATAATAATAATAAGAATAACAACAATAATAATAATGATGATAGTAATAATAATGATGATGATAATGCTGATGATGATGATGATAACTTTATTGAAGTGTCAGTGTAAATTAAAACTTAGAGTTTAAGGTTTAGAAAGTTCAAGTGTATGTTTTTCTTTTTTTAGTTGGTCTTGGCTTGGAAAAATCTAGTGAAGTAATTGATGATGCATTGATCAAGAAAGTACAGTTTTTAACTAAAAGACTTAGAGATGCTGAGTTCCAAAGTTCATCACAATCTCAAGAACTCCTCTCTTTAAAGGTGCAGTTGTCTTCTCTGGCATCTAACAAGAAAAATAGAACTGCACTAAATGAAAATACAGAGAACTCTAGAATATTTGTAGAAGACAACATTCTCCGGTTGCCAAGTATCTTCAACTTTATGCCTCACTTATTGGATTCTCACAGTAGCTTAAAACCTTCTCTTCATGTTTCTCAGAATCGCAAAGGAGGTAAGTTGTCAAACAGCCATGTCGTTAAGTTATCTTATTCTTATTAGTTACTTTTGCCGGAACTTAATTGAGCAGACATAAAATGGCCATACTTTTCAGGACTTACAATTTGCTATTTGTCTAAAAATGCATGACCAGGGAATTAAGTTGTGCAAAAATTCTCAAACTAACTGCGTTAAGAGCTAGTCTCAGAATTGGTACAACTGATTTCAATTTTCCACAGCGATTTTTTTTATAATTTTTATTTGAGTATACACATTACTTACAAAACTAATATTACTGACATTTCTTACATTTTTATATTTCTTAGAATACAAACATTACTTACAAAACTAATAATATACATGAAAAAATTACTCAATTCTGATTGGCTGAGAGCAGTGCAGTTCAAGTGTTAATAATATACATGAAAAAAATTCTAGATTCTGATTGGCTGAGAGCAGTGCAGTTCAAGTGTAACACCAGTGCAAAAAGTGTAACACCAGTGCAAAAAGTGTAACACCAGTGCAAATTACACATTGATATTCTGGATTATGATATTCTTTATTTTTGAACAAACCGCTTTGAGCTCGTATTGTTATCAGCTGATCTTCATCAGCCAATCAGTAAATAAAGTGTCAAATCCGTGTCAAATGCTCACTTCCTGTCCACAATGAGATCTTCGGGCACTTCCCCCAGGCGAATTTTTTCATGGTTATATTATTAATAAGTAATCATATGGTTTTTCTCATTCAATTTGGAATTAATTTGCACTTGAAGCGACTCGTGCAATTTCACCTTTTTGAAAAACTCACTCGTGCAAATTAATTCAACAATACTTACAGCACTACGTTTACTTACTTGCTGCTTAACTCCTCATTTCTGGCCATTTGTTCTTGACTCCTGATAACTTGAACATTTTTTAGTTTCCTTTAGAGGCTTGACTTATCAGGAGTAGACTTTATAAAGATAATTAGTTTTGGTATTAAATCACAGGATTTGAAAAAAGTCCTTCAAGAGTTGGTCATGTTGTGTGTTGAAATTTCTTTTTGTTTGTGCAAGACCTGATTTTGAAAAATATTAAAGTTGTATGATAACTTTGAAACATGTTTCCCTTTCTGAGTTTTACATTGTGGTCTGATTGTATCTTTCTTTCATTCCTTCTTTTTTTTCTTCCACAAGCATGGATTATGGTATGACCTAATGTAGAACAAAGTTGAAATTAATTTTTTCTTTGTGGTGTAAACTACCAGACAATGGCTGGACAAAATGTCTGGTCATCCAAGGATTTGACCAGACCGGCACACAGAAAATGCCGGTACAATTTCTGATTAAGCATAGCTGCCATTTTAGTTTGTCTATTTTGAAGCTTTAGAAACATTACATGATTTTTCTCCAGTATCTTTAGTATTTGGAATTCCCACAATAAAGCGGGAAAAGACTTCTTACCTACTGGACACACTAGGTTCTTTGATTGATGGAATGACTCAAGAAGAGAAAGATGACAGCGTGATTGTTGTTTTTATTGGTGAGGTATGGTCGCTTGGTGATATCATTGCTTAGTATGTGTATGGTATATGCCTCCTTAGCTATAAGCAATGTGACTGGTTTAGGGTAAGTAGATATGGGACAATATTCACCCAGGAAATGGGAGACACTGCCCCCAGAACAAAATGACTGTTAGAAAGTGTTTGCTTTGTTTCAAATCAGGAAATTGGTAAAATAAAATTTAAAAAAAAATTTTGTAGACAACTCTAAAGGTGTACACCAGTTTTGCTGGATAGAACCTCGACAGCAGCAAAACTTGTAGAAATGATAAGTTTGCAATTCAGATTGTATGTGGATTAGCAGAGAAAGTCAAGAAATCAGTGAGTGCCGAGAGGGGATGGGGGTGGGGGGTGGGGGGAGTTTAACAGGGAATTCTATTGTACACATGTAGCAATTTGATAAAAGCATTGTCTCTGAAGTGGGAGAAGCAGGAATTAGGATGAAGGAGGATCATTGACAGTCATGTCTGCTTCTGTGGTTTGGTGAATGTAAGTTAATGCAAACGAGTTGATTGAGTAAGTTATACCACTGTAAGGTAAAAGGGAGGTGCTGACGTTTCGAGTGTTAGCCCTTCGTCGGAGCGAATGATTCGCTCCGACAAAGGGCTAATGCTCGAAACGTCAGCACCTCCCTTATACCTTATGGTGGTATAACTTACTCAATCAACTCGTTTGATTTACCCAGTTTGTTGTGTTTCAATTTCCCACCGACGCAGCACCAGTTTCTTTAGAAACTATCCCCACAATGTAAGTTAATGCAGCCTGGGTTTACTTCAGTTACTGAAAATAGTGGTAAATTATAGCTGTATTCCCAGCTGGTTCATGCTAAAGCACCAGGTTTTTGGGCCTCGCGTGGCACTTGTGTGTTCCCTGCTTTAATACTAACTATCTCCGTGACTTATGTTATCTTTCCATCCCATTGACACAGACAGATGCAGCCTTTTGTGAAAAAGTTGCTAGTGACATTAAACTGAGGTAACTATGCTTGTTGTTGTAGCATCTGTAAATTTCAGTTTTGGTCTAGTTTGTGTTTTAATCATAACTATAACAAAATTCTCAAATCTGATTGGCTATCAACTGCCCTGATTTCAGCCTTGATCGGACAGTTAAATAGGACAGTACGCGTCATGCCTGAGTAATTGGACAGTACGCGCCATCACGCGCGTGCTTAAATGGCTTTTTTTTTCACTTCTGGCATAAAAAATCTTGGAATTTCATGTGTTTTGATTAAAAAAAAGAAGTTTATACATCACAAATTTTGCTACAGTTATGATTAATTGGTAATAAGACTTTGTGTCGTCCAATTCGGTCTGCAATCATACTCGTGATTAAACAAATCGGACTCCCGCTACGCAGTCGTCCGATTTTGTTTATCACTCGTATGATTACAGACCAAATTGAACTCCACTCAGTCCTATTACCATTACTAAATACCAGAAATTGGGATAATCAAACAAGTTGATAAAGTAATTTGTACCACTGTAAAGTAAAAGAAGAGGGTGCTGATATGTTGAGTGTTAGTCCTTCATCAGAGCAAATTCCAGTTTCTTTAGAAACTACCCCCACAAATTGTTTTAATTAAGTAGACTAGCTAATCTACCACACAACGATGTACCCATCTGCTGCCAGGTCTTCTATCCAGACTACAGTACTACTGTATATTACTACTGTACTGGCCACATGGACTATTCACTTCATAGGAAAGGCAGAGCAAAGTGAAGTTAACTAGGTTCATGGACAAACATACTGTGTCCCGCTATGATTTTGATGTGGATGTGCGTGCCAAAAGCTTGTAAAATAATGTACATGGTATCAGCATGCAGTGATTAGGAAGAAGCTGGCCCATGTGCCGTGTTTGCAAACACAAAGTGGGATGACAAACAAGCACTTTGTGCACCCCTTGGCCCATTAACGTGAGGATAGTTTCCATTTAAGAAATAGAAAACATGTACCGTGTTTCTATTGAGTTATAGAAACACGAGTGGAAGTTTGGGAGAACGAGAAATGCTGTGGGAACACGAGCCACAGGCGAGTGTTTCCACAGCTTTTTTGAGTTCTCCCAAACTTTCACAAGTGTTTCTATAACTCGATAGAAACACGAAGAACATGTTTTCTATTTCTTTTAGAAAACACCGCGACGAAAAAAAGAAAAACAACTTGTTAACTTTGATTATCAAAATGTAAATTCTCTTTGCTCGCGTCATCATTACGTCAACAGCTCGTGCTTTTTCTGTGTTTCTATCGAGTTACAGAAACACAAATTCTAACCAATCAGCGCACGTATTGTCTAAGGACTGTTTTCTAACATAGTTTACGTTACATTTTTTTCGAAGTATTCAATGTTTTCTTAGCCACACTCTGGCAGGATGCTTGTAGAAGTGTAATGACATTGCATGAATAACCTGTTTATCTTAAGCTTGTTGAATAGGTGAAAGATTATTTTTAACATGTCACAAATGCAGAAAGAAGGTACCGGTACTTTGAGTTCTTTGATAGTGGTTGAACTGAAATGTGCCACTGGTTACTAGATCAGGCCCCAGTTGTTCAAAGCCTGGGTAACTTTATCCGTTGGATAAATAACTATCAAGCTCTTAAAATATACTTGAACGTAAACATTTGCCAAGGTTTTTGTTCATTCACATACTTAGCTATGCAAACAATATGTCTATTGATGGTTTGTTGTAGAAGTGGGGGAACAGTTTGCATGTATTGCGACAGCGGAATTGTGACCTATCCACTGGGTAAAGTTATCCAGGCTTTGAACAACTGGGGCCAGATGATCTATCACTGGTCTAGAAGAGTCTAATGATAGAAAGGCCATTAAACTACTGTAGGAAAGAGGAAGCCTCTAGTTCTTCAACTATTGTATGGTGTTATGTAGTAGGTAAATTACATTATCACTTTGTTGGGCATGGTGGCACATTTTGCAGGCTAAACTAAAGAATTTGGCGGGCTAAAATGTATGTTAAGTAAAATCTCAAGAAACTTTTCTTCATCTCATTAATGTGTGAAAGTTGAAACGATTCAAGAAAGACTTCTAAACCATCCTTATGACCGACTTTAGCTGACTTGCAGGTTTCTCGGGTTGTTGATTAAACTAAGTTTAGATGCGACCGCTGCTCCGATGCTTTTACGTTTCGGAAACAAGTAAAGGCTTTCTTTCATTTTGATTCATGATTTGATGTGTCAAACAAAATAGACAGATAGCATTGTTAAAACCTTTCTTTTCTCCATTCTTCGACAGAACAGCCACCACGATTTGTGTTTGTTTACTTGTACAACTTTTCCTCAGTTGTTACCTGTGAATTTACATTAACTTATTTTACTTATAAGTAAAAACGTCCCCTATGTGTGAAGTGTTTGGTGTTCTTAAAGTTAGAAAAAAATACTGGACTTGAAGTATTCCTTAGTTTACTTGGGATCTAATGTAAAGACTTTTGATGTTATTGCCACTTAGAACTTTGAAATTAAAGTGTCAAGCTGAGGAACTTGTGTGTACATGAAGCCATATACTATAGAAACATGCTATATATCTAGATATATATATATATATATATATATACAAATAAATTGATATGTGTATGTACAGAATTTATTGGATATATTGTTCAAAGGCTCAGTCAATACTGGAGTTCAGGGGCTGTTAATTAGGATTTCGATATTAACCATTCAAAGGCCTTTCTTTTCTGATCCTGTTACGAAGGATGATATTGTGAGCTAGAAAATGCCATTGTTCAAAGGCTTTGATTTGAGTTTTTGTTTCATCATTTTTCCTTTAAACTGTTACATAATACCCTAGGGAGCTTGGGCTTTTCTTTTTATACCATTTTTTTTATTGTTTTTAACTGTTAACTCGATTGTTTTGACTTGTAAAAATTTTTTAGCTTATGTAAGACCTAGATTTTTTTTGTTCCTAGTTCCAAGTATTTTTAATCCTGTACATTAGATACTTTTACTGAAGAAGCCCGAAGGACGAAACGTTCTGTTTGACCACCGAAGAAGTTCGCTGTTTGCGCTCTTTGTACAAACTATAGATGTTTTAGGGAGCTGCTTAATGTTACATCACCACTTACAATTCCCTTACTTACTTGAATAACTGCTGCGGCGCCTATTAAATTTCTCTTGCCTCAAATGCGCTGCTTATTCATTACATGAATTATAATCATTTATTTTTGATCTTAAGAAAATTTATAACAGCAATTTCGCAACAAATAGAAGGATCCATAACTTATTGCCAAGGGTGTTGTGAATATCCAAATCCATCAGCTCCAGTGTTCAAGGGAACGTGTCTTCTACCTCTAAATCTGTGCATTCAGAACGATTTGCTTCTGCCACTCAAGATATCCATTTGCACTGCTGCTTTGGGACCGCTGCGCTTTTTTTGGGCAGCTCTTATCCAAGTAAATACAGTAGCTATCAAGAATTTTTAGAGGCATAGTTAAACCTGCAAAGTGTTCTAAAGTTGTTGTTGCTAAAAGTTGGATAACTTTTTCTATCTGGGATTTCAGCTAAATTTCACTCAAAAGGAGCAAATATTGTTTTGTGTAAATAGTAATTTTTTGGCGAATGGTCATTTTGAAATTTTTGTAACTCTCCATGATACGATTTCTAATTCCAGTGTCATGCATATTTAATACCTATGGTGAGTTTTTTTTTCTCTTTATCTTATTGCTTTCTTCAGGTTTCCTACTGAACTTAGTCAAGGATTGGTTGAAATAGTTGCACCTTCACCAAGTTATTATCCTGATCTTGATAGTGTGCCTTTAACATTTGGAGACTCAAGGGAAAGAGTCAGGTTAGTATTTGATTTACATGAATGTTACAAACCCAGTGCCGGGGGGCGGATGCTCCCAGAAAAATTGGGTAGGGGTGTGCAACTTGCTTCCCAAAACTCTTACCCCATTTCATTTAAAATCTGTGATTTTCCCTACCCTGTTTATGACCTGACCAAACATTTGATACCCTATTTATGACTCAACCCTTAAATAAATACTCTGTTTCAGAACCTGCCTAGTAATTATTTCCCTTGTTTAGATCAATGTTAAAGTCAATGTTGATCTGTTTATATTAGGTAGGTTTAAAATACAAGACTGCACATGCAAAGTTTTGAGCTCGAAATTCCACACTATAACACGAGTGCAAAAATTGATACCCTATTTATTACCAAAATGGCAGTAAAATTGCTAAAATCAATACCCTATTTATGACCAAAACGGCTGAATAACCATACTCTTTGGGGCCGCACATACCTATATAGCTCATATAAGGGAGTATCCCCCTGGGAAACCCTGTCACTCTTAGAAGTGCAGTGTTTTACCTTTCCTCATTCCTTGTGAAGCGAGGTTACTACCTAATTGTGTCTCTTCCCGTTTTATCACGTGGCTCCTAAGCCCAAGGAAAATCGAGCTTGTTGTATTGTACTAGTGAGGAGAATTTGTTGAAATATCAATACAACTCTTTTTGGTGATCATTTTTTGTAATTCTCATAACATGAATGGTTGATGAACAGTGAATATTGTAATGAGAAATTGGATGTTGGTGGGACTTAAAGTGTTAAATTACTAGCCCTGTAAGTTATTCCTTGAGTCAACCAATGTTGCTGCATACTGCCATGTTCCTCTGCTCTATGTTGTAGTTCCTTGCTGTGCCAATTTTAAGCCAAGTGGTTTGGAATGGGATGTAACAACATTTACAATGATGTAATTTAATGTTTTGTTTTCAGGTGGAGAACGAAACAAAACCTTGATTTTTGCTTCCTTATGATGTATTGCCAAAGAAAAGCAAGGTTTTATGTTCAGGTCTGCTGACTGTGGTTTTACTGTTTTAACAGTGCTGATTTATTGAGGCAATATGATGACATGCTTTACAGAACATAGTTTACAGTATTCTTCACTGTTTTATTATTTTCTATGCAATATTTTGTGGATGGTCTATGTGTGTGTTTCATATCTTCCCATAATATTATTATATTGGGTAATTGTGAAGAAGAGCTCCCCTCAACCGACTATCGCCCGTCTGTTAGCCGACAGGCTACCGACAGGCCACCGACAGACGACCGACAGGTTACCGACACACTACCGACAGTTTCTCAAAACAGACATTTTACTGTAAAATAGAGCAGAAAAAGCCGGAGTTGACCCGACACAGAGAGCAGTAAGACCAGATAAACATTGTATTTCATCGTAATACATCATCTACTTATTGATACAACAAAATTGACTTCTCGCCGAGATTTTCTTTTATACGAAGTTTAATTTGTTATAAATATATCACCTGCGTAATTTTCAGTCCACTGGGCAAGCGCTGAAATCACTTTCGAAGATGATAATCCAAAACGTAGGCATAAACTTCTAAAGACACGCACTCGGTTCGAACAACAACTGCATGATATTTAGAGGGGGACTGGGACTTAGGTAACCTTTCCAATATGGCGGCCAAAAATGAAATGCTGTCCTCGCGTAAATACTCTGGCCGCTTTTGGCAACATTGACGCCAGCTTTAAGCCGTGGCTACCACAACTGGAGAGGAAATAACTTTCTTTTCAATTTATTATACGTCTCGCGTGCGGTATTTGAAGAAAACTTGGAAAAAACGTAAAGGTAAGCCACCGACAACTTACCGACACATTACCGACATGTTACCGACACATCACCGACTGTCGGCCGTTTGTCGGCCGACAAACGGCCGACAGATGGCCTGTACATTAGCCAAAACCTGTCATTAGCCAAAACGACTGTCGGTCGTCTGTCGGTCGTCTGTCGGCCGACTGTCGGCCAACTGTCGGCCGACAAACGGCCAACAGTCGGCCGACAAACGACCGACAGACGACCGACAGTCGGTTGAGGGGAGCTCTTCTTCACAATTACCTTATATTGGTTAGGTTGTTTTAATAATTTAACAAGTAGTTTTATTAATAAGTTCATGGGAAACTTGCCATGGATAACATGCAATTCTTTCATGTTTGGTGAAGTTTGTATCTTGTCCTGTTACTAAAAGATATTAATTTAATTTCTTGTATCAGCTTGAAGACGACGTTGTTGCTACGCCTTCTTTTGCTTCTACAATCAAAACATTTGCTCTACAGCAAGACACTAATGAATGGCTTATTTTGGAGTTTTCTGCCCTTGGTTTTATAGGTAGGACTTGTCTATTATTTACTATCTTTATCTATATACTTTGTTTTTGAGGTACATATTAATAGAGAACCATTAGCTTGCAAGGAGTTTACAATGCCAACTATCTCTATGTACATGTGAGAGTGTGATATTTTATATTTTTATTCTTTATTTTAATATGCAGGGAAGCTGTTCCATACAAATGACCTGACTATGTTAGTGGAGTTCTTCCTAATGTTTCACAAGGATAAACCTGTTGATTGGTTGTTAGATCACATTCTGTGGGTGAAGATCTGCAACCCTGAGAAAAATGCAGTAAGATATACCACTAATAATATACATACAAAAATTTGAACACGCTCAGATTGGCTGAGGGCACCCGAGTTAATCCTAGACAGTCCAGAAACTTAAAGTTGAGTGGAGAAAATTGACATTTTGCATGTACATTATTAACACATAATCAAGTGATTTTGAGTGCAATCTTGCATAAATAAGCACTTGTACTTATTTATTACAAACTGCATTGAAATCCATACGATTGCCTATACAAGTCAAACTAAAAATACTTGTTGAAATTACTTGCTATAAAGTACTGGTAATGTGAACTTATCTATTTGTCACACAGCGTTCCAAAGTCCATTTAATGTGGATCAATATATATCACTCCAGTGCAGTAAATTTCATAGTGACTATGTGGTGTGATAAATGAATATGTTTGCATTACCTATAAACAACTTACCGGTATTATGGGCCCTGCAACTTACTTTGGATTAAAAATGAAAGCTGGAAGTGCATGTAGGTTAAATTCTATAAATCTGACTAAAATTGGAAAGTCACCAAGTTTTAGATAAAACTATAAATTTTAAACAGCCTTACCTTTTTCCCCTTGTGGTATATTATTATTATTATTATCATTATTATTATTATTATTATTATTATTATTATTATTAGCACCTTTGTTAAAATAGCTATAAGTTAGTTGCAGTGGATATGTTGTGGTTCAATTTTATCCTTGGTTCAAATTTTATTTTCATTTCTTTCAAACTCATTATCAAATTATCATAACCAGTGCAAAAGAAAACCAAATTTGAACCAAGGATAAAATTGAACCACAACAGATATACTGGTCATATGAAGCAAAGCTGTGTTGCTTTAATGATAATGGTGTATCTACTGGTTTGAGTTGCTGTTATATTAGTAGCAGTAACATCTGGAATAGCTGTGTTAGTATTTTAATGAACCTGCGCTGCTCATAGTTTCTATTTTTGCCATAGCAACACTGTGCACGAGAGAAGGAGCGTTTGAGGATACGGTTCAAACCATCCTTGTTTCAACATATAGGAAAGGAGTCATCTCTGAAGGGAAAAAAGCAAGACTTAGTTGTAAGTTTAGCACTTTCAAATGCTAACTTGTTTTTGTTTTGTTTCCCATAATATTCAATATAGCATTGGGTAATATTGAGCTTTTTAATATTAGTGGCAAAAAAAAAACTTACTGGCAAAGTGTACTGTGTACATCAAATGTTTTTTGATACTATTTCCGAATCCAAAATTTAAATGTGCTATTTAAGACTACTGATGCTTGCTCAAGAAAGAGAAATGGTCTGTCTTATGCTGTCAAGGTACTACAAAAATTACAAGCCAACCTAGGTTAAATCATTTAGACCTGAAATCAAATTTAAACTGGAAGATAGATCTTGTTCCACCTCTAAATGTAAATCCACATATGAACCCCTTTGTGGACTCGTATCTAGATCCCTATTTGGATTTTTATCTGGATCCCATTTAGATCCCTATCTACAGTAACCGTTTACTTTTACCCATGTTTATGTTTCCAGTACTTTGTTCCATCTTTGAGATGAACATTTCTCTTAGTTGTAACGTTTCTATGCATGTTTCATATGAAGGTAATCACAAGGGAATGTCTTGAAAATAATGCACCTATCAATGTTAAGCTGGCGGGGGGGGGGAGTCTGGGCATGGGGTGGGGATTTGATTGTCTTTGTTGGCCCTGGGGTAGGGCATTTGACTGACCTTGTTCTCCTGGGGAAGGGAATATTTGAATCTTTCTTTGCCAGCCTTGGGATATTTGACAGCAATGTGCAGCCCGGGGTGGGGAAATTTGGTTGCATTTGACTGGAATGATTTGCCCATGGGCAGGGAATTTGAAGGCAAAGTTTTCAAAAATGTCAAATCCCCACCCCATGCCCTGACTCTCCCCTCCCCTCCCCCCCCCCCTCCCCCGCTGGCTTAACATTGATAGGTGCGTAAGTGTGGAAAAGAAGTGAAATGTCAGTCTGTTATTAAGACTGTTATTAAAGTTTGTTTGCATTGTAGGATAAGGACTTCAAGAAGGCACCATTATTCCAAGCACACTTAAACCCCAAAGCAGAGGCATCAACGACATTGGAGGCATATCAGGCATTCACCATTGACCACGCCTACATGGGACAGACATATTTCTGGGCATTTCCTCCACATGCTGATGATGTCATCAAATTCAAGTTTCATCAAGCAATTGTGATTCAAAAGTACAACAAATTAATGTGTTGACACTACTTTTTAGATTCAGTTTCACTTTCTTAGCTCAGGAGCTTAGAGTTCTCCTTACTGAATTACACACATCCTACAGCTTCTACAATGTACATTTCCCACTTATTATTACTAGCCTGTGTTGCAGACGTTATCTAACCCTGGTGGCAACAGCTGTGAAGCAGTGTTTAACTCTGTGTTCTGAACCTCCTGTTGAGACATTTATAGCACTGACCTGCGGAATTACTTCTCAGATATTCAAGGTTAAAGACATCTTATATTTTGCTGTGATCATTTCAACAGGTTTCGGTTGAAGTCAGGAAATATGGAGCATCCCGGTGATACAATCAGGAATGCTTCAGTCGAGGTTCTCCCTGTATCATCATTGACACAAGTGCAGAAAATGCCAGGTTTGAGTTCGGGGCCGGGGATTTTGCGAGCTCACATCTGCGAGCTGCGAGAAAAAAAAATAATGATAATAATAATAATAATAATAATAATAATAATAATAATAATAATAATAAGTTGGCGCAGACAGAATATAAAGGCAGGCATGATAACGTGGCACGGTATATTCACAGGCAACTTTGTGGTAAATGTGGATTGGAAAGAGCTAATTGCTGGTATGAACAGAAACCGGAGGGAGTGGTGGAGAGTGAAAATTTCAAAATACTGTGGGACTTCACAATCCAGTGTGATCGGAAAATCGAGGCTAGAAGACCAGACATTGTCTTTATTGATAAGAAGGAGAGAGAGGTTGTTGTGATTGATGTTGCCATCCCAGGTGATGACAGGGTGAAAGAGAAGGAACTCGAGAAGGTAGAGAAATACCAACTATTGAAAAATGAAATTGCAAAAGTCTGGTGCATGCGAAAAGTCATCGTAGTGCCTGTTGTCATTGGGGCTCTTGGAGCCGTATCAGTCAACTTTAAGGAGTACATGAAGCGAATCGGCGTGAACGTGAAGCTGGAAGTTATCCAGAAAACAGCACTGTTGGGGACAGCAAAGATACTAAGGAAAGTACTGACTCTGTAAAAAAAGAAGGAAGAGAGAGTCCTGGGACCTGTGGTGACTTGTTGTAACCCGCTCCAAAGGACTATATACCAGGCTGAACATCCTAGTTTAGCCTGAGTCTACAAGGAATGGACATAATAATAGGAAAAAGAATAGGACCAGCCTTCAGTTAGCTTAGTAGCTAACTTCCCATACCTTTTCGCAACCGAGTCATGTCGCCATGGTGAGACAAGAACTGATTCAAGGAAGACTACTTACGTCAATGCCACACGCCAAGGACCTCTCACATGGACGTAGACATCCGCCGTGGTTATTCTATTAAAGACTGATTGTTTCTGTTTCATGTCCTATATACACCAAATGGATGACCCTCATAAAAATCCCACTACCATATAAGGAACTACACGTCATTTGAGGTCATTAGACGTAACTTAACATCAATAAGCGAAACTGGACATAAATATACATCGTTCCACATCATTAAGCATTATTCACCACAACTAACCGCCGCTAGACATCATTCGCCATCACTAGACATAATTTACCATCATTAGAAATCATTTACCATCACTAGACGTCATTTACCATCACTAGACATCATTTACCATCACTAGACATCATTTACCATCACTCGACGTCAATTACCATCATTAGAAATCATTTACCATCATTAGACTCATTTACCATCATTAGACATCATTTACCATCACTACACATCATTTACTATCATTAGACGTCATTTATCATCACTAGACGTCATTTACCATCATTCGACGTCATTTACCATCACTAAACATCATTTACCATCACTAGACGTCATTTACCATCACTAAACATCATTTACAATCACTAGCCATCATTCGCCATCACTAGCCATCATTCGCCATCCCTAGACGTCATTTACCATCCCTAGACGTCATTTACCATCACTAGACGTCATTTACCATCACTAGCCATCATTTACCATCACTAGACGTCATTTACCATCACCAGACATCATTTACCATTACTAGACGTCATTTACCATTACTAGACGTCATTTACCATCATTAGACGTCATTTACCATCACTAAACATCATTTACAATCACTAGCCATCATTCGCCATCACTAGCCATCATTTGCCATCCCTAGACGTCATTTACCATCACTAGACGTCATTTACCATCACTAGCCATCATTTACCATCACTAGACGTCATTTACCATCACTAGGCGTCATTTACCATCACCAGACATCATTTACCATTACTAGACGTCATTTACCATTACTAGACGTCATTTACCATCATTAGACGTCATTTACCATCACTAAACATCATTTACAATCACTAGCCATCATTCGCCATCACTAGCCATCATTCGCCATCACTAGCCATCATTCGCCATCACTAGCCATCATTCGCCATCACTAGCCATCATTCGCCATCACTAGCCATCATTTGCCATCCCTAGATGTCATTTACCATCACTAGACGTCATTTACCATCACTAGACGTCATTTACCATCACCAGACATTTACCATTACTAGACGTCATTTACCATCACTACACGTCGTTTACCATCACTAGACATCATTTACCATCACTCGACGTCAATTACCATCACTAGACGTCATTTACCATCACTAGACATCATTTACCATCACTACACATCATTTACCATCACTAGACATCATTCGCCATCACTAGACATCATTCGCCATCACTAGACGTCATTCGCCATCACTAGACATCATGATGTCTAGTGATGGCGAATGATGTCTAGTGATGGCGAATGATGTCTAGTGATGGCAAATGATGTCTAGTGATGGCGAATGATGTCTAATGATGTCTAGTGATGATAAATGATGTCTAGTAATGTTGAATGATGTCTAGCGGTGGTTAGTTGTGGTGAATAATGCTTAATCATGTGGAGTGATGTATATTTATGTCCAGTGTCATTTATTGATGTTAAGTTACGTCTAATGACCTCAAATGACGTGTAGTTACTTATATGGTGGTGGGATTTTTATGAGGGTCATCCATTTGGTGTATATAGGACATGAATTTATTACCCGGGAAATCCCGGCCGGATTTTCGGCTGAAGATATATTCGTTACCAGTCCTTCACCGCGTTCTTCTTGGCTCGCTGACAGTGACCAACAGAGGTGGAATACTTTCACGCAGTCTTCACGCATTATTTGAAGAGGTGGCTTTACATTTTCACGTCAAAGATTGTCTAATCATCGCTCATAGTCAGTATGCGGCGGATCTTGTCCGCTTTCATGAAGTGCGTTACTCGCACTTCGCGCTCGCGCGCTCTCAGGGAGTCCCTTCTTTCGGTATTTCAAGGATGATACATCAATTTTATTTTATTTTTAAGTTTTTTTTTTAAATTTATTTATCTTTTGTTCGCAGCTCGCAGCTCGCATTATTTCAGCTCGCGTGTTCCCCACATTCTTTGAGTTCTTTGAAATAGATCAAGTACGAGATACAATGTTTCATAATGTCTAACAGTCAGAGAACTAGAGGGTTCAAAATGCAATGTGCAGGGGAATATCTCTGGTATATTGATACAGCACATGTATCAAGTGTTTGATAATTAACAATTATTCGCCGAAGGCGAAGTGATTATCGCTGAATATTCACCGAGAATCACGGAGCCTGAGGCGAATAATTGTTTTAGTATAAATACACAGGTGATTATTTCAAAAAAAAAAAAGGAAAAGCATTTTACAACACGAAAAGGTTTTATTTCATCAAAAGCGCGCGAACGACTGGCAGCCATTTTGTTCGTCGAGGTGATTATCGGCTGATAATCCGAGATAGCGAACCAATCAGAGCGCGCGATTTTGTATAATCACCTGAGTATTTATACTAAAGCTCATTATACATTGTTCGTCACTAAATTTGCTACACTGTATTCTTAGACCAAACAGCTTTTATCATGTTAGTAACGATTACATTTTGACTTCCTGCAGAACCTGGAAGGGAAGCCTCCCCAGAAGCAAGGAAAAACTACATGAAATACGAATTCCCTTTGTCCAGCTACAAGTCAGTAGGACAGTTTTCGGCTGGTGGTATAGCAGAAGGCACAGTGCCTCCAAGTATCGGAAAAGTCACAGAGATGAGAATACGAGTCCTTGGGCACAACAGCGAAAACTGGGTGATTCTTAGTGAGGTAAACCATTTCATTTTTTTCTGAAGCATCTCAGCGGGCCGGAATCCCAAATCCTCGAATCTGATTGGCTAATCGCGCGCTCGTAACCGGTCCAGCATTTTACGATACGGACCACGGTCCGGATTTTTATCCGCGCTATTCGCGGCAAATTGAAAAAAAAAGCAAACAAACAGAAAAAATAAATAAGTTAAATAAATAAGTTATTAGGGAGCTTAAGCACGCGCGTTTTTGAGACGCGGACGGCAACCGGAAGAGAAAATTTCACGTGCCAGGACAGTGGTATCTCCCAGATTTTTATAGTGATCATCTCTAATGGAGAAAAGATACTAATCAATGTAAATGTAGTTGTGTGAAGACAAGCTAAAAGGGGAAGCTGCTCACTTCCGGTTGCCGTCCCCGTCTCAAAAACGCGCTTGCTTAAGCTCCCTATTTACCGGTCTAGGTCGGTCCGTAAGGGAAAAAACTGTGCCCTTGGTCTTGAGTACGGCCTTCGGCCTTCGGCCGTACTCAAGACCTCGGGGACAGTTTTTTCCCATACGGACCTCCCGCCCGGTAAATAACATATATGGAATTGCTCATTCACGTTTTAATGGAGTGGGCACTAGTTTTGGTCAGTGGTGCGAGCACTCGCTTCACACCTGTGACCTGTGTTCAGTTCCTCCCATCTTATGTGGGCTGCCTTTGTTGCTGGTTCTCTCCTTGAGCACTGAGTCCCAGGATTTTTCTTTGGTTTTCCTCTGTCTAAAAGCAAATACTCCTAAATTTCAATTCTCTTTGGAATATACTCTTAGATATATTGGTCAAATTCCTTTATATTTAAAGCCACGTTTTTGTCAATATACCAATACAACTATTCCTCTAAATATCTATAACCTAAAGCTATAAAGTCAGTAAACCATTTTCTTTTTGTAAATTACCCTGGTGAAAGTTCAGTTTAGAACATTTTCCTCATAATACATGTATTTGATTGTAGCCTTTACTGGGTCTGTTTTGCTATCCAAAATAACGTTATTTCTTGTGTAACATTTTTTCTGTTTATATAACTCATTAACTCAAAAGGTGTTTCTCTCTCTTTTCTAGATACATATTGTTCCTGCCTCACAGAGCTGACAGTTCTGAATATGACAGATTTTAATATAATTTCTAGATGAAAATCAAATATATTGTTTTTTAATGTTCAAAAGTTAACATTTTTAATATAGTTAACTTAAAGTCATTATTAGAATATTCCAGTCTTGGATTGCATTGCTGTGTTTGTTACTTTGAAGTGCTTTAGTATACATGCTACCACTCATGGAATGCACAAAAACATTTGTTTAACCTTTAAAGCTCCAAAATGATGGTACAGATTTTATTATATAGACACGAGTGTTTTACTGGAAAATATACCACTCGTAAAATTCATAAAAACTACATCCGGGGCCCAAGTGGTTTATTTTCCATAATCTCACATGGGAGTTCATCGATGTAATTTCGGTAATTTCCCTCCAAAATTATTACATTACACAGCGGATTGAAGATATGAATTTTATTTTCTCGTGGCAAAAACAATATTTTACTTTCTCGCTGCAAGCGTTTGTAAAATATTGTTTTGCCACTCGAAAATAAAATTCATATCTTCGCACCACCGTGTCATATCCTCTATGTATTTCCTGGTCCCCATACTTTTCCTACAGTCCCAGCAAGGGAAATTCAAAATAATTTCATCAGCAGTGATCAGTCCCTATATTCTCGTTACTGTATTCCTTACAGTGTACTGATGTTAAATTTTAAAGGTAATTTGTAGAAATTTTGTAATTTTTGTTATCACAGTAATAATACCTAGAATAATCTGTTTGTTCCCTGATCCTTCTCTGGAGTTGCAGTAGTTTTATAGACTCCAGATGGCATGTAATTCATGTTAGGCCACCATATAGTCACCAAATGTAGTGTTTACAGGGGTATATCCTTGTTAACTGACTAGATGGTGACCTACCATGAATTATATCCCCTCCAGATATGGATTTTTGGACTGTTAAGCCCAAGTGATGGTATGCATGTCTAGGATTGACTGCAAGTATTGTTGGTCAGTGGTTCATACCAAATAGTGAGGTTTCCTATTTCCATAAATTAATGTCAGTCAGAAATTTGTGTGCTTAGGCAACTGAGATGGTAGTGATCAGGACACTAATCATTAAGTTGTTGTGGGATCAGTCATGGGCATAACTATTGTGGCTTTTTGCTGGAGGTATTCCTTTGGTTAAATAACATGTCATGCAGGGAAGAGTAACAATACTCCAAGGTGTTAAACCAACAGAATCTGATCAGCTCTAGCAGTGAGGGAATCATGGATGTGTGTGCACACGCACTTTGTCAATACCTCTCCTTCTGGAAACATAATCCTGATGTACATTAGGTATCACATAGGGAAGTATTTAGTGAACCAAATCACTTCACCTGTACAAAATTGAAAATATATATTTAACAACTAGTTGGACAGAAAAAGCAATAAAGTTAGCAAATGCAAGTTGACGAAAGATTTATTTTGGAATAAAACAAGGAAGCGCCACAAATATTACTAATAGTCCTCTAGTAGCGTAGCCAATCAGATTGCGGCACTTGCATTAGTCCACTAGTTGGGTGATACTATAAAACAGATCCACTTTTAGTGAATTTTCTGCTTAGCATATTATATTAAGATCAGCTTAGAGTGTCACTTTCTGTTCCTCTACTACAAAGCCTGCTCGATGGTATATTCCCACAAGACTCTTGCTTAGTACAGTGTTGGTCTAATGATGCAATTACCAAGTTTGCATCACATAGCTGTTGAGGAAACATGAGGCACTTGTCCTCCAATGCTTTGTTTCACCTAAAAGCCAACCTTTGTTTTCAACAATCAAGGCTGATATTACTATAGCTGCAGATAGGTTATCACAGATTATTGTAATGTCTAATTACAACAATACAATCATAGCCTCTGTTGCTAAGAAACTACACCATAAAGTTCTAAAGTGATGACATCACAAAAACTAAATTTCTAAAATTAAGGGATTTGTTGAGATATTTCAAAGGAGCGTGATGAAATATTCCTACTTGCGAAAAATCAGCATCTTATAGCAACTTGGAGTCGAGATATGACTGAATGTTATGTTTCACCGAACCCCTACAAATCCTTGTAATTTTGTCTGTTTTAAATGTTTTGAACAGAGACAAATTAGAAGGACTGCATGGAATCATTGGAGGGTAATTATTGCAACATCTCACTTCAAAATTGCAACGAGGGCCTGGTTTTTGGTCTGTGAGCATTTTTCATCTTGCTCTTTGCAAACATCTTAAATCCCAAATTTCAAAAATTCAAATATTTGTGATGTAACACTTTAGTTCTCTATCTAGTCAGAACTTGAAATTTGAATTCAGCAATGGAATAAAGGAAGATTTATCATACTGTCAGTGTTTCGATGCCACACAATGCAAAATAAGGTTTGAACTTCTCTAGGCCCTTCACTTGTCTTCCTAATTCCTGCTTACTTATAAATGTTAGAGGAATAATTTTTAGCGGAGCTCCACAGCAGCTCGAAGAGCCGCAGAGCGGAGCCCCATAACTACCGTGCGAGGATAGAAATTGAGAAAACCATGCGTTTGAGCTTTCATGGTCATCGTGGCTAGCGGCATGGCTCGCGGGCGCGTGCGCCTAGCGACGACGACGTTGCCCCAACAGTTGCCCCATAGTCATCCGGGATATTTAGAAAGTCTTAAACCGAAACGAGGCTTTGTTTTTCGCGCAGTGGCTCTTCCGTTGAGTCGCGAGCTAGATGTTTTTTTTTGGCAAGAACGTCATGCTAGCCCACATATAAGGCACTATTATCTAAGACCTCATGTATATACCCACCACGAGTCCCCAACTACGTAATACACGTTACATTATTCAATATTCCATTATTTAGTCATTCATATTCATTTACTTTCATCTATAACCATTTACTTGTATCCGTTAATCGTTACGCGTTTCAATCTACTTTCATTTAAGTCCATTTACTTTCAATCATGTTCATCTACCCTAATTCACGTTCATTTACCTTAATATGCATCCATATAACTTAATTCACCTTCATCTTCCTTCATCTAACTTCATCTACGTTCATTTACCATCATCTACCTTCATCTACCTTCATTTACTTTCATCTACTTCATTAACGTTCATCTACCTTCATCTACCTCCACCTGTCTTTATCTACCTTCATCTACCTCCATTTACCTTCATCTACCTTCATTTACGTTCATCTACCTCCATCTGTCTTCACTTACCTTAATCTACCTCCATTTACCTTCATCTAGGTTCATTTACCATCACCTACCTTCATCTACCTTCATTTACCTTCATCTACCTTCATTTACGTTCATCTACCTTCATCTACCTCCATCTGTCTTCATTTACCTTAATCTACCTCCATTTACCTTCATCTAGGTTCATTTACCATCACCTACCTTCATCTACTTTCATCTACCTTCATCTACCTTCATTTACCTTCATCTACCTTCATTTACGTTCATCTACCTTCATCTACCTCCATCTGTCTTCATTTACGTTCATCTACCTCCATTTACCTTCATCTAGGTTCATTTACCATCACCTACCTTCATCTACTTTCATCTACCTTCATCTACCTTCATTTACCTTCATCTACCTTCATTTACGTTCATCTACCTTCATCTACCTCCATCTGTCTTCATTTAAGTTCATCTACCTCCATCTGTCTTCATTTACGTTCATCTACCTCCATCTGTCTTCATTTACCTTCATCTACCTCCATCTGTCTTCATTTACCTTCATCTACCTCCATTTACCTTCATCTACGTTCATTTACCTCCATCTACCTCCATCTGTCTTCATTTACGTTCATCTACCTCCATCTGTCTTCATTTACCTTCATCTACCTCCATCTGTCTTCATTTACCTTCATCTACCTCCATCTGTCTTCATTTACCTTCATCTACCTCCATTTACCTTCATCTACGTTCATTTACCTTCATCTACCTCCATCTGTCTTCATCTACCTTCATCTACCTCCATTTACCTTCATCTACCTTCATTTACGTTCATCTAACTTCATTTCACTTCATCTCCCTTAATCTACCTTCACCTACCTTCATTTAGCTTGATCTACCTTCATTTACGTTCATCTACCTTCATCTACCTCCATCTGTCTGCATTTACGTTCATCTACCTTCATCTACCTCCATCTGTCTTCATTTACGTTCATCTACCTTCATCTACCTCCATCTGTCTTCATTTACGTTCATCTACCTTCATCTACCTTCATTTACCTTCATCTACCTTCATCTGCCTTCATTTATCTTCAGCTACCGTCATTTACCTTCATCTACATTCATTTACGTTCATCTAACTTCATTTCACTTCATCTCCCTTAATCTACCCCCATCTACCTTCATTTACCTCCATTTACCTTCATCTACCTTCATTTACGTTCATCTACCTCCATCTGTCTTCATTTACCTTCATCTACCTCCATTTACCCTCATCTAACTTCATTTCACTTCATCTCCCTTAATCTACCCTCATCTACCTTCATTTACCTCCATCTACCTTCATTTACCTTCTTCTACCTTCATTTACCTTCATCTAACTTCATTTACGTTCATTTACCATCATCTACCTTCATCTACTTTCATCTACATTCATCTACATTCATCTACCTTCACCCACCTTCATTTTTACTTTCATCTACCTTCATTTACGTTCATTCTATCTCCATTTACCTTCATCTACGTTCATTTACCATCATCTACCTTCGTCTTCATCTACTTTCATCTACCTTCATTTAGTTTCATCTACCTTCATCTACCTCCATCTGTCTTCATCTACCTTCATATACCTCTCTTTACCTTCATCTACCTTCATATGCCTTCATTTATCTTCATCTACCGTCATTTACCTTCATCTACATTCATTTACCTCCATCTACCTCGATTTACCTTCATCCACCTTCATCTACCTTCGTCTACATTCATTTACGTTCATAAACGTTCATCTACCTTCATTTACCTTCATCTAACTTCATCTACGTTCATTTACCATCATCTGCCTTCATCCACTTTCATCTACCTTCATCTACTTTCATCTACTTTCATCTACCTTCATTTACCTTCATCTACATTCATTTACTTTCATCTGCCTTCATTTACGTTCATCTACCTTCATCAACCCCCATCTGTCTTCATCTACCTTCATTTACGTTCATCTTCCTCCATTTACCTTCATTTACCTCCATCTACCTTCATTAACCTTCATCTATCGTCATTTAAGGTCATCTGCCTCCATCTAGCTTTATATAACTTCATCTACCTTCATTCACCATCAACTACCTTTATCTATCTTCATCTGCCTTCGCTGCTTTTCGTGTGAGGGTACCTCAGCTAGTTCTGTTAGACGCTGCAGGTTTGAGCTGTCGTGGGTGAAGACCTGCCCACTTGAAGTTGGCCTTAAAGCTGTCCTGGTATCTGCTCTTGGGGCGACCTTGCTTTCGGCTACCAGAGGGATTCTGGACTCCTCCATGCGGATGACGTGGCCAGACCATCGACGTTGAGGTTGGAGGATCTTGATTTCGATGCTTGTGTCTGCTATGTCCTGGACTTCTTGGTTGGAAATGCGATCCTGTCAGCGTGTCTCCCTGATTGCTTCTAGGGTGCTTGTGTGGAACCGTTCCAGCTTCTTGATATTCCTGCTTGAGAGGATCCACGTTTCACAGCCGTAGAGCAGTGACGGGGGAACTACTAAGTCGTACACCTTCAGCTTGGTTGAGAGGCAAACGTCCTTGTCCTGGAACACCTAGTTGCGGAGTTTGCCCAGTGCCTGGCTGGCTTTCTGTATCCGAGCTGCGATCTCTTTGTCCAGAGTGTCATCGTTGGAGATGGTGCTACCAAAGTACTTGAACGTGTCGATGCTCTTGATTCGGCTGTGGTGATGCATGGCGACTGGGAGGAACTGTCTGCAGGTGCGGGCTGAAGGAGAACTTTTGTATTGCCGAGGCTGATTGTCAGGCCAAACATCTTGGATGCTTCGGAGAATTTGTCCAGAATTGCCTGTAGATTGAAGATTTTCTTGGTGGGCCAACAGTGCGCAGTCATCAGCAAACAGGACTTCAAGTATGAGCCTCTCCATTGTCTTCGTCTTAGCAGTGAGATATCGCAGATCTGACAGTGACCCGTCCAGGCGGTATTTGATGTAAACACCAAGATCAAAGTCACGCGCAGAATGAAGAAGTAGTTGGGTAAAGAACAGGTTGAACAGAACAGCACGGGAGAAAGCACGCAGCCTTATTTTACTCCATTGGAAATGCTGAAGGTCTCTGAGGGCTCGCTGTCGGATAATACTTCACCCCTCAAGTCCTCGTGGAACAGCCCTATGAATGTGGTGAACTTTGCAGGATAGCCGAGCTTCTTGAGAATGGCCCACACCGCTTCTCTGTTGACGGTATCGAATGCCATCGTTAGATCTATGAAGACGGAGTAGCAGTTCATGTTCTGCTCGAGGCACTTTTCCTGAACCTGTCTTACTACGAAGATCATGTCCACTGTGCTTCGATTGGGGCGGAAGCCACACTGTGGCTCAGGAAGGTTTTCCTCTGCTATTGAAGAGATCAGCCTGTTCAGGATGATGCGGGTAAGGCTTTTTCCAGCGACAGAAAGTAGAGATATGCCCCGGTAGTCTTCGCAGTCTGTGCGAGAGCCTTTGATCTTGTACAGGTCAACTATCGTGGCAGCACGGAGGTCAGCGGGTATTTCTTCCTCTTCGCCCAGATGCTGGTCAGAACACTGCGAAATACCAGAATAGCCTCATCGCAAAGCATCTTGTATACCTCTGGTGGAAAACCGTCCCTACTTGAAGCTTGTCCACAGAACATCTGCTTGACGGCTTTCTTGAGTTCAACCATGGATGTGGGGTTGCCTAGCTAGCTTTTCTATGGTTGGCTGTTGAGGACCCTGGTTGAGTGCAGACTGATCTACTGTGGGTGGGGGCTTGAGAAGTTGGCTAAAGTGTTTTCTCCACCCATTGTTGATGTCATCCTGGTCCTTGATGAGCGTAGCTCCATCTCCTGATAGCAAGGGGGCAGAGCCAGACTTCGAAGAACCAAATACTGATTCGTGGGAGCTAAACAACTGCTTCGAGTTGTTCGAGTCTGTGAAGCCTTGGATCTATTCAACTTTCCCCTCCCACCAGTGGTCGTGCATCTTTCTGATTTCCTTCTGGTACAAGGCCTGCAGAGTCCTTCTTGGAGGGTCCTGAAGGGGGGTCCTAAATCCCAGTTCCCAGCCCAATTTTGGTCCAAATCCCAGTTCCCAGGCTAATTTTGGTCGAAATCCCAGTTCATAAACAAGAAATCCCATTTTCATAAGTACAGGTTAAAAACATGCATATAATGACTACAATAAATTAAAAGCGCAAACTGTTGATATTTGGATGTATGTACCTTTATCTGGACTGAAGAAAATCTTTCATTCTGCTGGTTAGCACTCTTTGTCTCCCAGCCCTTGTTGGCATAACCATGTTAAAACCAGTCCCGTCATCTGCACTGTCTTCATCAGACTCGCTGTCCCCACTGTCACTACCACTGTATTCGTTAGGTTGATCATGGCAAGTGGCACCCTCCACAGTCTCAGCAGGCTGTTTATCTGTTTCCGTCGTCTGAGTTTCTGCACTTTCATCTAGAGGTCCATCTGGCACTATGCCTTGCGTGTGAGGTAATACCGAATGCAAATCTAATGGATTAAGCACTGTCTGTGCTTCATACAAGTTCAAAGGCAGTGTCCCAGCTCTGTCCATGGTGTTGTCTTGTCGGACACTACGTTGTCTTACACACTTGCCGTATCGTTTCGCCCAAAACCTCATCTCTGCTTCATCATTTCTGGACAATCGTTGTCCAACTGGTTTGGGAATTTCGGCACGAACTAACTGGCCAGCATCAGAGGTTTCAGAGAGGTAGTAAGAGTTAGGGTGTGTGTAATAATGTGCAGACCATGGTGTCACTCTCTTTACTCCTTCTTCAACGGATGAACCAAAAATCTGTGCATATTCGTAGAGAGTAAATGTTTCCTTCTTAAAGTGAGTAACTGCATGCTGGTTCTCGACATTCATTGTCAGCAGTGATTCCAAGTTTAAGTTCAATTCGAATCCAGGAAATGAAGAAAGATCTTTCATGTTGTTCTCTAGTTTTTGAAGCGATTGTGCCATTAGCTCCAACGACTTCAAGCATTTGTTTGACGGGGTACCTTCTGGACCATATGTGGTTTCTCTCCTTAAGGACTGCAGTTGTCTTGCCTTCTGTGAGCACGTCTTCACATACTCCAGGACTTCATCAACCATCCCAATTGCTTCTCCAACTGACTTTTGGGGCTTTCTTTCTGTGCTTCTTTTGGAATGGATGTTAAAAGCCGTGACCAGTACTTGTAACTTCCCAAGGAACTCTGCAATTCCTGCCAAAGGTCTATTGACAAGCTTGATGGCACCACAACCAGAGTCTGCAACATAAATATTACGGTCAAACTCCACGCAAATTCCAATTGGTTGGCAAAGCTTGGAGTGTGTTTGCGAACCATCGCTATCACCTTTACCGTTCCCTGCAATCACATCAACTACTCCAGATTGAAAGATCTTAACGGAGTGATCCTCACAGAACAGAATGTCTTTTCCAATCCGCGTAACATTAACTGCTTGCGATGATATGGCTTGGCCATCCAAATCTCTTACAATTCTTGTTACACCCCGTGTTGGATCAAAGATATGAACTGTGGGCCAGTTGCTAGCTTCTTAGCTGGGCAGATGTGCACACGCCGGAAGTATTTCAGATGGCCACTTGAGGTTCTCTTGCTTTTGTCAAGTTTAGGCGTCTTACTGCAAAGCAAACATGTGATGCCTTTCCCATCTTCGGCTAGTTTTACATCATCAGTTTTGTCCAACAAATCTTTCAATTTTTCGTGTGTGCCAGGTATGCTTGTTTTCTTTGCTGCTTTCTTGGGCATTTTGCCCGCGTGAGTGGCGGCACTTGCTGTGCTGCCCGAGGTCGTTGACCCTGAGATTCCCGGGACTGTTGACTCTGTAGTTTCTGTAGCTTTCTCCAACACAATGTTCACAGATGCCTTTTTAAATGTCGTAACTCGTTGGATAGTCCTCACCAGTAGTGACCGGGATTCACTGCCTCGAAGCATTTCTACTTGTTCTTTCGTTCTAAGAACAAAAGGCGCTCTTTTCGTGCTGCCCGCTTCAACGAAATCCACATTAAAAAATTCAATAACAAAGTCGCCAAATCCTCTTTTCGCAGCAGAGTCTTTAACTCCACAATGCTTGCCTGCAAGTCTGTTGGGCTGCGCTTCAGATCTAATTCGATCTTGCTGTTTTCCGTGTGTACTATCGCATTGTTCGAAGAAACATATTTCAATTCGATAATCATAGTTCGCCGACAGCAATTGCTCATGCTGGACGACGCCATGTTTGTTTTAAACAAACCGCTGATCAAGGACGTGACATGACCGCAGCGTAAAGCCTGGTAACGAGAACTTGCAATAGGAGGCCAAAACGTGGAAAAATACTGACTTTTTTGTGTCATCAAATGCGATAATTCGAGTATTTGTGTCAAATTATAGGTTCGGAGACTAGCAAGTCTCACAAAGAAGAGAAATCCCATTCCCATTTTCCAAAGTGTTAGTCCCATTCCCAGTGGTAAAATCCCAGTCCCAGTGCACGAATCCCATTTTCCCAGCCCAAAAAGAGGCAAATCCCAGCTCCCATTTTACCCCTTCAGGACCCTCTTCTTGGGATGGAGCCCAGATCGTTCTGCCACTCCATGAATGCCTTCTTTCTGGCCAGCAGGTCTTCAATTTCTTTGCCGTTCTCATCAAACTAATTCTGGTTTCTCCGACTCTTGGAGTCAATGGCTGCCTTTGTTTTTCTGTTATCACTTACCTGAACGTTTCCACGTCTCCTTTAAGTCTCCAGTCAGTGGTCCAGTTTAGCTACCAGCTTATCAACCAGGTTGGTCTGAAACTTCTTTAGGTTGAAGGGCTGCTGCAGTCTGGCTATTTTGAAGAGCGTACGAACAAGCTTTGGGCGTTTTGGGCGGCGTGGCGGGATGTGCAGCTTCAGAGTAGAGTGAACAAGGCGGTGATCTGTCCAGCATTCGGCTCCTCGCATGGCTCTGGTAATGAGCACATCCTGGATGTCGCTCTGGCGGACAATGACTAAATCAATAAAATGCCACTGCTTTGATGTGGGATACATCCAGGTTGTTTTGTATTTGGCTACCAATCGTGATGACGAGGTCATACTCTGCGCACATGCTCAATGACAAGAGGTCGTTGTTGTACATCTTGCCAAAAAGGTAGATGAAGGTAGAAGGAGGTAGATGAAGGTAAACGAAGGTAGATGAAGGTATAAATGATGGTAGATGAACGTAATTGAAGGTAGATGAAGGTAAATAAAAGTAGATGAAGGTACATGATGGTAAATGAACGCAGATGGAGGTAGATGAAGGAAGATGAAGGTAGATGAAGGTAGATGGAGGTAAATGAACGTAGAGGAACGTAAATGAAGGTAGATGAAGGTAAATGAAAGTAAATGAAGGTAGGTGAAGGTAAATGAAGGTAAATGAAGGTAGATGGAGGTAAATGAAGGTAGATGGAGGTTGATGGAGGTAGATGAAGGTTAATGGAGGTTGATGGAGGTAGATGAAGGTAGCTGGAGGTAAATGAAAGTAGATGGAGGTAGATGAAGGTAAATAAAGGTAGAGGAACGTAAATGAAGGTAGATGGAGGTAGATGAAGGTAGATAAAGGTTGATGGAGGTAGATGAAGGTAAATGAAAGTAGATGGAGATTAGATGAAGGTAGATGGAGGTAAATGAACGTAGAGGAACGTAAATGAAGGTAAATGAAGGTAGATGAAGGTAAATGAAAGTAAATGAAGGTAGATGAAGGTAAATGAAGGTAAATGAAGGTAGATGAAGGTAGATGAAGGTAGATGAAGGTAGATGAAGGTAAATGAAAGTAAATGAAGGTAGATGAAGGTAGATGAAGGTAGATGGAGGTAGATGAAGGTAGATGAAGGTAGATGGAGGTAAATGAAAGTAGATGGAGGTAGCTGGAGGTAGATGAAGGTAGATGGAGGTAGAGGAAGGTAAATTAAGGTAAATGAAGGTAGATGAAGGTAGATGGAGGTTGATGGAGGTAGATGAAGGTAGATGGAAGTAAATGAAAGTAGATGGAGGTAGATGGAGGTACATGAAGGTAGATGGAGGTAGATGGAGGTAGATGAAGGTAGATGAAGGTAGATGGAGGTAGATGAAGGTAGATGAAGGTAGATGAAGGTAAATGAAAGTAAATGAAGGTAGATGAAGGTAAATGAAGGTAGATGAAGGTAGATGGAGGTTGATGGAGGTAGATGAAGGTAGATGGAGGTCGATGAAAGTAGATGGAGGTAGATGAAGGTAGATGGAGGTAGAGGAAGGTAAATTAAGGTAAATGAAGGTAGATGAAGGTAGATGGAGGTTGATGGAGGTTGATGGAGGTAGATGAAGGTAGATGGAGGTCGATGAAGGTAGATGGAGGTAGATGAAGGTAGATGGAGGTAGATGAAGGTGATTTAAGTTGGATTGAGGCATATTAAGGTAAATGAACGTGAATAAGGGTAGATCAACTTGATTGAAAGTAAATGGACTTAAATGAAAGTAGATTTAAACGCGTAAACATTAACGGATACAAGTTAATGGTTATAGCTGAAAGTAAATGAATATGAATGAATTACCGTCTCTTACGTAGTTGGGGACTCGTGGTGGGTATATACATGAGGTACTATATCAGTGCCTTATATGTGGGCTAGCATGACGTTCTTGCCTTTTTTTTTGACGATTTATTTTAGCTATCGAATCTTTTTTAAGTAGTTGCGTACACCAGGCGTATTTAATAACTTTAGTGACAGCATTTTCAATGTGTGAGGGTCTGTGTGAGGAGCTCCGCTTTTAGGCTTGCCTAAATCTATTTAATATCTCATACAATCAAGACCATGAGAGAAGTACATGTACCTAAAGAAGCACAAGCCATCGGTGAATACTTCTTACAGTGGTCAAGTGCCCTTGAAAAGCCCCAAAGGCTCAAACAATTCAATAATGCATTAGGAACAAGTTTTTTGTTTCTCTTACAAAACATAATGCTGGAATAGCCAACTAAATAAAGTTTTGCCAAGTTAGTGATGAATTTGTGAAAGGCTCAAAGACAAGTTCTTACTTACCATGGGCTTGTTAAAAAAAAAAAACAAACAAGCAACAAGACAAAGAAACAAACAAACAAACAACAACAACAAAACAGTATTTTTGTGCTGACAGACAAATTGGTGTCCTTACCTGCACAGGTACATACAAGACTGCCTGCATTACTATATGTTCTCATTGTATAAAAGACAATACTGCATTCAGCAGATTTTTTATTTCTACAACACAAAAGCCACCTGAACACAAATGCCGTTCTATAAGCATTTTTTTACTAACCACAGACCAGACATACAAATCCTTTTTTAGATTTGGTACTTTAAAGGACAAAGCTAAAAAATGTCCAGTAGAGTCTATCGCTGTATACTGCAAGCTAGTCTTGATAAGAATAATTGCTATCCCCTAGGTACATGCGTTATTGGACCAAGGGTGGGGTCAAGATGGCGGCATAATTGGCCAAGTTATTTTTTTGCATTTTTATTGATTTAGATGCAGTCGAGGTCAATGAAAATGCTAAAATGAACGAGGCCAATATCCAGCCATATTGACATCACAAGCTTGGTCAATAAAGGATTCATTATATGGCCATTTCCTTCTGTTTTGTTTCACGGGACAATGCAGGGAATCCCAGGCTGGCAAGATAGGCCCACCTAGCCAATCAGAACATAGGACTCACTCCATCTTACCCACTTGAGGAACCAACTATATTTAACAATTATTCGCCAAAGGCAAAGTTATTATTGGTGACTATTAACTGATGATCACTGAGCCTGAGGTGAATAATTGTTTTAACATAAATACACATGTGATTATTTCAAAAAAAGAAAAGAAAAAGCATTGTACAACACAAAAACATTCTATTTAATCAAAAGCATGCAAATGAATGGCAGCCATTTTGTTCATCAAGGTAATTGTCGGCGGATAATCCGAGATAGCAAACCAATCAGAGCGCATGATTTTGTATAATCACCTGAGTATTCATACTAAAATAAAATAATGTCACTGTTTATGCCAGTTTTGATACCAGCTGGATAGAGAATTATCACATAGGTGGTTGACCACCCTTTCAATAACCCAGGCCAGAATAAGAACAGTGTGAATTTATATTGTGGGGGGTAGTTTAAAAAAGAAACTGGTGCTGTGTTGGTGGGGAATTGAAAGACAAGAGGTTGGGATAACCAAACAAGTTGATAAAGTAAGTTATAACACTGAAAAAGGGCTAACGCTCGAAATGCAGCCCTCTTTTTACCTTACAGTGTTACACAGTACCGCCCAGAAGTACTGACGCACCCACTCGCGCCTAGGCCGGAAGGCAATTTTTTGTTTACATTTAAAGCGCGAGTGAATTTTTCCACACAAAACAACGCGCACTTGACACGCAATTAACTTTTCCTTTGTTATTCAGACTGGAAATGGTACTCCCAATGGGGAATTGAAACTTCTCAAAAGAAAATGGTAGGGATTGGTGCTCCCATTCCTACCATTTGATCTGATGAAGGGCTGATTCTAAGAATGCCAGCACCCTTTAAATTTTGCGGCTGCAAAGCTTCCTTTATCAACTAATTTGATAAACCACTTTTTGTGTATCAATACTGTTATGTGACTAATACTATACATAAAAAATTACTCGATTCTGATTGGCTGAGAACAGTGCAGTTTAAATGTAACACCATTACAAGAAGTGTAACACCAGAGCAAATTACACATTGAAATTCTAGATTATGATTGGCTGAAAGACAATAGGAAATGAACTAAGCCAATGAAATCACATGAAATTATGACAAAAAGTTTCTGCGGAAAATTTGAGTGAGAAAAAATGGTTACATTAACCTTTTGAGCCTGAAGAGTGACTTTATAGATTTTACTCTGGCCAATGCCAGATGATTTTACTTGTCACAGGGAGACCCCTTAGGGCTTACAGGGTTAAATCAAGAAAGGTTTACTCAAACAGTTTCTCATTCAATTTGGAATTATTTTACCAAAAAACCTTCAGCTTTTTGCAAAACTCACTCATGAAATTAATTCCAAACTGAACTCAAAATGGTATGATTACCATTACATAGCATACGTCACTTTTGGGGTTAAAAGGATTAATTTTCTGCTGTCCTTCCTGGGGCAACCTGACATTTTTATTCCAAAGCACAAACTGATCAATAGTTTTTAAATTCTTGAAGTTGAAGCAGGTTAAGTTAATACTCTTTTCCACTGAGTTGGCCACACATGCTATGAGAATGAACTCAAAATGAACCCTATAGTGGATGAATGCAACAAATACCAGTACATCATCACTTTGAAGTATTGATCTTGAGCTGGATGGGAAGTGATTGATATAGCTCTGACGATTGAAAGGTTGGTAATCACTCTTTCCTTGCGCGTCTCCTTGTTACAACCCTGTGAAAAGAAAGCATGACTCAAGTCACGCCTACTGCAAAGTAAGAATACGGCAAAAACAAAAGGAATGCTTAATTTGGATATATGATATCAGGGCTAAAAATTAACTCCAGTGCTTGGTGGCCAGTCGGGCGAGTTTCATTGAATTCTTAGTGGCCCATCCCAAAATGAAGTAGCCTTTTTTGTCACAAAATCAAAATGGCATCTATATGTTGTGAGTGTTGATTGCTCATGAAATCACTGTTAAATTTCCACTTCAGAACTAAAAATTCACTAAAATGGATGATTTTAGAGTCCAGGCAAAGAATCGAAGAGTAAGGTAGTCCAATTAAACTACATATTGTGTTTTATTTTTAACTTTGTACTTCGCATAATTTACATTGCAACGTTTCAAAATTCTGTACCATAGTCACACATCGGGTGTTCAAAACCTTAAGTTTTGCTAGCCCTGGTCAGTTTTAACTCGCCATTTGCAACAGTGCAACCGCCAATTTTTAGCCCTGTGATATCACTCGCCACTCACATAGATAAAAAGTTGATTAATTGATTGATAAGAGAGTCAGGCACAAGAAAAGTGACACCTCGTACGCAATTAGCTTTTTCCTTTGTTATTCAGACCAAAAATGGTGTTCCCAACTGGGGATTGAGGGTTTTAATCAAAGTCAAGCATGAGAAGTTCTCAGTATAGGAACTGATTGAGTATTCAATACGATACGATGGTGCAAGCCATAAAATGCTAAATCATGTTAAAAATATCTTGGTTGATCTTACCCATCAGCTTTTTTTTCCTTGTCTACTTCATCTGCGCCAACAGAATCCTCCTCTTCTTCAGCTTCCACATCAGCTTCCTATTCATACAAAAACAAAGGTTGCACATTTTAAAAACATACAACACAATGCAATACAATATTGGTTCATTCACGATGCAAAAACAATAACAAATAAATACACCATGAAAAGGAAAACACGAGGTCGGCCCTATAAAGTTTCCTAACAAAATAATAAATTGAGACAGAATGATAAAAACATTTTAATTTATAACCGCCACTAATTACCTATTTATAAGTTTAAAAAGGCTTCAATTTCACAATAAGAAGCTTTAAAGATTCTACTTCAACTACATGTTACGGTAAGTCGTTCCATTCCTTCACCATGCGGACAAATACCAAGTACTTGTAAGAATTAACCCTTGAATATTTGACGCCTAATTCAGAAGGGCGGTTAGTGCGTGTCCTGTTATCTCTATAGTGACTTGTAGCACAATGCACATGTAGATCAGTGTAACATAGGTGACTCATAAAAATGTGTAAAATATCCCTAAACCATGATTACTTGCCAGATATTAAGTAATTAACACAAAACAAACATATTTGAAAAATTTATTGTTATAATTCTTGTGTACAGCTTATTAAGGAATTACCCAGAATCCTTGTTGGGTGTAGCATCTGACTATTTGGCTTGCTTAGGGCTGGTTCACACTTTGACATAAGCATAAGCATAAGCATAAACATAAGCATAAGAAAAATATGTGTGAACCGGGGTTACATAAGCATAAGCATAAGCATAAGCACAAGGAATGGAACTTCTTCCATTTTCTTATGCTTATGCTTATGCTTATGTAACCCCGGTTCACACATATTTTTCTTATGCTTATGCTTATGTCAAAGTGTGAACCAGCCCTTAGCATGACTATTACACAAGACGTTACACAGTGATTTTGTAACTATCTTCTTGCATCTTCAATATTTTTTATTCCTCTATTCTTCCAAATGACAATTTTTAACATATCAATTAACTACATGTACAATCCTTGTTGAAGTGAGGTAGAAAGTTTGAAAGAAATCTGTCTTCAGGTTGCAAAGATATTGGAAAATATATTTGAGCCGACCACTTATGTACACATAGATCATGCTACAAGTCCAGTAAATTTGAAAAAGTCACTACACTTCAAATTATTTAAGCCATCAGTTAGTTTTATAACATTCCACAATGGAGGCAAAATGCCTCCTTTTCTCTGAGGTGGGCCGGTTCAAAATTTTCTAATGTTCACACTCCATTTCTCCACGTCTTTGTCCAAGTGTGAGCAATGATGTTCTCCTCCTGACTTTTTCAAGTGCAGAATGTCTTTTACCAGGTAAGGGCACCACATCTTGATTTGTTGGTCCTAGCGTCTAACACCCTATTTGCCAACTGCCTCTACTCGAGTGCTCCACAACAAGTTGGAGGAAACATCCAAGTGAATTTATATTATTTAACACCTATGCATGGGTTTCTTAGTGCCTCTGTCGCAATCCAGCAAATATTAAATCTGAATTAAACTGAGTCAAAGAAACACGATAATTAACCCTTTTCCCACTTAGAGTGACTTTATAGGTTTTACTCTGTCTAACGCCAGATGATTTTACACATCAAATGGAGACCCCTTGGGAGTGAAAGGGTTAAAAAAACTATTTCCCTCATTAACCCTTTCACTCCCAAGAGTTGACTTTATAGATTTTACTCTGGCTAGCGCCAGACGATTTTACTCGTCAAATGGAGACTGTCAGGGGTTAAAGGATTAAACCAAGCTTTGTTAAAATGTTTCCTCATGTCATAAACACAAACTTGCCTTTTATAATGATTTAAATGTTGACCACCCCTGTTTTAATGGAAGTGAGAACTTCAGTTATTGTATTTGACCTCATCTTCTCCACAGAGCATGCAATTAACAATTATTTCCCTGAGCCTGAGGCAAATAATTGTTTTAGCATAAATACACAGGTGATTCTTTCAAAAAAGAGAAGAATAAGCATTGCACAAGACAAAAAAAAATTCTACTTCATCAAATGCGTGCAAACAACTGGCAGCCATTTTGTTCATCAAGGTCATTATTGGCTTATAATCCAAGATAGCAAACCAATCAGGGCGCATGAGTTTGTACAATCACCTGAGTATTAATACTAATAGCTGATACTGTCAAAGTTATACTGAGTAATATGGGTAAATGCTACTTCTCATGCAATGTCTCATTGACCGAAAAAGGCCTAAGACAAGGTCAATCAGGAAATATTACTTGATAAATTGGACTTTTAAATTGGACTGGGTTTCCAGGGATTGATAAATAACTGGTTCCAACCATATTTAAAAAATAGAACACAAACACTTCACATTGGAGAAAATTTGTCAACTAAACTTATTTCTCCCAGTGGTGTCCCCCAGAGATAAATAAGTCCTTCGACCTCTTCTATTTGTACTCTACATTAATGACATTTGTCTCAGTTCTGATAAAACTAACATTTTATCTCTTTGCAGATGATACCTGTATACTTTATATGCTGATAAAAAGCGATTGACCAAACAGTTAATGCAGAGTTAAATACACAATTAGTTGACTACAAACAGGTTGACATTGAATACAAAAAATCAAATTTTATAATTTCACAAGTGTCGCTTAATCTAATAAATTTATACTGATCAAAGGGAACAGACTATTCCTTTATTTAGCAAAAATTTTGCCTGTTACGTTCCTATATTATGAAGCCATAAGTAAATTAATGCTTGACATGCACAATCAGAGTGCCCCAATCAACATTGTGAAACTTTTTACTAAAACATCACACATTCATACCTACAATACTTGATCTTTCAAGTTGCAGCTCTTTTGCACAAAGAATTCTAGACTAAACTTACTTAAAAGCATTCCTTGTTTACTCACTGTCTATCACTTGGTAGATAATGAGTGACACGATTCAAGGCAGCGTTCAAAGTTGGGTTTTATTAAGAAATATGACAGACATGTCTATACTTGCCTTCTCTTCCTCATCATTCTTTTCATCACCCTGCAATAAATTGTGCAGAGATTGATCAATACTATGATACTGCCACATTCAAACTTCTAAATGGCAGTGAAAACTATCTCAATTTTTGTCATTTGCTTGCATGATATTGAAGGTGCAAATATGAGAGTGAAAGTGAAAAGCAACATTGTGTGATTCCAGAAAATATCCATACCCCCCACGGATGGTTCTTCCGATTAGACCCCCCCACCCCCTAGGAATTTCCGTTCCAGAGGGGTCATGTATAACCCCCACTGCCCCCAGGAATTTCCTATTTTCTTTTTCATGGCCTTTCGTAAATTTTTTAAAGTCGTTGCTTTCTCTATAATTTTGCGCGTTTGAAGGTCTAGTTTATAGATCAACTTTATGGGAAATAAAGAACGAATGAATGAACTTCCGTTGTAGAATCATGTTTTCTTCCGGTAGGCAGAGAGAACCTGGGGTCTGGGTATTAATATGCTACGGTCAGCCATCTTGATTTTTCACGTGTAAACACAGTACAGTGCGAGCAAAAATGAAGTGACCGTTCGTCGTCGGAGAGATGATAGCGAACGCCCAGCAAAGAAAAAAAACGTTTTGAGACGAACATCTTTAAATTTTGTCTCGAAAAGGCATCTATTTCTAATTTTTGTTGTGCTAAAAATCAAAATAATCCAAGTAAGTACCTCGTACGATCGATCGCATTTTTTACAACCCTATGGAAAATTCCTCTCGTGGGCATCCCCCATACCCCTTGGAAATTTCTACCCTTTAGCCCCCCCACCCCCTAGGAATTTCCATTAACCATCCCTGGGGGGGGGGGGAGGGGTATGGATATTTTCTGGAATCACACATTTTGTTTTAAAGACAAACACTCGAATAAGGAAGCCAAACCTAAACGATGTTTTAACAGGATGCTTTTCCCAAAATGACACATGTACAGGTATGTTTGGGTGGCAATTTGTTCTCATTTTCAGCAGAACATAAAAACATTTTAGTGTCAAGCGAAATATCACAATACTGCATATTGGCCAAAATAATGTGTACCTCTTCCCCAGCTGCCTCTTCTCCTGCCTTTTCCTCTAGCTGTTCTTCTTTTGTTTCAGTTTCAGCCTAACAGTACAAGAAATAAACCTTAAATACGGTCAACAAGCAGTTAATCAAAATGGATCAATCCAGGACTGCTCTGTTCAAGTTGCCCTCTTATCAATACTGTTTCATCTCATATGAAACTATTTGTTAGAATCCAAGTTAGAATGTGTATTTACAACTGACTAGCTAGAGCGTGTGAAGTAGTGTAGAAGCTGACATTGAAACTAGAAAATTAGTGAGCATCCTTTTTTGAAGCATATCATAAGGCTGAAACAACTTTGTTTGTTAGATGACCTCTCAGCTTAGCTTTTCACTGAAACAGCACTGGGTTAGCATTCAGATCCTTGATTTTTGCTTTTTCATTTTTCTTAACATCATTGCCTACATTCCCTTTTTACATAGGTTTCAAGTATCCTGATCCCAATCTCACCACATTGTAACTTGATTACCATTTAACAATCTCAATAAATTTCGTCGGAGTATTGGTTTTTGATAACAATATTTTTGTTGTAAATGGCGAAACTAATACCTTGTTGTCATCCTCAGCAACATCCTCAGTTGGTTCATCTGTTTTCTTCTTTTTTGCTGCTGCATCACTCTGAATACATGACAATTATATGAAGAGGATAAAGAACAAATCAGGCAAACAAGTGTATATTCCAGCCATACATAACTGACTAAGGGTACTGTACAAAGTGCAAATATTTTATAAATAGAGAAACTGCGGAAAAGTTTCATTGAAAGAGCTATGAATCCTTTTAGAGTATATAAATTCAACAGCATGAAAGCTTAGAGATCATGTTATGATTTCTGCATGAACAATAGCTAGGTACTGTGGTACAGTGCCAAGATATGAATGTTTAATCTGTCATTTTCAAGACTGTTTGTGCAAACAACTGTAAATGCGCATGAAAATGAATTCTGCCAGAGTAGTCAAGAGAAGTCGAGGGCCAGCAATGTCCCCAGCTACATTCATGTTTTTGCTAGCTGCATTTCACTGGGTTTGCTGCTTCTCCAAAGGGAAAAGAGACAAAAAAAACAATATAAATAACATTAACGCCTGCACAATGTCTACTCTTGAACATTCTCCTGCTATAGAAAATTTGTTTGACAACCCTGGGTGTACCATAATTTCCGCAGGTAATGTGTTAATTTTTCTGCAACAGTTGTTGTTGGTGCCGGTTATGGGAAGTTGTGGGTAATGCAATAATTTTTAAAGCTACCGGTAAAGTTTAAAACCATAAGCTAACCTTATCAAAATGCCTGTGTCTTTGTACCACACAGATGTTTTTACCTCAAATAAGATACTTCTTACCTTTCCACTGGGGAAACAACAGGCAGCAATCAGGACAAATGGCAAGATAATAACAATGATAAACAGCACCCACAACCAGGGACGTTCATTGGTTGCTTCCAACAAACCACTGACCACTCCTCCCTGAGAGTAAAAAAGTGACCACATATTGCATGTAATTGCATGGGAATGAATAAATTACTTCCCAAACAATTCTTCCAACTTAAATTGCGGTGCATTAACCCTGCGAGGTCCTATATCGAGGGCCTTCTGTGGAAGTCTTGATGGGATGCTTGTCCATCGCAGGCGAATACCACTCCAAACAGCTTAATTGGAGGTTTGACACACTAAAAACCACATTAATATATTTCCAGTTTGACTACACTATACTATATACTAGTTATAAAAAACGTTCTTACTTCTTCACTTCCACCATAGGTTTCTTTGACATTTTTCTTTACCCAACTGCAAAAGAAAATTCAGTTAGATTGTACCATATCCTGAATAATATTATACACAAGCCAGGGTTGGTATGATGAGTCAGTAGTTATCCAGTACTTACTAGCATTGTTAACTATATTATTAACAATAAAAATGCATATGCATGTGCAATACACCTTTTTCTACGACTAAGTGAATTGAATTTAGAGTATGAATATAACAAGAACAAAGTAGATACATGAAATCATCTTATGATAATTATTAAGAGGTTTAAAATATGATATTACTATTATGCACTCTTGGGTAATTGGTCATAGACACCTTTTAGCTTCTCTTTGGTCTTTCTTGGCTGTTTTTTAAGCTGAATTTTCCTTTGAAACTGGATACCTCCACCAGAATAAGAAATCCCAACAATACAACAATTTTTTGTTACGTGTTCCAGGCAATCCTGACAGTGTTGTTCAAACCAGATCCTTGATCAGCCGCCATCTTGGATGATATTACATATAGAGTGGATTGGGACGAGCACTATTTGACACATTTCTAGCATGGCGGCCAAGCACGATTGAACTTTATTACGAGCACTAGTATTCGTACACCACAAAACACCTGCTCTACAGGCTATGTTCAGATAAGAAAACAAGCCATTTTTCTTTCAATACATGATTTAACAAAGATCAACTACTGGTTTTGTAGGTGCAAAACTATGTGGGAGCATTTTGAGTTTTTGACTGCATTCATTGCCATTACAGAGCACCATGGTTGTAGGAAGAGTCTTGAAGTTTTTGACTCTATGTCTGAGAATTTTTGCATCTCTCAGATGGACGTTAAGATCCATCTTCTCTGTGTGTTGTTTAAACTATAACTTGTTTCTTCCACTGATTATTTTTTATCTCATTTAAATTCACACTTCCTGAAGACATTAGTCCTAACAGAAATACAACTATTGAATTTAATAAAAATACCTCACCTGTCTGTGGCCCATTTGTCAGCAATATACTTGTCATCAGTGATAATAAAATTATCAAACAGAATATCAGGAGTCATGGACCAAAGCTCTAAGCCAACAGCAGCCTGGGAAAAGCACACAAACAGAATTAAATGAAATCATCTTACACAGTGTTTTGCTACTCTGGTTTAGTTCACGAAAGAAAGTTCAAGTTCTCAACCAGACATGTCAATGCTCCTATCCATCCTATCTTCTCAAGTAATAAGATTTCAACCAGCTTTGGTTCCTGAACTGACCTGACTCATTGACAAATAAAGGTTCCCATTGGCATTTATTACTTTTACTGTACAGTGTAACTTCAATTTATAAGAAACCACCTTTTTAAACATTTTGTTTCAGAGATTTTGAGAAACCATATATTTTAAAATACAGAGCTGTCACATAAGGGCTGGGGGTCAGGGATTTCCCCCAGCTAACGCAAGTCTGAGCCCTGGCTACTTTGATACAAAACCAAAACATTAGTCACACCAGTAAATGTTTGTCCCCTGGCTACTTTGATACAAAACCAAAACATTAGTCACACCAGTAAATGTTTGTCCCCTGGCTACTTTGATACAAAACCAAAACATTAGTCACACCAGTAAATGTTTGTCCCCTGGCTACTTTGATACAAAACCAAAACATTAGTCACACCAGTAAATGTTCGTCATCGGCTACTTTTTTCATTTCTCCACCAAGGCAATTTATAACAACTTACAATAGGTGTCATCTTGAATGGTTGCTTGTCTTCAAAGTAATCTGGATTGGGGATCTTTTTCGGCTTCCAGATACCCTGTCAAGTCACAAAAATAAATTCAATGTTTTAAAATTAATTACCAAGCGATAAAAGAAATCAAATGCATCCAACCTCTATCTACAATGCACTCAAAATAACAATCTGAAATACAGTGTAAAAAAATCTGGCAAAATGATGTTACTTCAAGCAATTGTTCTTGCTAAAATAACCTATGGTTTCCAAGTATAATTATAGTGCAAGTGAAGCCAAGAGTGACTTAACAGAAGCCAAGAGTGACTTAATGTTTTGATCGCTATGGCAAGTAGAAAAAAAATTGCCAACCAAAACTATTTCCTGGCTATGTGATTTGCTTTGATATCCAGATGTAATAAAAATTTACGACCACAAAAGTCTTCAGTTTTTCTTTTATCTATTCTGGCTCTTCAAAGATTTTAACAGCAGATCATTTCCTGCCAAGCTATTCACTTGGGTAGTGGCCATTTTGATACAATATGGTCATGGACCTTTTTAGGAGTGAAGGTCACCAAAAGCCAACTTACAAAAAACTTAGCTGGGAGCACTGTACAGTATAAACATTATTCTAACCTTGTACTCTGGATTGTCAATGAGAGGAGCAGACCATTTTCCTTTGTAGTTGGGATTGTCAATAACTGGAGCTTTCCACTGGCCGCATCCTGATTTCTCACACTTTGGATTAGCTGCAATTGAAATGTTAGAACACACCGCATCAACACAAGATCAGTGGTTCTGCAACTTTTTGAGCTTGAAATCTCAATGCTGCCAAGAAATCCTATCATCACATGTGTCAAGGTTCTGTGGTTGTATGACAAGAACTCCATGGATGTGACCTTTCCAGTGGCATACTGTACTGATTTACATACCAGCTGTTAGGGGTTCAATCAATCCCTAGTTATCACTTTTTGCAAGAAGAGTGCCATTCACTGTTTGCGTTGAGATAATACTGGTGTTTACTTGAATATGTAAACCTAATACTATTCATATGGAATCTAGACCCAAGACTGACATACTAATGATCAAAATGCACTATATGTTGTTCCCTGGGCAACTGTGTACCTCCCCTCCCCTAACCCAACAAGTTATAATAAGTTAAAAAGTTAGTGCTAGTGTTGGGTTAGGGGAGGGGTAGGTGCATCCAGGGGATACGAGTAATAATTATCTGTACTTCCTGCAAGTTAGTTTGGAAAGTATAGTGTTGAAGTACTTAACCCTTACCCTGGGTGCCAGAGGTTGTTTTTTTCTTTCCTTATCACTGACTGTTTGCAGTGTAGCTGTGACAGTGAGGCGCAACGCAACAAGGGAAAAAAAAACCTCTGGTCACAGGAGCCAGTGACGTCATTTCCATGCCACAGATTGGTACAGAATCTGAACTAGGTTACGGATTGGGTAATATGCCCCCTCAGTTCCTTGGACAAGTCGCATATCCAGGAGCTGGCCAACTATGGCATTTAAATTTAAGCAAGGTGTGAGAAGATTTCCTGAAACCTGCCATCGAATGCGAAAGCAATGGCTGTTTCACGCAACTTTATTTCTACGATAGCCACGTGCAATCAAATATCAACTGTCACATTTAATGAAAACATGCACCGGTTTGGTGAGACATCTGATCCAAAAATCGCATGGAAATCAGTTCACTGGCTCCTGTGACCAAAGGATTTTTTTCCTTGGCATGCTGTGCCTTGCTGTCATGACTTCGCTGTGAACAGCCAGTGATGTGGAAAGAAAGAAAACCCTGGCACCCAGGGTACTTAACCCTTAACGGTCATAGTCAAGTTCTTGTTTCTCTATACAGCGCTCCAAGTTGTGCCGGTTTTGGTCGCCATGGTGAGTAGAAAAACAATTGACGACCAAAAATGTCAGGAAGGTTGCCAATTTTGGCAAACTATTTCCTGGCGATTGGATCTGTTTTGATATTTAGAAATATTAAGAACTTTCAACCACAAAACTGTTCAGTTCCTCTGTTTTCATTTCTGGCGTTTCAGGTTCGCCTGGCTATTCGCTTGTGCAGCAGCCAATTTGATACAATATGGTCAGCAGTTGCCCCCTCACTTAAATATGGCACAATGTGTATCAGGGAAACTTAAACTGTTCTTAAAAAAAAAAAATTGGCGACCAAAATTATATCCCTGGCGACCGTTTTAGAAGTGAAGGTCGCCAAAAGGCGACTTAAAAATAAAGTTAGCTTGGAGTACTGCTATACAGTACAAGCAGAATATGTAAGAAAAGAGCATTGGCATGTCAAGACAATGACAGTATGAAGATATTCCCATACATATAGTTTACTTCATAGAAAGTGCGACGTACGGGGTTGTATTCATGAGTTGTTTGTGTCAAAAAACCGAACGAGCGAGGTACGAGCGAGTGAGTGCTTTTGATACAAACAACGAGTGAATACAACCCCGTACAAAGTACTTTCTATGACGTGATCTGTTTATTACACGTAACAGAAGAATTTTCATTGAAATAGTTTTCTGAACACAAATTAGAACTGAGTAAAAACTCACTAACAAAAGAAGCAAATGCAAATTTAATAGCAATGGAAAATATCGCACTGGTCCTCACTACATCAAGAAAATAAACTGCTGAAGTCATTTCCTTCATAATGGCTGAGGAATACTCTTTCATAAATAACAATCAAAGCGTGAAAGAAAATACCTGAGCGATGTCGGTTCGTATTGTTCTCCGTCTTTCGTTCGAACTAGAAGCAGATAATTGAAGAGATCTTTTGCATCAATATTTTCATTCTCTCTCGGCAGCTCGTTCCTTGAAACTTTTTTGAGCAACGAGACATCTGTCTGTGTTTTGTCAATGTGTTTTTGTTTTCTTGATGCTACAAACTCGTCTATGGAGCAACCAACCGACACAAACCAAGAGCTTTCCTCCGCCTTTTCCGATTTCGCAAGAAAAATCTGGAGGAGGCGCGCCGCTAAAAATGGCGCCAAATCTAAAAAGCAATTTGAATGTAACGATGCACGATTCTGATTGGATCAGAAAGACCTTGCGCTATCGTTGATTGGTTTTATTTTCACACGTGAAACAGCTGTACGCCATTCTGATTGGCTGTATACGTTTTTTTCACATGTGAAAATAAAGCGTTCAGAATTCTACAAATCAGCTTTATGGAATAAAATTACCGTGTTACGTGTAATAAATATTTCTACTGCCTGGTCTAATCACTGCATACTGATACCACAAAGGGTGAATTTAATACTGATTGCTATATTGCTATTTGGACAAAGGTTTTAAGTAGCCTTTATTTACAATTTTTAAAGTTTGGATAATTCGTTTGCTCAACAGTAAATAAATATTGGAAGGGGAGTTGAGATCTAGATCCAAGACTGGCAAACTATTCATCCTGACTTTACTACAGTCCTTTAGGAAACATCACTGACAATTAAATTTCTTTTTATTTTTGTATGCAAAATTCAGTAATCATCTTTGTACAGTGTCTAGGGTAGCTTTGGATGTCTTACCGATCTGAGGGGCTTCCCATTCTCCATCTTCCTCTTCATCCCAGTCTTCAGGTTTGATGCCATTAGGATCAGGAACATACTCAGGTTCATCGTCCAACCAATCCTCTGGTTTCTGAAAACAATGAAGTTGATAACAATTACTATTCATAACACCAAACATTGCTTCTATTTCTATCCATGCAGTAATGAACACCTTAAAACCAGTATAGAAAATGTGTACAGTTGACTCCCGAAAACTTGAACCTTCAAGGGAAATTGAAAGGGGTTTGATTTATTGACCCTTTAAGCCCCGAGGGTCTCCTAAAGATGAGTGAAATCGTCTGGCAGTAGCCAGAGTGAAATCTATAAAGACACTATTGGGGCTTAAAGGGTTAACCCTTTACCCCCCAAGAGTGACTTTATAGATTTTACTCTGGCTAACGCCAGACGATTTTACTTGTCACAGGGAGACCCCTTAGGGGTTAAAGGGTTAAGGAGATAGTTTTAAACTCTTTAAGCCCCGAGGGGTCTCGCTAAGATGAGTGAAATCATCTGGCGTTAGCCAGAGTGAAATCTATAAAGACACTATTCGGGCTTAAAGGGTTAAGGGTAAAACTACGCAAGAAATGACCTGAAGGGAAATGAAAATTGGTTCAAGCTACAATGGGTTGCAAAAATCTTGAGGCACTTTAAAAAGCGCCTCTTCCTTTCAACAACTACCACCACAAAGTTTGTTGATTTTCCAGCTTCCCCCTCCCTCTCCCCCCTTCAATGTTTTATGCTTCACTTTTCAGCATGGTTTTGCATTGGTGGCAACATTGATAAGGGGGGGGGGTTGCATTGGTGGCAACATTGATAAGGGGGGGGTTGCATTGGTGGCAACACTGATAAGGGGGGGGGTTGCATTGGTGGCAACACTGATAAGGGGGGGTTGCATTGGTGGCAACACTGATAAGGGGGGGTTGCATTGGTGGCAACACTGATAAGGGGGGGTTGCATTGGTGGCAACACTGATAAGGGGGGGGTTGCATTGGTGGCAACACTGATAAGGGGGGAAAGGGGAACTTAAATGTATGAGAGTATTGTTAAATTACTAACACTCCAAATAGGTGGTGTCTCAAGTAACTGTGCACTTAGTTGCCAGTTGTAGCAGGAGGTTCAAGTTAGAGAGGGTTTGAGTTCTCAGCAGGTGACTGTAGTAAGTACTGTGGGTGCAAAAATAGCAACTCAGTTTTGTTTTGATTCTCAATAAATCGCAATGCTCTGCTCTTTCAGTTACAGCTCTGACACTGCCGCCGACACTGTTGCTAGTGAAAACCAGCCTCTTAAACCCAAGGATGGCTATGCAGCCCACGAGTGACCAGGGACAGTATTATAAAGTGTTGGAACAGGCAAACAAACTTGTCCCAAAGTAAAGTCATGCAAGATTCTTCGGTTACTATTGTGGAAATACATAACCAAAAGCAATTGTGGAATTACTTTTAACAGCCAATAGCCATATACAATACAATAATGAAAAGAAAAAAATAATTTAATAGTATGCATATTGATGTGGTAAAATGTGTGCTTTCTGCATTAATGTGCATAAGAGATGTTGAAAACAGGTCACATTTCAGTTACATTTCAGTATATTATACTAGTATTAGTACGTAAAACTCAAGCAGTTAGAGAAATGTCAAGTGACACTCAACATGAAAGCAAACATTACGACAGCAAACATTATGACAGCAATTAATGTAATATAATTCATGTGTAGGACAGCGTTACAACAAAAAAATATAATCACATCTATGGAGAGCAAGAAAATTGTACTGGGCATTAATTACCATTTAAAGCATCGAGTTTACGTAAGTTTGCTCATGTTATCGCTATTGGAGGCAATACCCAACAGGAATATTGACTACCACTATCAGTACAGGGCTGGGTTGTTCGAAGCAGGGTTAAGCTAACCCAGGGTATGTGCAAAATTTAAATGCAAATATGAGAGCTTAAAAAGCACATTCATTATAATTCTTTTTGAATACAATTCCAATGGTTGTATATGTTGTAGTTCAATTTTTACCTTGGTTCAAATTTTATTTTCCTTTGTTTTCTGGTACGGTAATGTATGATAATGAGTTTGAAACAAAGGAATATAAAATTTAAACCAAGGATAAAATTGAACTACAACATATACTCAAAGTAAATTAGAAAGTTATCAGGCAAAACGCTTTTTACCAAGAGAAAAAGAAACCCAGGTTAAAATTTAACCCTGGATTAGCGCTAATCGGCGTTCGAACAACCGGCCCCAGGACTTAACCTCACCTTGGCATCAGGATCTGGAATCTTAGCTGGAGCATCCTCATCCCAGTCGTCAGGTTTCTCAGCATCTGGATCAGGGATTTTCTCTCTTTCATCCCAATCCTCTGGTTTCTTGTCATCAGGATCATCAATTTCCTCAGGGGGGTTGACAGAGGGAGTGAAATCCTTCAAAAGATTTCCAGAACTAACACTTTCCTGATCTACAAACACTTCAAACGAGTTGTCTGGTTGCACAACAAGGGTAAACAAGTGCGTTTTCTTGCCATCAAAGACACCCTGGAAGTTTCCTGTGGGCTTCTTGGCATGCTTCTCCTCAAACTCTCCTGTCTTGGGATTTTTATGCCTGAAGATAAAGTGAAGCTGGAAAAGACAACACATTAACTGAGCAGGCACAACAAGAACAATACATAACCCTAAGGCCACTGTACAAGACATTTTGACTAACCATAGAAAATTATATAAACTTTTGATTGCTTTTTTATTGTTATTTATTAGATATTGCAAAGCTTCCATTAGTCTTTTTATTTTATTTCTTGTTGGAATTTTTGCACTCTTTCCCCCTTTTTCTATTACTTTTCAGTTTTTTTTGCTATCAATGACAATGACTTCGGAATCTACACAGTAACAGTTGTGCATTTGAGTAAGAAGTCCTTCAGATATAGGGGTAATGATACATGTAAATAATTTTGGACAGCACATCTATGCAACTGTGAAAGTCTAAAATATACAAAACAATTGAATATAAAATTTTTTAGTGGAGGGCAGGCTCATTTTGCTGAAAGACGTGATCATGCAATTCCCTTATATCTTGATGCCAACATGTTACCAATAAATTTTCTTTAATACAAATCTGTTTCACATGTAATGCACAACATCAATAATAATGCACCATTAAATATGGTCATATTATTATTCGAGTCAACACACCATCAACCACCTCTGTGAAGCATTACGTCAAAAATTCTAGATTAGAGACACAAAACATGCCTTTTCTAGACTTGGTGTAAGACTCTGGAATGAGATATCTTGTCATATAACAGATTTGCCAAAAAATACATTTGAAAAGGTCCTCTGACAATTGCTTTTTGATATTTTGGAAAAGAGAACTATATTGAAATACCAATGATTAAAAAAGTAGGATGAGCTAAATAGTTTCCATTCACATCATTGTGTCCCAGTTTTGTTCATAGCCATAGCCATCTGAATTTCTTGTTACCTTCTGTTATTTTGTCTTAGGTGTGGTTGTGTTTGTCCCGCCCCAACTAGCTCTGTTGCTATTTGCGGGACAAGCTGTCTTTAATGTGAAGAAATGTAATTGTGAAGAAATGAAAAATGCAGAAACTGAAATTGTAATACCTGTTGCTCATTGTAATTGTAATTGTAACTTAATTGTACTGCACTGAAATAAATATATAAAAAGGTTGTTGCTGCTCATTGTTAAATACTTGAAATAAAAAACAGTATCATTTAGGAGTAAAATAATTCATTGGGATGCTCTCTATGTAATTACCTTTTTGTCTTCACCACACTTGTCCGGTCCAAACATTATGGTGTATGGACTTCTATCTTGAAAAGATTTCTGCAGAAAACAATAAAAGTCCACGAGATAATACTTGGAAATACTGCTATCATTCAGTCATTTTGCTAATTATTAATTCCTAACATCTAATGATCAGCCTGCACATTCTCCTGGCAATATAGAGCAATGAATTTAGGCCATGAGAATACAAAAGAATGATCACTACTGATACTCAAATATATTCCCCTTACAGGTACAGTTTGAAATGTATAGGAACCAATAAAGAAAAATTGTTTTTTAACACTAGGGTTTTAAGGGTGATGTTTCAGTACATCATCACAAGTTTCAATGTACTCATGTAATTGCCCGTGGTCTGCACAAGTTGAACATGAAAATTGAGACTTGTTCATTTTTCTTAAATTTAGGGTAAAATTTGAGTCATTGTTGGCAAATACCAGACTTACTACATGCAACAGCCTTTCTACAACCATCAGAAAGGTTATACTGGAGGATTATAATGCTGATCAGCTTGGTTACTGTTGACAGCCAGCACTGATCAAAGTTGTTGGTCATGTTTTTTTAGTGCACTGTAATACCGTATTCGCACGTGTATAGGCCGCACTTTTTTTTCAAATAAATTTTGCGCAAAATGGGGGTGCGGCCTATACACGGTATAACTAAAATCTTCATATGATTTAGTGAAAGCCCCTTTAGTTGTGACGTAATTCTTTGTACAACACAAGTGTATAGGCTTGGGCAGATATGGAGCTTTGATATTTTAGTCAATTGCTGCTGAAACGAACATTTTGAAGCCTGAAAGCATCTGTCCGATCCTTGAACCTCGCTGAGATATAAATCATTGAATATGGAGGCTTTAAATATTTCTCATAACCGAGAAATGATCCACCTATGTAGAATCTAACAGAAAAAGTGTACAAGTAGCGATCGCATGTCTCGCGTGCGACATGATTAGAAATAGATTTGAGATTCATGTTGGGCTTTGTCTACCCGATAGTTACATTTAATTACAACTTAGCTTGGTTTCCAATGAAAACATAGTCCAAGAACATCAAACACTACATAGAAAACACAGCATAAACCCTCGTGCGAGTCGACACAATCCGCCCCCATCTTTGATTCATTCAGTAACCTTAGCAACCGATAACAATTGTGCGTGAACGAAACGAATGTCTTGAAGTTTGATCCCTGCACCTCACTGAGTCAGTAAATCCTTCAGAGACAATCTGAGGGGTCTCACTGTTTCTCATAACAAAGAAATGATTCACGCATGTGGAATTGCCAGAATCTCCGTTAACATATCTGTGACAAAGCGAGTACAAGTACACCAAAGTAGCGATCGCATGTCTCGTATGCTTATGTTTTATATTAAATTTGAGATTCAACATTGATTTTTCTGTCAAATAATTTATCCGTTATGTGTACTTACATCTGAGCTTTGTTTCTAACGAAAACAAAGTCTGAGAACAACAAACACTGCATAAGAAACGTGACATGAACTTTCATACGATCGAGTTGACACAGTTTTGTTTGTTCAATCGAATGCATGCTGTTTTAGATTATTTATCGCGTTGAATTTTGTCATATAAACAAATACAGTCGATTGCATCTACCCGTGAACGCACGCGCTCAAAACATGTTTTCACGTGACGTCAAACGTCTGAGTTTCAGGCGTCAAACTTTGAAGTTTTCCCGCCCAAATGTGAAGTTCCCTCGATTAACGATTTTTGAAACTGCACCCTTGCTGATGCGTAATCTTCTCCCAACTTCTGAAAAACAATAATCCTGCGCAAGTTCTTTTACTTTATTCCGCAAATCGCTTGAAAGTGGGACACCTTTTTGATAATTTCTTCCTTGTTGATATTGAAAACATCTTCCCTTTGAGCAGTGCCGAGAAGGATAACTTCACATTTGGGCGGGAAAACTTCAAAGTTTGACGCCTGAAACTCAGACGTTTGGCATCACGTGAAAACATGTGTTGAGCGCGTGCGTTCACGGGTAGATGCAATCGACTGTAACAATATCTTCATGGTACTCGGCACTCGCCAGGCCTTTGCGTTTTTAAGAACGCATGAATTTTTTTTCAAGAAATGTGGCAAAACTCGGGGTGCGGCTTATACACGAGTGCGGCCTATACACGTGCGAATACGGTACTCTTTATCATGCGGCTGGTTGCATTTGTGAGCGAGTAAATCCTTAACTCTGATTGGCTACCCAGTTGGGCATGATGAGACTATCAGAATTTCTTGTGTTGTAACAAAACAAAACAAAATGTCCACATAATAAATCCTTTAATAACCACGCTTGCTCAGTCAGAGTGTTGGAGAGTAATTGAGAGCGACATGAAGAAATTGAATGTGTTCCATAACCGTGGCCTAAGAAGGATCCGCGGTATATTCTGGCCAAACGTCATCTCAAATAAGGAGCTCTACAAAATGACCAGTAGTAGCAGCATGGTAAGCGAGATCAAATACCGGCACTTGAAATGGCTGGGTCATGTCCTCTGCATGGACCAACAGTGGACACCAAAGATGGCCCTATGTTGGACACCAACAGGAAGGCAGAAACCCGGTAGGCCGAAGACCACCGGGCAGAGAACCGTTACCTCTGAAATGTAAGATCTTGGCCTCAGTTGGGGCCAAGCATAACACCTTGCGGCAAACACCAAAAGTGGAGACGAGCTATACTGGCCTTATGTCTCACCAGGGATGAAGAGGCTAAAGTAAGTAAGTTGCTCAGTCAAGATGGTTGTCTATTGACCTAATCCTTTTCTGGATTCATATCATTGATCTTGACAATGTCTCTTGGTCAACAAAACCACAGAGAAGGAGATAAACCAATATGTAGCCATGTTGACTGAACAAGCTTGGTCAATAAATCATAAGTAAGCATCTATGATTCCTGAGCCTTACCAAATCAAGGGCATTATCATCTGAAAGGAGTTTCACATAAGCACCACCACATTCCATTGGCTGCTGGAACTTGACTTCATATCTGAAAATGGCAAAGAACCCCCCCAAAAATTAGTACCCCAAATGAAAGCTTGCACGGCCACCTAATTGCTCCAGGCGAGTAAACAATATGCAGTGTTGCATCCAGAGCGCGTCATTGCGTCCTGGGACGCAATAGTTTGCTTTTGGACCCCCTAAAATACTAAGAAGGGGTCTCTGTGGACGCACAAATATCATGCTTGAAATATATGCACATTCCTTCCACTTGTATCGATGCGAAGAAAAACAATCCGCTTGCCACGTGCGGAACAACGAACTTCCGAATATGAACACTGGAGCGTCATGCTTTCTGATGTACAACTGCTAGCAATGACGGATTTTCGCGTTCATTCGCTTCACATTTTTTGAGTTCAGACTTCTCTTAACAAAAGCTTTTTAGTTTGAGAGAGCCGTAGCGTCATGTAGAGGTGAACGAAGAAACATTTACTCGGCCCAGTAATCACAGTTTTCAAAATGGCGGACACCTACAATGCGATTTTTCACTCATCTTCATCATCAAATTAAAAGGTGATTAAAATCAATATTTATGATAGGACCCCCAAAATTCTGGTCTGGACCCCCAAATATTTGTCCAAGGGGTCCAGAGGACCCCTACCCAATAAAACCTGGATGCAACACTGAATATGCCATACTTCAAGGTGCACTAAACACAGAGAGGCATCATGTCAGCATTTGCCAACTTCTATGACAGCACAATATTTGTATAATGTAATGCTTTGACAAGCAGGTGATCTAATACTTTAAATCCTTGATGGGATGTAAATTTAAAAGTGCTCAAAAAAGTGTTAACAAGATAGCTCAAGGAAAGAAGGACAAGATGCAAAGACCCTGGGTAAAACTGGAGAGCACCACAAGTACAATAACATGTCTACAGGAAGAGTTGAAAGTATGTAGAAGACAAGACTAGGGAATGAAGTAAAATGGCTCTTCCAAGATCACAATTGCTAGAAAACATTTGTTGACACATCATACCCAGACAGTGATAATTTTATATTTAAAAATATGGAAGTGAGTATAACTAGTTTCACTACAAAGATGACACAAGAAAATACTCACTGCACAATAAGGGGCTTCTCCTTGAACTCAAACTTCTTTTTTAGACTGGAGGAAATTGCATGGTGTCTTGCTTTGGACTAGAGATAAGGAACCAATGATCACAAAAGAGGTAAGGACAAAAAGAAGCCTCCTTGTACTTATACTGTACAAGCACTTTTCACCAAGACAGAAAAAATGGCAATGGCTGCAATAGCTTCACATTTAAACAGTGCTCGAAATTAGAAAAAAATCGAGGTTGTCCTTATGGCAAATGCCGGACAACCTGGCCCCCGACATTGGTATAGGGTTTGACCAGAGAAATAATACCCCTATCAGTATGCCTCTGTTTTCATAGTTCTCGAAGTGCTGCGAATAATAAATATTTGATATTTCAAGCAAAGTAAGTATAACCATCCCAATTACTTTATTCTCTGTCAAGATTCACTTATATAATACTAATACATTTGTATATACGCGTGCGCCAAAATATTTCGAGGTCTCGGTTTGAAGACAACACGACAAGCTTATCGTGGCTTATTGAATCGAACGAACGGCGTTCAATTAACGGTTACAACCTTCCATTTCCTTTGTTTTACATCTATCAGTATCAGGAGATAAACCTTGCATTTAGAGCTGTTTTCGTGTCTCAAGTTTATAGTTCTGTTCTTTATTCTGTTACGCATCACAGTAATGTAAGTACTTCAATTTTTCCTGGGTTGCCCGACGAATTCTTCTCGGGCAACTAGCCCTTTATTTTTCCTAAAAAATGGTTGCCCGAACGAAGTTTTAGTTGTCTCGGGCAACCGGGCAACCGCTAATTTCGAGCACTGTTTAAATCTAAAATAAGCCTCCGTTGAGATAAGATAAGATAACTTTTTATTATATAGATACTGATGAAATACCAGGGTTTTTCCTTTTACTAAAAAATCATTATTATCTTCATCGCGCGCAGTGAAGATATTATTTTTATCTTTCATGTGTGATGATATTGGTGTCGCCAACATGATTAGCCAATTACAAGAGAGCTTCCCGCTCAGGCACATCGCCAGTTCGTTTGAAATTTCATTCAAAAAATGTCTTCGAGGTGTGAAGATGGTACGGTTATGGGTGACTTTCTCGATGAGCAGCCAAAATTTAACGTCGATATTTTTCCGAGCTTGTAGAGCACCAGGAAGATTTGTCCAAGTTGTTTTATGTGGAAATTTCATCAGTATCTATAAAATAAACAGAACATTACATGGCGGCTTGGAGATACTGCGCTCACTCGTGAAAGATTTTTCAACACTCGAAGAGAAATTTTGTATCTCCGCATGGCCATGTAATATCCTCTATATTATGCCACCCCGGGCATCTCCAATAACAAATCAAGTTACGAAAATACATCTTAACAGTAAAAAATAAATATCTATATATCAATATTACATAACAGTCACTTCATATTTAAATAGGAAAAATCAAATAAATTAAAAAAAAAGAACACTAAATATATATATATATATGTAGATGTTAAGAAATATGATGATGCATAGCAACCTCAGTATTAGATCTTTATAAAAATCGTATATGATCTTGTTTCAGATATTCGATTAAAAATTTATTGTGATAGATGCCAGAAAGCACGAGGAGAATCTGGATTTTGCTTTTTTAGAATGTCTAAACCTGCTTTAAAAGAGTTAACACTAGAAGAAAACAAGTGAAGAAACAAGTGAACAGAAAACTATTGTATTTATTCACTTGGAGAAAATTCTTCCTATGTGAAAGCAAGAAAAGGTATTGTCACTTTTACCATGAATTCTGAAAGCTAAGAATGCAGTTAATAATATTATTTATTCCTCTGTGGGATAGCGGTTAAGATTGGGCAGCCTTTAACTTCTCTGAAATGCCAAAGCCTGCAGTTTTGGATTTAAATCACTGAAATAAATAGAGGCTTACCTTGAGGACTAGCCCCAGATCTCCATCAAACAGCTTTGTTGCAGGTTCCTCCAAGGACCACTCACCTAAGAAAATACACATAACACAGGTAACTTAATAAAAATCACACATTGTTCCCTCCTTCTCCGTAGAATTTAGGCAACTGTTTGGGCAACTTTTAACAATTTCCAACTCAGCTTGAAAAGAGGGTTTTTCTGCATGTGCCCTTTGAAAATAAAAGTAATAACAATAAAGCCATCCATAATACATCGCTCTAAAGACTAAGTTTGATTTCATTCATTTGCATCCCATGGGTGCCAGGAACCTGTCCCCTAACATTTTTTTTATTTCTATTTGGGAGAGAGGCTGTCCCCTGACAATTTTTATTTCTATTTGGGATGGGAGCTGTCCCTAACAATTTTTATTTCTATTTGGGGGGTGGGGTGGAGGAGAGAAGCAGGTTACATACATGAGTCCTTTCAGTGTTTGCCAAAGGATGGTATAGTTCAATTGCAGATTCTTAATCCTCAAATAGGGTATCAGTACTCTTCCAGCATTGGGTTCTTGGTGTATATGTTGTGGTTCAATTTTATTCTTGGTTCAAATTTGATTTTCCTTTGTTTCAAACTCATTATCATCAAATTACCATAACCAAAACCAAGAAAAACCAAATTTGAACCAAGGATAAAATTGAACTACAACAGATATATTACAAAGATTAAATTGTACCAGTATACCAATGTCCACTCATATCTTTTTTCCTACAGTGTCATAGCTTGCACATTTTAAAGCTTAGGTTTCCATATTGCTAATACAATGGCATGTACTATTCCTTTACACATACCATCATATTTTGATATTGCTATGTCCACTCCATCCTTCTTGGCTTGTGATTTCACCCACCTAGGTTAAAAGTAAATGCAGAAGATGAGAAAAACTTAATAGCTAGCAGTCTTTTTTTGCAATGGAATTTGTGACAACAAATTATCCTCTGATCTGTACCAGTTTCCTTTGTTCCTTTAAGTCACATATCATTCTTACATACAAAATGAGCACCCATTGACTAAAGATTCCAAATTTTGACAACTACAATTTACAAAAAAGTACACTTGATGGACACGGTAATATGTATATGTATGAATGAATTCGTCTTGGATGTAACAAAGTGAAAGGGAAACTTCTCACCAACTGATTGTCCATAAGTATGCTGTCTTGTGCTACGCAGGTACTTTTTCCTTACATTTATAGTCTTCAATACAAAATGATCCTTTCCACTTGAAATTTGGCATGTGTTTGGTAATATTTTGGCAAGTTTACAAAGGAACCATACCAACAAACCTTATATTTTAGAAAATTGATTCAGTCCATACTGAAAATATATTGGCCTTTCTTTCTTTCTTAAGTTTAAAAACATTGTCTCAAGGATTGGTCCAAAAAAAAGTTTGACCTTGGGTTTGAAGTTAAAGTTACAGAAAAAGTGCCAAAAAAAAAACAAGAAAAACAGAGCCCAGAGACAGAAATAGAGGCCAAAGTCAACAAGGCAAGCAGTAACAAAGTTTCAGGCCCTTTACCCAGTTGAGAGTCTCTACACGTGGCATCGAGCCAGGAATCAAGAACTCGTATCCTTATAAATGCAAAAAAAAAAAAATTCAGGTGTGTTCCATAAAAACAAACTCTTTGGATATACACCTGTTAACTAAAGCAACACTTAGATAAGAGTACCACCAGAGAGAGGAAAGGGTCTAAATATGTTTATTTCTCTCTCTCCGACTTATCTGCTGTTCTAAATATTTTCTTAAACTTAAACGTGTGAAGTAGAGTTAAAAAGAGAACCGAGTGCATTTCTCCTGGGTGTGTGCATGTTGCTACCAAACGCGGCGTCCATCACTTCTCTAGTCGATTGGGGCGCTTCCCTCGATTTGTGACAAACTTATTGGAAGAAATCCCTAAATAACATAACTTCCTTGGGAAAAGACGGAAAATTTACGCACAGATATCGATTCAGACACTACCTGACAAGAAAGCCGGCCACTAAATGGAAGCTGGTAAAACCCAATCAACCACTTATAACTAATGGCTCTCCATGTAACTGACAGAAAATGATCGTGGTTTTGAATTTGGAAAACCCCTAGTGAACACACGGTCTGGTACAAGACTTATTTGTCTAATTTAACCTCTTACCTTCCCTCAAATTCTCCTTGATTCGCGAATGGCTCTGCAAAGAAAACAGCTTCCTCGTGCTCCAAAGCTACGACAGGAGGACTGTACGCCTCTGTTTCTACAGGTTTCTTCTTATCTTTAGCCTACAGCATATCAAGATGCAAAGTATGTTAAAATTCCGATACCAACAAACGGTCTATTTGCGCAACTGCTTGCCTTTTCTTCCGGTTCATTTTCACCGTCTCCTTCCATCTCATCCTCGTCCACGTCAACGTCGGCTGCAGGGTCCTCAGAATGCGAAAGCGTCGTAAAGAAGACTGTTAACCCAAGAAAAACAAGAAACTGCAAGACGAACCGCATGGTTCAAACTTGATACTATCGACGCGCGTTGAAAAGTATGGGTCCCGTGTAGAATTCTCCAGGTGCAGGAGAAGGACAGGGGATTTGTACAGGCCAAGCTACGGGAATAGCGGTAGAAGGAAAATTCAAATCAGACGCGTGGAGAAAAGTGAATGGTCAAAGCACTAACACATGGCTGCTCAGTCGTGAAAGACTGGAGAACAATGTCCTGTTCATCCAATCAGCGCGCTTGTACTATCTGGACCTGAGCAAGTTGTGAAATACAGTGCAATGTCCTAGTTTCTTCTTCGAGATTGTTTGTTATGGATGCGTTGGCAACCCTTTTTTCCCCACAACATTGGTTTGGGGGTATCACTTAATTTAAAAAGAGTTACATAGTCCACTGAGTCTGGATTAATTATCAACAGGGATGGGCGAGTGGTGTAGGAGAAGGGTGCAATCTATCATAGTTCATTAATTTTGAAAGTGAGAAAATGTTGTAGAATTAGTTTTTCAGCAGTCACAGTCTTTCATTGGAGAGATTTTGGTATTAAAATAAAATGGCAGGTCTCATTGTAAGCAAGTCAACATATAAAGGATTGATCTTTATTCTTGGTCTGAATGTTTTTGGGGGTTAATTTTGTTCAGAATATTCCCTAGGGGGTTTGGCTTCAAGTGGAGAGATTTTTTGAGGGTTGAAGTTATGACACCATTTAGACCTCTCCAACATTTTATATCTGTACATGTGGCACCTCACAAGTAACACCTATAAGTTTAGCCTGTACCAGGTTCCCAGATTGTGGGCACAATCCCTGCACAATCTAAAAGCAGGAGAGCACATCACAGTCTCCCCCTTGAATTAACAATAATCAGTAAATTAAAAAGCCTCTAGAATAAACAATTATTGTTCATCTATGGGTCAATTCAGAAAACTGTGTCCCAGGACTTTTCAGAAGGTAAAAATAGGAAAAAAATGGTTAATGTCATTTGGATTGGATTTGAATGTGATACCCCTGTTAGTAGAAACGGAGTCTTACTGCTAGACCACTGAAGAACACCATGGCGGGAAATTAGAATATCACCGTTCTATAGTGATTAGGGTTAAGTACTGATTTTAATTGGTTAGCATTTTGGTGAGGTTTGGTGAGTGACCCTTTCCATTTACTTTCCAAAATGTTTTCTTAGGTTTACAAAGTATAACAGGGTGTAGAATAAACGGATGAATTACGTTATGTTTAAAAATTGAGATTTTTCCAACCAACGACATGGTGTTGTAGTGGTTAAGGAAAGAGATTAGCGAGTAAAGAGTTGTAAGTTCGAGTCCTCTGTCCGGACACTAAGGGTGGTTCTTTTAAAAAAACAATTGTTGATTTCCCAGAATTTATTTCAAACCATGAGAGTTTCAAATTAACAATTATCATAAATTCAGGGGAATTTAATAATTAATGATAATCATAAATTTAGAGAGGAGGATGGGTCGGAGAGCAAGAGCTCAAATCGGTAGGAGTCTGGGAAAGGAAAACTTTTTTCTTTCCCAGACTCCCACCGATTTTCGCTCAACCTCGCTCATCGGCATATAATTCATGGTAGGCCACAATAGTAGTCACCAAATATAGTGTTTACCGGGGTATACAAGGGTTTACAAAGGGATATCTTTGTAAACTCTTGTATACCCCTGTAAACTGACTATCATGGTGGCCTACCATGAATTACAAGTTCACTCATCCGCTGTTTCGATCATGCCCACAAACCAAGAGCCTGGCACAGTTCTAAATGGGCTTGATGGGTGGGTTGGGCATTGGATAAGTATTTCATTCTTACTCTTGCCCTTCAGGTGAAGCTGTCAACTTGTCTAGCTCTCTTGGATTGAATATATTTAACCATTTTTTGTTTCCTAAAATAATAATTGCAATATATTATATTTGTGTCAACACAACTTCCTTCCCAAAGAATAGTTCCAGTAACACATTTGTAATCAGAAGGAAAATTGTTTGGCATTTCTTTGGAAAGCTTCCAAGCAGAATTTTGACTGTATGCTTGACATTTTTTGGTTAGACACTTTTATTGTCAACATATGAAATGTTTTTAAATCAAGGGGTTATAGAGGACTTCACTCTTTTACTATTGTTTCCTATGGCAAACTTCCATTTTCCAAATAGACTGATGTTTCAATGCTGGTTCCTCCAGTCTCACATTACTAGCTGATTTCCACAGATACATAAATCATACTTGCAAACTGTCAGTGAAAGTTTGTACATGGTAATACAATGGTTAAAAAAAAATGTTCCTTCAAGGTCTGGTAATATGAGCAACATTTTCTTTTAACTTCTCTTTCAACCTGCCATTCTTTCAACATTGTTGCTTTGCAATTTGAAGGGCGTTGTTGCCCGTATTACCACCTACGTGAACAATCTGTCTTGCAAGTTGCTCATATAGGTGGTAATAAGGGTAAGTTTAAAGAAAATGTTGCTTGCATTTACTGGAATTTCATCCCAGCAATTGACTTTACCAAAAAAAGTTAAATTTGAAAGCCTGAGAAGAAACACTGTGAGTCATTAAGTCTGTTCTTCCATGTCTACTTGCAACTCTATCAATCTTAGTTTCATTGCACCATCAGCAATTTACGGTCATAAATGAAGGGGCATATATGAAGGGGAATCACATGAAAATGGTTCTATTCTTACCAAGGAGAATTTACATCTTGATGTGGGAGCTTTAAGGGTAGGTAACCTAGTGGTGATGTTTCCTGTCATATTTCATTCCCTTGGGATTGTTATGATCAAGTGGATGGACAGTCCCATTGAGAGAAGGAGATGAAACAAATTCAATAAAGCATGTCTGGGGATATTCACAAGGAGCACCATCAAGTTCCAACAAAATAACCTTACTGGAATTTTGGCCAGGTGAAAGGACATTGCCAGGGACAAAAAGGGTCTGTTGTGGACCAACCACTGGCCAGTAACGACCAAGGTTAAAGCCATTAACAAATGCTTGTCCTTTGTTCCACCCATTGAGTCGGAGGAAAGTGTCAACTGGGTAGTGCGAAAACTTTGGGGGTTGTATTTCTCCACAAAAGAATGACGGAGCAAAACTATCCTTCATTTTTGTTAGTGTTTGCTTGTTATCATCCAAATGAAGGGCAGCTTCAAAGAGATCACTAGTAACCAGTTTGTCCAGGTCTATCGGATACATCTGCCAACTGAACAGCTGTTCCCCATTTAGTGTAACATTGCCTAGAATTCCTTTGGGGTCAAGCATGTGAGCTCCAAAGTTCACTCTTCCCATATTTTCAACAAGAATATCAAGTTGTAACTCATCCCCAATAATAAGCGAAGCACTTGACTCCTTTGCTTCACGGAAAAGGGTTGCTTGCCGGACTTTTCCCACAAAGACAATTCCTCTGTCTCGCACTGGGCTAGTAATGTTTAGAATGCTTACAGATTGGGCAAATTTATTTGGGATCTGAGTTTGATAAAGAGCAAACCCATAGTTTTGCCCTATCTGCTCCATGGTCAATGGAAACGATGCATTTATAGCACCTGCTGACAGTTTTGGAAGGGCATCAAGAAAGGTTGTCATTCTGCTCATCTGAACCCTCCCAAAGGCAAACTTAGTTGTGTTAGCAGGAATTGGAATTACTGGTTGTTTCTCGTGATCGGAGATGATCTCTTTCAAAATATGAAACTTTGTTGTTGTGTCCCCAGCTTCTGAAAGTGGAGCATCATAGTCATAACTAGTTGGGTTGGGTTGGTATTTTATGAGATTGAAACCTGCGCCATTCATGAATCCAAAATTTGTACCCCCCTCATACATGTAGAAGTTCACAGAGGAATTCATGGACAAGATTATATCAAGAGATTTTGCAACCACATCTGCAGATTTTGTCCGATGCTGTTCACCCCAGTGATCTAACCAACCGGTGTAGAATTCAGAGTTTACTAGGGGACCCCTAGGGGTGAATTTGCGCAAGACCGCAAATGCATCCCTTGGATTGGCATCTGCTCCAAAGTCGATAGTTGCATAGAGAGTGGGAATGGTACCACACATGAACAAGAACTCTATAGCACTGTCAACTGTAAAAAGAATGACATCATTACCTAAATACCGACGGAATAACTGCTCAAGGTGCCTTAAGTAGTTGAGATCACAAGCAATGTAACTTCCGTACTCATTCTCAACTTGAACGGAAATTATCGGCCCCTTGTTTTCGTAAAGCAGTGGTCGGAGTTTAGGTAGCAACACACTCATCCATGAATCCACGGCCGAAACATAGCGCTCGTCTTTCATAGATCGCAAAATGATGGATGTATTCTTCAACAACCAGGCTGGAAACCCGCCAAAATCCCATTCAGCACAGATGTATGGTCCTGCCCTCACGATGACAAGAAGGTCCAAGCTTTGAGCAAGTTCAATAAAACTCACAAGATCTGCATTCCCTTCAAAATTGTACTGTCCTTCCACTGGCTCATGAAGATTCCAAGCCACGTAGGTCTGGATTGTGTTTAAGCCTCCTGCCTTCATCTTCATCAGCCTATCTAGCCAGTAAAAACGTGGGACTCTAAAGTAGTGAAAACTGCCAGAGATGTAACGGAATTCCTTGCCATCTTTCAAAAAGCAATCGTTATCGTAGTCGATTACGAATGATTTGGATTCTGAGAGCTGTGGAGTACAGAAAACCACCCACAAGAGCAGAATCAAGGGAGCAGTTGTGGAATACCCGACCACTTTGTGAAACAAGCTGCAGCCTACAGCCGCCATTGTTCTGTCGAGTCTCGTGATCACCATATGGGCGTGTATAGTCACTTGTCCCGACAGTGTCACGCAATGTGCCAGCCTTGTGTAGGGTGACACTAAAAGGAAGGACTGTGGAATCGCGGAATGCCGCGAACCACGGAAAATCACCCCTAAACCTAAAAGACGGGAACTACAGATATATACCTCTTACCAACCGAGTTCGAGATCCGTACTGACAGTTACGGACCGAGTTTTTTTTCCGCTTAACCCAAGCGGAAAAGACGAGGATCCGTAACTTACAGTACGGAACGAGAAAACGAGGTTTGTAAGATATTTATTATATCTTACCAACCTATCTCTTATCTTATCAGTTAGGCTCTTTGGGGACGATGCTTTACGGCATTGTCGCTAGCGATGCGGACTGTGACCTTCTTCAATCTGACCTACGCAAGTTAGAATCCTGGCAGTATCATTGGCAAATGGAGTTCAATCCTTCCAAATGCAAAATTGTTTCCATCTCACATAAGAACAATCTACCGTACCCCAGAGAAAATATGTCTTCTTGTGGTGTAGAGTTGGAACAGATTGATAGCTTCCCATACCTTGGGGTTACCATCAGTAACAAGCTCAAGTGGTCAGCTGATGTTTCCATGACAGCAGCTAAAGCAAACAAATCTCTGGGTACAATACAACGCAACCTTGGAATTATCCAGAGAATGTAAAAGAAATTGCATATACATCCGTAGTACGACCGAAGCTGGAATATGCAAGTGCGGCTTGGGACCCGTTTTTAAAGAAAGATATCAGTGCAGTAGTTGCAAAAGGCGGGGACTGGCGCAGTCTTAAAGACGAAAAAACGGAAGAAGACTGCACGCGTGCTAATTCCAAAATCGACCCTATCGTCTTAAAGAACTGTTAATATACATTCAAGAACTCATCATGCCAAATCAAAATGTCAAAGAGCTCCGCGCCATCGCCAAGGAACGCAAGATACCAAAATATTACAAGATGCGTAGAAACGAGTTACTAGAGGCGCTGGGAATGCCTGCAGAGGTACCTAGTGTTAGTAATGGGGGAACATCGCATATTCTCGATGAGCCTGTACCTGAAATAAATGTTCCGATTCTGAGACCTACTAAATATATACCTCCAAGTGCACCTAGTCGGTGGAAAACACTTGTTTCGGATTATAATAAAAGAGTACAGAAAAAAATTAACAAGTTTGCAAATTGGATTTTAAATTATGTCCCAAAGAGGATCAAAAAGCCTGCTAATGAAAGAATCAGGAAGTTGAAGGAGGAAGTAAGAAGCATCTGGGACATATTAGAGCCGTTCAAAGTGAAAGAAAGGGAAAAGGCACTGAAAGGGTTCTTCAAGACCTATCGGATCGATGGTAAAAAGGGGTATGGTCCTCAAGACTTCATTAAGAAAATAAAAACAAAGGTTGTGGAGTTACTTTATACTAGAAATAAGCCCATCAAGGTGAAGTTTGTATTAACTTGCACATTCATAAAAGAGAATCTTGCTACGGGTAAGATTGAAGAAAGTGAGGGGTACTTTCATACTAATATTGAAATAGTAACGGATTCAACTGATCTATCTGAGTTATTCCATACGTTGACTGAATTACAACTTGAAAAGGTTGCGAGATTTGAAGGTGAAAAGTCTGGATGGCAATTTGATCGAGTTGAGTACTTTGACATACACATTAATCCATTTGAGCCTCTCTCTGGGACTTCTTATATACCTCTACCAAAGGTTTTGTCTGAAAAGAAAGCTATAATAAATGTAAAGAACGAGAAGGATCATGAGTGTTTCAAATGGGCTGTGACATCTGCTGTATTTCCCAAAGAGAAAGATGGTCAAAGACTGAATGGTGAAATGAGAGAGAACTCTGAGAAGTTTGATTGGTCGGGAATGGAGTTCCCTGTTACACTAAGGGATATTGCTAAGTTTGAGAGGCAAAACCCTTATGCTATTAACGTATATGGATATGAGTCTGAGGTAAACGTTTTGAGAATTAGTAAGCGGCGAGATGTGACAGTGATAAACTTGCTTCTATTATACAACAGTAAAACGAACCACTACTGTTGGATTAAGAATTTGAGTAGATTATTAGCCTCAGAAGTCAATAAACATAAATCCACAATACACTTCTGCCATAGATGTCTTAATCCATTCAATTCGCAATCCTCACTTAATAAGCATCTAGAGTATTGCAACAATCATGAAGCAGTTAAGATGGAAGTACCTATTAACGAAGATGGAAGCCCACAGTTCTTCGGTTTCAAAAATCGCAACAGAAAGATGGAGGTACCGTTTGTTGTGTATGCGGATTTTGAGTGCTACACTGAAAAGATACATACGTGTTACCAAGATGAGGGTAGAAGCTTTACCAATAGATACCAGAAACATAAACCATCAGGTTTTTGTTACCTGATCAAGTGCTTTGATAACACTATATTCGAACCCAAACTTGTAAGTCACACAGCTGAATCACCAGACGAAGATATACCAAAGATGTTTATGGAGAGTTTGGAGTCGGATATTAAAGAAATTTATGATAAGTTCAAGCTACCTAAGAATCCTCGTGTTAGTGAGGATGAAAAAATAGCCTATGAAAATGCTACACACTGTCACATTTGTGGATTGATGATTGGCCATGATAAGGTATTAGACCATTGCCATCTTACTGGAAAGTATAGAGGCGCCGCGCATGAAGAGTGTAACTTGAATTATAAGGTGCCTAAATTTGTACCAGTTATATTCCATAACCTATCCGGATACGATGGTCATTTATTTGTTAGGAACATAGGGGAAACGAAAGGTAAGGTAGATTGCATACCAATCAACGATGAGAAGTACATTTCGTTCACGAAGGAGATTGTTGTTGACTCTTATAAGAACAAGGAAGGGAAAACGGTTAGCATTAAACGGGGGATTAGGTTCATTGATAGCTTTCGGTTTATGGCAGCAGGCCTCAGAAGGCTGGTTGACAATCTACCAAAATCTTCTCTGGTGAATGTAACGAGTTGGTATGAAAGGGTAATGTCACAAAAGGAGAAACTCAAGCATGAAGAGAGAATCATTCACAACATCTTAGGCAATGCTGATTTGGATGTTATAACAATGCGTATGGTAATGGAAGAGTTTTATCGTCGATTGGATCGCGATGCTATTATGAGTAGGAAGGAAATCAGGGCTTTTGTGGACGGGATCCTTCCAAGTTATCTTCAAAAAGAAATACACAATGACCTGGAAGAAGATGTTCCAGACCTGCAGTTACTGACTAGGAAGGGGGTATTTCCGTACGATTGGTTTGATGGGTTTGATAAGCTCAGTGAAACTCATCTACCACCAAAGGATGAGTTCTACTCGAAGCTCTACGATGCTGAAATATCGGAAGAGGATTATCAACATGCTCAAAATGTGTGGAAAGCCTTTGGGATTAAAAGCCTCAGGGAATATCACGATCTTTACCTTGAGCTGGATGTGTTATTGTTGGCGGATGTCTTCGAGAACTTCAGAGATGTTTGTAGGAAGAACTATGATTTGGATCCAGCTTGGTATTACACTGCACCTGGATTGGCATGGGATGCGGCACTGAAAATGACCAAGGTGAGACTGGAACTTTTGAAGGACCCTGACATGCTTCTCATGATTGAGAAAGGCATTCGAGGGGGTATCTCCATGATCTCCACTAGGTATGGTAACAATCCATACATGAAGGATTATGACCCATCATTACCAACAAAGTACATCACATACCTGGATGCAAACGGTTTGTACGGATATGCAATGAGTAAACATTTACCAACACATGACTTTCGATGGTTGACTGAAGAAGAGCTTGTATTGAAGTGGAAAGATATACCATGTATACTAGAGGTTAACCTCATGTACCCAAAGCACCTTCATAAACCGCATAATGACTATCCATTAGCACCAGAGAGAGTTACGGTGAATGGTGTGGATAAACTAATTCCAAACCTAAGACACAAAAGCAAATACATTGTTCACCACGAGACACTGAAACAATATTTAAGTCTCGGGCTAAAAGTCTTCAAGATACATAGAGGCATCACATTTAAAGAGTCCGCGTGGCTGAAACCCTATATCGACTTGAATACTGACTGACTAAGGACGAAAGCAACAAACGACTTTGAGAAGGATTTCTTCAAGTTGATGAACAACTCAGTCTTTGGGAAAACTATGGAGAATGTAAGGAACAGAGTGGATGTTCGTTTGGTCACTAATGAGTCAAAAGCTAAGAAGTTGGTATCGAAGCCGAATTACCACCACAGCACGATCTTTTGTGAGAATCTGGTTGCAGTACAAATGAAGAAGACAAAGTTGGTGTTGGACAAACCAATTTACCTAGGCTTTTCAGTCCTTGAGATAAGCAAGACTATAATGTACGACTTCCATAACTACATCAAGCCCAAGTATGGTAGCAAGGCTAAGTTGTTATTTACAGACACTGATTCACTGGCATATGAGGTAGAGACGGATGACTTCTACAAAGACATTAGCCTAGATGTAAGAGACCGGTTTGACACCAGCAACTACCCTGAAAATCATCAATCTGGTATTGAGGTGGGTGTGAACAAGAAAGTTGGGGGTATGTTCAAGGATGAAGCGGGTGGTCAACAGATCATAGAATTCGTAGGTCTCCGGGCCAAACTATATTCATACATGATGGATAAGGGGAAGGAGGAAAAGAAGTGTAAGGGTGTAAAGAAGGCGGTTATGAAAAAGAGCATAAGCTTCAAAGACTACAAGGATTGCCTATTCAATCAAAAACCGCAGAGGAGGACAATGAATATTATCAGGAGTCATCTGCACGACGTGTACACAGAGACTGTGAATAAGGTCGCGCTATCATGTGAAGATGACAAAAGGTTGATAAAAGAGGATGGGATACACACATATGCATATGGTCACTTTAGGACGCTAACTTCGGGTAAAAACTTAAAGATTTATTAATACATATATATATAACTAGACAAAGTTGGTATGAATTACGATTCAGAGGAAACTTATCGCAGCCTTGCCGATCATTTTCAGTCTATGTTCAAGAAAGCTGATGAGGAATACGAACAGGGTTGTAAGCATGAAAGTGTGTATAGGTATAACTCAGGGATTGTTCTTTGTAGTCTCTGTAAGACTGAACTAGAATCGATGGACTACTCTCAACGAGAATGGGGGTATAACTTTTCAGCTGGTAGGTGTGATATGCGAAGATCAAAACCAAAGGGAGTTCGTACTGTATTCGAGAGACATGACTTGAATGTGTCTTCTATGATGATTGATATCATAGAAGCCAAGTATCGAAAGATTCTAAAGTCTGAGTGTAAAAATCGCGGTCAGATTCGTGAGTCTTTGGTGGCTTCATGCTTGTTTTATACATACCAAGAATTTGGTGAATATCGTACGTTAGATTACATTAGAAATTTGTTTGGACTCAAGCAAAGAGCCATGTCATATGGTTTACAAATGTACTTGGAAACATTCCCAGAGGTGGGAAACAACCACATTACACCAGAGAAACTTATTCCCTGGATAATGAGACTTACTGGGGTTGATGAATCTCATCACAGACGTATTTTATCCATTGCTAAGTACTTTGAAGCAATATCACAGATTCTTGAGCGCAGTACTACCAATACAATTGCAGCGAGTATTGTCTTCTTTTACTTATGTATGAACCAGGAGTATAAAAATCAAATAGGTATGACAAAGAGGGTCTTTGCCAGTAAAGTTAAAATTTCGGAGATTTCATTGATTAAGACAATTCGTGAAATGGTGGACATCTCAATGTCACGTAAGAACTCTACCAGGTGGTAATTCAGTATCATCAGGAACAACTTGAAGTTCCTCGCGTACAAATCCTCGCTTTGATACTCCATCTAAATAATACACCACTGGCTGATCTGGTGAAATTACACTTCTGGCTATATCATAAACCTCAAGGCTCCATATAGGGTCAGTGGCTCTTCGTTTATCACCACCTTCATCTTCACCGGGTGAATACAAATACCTAACCTCAACTCCTGGGGGTAACCTCTTCTCATTCAAGCCCACAGCTCTCTTATATTCCATAGGTTTAATATCAATCTCTTTCAGTTCCAAAGCTTCATCGGGTTCTTTACCTGTTATATGTGTGGGTTCAGAATTCAAAGTCTTCATAATAGCGGGCAGCCTTTTCACCCAAACCCTGGACCTAACATCACTCACCATCTCCTGTGCATATTGATGACTAAATAATTTCTCACCAATCGTTCTACTAGCCCTCTCTACAAAAGCCTGTGCTCGATGATTACCAGCTTCACTTCGCTGTATGTCTACTTGATGCTTATTCATCAAGTGAGTGACTTACCCATGAATTCTTTACCAGGATCCACCATTAATGTCTTCGGCCACTTTAGCTTCCGAGAATAAATCCTCTCAAACGCCGTGGCCACTTCACCACTATCTTTCGAGGTCAGTGCCTCAGCATCCTTGTACCTAGATGCAATATCAATCACAAACAGCGCATAGCGGTATGTTTTTCTTCTCACTGTATCGTGAGGAAGAAACAACAAGTCCGCCTGATGAATTTGATTTGGCTTCCCAACAACCCAATGTGGTCTGGGTATATATCTCGGTGGTGGAAGATATATTTGCCATAACGCTTGTTTCTCCAACCAATCTCTAGCAACACTTTCAGTTACTTTGGCTGCACTAGCCAACTTTGGTATGGCTGAGTATCCTTTCCAGTATCCATTAGTGGAGTAGTATAATCGACTTAAAACACCATCATTAGCCATTTATAACAAGATTCAGTGCATTTAAATGGATGGAATATCAGACATTCTTGATCCTAATCGTGTTCCCAGGATGTGTAAAGGTTTGAGGGCAGAGGCCTCATTAAATCGGATCACGTTAAATCCCTCATCAGCCAATCCTGGTGAGACATTATACATTGAAATACCAAAACTGACTGATAACCTGGTGATTGTGCCTGGAAGCGTGTACATCACTTTCAATATGAGTGTAACAGGCCATAAGAACAACACACTTGTTAATAACTTGGGAAGAAACCTTGTTTCAAGATACAGGGTTCTATTCGGGGGTGAAATTATAGAGGACCTTAATAGGTTTGATTTATTCAAGACTTATCACGATTTGTTTTTGTCAGAGACCGATCGCAATAACAGATTGAGACAGGGCATATCATCCGAGAATGTGAGGAAAATTAGAACCAATGCCGGGGACAAAGTTAGCTCAAATGCAACAGAAAATACTATAGGTGCGGTCCATAACACCAGGTATGAAATACCATTAGACCATACAATACTGAAAGATCATGGAGTCTTCTATCCAAAAGCCTTACCACATCCACTCAAATCTGAAATAACTCTAGCTCCAGTTTCTGATGTCGTCGTTTATTCAAACATTGAAACACCACCTGATTACAAATTAACAAATATGGAGCTGGAGTATCATTGTATATCAAGTAAAAAATTAGCCAATCAAGCTATTGCCTCGTATCAGATTGGAAGGGTTTTCGCGTATGAGAAGATACTTCTTCACAAAACGTTTCCAATCTCTGAGAATACTGATGGTGTGATTAATGAGCATATTAACGTGCCTAGGAAATCCATGACTGGTATACTATGTATATTCACAGCTCCTTATGCAGCAGGTGCTAGGGACTCTGAGAGTTTCATATCAAACTTTGGGTTAGGATTTTGGTTGACAAATTTTGTCGCTCCTTTTATGGCCTTTTTTATTGTTTTGAGGGGATTAGGCTTCATTGTTTCAAAACAGTGGATGCAAAAATCCGATGGCAGCTCGATTACCGACCGCGAAATTCAAAAATCTTCGTTAGTGATTAGAGTGACAAAACCAACTCTTTTGGAGTGGGGGTGAGACAATAGTTGTAAAGCTATTAATGAACTTACAGGTGGATGGACGGGGAATTGTTAACAAGATGAGAGAGGTCTGGACAGTACACTAAATAAGCAACAGTCGGCAAGTGAATGCAGAACTTCGATTCCAAGTGAAATCTGAGCTACAAAGGAAATGGTGCGTGAAAACCTAGGTGTATTTTCTATTCCAACTGAAATCGATATCTGCGCTAGAAAGGAAAAGGTGCGTGAAAACCCAGGCCTTAGTTTGAGGAATAGAGAGGGAATTTTTTGTCATCAAAGTGTGTAGCCAAATACCACTGTTAATAAATTTCCTTGAGTAGAACCACAACCAACTCCTTGAATTCCACTGCTTTCAGTGACAATACTTGGTCTCCGCGCAATGAACGCCGAAAGCCATTTTTGTTTGCATAATTACCACACAATAGACCTTAAAGACGACTTTTATTGCACCTCGGCGGTTAAAAACCATTGATCTGTGATTTACAGAGTTTGCCTTGCAATCTTTTTCTTTTTTCAATTGACTATCAGAAAAAAGGGTTCTTATTACTGCCGTGGCGCGAAAACTGTGAATCATTCGAAAACTGCGAATACTTCGAATGATCATAAAACACTTTCTTGCTTTCAAATAGAGCAATCTCAACAGGCTTACCGGGCTGAAATCGACAAGTCGTAGAGGTTTTGAGAGTGTTTAATGAATATCCAGATGGCATTATGTTATCAAGCTCGTAAACGGGAACGGAGAACTTGATGTTCCCGTTAACTTGTGAGCGATTTGGTGCGGAAGGTAGTCTACCGAACAGCTACCTAAAAGTTTCAGCATCCATCGGCATGGAAACAGGGACGCGTCTTACAATGCTTGTTTCAGGTGGCTTCTTCGTGTTCAGTTTCCCAGCGATTAACAAAGATAAAGTTTGCAGCAAGCCTGGGGATCCTATGGAAAAAACAACACAGAAACATTCATTAATGTTAAATTAAACTAAGGACAGGCAAGCAGCAACAACTGATTTCAAACGGCGAGGTGATTCCGATTGCTTACCTTGATTGCGCGTTCTAAAGACATCTTTAAGACGTTCGTTCGTGTCTTCTTCGTCGACCCAACTGTCGTGTTTCTTTCCGTATCCACGCCAGCGAACGAGAAACTGAACGCGACCGCAAGTATCTGTGCGTTTATCGGGCACCTTCGACACTTCGTAAAACTTGCTCATTCTTCTAAGCTTTTGACTCAATCACAGGTTGTAAAAAGTAATTCTATGACTTAAGTTTGTACCGCCTTAATGCAAGCTCTCTATGTTGAACCATGGAACAATACCCTCAATTACTTTATTGACTCGCGTCGCGCTGAGTTAAAATTTTTATGGTCGGCGTCAAGAACTTTGAAGCGTGTAGCCAGATCACTTAAAAATATCAAAAACCCGGAGAAAATCGTAATAATAGAAAAAATACCGTTTACCAAGCAAAACACACGATTTTGCAACGTGAACATTAAACCAAGGAGTGATGGTCCTTGCAGTGATGTTAGCACAAGAAAGGTTGAAAACGCTGAAAATCACTCAAACCGAAAAAAGTGCTATAATATTTGTTGCCGATTTCTTTTACCACCCGTACAAGTCCCAATGCCGCTGATAGCGTAACAAAGCCATGCACGAAGTAAATCAAAGTCATTCAAAACCGAACAAAAAATTTACTACAATTTTCAAGCTACGGTGAACGGCCAACGTTTATCCGCGTCTTAACACGCTTCACATTCAAGTTTGTCTGGATAAACTGTTGCGTTTTTTAATTGAACCATATCAAGTTTTGACAGAGGTGGAGTTGCAACAGTTGGTCTAGACAAAGTTGAATATTTTAAGCGTGTAAGAACGCGGAAAAACGTTGGCCGTTCATGGTAACTGGAAAATGGTGGTAAGCCGTATGCATGAGATTGCGTTCGCAGCGAATTAAAGTGGAACCGAGCATGATCAAGGTTACGAAACAAAGCCGACAGCAATTTTGCTGACGACTAGAATAATGCGAAACGCAGTTGAGTGTAAAAACAGCAACATGCCGAGAAACAAATAAAAAATCCACCCAGTGATGCTTCTTAAGGCTGGCGAAGTGCAACACTGTTTTGGACACCGTCACGTACGTCGGGTAGGCAAACGATAGTGATCGAGGGATTCGATGTCCGAATAATTTCCGTGAAACTTAAATTCTGAAAAATTTATGAACTGTAAACTTAAGTGACGTACCTGCGCGAGAATGTGCGCGGTCGATTTTATACCTTTCCGATACATTTCACGCCTGTATTTTTTCCCACGGACTAAAATTTCAGCACAGCTAAATCCCTCACATTTGGTAGGTGACTTTATTAGTCTAAGTTTGCAATTATTATTATTTTTGTCAGAGTTCAAGTTTTACAGAAATTATTTGACATTAGATTTTCACACAGACACTGTTCCGAGGCGTTTGGCGCGATGGGGCCAAAAACGTAATGAAGCCTATTAACAAAGCAACTCCCCACTCCCAGTTGGTCTATCTCTGTAACAGATATTTTGTCACCAGTGGACTACCACTGGGTACAAAATTGTCATCACCTACAATTTACCGACTCGGATCCGATCTAAGCCGAGCGTGATTTCGCTCCAAAGGACATTAAAGTCCCAAAGGAAAGGAAACAAAAGCTTCATTGTCTTCAAAAATCCTAACCACAACAATAGGCAAAGTTTGATATGTGCAAACCCAATGATCACATCAGTTAAGATTGACAAAGATGGAGTACCAAACCGACTTTATTCGAAAGGCATGATACCAACTGATTTATGGCAGGCCATAATTAAACGAGTTGGTGTCAATGATTCCATCAAGGAGGCTGACTTCTATACGAATAAGTTTGCTTTGTGGATTGATCTGAGGAGTTACCCTGATAATAATGTTCATGGGAACGGGTTGGAGTTAACTAGTACTCGTGATGGTATAAGACTCGAGATTAACAGGGAGAAGAGAGGAGGCAGGGTTCTTACCTGCTACATGTTCGTGGTTGCTGACGCCGCTATGTCTATTATTAATTCAAATTTAAACGAGATAGCGTACTAGATATAATTGAAGTATGAATGAGTTAGTGGACAAAATACCATTCAACTGTATCATTACGGGACCTACGAATTGTGGAAGGACTCAATACCTGGTGGACCAGCTTCGAGGACACTTTAGGGGCGCGTTCGAGTATATTGTATTGATTTGCCCCACTTATAGCCATAATAAGACTTACAGAGACTTTGCAAAGGGGGACAAGAGATTTTGGGTACTCTCACCAGACTCTAGTGATCAGGACGAAATTGACAATCTGCTAACGCTTTGCTCAACGTTCTTCTCGGGTGAGAACACACTCATAATACTGGACGATTGCGCTGTTTCGAAAGACTTGAAGAAACGGTCAAACAAATTCATCAATCTGGCGTTTTCTGAGAGGCATATTGGGATATCTGTGTGGGTTCTCACCCAACAACTCACATCGATCGCGAAACCGTTCCGAGAGAATGTCGCATGCGTGGTATCATTTTATAATCCGTCTGAAACCGCGATGAAAATGTTATTTGAGGAATATGGTGGTGCTTTGGATGTTGATAAACGCAAACGGTACAAGAAGTTACTCAAAAAGGAAAAGTACGCCAGACTTTGCTTTTCCCTACGCCACCCGTTTGAAAAATATTTAGAGATACCAGCGTCTGGGGTATAAACATGGCTACTCCTGAAGATATATTGAACGGTGAAGCATCAGTTGATGCAACAACACCACCACCACCAATCATTGATTTGGAGTCAAAGAGGGAATCTCTTTCAATCTTAGCGTGCCTGGGTTCAACGAAAGAATACACTGGTGTGGTTATGTACCTCTCTGATACAACCAAACTATCGGATAAGGACGTGGAGAAGTATTATAAGAGGTACCAAGTCGTGTCTGGTAAGAAGATAGCTGATGGCTTAGCGGACTCTTCTTTTCAATTGATAGCTAAGGCTGTAGATCAGGGTTTGAGCAAGTTCGGAAATATAGATGATCAAGACGCTCTTCTGAGAGACTGTAAGAACGATCAATTGATAATGAAGGAGATCTCAAATATATCTGGGTTACTTGTACTGAAAGGTGGAAGACTCACAGCATTACTATCAGCATTTATTCACATTGCAAAGCACTTCAAATTAAGAGAACCTGAGTATGGATACAACAGTGCCTCAACACAACTTGAGCAAGAGCTAAGCAATACTCCAACACAACTTGAGCAAGAGCTAAGCAATACTCCAACACAACTTGAGCAAGAGCTAAGCAATACTCCAACACAACTTGAGAACTAAAATGGAGACTGGGGAAAAAGTGTCTTCAAGATTGGTTGTACCATAAGCATAAGCACAACAACAAGATGCAACAAAACGAAATTAAGTTTGACGTATTCACCATATATGGTGAGAATGACTCTGACTTTGAGAAGCTCTTCGAGAGAGTAAGGCCAGAGATTGTTAATGCCTTTGAGGGAATCAACCCTAATTTAACAAGACTTCAAGTTAATTTTAAGCTAGACCTAAATCAAAAACCATTTCAATCCATAGCAGACCATTATGATGATTATGATGATTATGATGAGACTGACTCTGCAGATACCCTAATCGCACGTACTGTGAGAGTTTTGAGATCGAGACTTATATATAATTTCAGGGATGCACTTCAATCCCGTTTTAATTATATGTATGTGGACCTCTATGATAAACGTTTTGATAAATGTATTAGCCCCGAGGAGAGATTCAGAGCAGAGTACAATGGGGATTGGGATGGAGAGGAGGGTTTGGAAAATACTGGCCTGTATGGCGTTATGGTCAAGGAGTTTGCAAAAGATATGGAGTCTGAAGTTTCATACATTACAATCAAAATGTTGAATGCAGACAAGCACTACCATAAATCGAACTTCTACAAACGTCTGCGGGATGAACTAATGCCTATAGCGTGGCACCCCGATCGTGTGTGGGATTGGTGTTTCGATAACGAGCAGAAGGGAGAAGCCGAGCAATTATGGACTTAATGACCCAACTTCAATATGAAACACTATTGTAAACCTCTTAATAGAAGACCTATTAAGAGGCTTAAAGCGAGATATGTACTATATCATAACCAAAAGGTACTTGTTGAACATGACTGAACCAATCTTCATTTCACTTGACTCTGATTTTGACTGGGGCACCATCGTTGTGTCAGAACCTAAGAAGAACTCTTTCACCAAAGGCAAAGGTAACTCACCAATTGCAACTGAATGGGTTACTTCAGATGTTTAAGTAGAAGGTCCAAACGGTTCGAAACGCCCAATATTCATTGAACTAGCCAAGCAATTCTTTTCAAGCATATCTGGTGTATGGCCATTTGGAACCGAGAAAAAGGATCGCAGTCTTGAAACATTGGAGGGGTTCCAGATTTTCTACCCAATGACATCGATTGAGACTATGGATAGCCCTACAACCGAAGAGATGAAGACTCGCGAAGCATTAGATAACGTATTGGAGATCACATTGGATTCACTCAAAAAGTTTTGTAAAAAATCCAGGTCTGAGCGTCTAGTACCAGCCTCCACTTTCAATGCATATACAACTGCTAAAAGTGAAAATGATTGGTCTTATGCTGTAAAACCCATATACGATTACACAAACATCACAAACCAACTAACAGGTAAGAAGACAAAGGATGAGTCCAGTCCAGAGCGTGCCTACCTAAAGTTCATTACCTGGGGTAAGGGTAAGCGCATAAAATCCAAAACTTCTGTATATGGCCCAGGTGATAAAATGGTTCACCCACTTGAATACATGTGGCAGCCTGATAATTATGTAACCGGTTTTGGTCATCCTGTTGTATTTTGGGATGGTATATTCTGGGGGTCACACGGGCAGTCCAGTTATGGCCCTTCAGCTCGTCTTCGTGTTTCTGAGATGAACTTCACTCCAGATGATAACAACAAAATGACTCGCTTTCGCATGTTAAGTCCCAATAAGGTACAAGAATCAGAATCAGTTGATGATGATGATGAAATTGTGGTAGAGTGTATTGAATAATAATTAAGACTTACTTCTCCTCCTAATAGTAATCCTATTAGGAGATTTAAAGGTTAATGATAACAGGGATATACATGGCTGAGCAAGCTGAGAAAACTGTTGAGCAAATCACAAAGGAACCCACTGTCAAGAATAAAGTGAAGGATCCCAAGAAAGTAGAGGCTGGGAAGAAACTGGCCTCCTACAACAAGAAAGAAAAAGAGAAGCGGGATGCATTGATAAATAAACAGAAAGAGGATAAGGAGAGATCTTCCATGGATTTTAATGCCTGGATACCCAGTTTATCCTTCGGGACTGTGTTTACAATCGGGTCCATAATAGGAGTAACTGCTCATTCCTTATTCACGAGATATAAAAGCAAAATAGCCGACTTACTTGTACCTACTCCAACCTTCAAACCACCTCCTGTCAAGAACATAAATGAGGTCAAAAGCGAACCAAACAAAGAAAATAGTTTAAATGATGAGTTGATGTAATACATAAAATGTCAGACATTAAGCTTGTAAAGACTGTTACAGATTCTGCAGTTCTCGTGGGACTCGCTGCTGCTGTGGGTTATGTGGGTAAGAAGGCCCTGAGAGAATCATTCATTGGCGATCCATCGTCCAGTATCATGAATTATGGCAAATGGGTCGTTGTTTTGTCCGCGAGTATGTACCTCAAAACTTACTTAGAAGATCAAAAGATACTACCAAAGAGCCTTGAGTAATGAATACAGTGAAATTTGATCATATAAGATTCAAAGTGGCGTTGGATAGTCATATGAGAGATGGGCCCATTTTGAAGGACTTCATAACTAAAGATAGCAATGGGTCCGTAATATCATTTGACGAGAAAGGATTCAGTATGGCTGTACTCGATCATTTGAAGAATACTCCCAAGTTGGAGCACTTCACGATTGAATGAAATGTATTAAGAAATCCTACAATAGATTCATAAATGGCGAGTATAGCGATCATGCTTGGAGGTGCAGTCCTCAATGCAACTGCCTTCATTGGTGGGAATTATATAGCAAAGGCCCTAAGTGGGTCATCATCCGCTGATCTCCAACTCGAAAGGGAAAGGCATGACAAAGCAATGGAGAAATACCAGAAAGACTATTCTAAGTACCAGGAAAAGAGGTTGGCTTACATTGACTTTATGAACAATAGGAAGAGTGACGCTAACCAGGCCTCTGAGAACATATCAAAGACGGATGAAGCGCTGAAATTGTACAATCAAATGGGCAATCCTCCCAAGTTCTCTGACTATTACCGACCTAATGGAGACCAACGAATGGGTGAGATGGCCTATGTCTCCGGTGGGATGTTAGCCCTGGGATATATAGCTAGCAAGTGGGTGTGATAAATTAACTTAGAAGTTCCCATATTCGACATCAAATATGGCAACTGCTGATCCTGATGAAAACGATCCTTTCGGGTTAGGGGGAGAAAACAAACAAGAAGATCCTGATGATTTTGAAAATACCCCACTACTTGGTAGGCAACCCACACCAGATAAAGTCGTAGAAACATCCACAACTAAGGGTGCTAGACGTAAAACTAAATCAGGGTATGTTCAATTACCACGTGAAGATATAGAAATGGAGGCTATGGAAGAAAACAAAGATGCTATCTGGGCTAAGATCCAAAGTAAATTCCCAAATGCCGAACCTAAGTTTCTTTTCAAATATGATGAATGGGGTAGAATCGTTGTTAAAATTACTGGTAGAGATCCAGGCAAAAATGTATGGCATCAATTATTCGATGCATATGGTGATGTGAATAAAGGATTACCAAAAACAATTACAAAAGGGTTAGGCCCAAGCGCAGAAGAAATGATGGAAGTCAATGATGACGAGATAACTAAGAAAAAAGGGTTCGTTAGTAAATTGAAAGAGACGGTAAGATTCCATCGAGATAAGGCATTGAAATCCCCAGAAGAAGTAAGTCAAATAGAGACTATAGAGAGACAAATTGGTGAACAAGAGCAAGAGATAGCTAACTTGGAGGGTGAGAATGAGCAAATCCAGGAGCGAACGTCATTGCGAGACCGAGTGAAAGCGATTTTCAAGAAATATGGGTTCACAGTATTTGCCGTTGTTAGTGCCGTTAGTGTGGTCATTGGCGTTATCGTGTCTAATCTTTCCAAAGGCCTATCCAAATTGGGTAAAGGTGTGGGGGATGGACTGAAAACCATTGGTAAGAAACTCGGTGAGATATTACCCGGTATGGTGGGAGCGATCGTGAGTTTCATGTTCAAGACTGCCGGGGAGGTCATTTCATTCCTGGGTAAGAACGCTTGGCTATTGATCCTCGCTGTTGTAGTGTACTTCGTAGAGCAATTAAAGAAGAGGCGTCGTTGAATTTAAATGTTGAGCATAACAATGTACGAGTCTGAAACTAGGGTGTACTTGGATCCTCCCCTGGACAAGGTTCGAGAGATACAACTCCTGGATTGTAATATACAAACCAAACGATTGGTAAATTTCAAGGATCGCCAAAGCGTACTCAAGGAGGATAATCGCCCCTTCATAATAATCCAACCTGGTACATACTCTCTGCGTGATATACACGCGATATTTCTAAACGATACGGATAGGGCTAAGCTCTCAATCATTGAGACTGATACTGTTGACTATCTCTATTCAAATAAGATCTTCAACATTAAACTTACGAGAGGGCTACAAATTGGTTTAGGGGTGCCTGAAATTATAACTCCTGGCAAGTTATACCCCATAAATCTCCAGATCAAGGAGCCCCTTAGGCTTATGTGCAGTCTAGTGAATAACCAGTCATCCTATATGAATAATGCTCGATTTACAGGCCCAGTGAAGATCTCACCGCCCTCACACCTCCTTGCCAACATACCATCACAGGATTATCCAGTCATTCCCGTTCATAAATCTAAAACCCCCATAAATCACTTCGATCTGAGCATCCTCGACAGTGAATGGAACAAATTGAATCTGAATGGGTCTCCAATCACCTTCAGTTTGAGATTCAGATAACATTTTAAAAGTACGTGAGAACCGTAACTAAACATGGGTGAGTACAAAGGAATATACCCCAACTTGCCTCCAACGGCGCCTCCTCCTGATGGCCCTACTTTCAGACTACAGCAATGTTGTGATGCTATTAACAAGCTAAAAACTGAATTGAAGCACTACGAGACTGTACTCAAAAAGTACAACCGGTCCAAAGTCGCGCTCATAAACGCAAGCTCAACCTGTGGTATACTTTCTTGTATTTTAGCGGCCGGTGGATTGGGTACATCTCTGAGCGGTGTGGGAATTGTGGCAGCTATACCCTTGGGAGTGACGAGTGGAATACTTGTTTGCGCATCCATAGCGTGTGAACAAATCTCCAAGAGACTGGCAAATAAAGCGGTCAAGCACCAAAGTACAGTTACGCTGGCCAAAGCCAAAATAAACACAATCGAGGACCTGGTCTCCAAGGCGCTTCGTGATAATAAGATCTCTGATGAGGAGTTCTCAATGATAATCGAGGAGCTCAAGAAGTTTGAAAAGCTAAAGGCTGAGATACGACTCAAGGCTCAAAAAAATTCAATGAAGGAGATCGATACTGTGGCCTTGAAACAGAGAGTGCGAGAAGAATTTATCAAAGAACTAAAAGGAGGGTCCTAAACATAACTTATGATAAGGTGTATTATTGATTTAAACACTATAACCCTTCTACCCAAACACTGGATAGAAGATGGGCTTACTCAATGACTTCAGGAATAGGTGTCCAAAGGCTGATTTGAGCCAATTCACATTTGTGACTGATATCTATGGAGGTTACATTAGGTGGAAACATAATGGGACAACAATCATGTCTTATGATGACCCCACTGGTAAGACATGGACTGAAGGCCTCCCACCCAATTTGAAAATACTACTATGGTTAGATTTAGGATTGGGTGATAATGCATTGAGTTCATTCCCAAAGAGTTTGACTATGACCGATCGCTTGTACCCAATACCAGCCATTGACTTTGATGACTTCACCAGTGATACCACAAGCATGCTGACCTCATTAGATATATACGTATCCAATACCAAAAAGTTCACCGCTAAGATGCGTAACGTATTTACATCCCAAGTTGTCACGTTCAAGTTTGGAAAGCAAGGCCGAAAGTGGTTGAACGCACCTGATATGAATTATTGGCCTCAACAACTTAATTTTGCAGTATGGTGTGCAACCTCTGGATGTGGTATTAGCCCCTTTGAAAGTTTGAACTACCCCAAAGTGGTGGCTGGCTTCATAAAGTTTCATACCTACTTCACCATAAGGCGAATACTTTATGAATTGAGTGTGCCGCTGCCCGATGAACAACCATTCGACATAGCTAACAATCCTTACAGTAAGGTTGCTTACCAAAGATTGTGCGCTGAATTCGGGATCGCTAATGATTCTGATTTCAGATGGAAAGGCGGGCGAAACCATGGTCTTGGTGATATATTCCTTGATTATGGAGCTGGTTACCATGGACGAGGTGGTGGATTTCAGAATGTTCACATTATTAGGAATTATGATGAAGATGCAAACCAATGGCCTGGCGCGGGTGGAAAATTCTCTGATGATGGGGGTAAAAAGAATAAGGGAGATCTCATCTCATTCATTCGTAATGATGACTTTGCTGGGTACAAATATGCTTGGTTCATTCCAACGAGTGGTCATGGACTCACCAAGGCTGGACTGGGTAGACTGAATCGATCTGCTGAGGCATTCGTTTACTGTGTGTTGGGATCACAAGTTAATACCCGAAACTCGATTGTGGGCATGGGTGGTGGTGGTGCAATTGAAACGCAGCAAGAGTTCTTGGCTCTATTTGAAAGTAGTGTAATAGAGAATGATATCTCAAGCTCAGTACAAAGGTACCAACTCGCAACTCAGGAAGCGAAGTTAAGATTGGATCTGGCAATTGCACCTGGAGTTTGGCTAATGCCTAGTAATATGATCATAAACACAGAGAGTGTGGTTGGGTATAACAACAACCTAATGAAGGCCACTGGTGATATGAAGTTTGGAGTTAACTCAAATGTAAACCTAGAGACAAAGACTGTAGGTATAAGCCATAATTTAGGATCTTCAAAAGTTAAGTTACCACATGCAGCTGTCAAAACTGAAGCTGTACAGGTGAAAACACCAATGATGGATGTTAAACCTGAAATCAAAGAGCCTGACCCAGATAACACCACACAACATGAAAATAATATGATAGCATTGACAATCGCAGTTGGTGGATTGGCGGCTTGGGTTTTGTTACGTTGATGGACTAGATATAATTTTTGTAACGTGGTTCGCGTTACAAAGATGCACACTATATTATTATAACTTATTAAGTTCGCGGCAATCTTTACAAGAATCTTTACGTTTATAATGAACGCATATGCCCTTTCCCCCACACTCTTTGCATCTATACCTATTTTTACCATGGGAGCATACTTGAGAACCCCCACAATCTTTGCAATAGTACTTTACTTTACCATGAGTACAAATACCCTTACCACCACACTCTTTGCAAAATGCTATCTGTCTTAGATGAGGGCATATTTGTGATCCCATACAATCCTTACACTGAACCTTACGTATACCATGTTGACATTTTCCCCCACTACTAACACTAGGTACCTCTGCAGGCATTCCCAGCGCCTCTAGTAACTCGTTTCTACGCATCTTGTAATATTTTGGTATCTTGCGTTCCTTGGCGATGGCGCGGAGCTCTTTGACATTTTGATTTGGCATGATGAGTTCTTGAATGTATATTAACAGTTCTTTAAGACGATAGGGTCGATTTTGGAATTAGCACGCGTGCAGTCTTTTTCCGTTTTTTCGTCTTTAAGACTGCGCCAGTCCCCGCCTTTTGCAACTACTAGTGCTCTGGAAAAGGTTCAACGTAAACAGGAGCGAATTCGTAAAGCAGCACGGTTCTGTTCATAGGAAACGAGGAGAAGGCAGTCTAGATTAACACTTATGTATAAACTAACTCATGATCTTATTGATAAAGATACCCGAAAATATTCAATCCAACATTCCGAGACTCGCTCGAGGGGAAGTCATCAATTTAAATTTTGCGCGCCATATGCAAATAAAGACGTTTTTAAATTTTTGTTTTTTCCAAAAACTATAACGGACTGAAGCTGCCTCCCTGAGGCCATTGTTTCATCAACCTCCTTAGAAACGTTTCAATGTAGGTTAACAGCTTTTCTTAAATAATAATAGTTACATATAGTTTATACAGTTTTCTTTATTAAACTTTTATATCATTATTTTATATATTGATGTATCTCATGGGCTCCTGTATATCTGTATTTTATTCAATTATTTATTTGTTTGTTTTTATTTTTACGGTTGGTGTGATAACCTAACGGTTTTTACCGACCAAATACGTGTAAGTGTAAAAAGGTGTCTCAAAACAAACTTTTGAATTTAGCGGGCCGTACAGTGAAGTACGGCCCATTAAATTGACCAATCACAGGGCGCGTACTAACTTAGAGATATAATAAATACCTCTTATTAATCGAGTTCGAGGTCCGTACTGTAAAATACGGACCGAGAAAACGAGGTTAATAAGATATTTATTATATCTCTGGAGTCATTTTGGCGACCAAAACAAACTTTAGCGGGCCGTATAGTGAAGTACGGCCCGCTAAATTGACCAATCACAGCGAGCGTACTAACTGAGGGATATAATAAAACCAGAGACACAACAGAAGACTTTCACAGCGCGATGAAATTTACGGCTGAAATATCAGAAACAGAAATTGCATTCTTGGACGCAAAAGTGTGAAAGGGCGACAGATTCCACAAGGAGTCTATCCTCGACGTGCAAACACACTACAAAGACACAGATACCTTTCAATACACGAATTTCTGTTCGTGTCATCCAACATGAAAAAAAAAAAAAAAAACGAAACGAATGGATGCCAGTTTTCCTCACTCGCAGCTAGTAGCTGAATTGCGAAGGAACCAGAGGGTGAGATCGGACATCGGCATATAGAAGGCGCCTCTGGCAGCCGCCTCAGTCCATAGATGATCTCACCCCACCCCCCAGACTAATGACGGCACAAGTCAGCTATACTGACAGCTAGACCATGACACCGGGAACACGCCCTACTCTTTTCGAAGAGTGCCATGAGTTCTTTTACGTCCCACGGTATTTGGAATCAACTCTGATTTGACCTCAAACTACACCTTAAGAACAGAGGATATCCAGAGAGCACTTTGGAAAGACACCTCTCTGACGTGAATTTCACCAAGCAAGAAAGGTCATAAGAAAAAAAAAAAAAAAACAAAGAAACACGTAGGACAACTGACTACCATTTGTCACACAATTCCAACCAGCACTTCCAAATTTGAAGAATGCATTTATGGGGAAATGGCATTTAGTTCAAAACCCTATTATCATATCGCAAAGGAAAATCCCTAAAAGAGATCCTGGTCAGAGCTAATCTCATTTGGGAACAGCAGGGGTTGCGCAGGCCGTCAAAACCTCGCAAATTTGAAAACGGTGGGTTTCGCAATACCCACTGCTTTCCCAAATTGAACTTCGTAGTTATACTTATTTATTCATTTATATCTATAGTTCAATGTTTTAGGTTTTGCGGCGATTTTCTGCCGCAAACTTCATCTGCATGTGACAGCGCAAGCTCTCTTTCCGTAACATGTTTTTGTGTCCTTATCTTTTGTCACGATAGTTTCGTGACACGTACACATTATTTATTGTAGCTATATTTCATTTATTTACTTATAGTTATTGTTCCGTCTTTAAGGATTTGGGGTGATTTTCCGCGGTTCCATCTTTTACGATTTGGGGTGATTTTCCGTGGTTCCGGCATTTCGCGATTCCACTATTCCTTTCTTTAGGGTCACCCGTTGTGTGAAGAAAGCTGTAAGAAGCTTGTTTCGAATGTTTTTGAGAACTAAATAACTCTTTTTTCCTTACATTTCCCATCTCCCGATGCTAAAAATGTGTTTGAAAATGTATTTATTGTTAGTAGTCAAGATAAGTCTTTTATGCTCTCTTGTAGTCGTAGTTGTTAGTTTTCACTCATTTCACAGTTTGTTAAAATGAGTCGAGTTCGTGACAAGTCTTCTTCTGGCATGTTATCTTTTAAAATGAAAAAAAAAACGTTATCTTTTTTTCTTAATTCTTTTCTATTTCTTCTATTTGTCAGGAGCCCGGCATTTGTTTATTCTAAAAATCGAACAAAGGCTTTGGACAACGCCAGCGGTCGGTGCCAAACTAGCAAAAAGTGGAGTTCGCCCTATTCAAGAAAATCCACTGCTCTTAGCCAATCAGATCTAAGAATGAGTTCGCATGAGTAGCAATTTCCCGCCATTTTTGCGGGCCGCCCGTGGTTTCTCTTAGAGTCCCTTCCTTACAAAAACCTACTTTTTGTTTAATTCCTTGCAAGTGTGACTGTTTGTATTTAACAGCAATGAGGTGATTAATGCAGGATGTTTTAATTTGAAGAAAGTTTGTAAATAGTTTTTCTGCGAGCTCGTTTCGGGGCGATATCGCTCCTTCTTTCCTCTTCTTCAAGCTTTTTCCGTTGAGCTCCACCTTCCTTCTTTTCTCTTGCTTGAAACTAAGAAGAACAAATTAATCATAAATGTGCCTACCTATAGAAAGTAAACAATGTATGACCTTGTTGACGGCGAGCGCCTAATAGCCCATTTCCGAGTTGCTACATGCCTCAGTTTCATAGCGAGTCCAGGTGCAAGACCATTCAAATGGAAATGATAGAGTATTCTTATGCACATTAAACTCATTTCCATTTGAATGGTCTTGCACCTGGACTCGCTATGAAACTAAGGCATGTAGCAACTCGGAAATGGGCTATTGAGCTGTTATGGTTATTTTAAGTTTATCATCAATGTTTATGGATAATTGCTTTCGCTGAGCACACCTATATGAATTTTAGAACAGAAACATTTTTGCTAAAGATGTATTCCTCTATACGGCCAAAGGTCAGATAAAGCTGTTACTGTCGTATAAGCTAGTTATTCAAGCTTTGGCTGTCTTATCTTTGTCATCCAAACCTGATCATGGGATTCGGCTGCAAACCTTCAATTTAATAAACTACACCGTTATTACTCCGAGTTTTTTTACGAGTCAATATTCGACCATGCGCCTTAAGCCTCTTTAAACTGTTGTAACATGGAACAACACCATCTGGTAAATTAGCTAAATTAAATTTGGAGCTACGCATTCCATTAGCAAAGTGAAACCTCAATTAAATTACAGGTTATCTCTATTTTGTATCACACAACTAGTGGACTAATGAATGCCGCAATCTGATGTGTTGCGCTCAGTACTAGAGGACTATTAATAATAGTACTCGAGTAGCGTAATTCGTGATGCTTTCTTTCGTTTTATTCCCAAACAAATATTTCTTCATCTGGGATTTGCTAACTTTATTATTGTCTTTTCTGTCCGACTTGTTGGGTGATACTAAAACAATTAGACCCTTCGCCCTCAAGAGCCACGGGTCAATAGCCCATTCGGCTGCGCCTCTTGGGCTATTGTTAATTGTTAATTGTTAAATAGTGCCGGCAGTAGGAGTAGTAATGGTAAAAGCAGAAACAGGCGTAGTAGTAGAAGCAGCAGGGGCAGCAGTATTGGCATTAGCAGCACTAAAAAGCAGCAGCGTTTACAGCAGCAATAAGAGTAACAGTAGCAGCAGCACTGAGTAACAGTAGCAGTAATAGCAGCAGAAGCAGTAACAGTAGCAGCAGCTGCAGGAAGCAGACTGAAGTAGTCAGCAGCAGCATTAGAAGCAGTAGCAGCAGTAGTAGCGCTAGCAGCAGTAGTAGAAGCAGTACTTATTACTTAGCAGCAGCGGGCAGTAGCAACAGCAAACAGCACTGATTGAGCAGCAACAGTTACAGTAGTAGCAGCAGCATTGGTATATATGTTGTGGTTCAATTTTATCCGTGGTTCAAATTTGGTTTTCTTTTGTTTTGTTTATGGTAATTCGATGATAATGAGTTTGAAACAAAGGAAAATAAAATTTGACTCAAGGATAAAATTGAACCCGCACAACATATACATTCAGGTGGCTAAGAGGAACCCGAAGAAGCGTGAAAGATAGCAGACTGAGATAATGTTCAGAGAACGGGTATTAATGAATGGCCTATAACCATAGAAATAAATAATAGGGGATAGAATACCATCACTGACGAGTGTTATTTGCCTTACGGCTCTCACTTTTTGCGATGTGACGGTTGACAGCAAACTGAGAAAGACCTATACAAAAGACACTTCGCTCGGATACATTCACCGACGAAGGCCAATCCGAATGTGCTTATCAGAAATCATTTTATCGAGTGAATAACTGTGTTCGGAAATAGTGCAATTTATGACCTCGAGGTATTGATCTGATCCTTTAGTTTGATTGGTTACTACACTGTAGGCGGTCCAAGTTGGTGAAAATCTGACCACTAAATTTAATCTGACTCTTTCTCGCTCGTTATAATTACTTATACACTGTATACATGCATTGAGTTACGACCCAACTCATAGACATGTCACAGGTTCATGTACTGTCTGGGAAGATAAGTTGAAACTTGTATGCATGAAACCGAAGGGCTAACTTACAGAAATCGTAGAAATATACACACCGTTACGGTATTCATTTAAGTTCCTTTTTTTAACGATGGGACAAGATAATGTAGGTTGTGCAAAAAAATGTAGAGAAAAATTCTCCAAATGAGAGTTTTGTTTTGCCCTCAGTTAATCTTTCGTTCCCGGCTGAGAGACTGGCACCTGCTATATTCACTCCGTTGACCAACTTAACACTCTTTGTAGCTTTTGATAAATGCCTCTCTAGATTAAACAGTTTGGCTGAAAATGCCACCTTGCCCTGCTGCACAGCGTCAAGCAAAGTTCCTTCGTCGATTTTCAATAGATTGTCGCAGCATGTTGATTCCCGTTCATTAACTCATTTTCAGCATGGACTCCTGTGTTTGATTATCTCATGCAGCCAAGCGGAATCCCCGTGGAGATAAATGCATTGACCCCTACGGTTGTTTGGGATGCAAACCACGCTTTTCGAAATTCCGAAGTAAGAACCACAAATGCTGTTAATCGGTCGGTAAAGTGGATTTTGCCTTACTGCAATTTGGGCGATGGAGAGAGTACTTATGACAAAGGATACCGTTATAAGTGAACCGGTTTCTTACGGTTTCGTGTCCACTAAACACAGTAGTCAATCCTAACGTATCGTGCCGTTGTTTATGCCGATACACATGATTCACCAAAACAGCAGAACCATAAATATTTAATGATCATGATATCTTCAATCTGCTGATACGTTGGACGTCGCTCGTCTGCATAAAACTCAAAAGCTCTCTTTTGAAGTAATTTAATAGTTGCTGACATGGATAACTCGAATTGAAAGTGATGATTTGTGATTATCAGTAGAAGAAAGAGCCGCATCTCAGTTCGCTGTGTTTAATTACAGAAAGTAAGATGACTAGAGAAGAAAAAACCTTGCAGAGATTTTGAGATCATCTGTCGTTGTTCAGTGCTTTCAGCACTGACGCGTTCTTTGCCATGCAAATTGCCATGCAAATTCTGCACGGAAGACTCGCAGACGGCAAAAACAATAATAAAAACTCCCTCAAATTTGCAAAAATCTCGTTTTTGTCTCGAACTATTTTTCAGCATAAATCAATGTTAGAGCCCTTAATATGAATACATTTTTTCTCGAGAAGATGAAAAACTATTTATTTTCTCCTTTGGAATGTTAATTAGTCAACAGCCCCTTGATTGTGAAAAACAGTACAGCAAAATATAAAAATTTATTTGTAATCACTTCCACTGAACAAAATGCACCGAAATTTTCAACGAAATGCAAATAATATTTGCATTCTCTTATTTTACCACTGGGTCGTCTTAGAGGCTTGATTATCAATATTTATTGCAATCTTCCAGAAATTTTACACCTTTTTTTACTTCTCCTCAGGATACCATAATCCAAGAAATACGTGTTTATATGTAACCAAAGAAACACTAAAAGAAACCCTGGATTGTTATTCTTAGCCACCAATTAAATATTCAGGAATGGCATAATATTTCTTTCAAGTTCGTTGTGCCATCGCTGTAAGAGTCTTAAGCGATGCTTTACCATCATTAGGGGGCGCGACATCCTTTTATGGAATTTTTCTGGCGCAATGCGAACATCTCGGGAATTAAATTTATCTTGCGGCGTCAAAACTGAGAAACGACAGGTGCACAAAAACGAAAAACGATTGGACTGCAAAAGCCCCAAAAATATTTCAATGTCGAAAGTATTTAAATGTTTCATTCAGTCGATTATATTTCAAAATGGACGTCTTTAGAAATGGGCAAGTGACCAAACTGCCTGGTTCGCTTGTATCAAAAAGGAAAAGAATATTTTACCCGTGTGTTCTAGTGGTCTTTTTGCTAGGAGCAGGTTTAACTCAGGGTGCGAAAAAAATACATGGAACGTCGTGACATCATCTTATCAATGCATTTAGATTTTTTTGGGAGCTAATGAATATAGAACGCAAAACAATAATTTTATCGGGTTGATCGAGACAAAGGAGAGCTTCATCACACAGGAAAAGTGATATCCGATGAATGTGTCACCCCTCAATAATTTATGCGAGTTCCGTTTGAACAATGTTTTCTCAGAAGGGGTCAATTTTTTTTCTAGGAATATCAACCGCATCTTGCAAATCGCCGAATGACTTAAGATCCGTGGAAAGAAAAGTACTTTGAAAACGGTTAATTCTGGGTAGAATAAAAGACGCAACCTTCTATAGTCTCCCTCATGGTGCAGCTGTCGCACTCGGTAAACGACCTGACGGAAAATGTACGGGTACTTGTTGGAAGCAATTACTCACTTTGATTGGTTCCTCTAGCTCGACAATCGATTTATTGTTAGAATAACCAATCATGTTGCGGCACTTCATAGCAAGAGCGAGTCAAAATATTGCCGCGGTTGTCAAGCTTACACAGGCTCTCCGTAATTTCTCCTAATACAGGTGCATTTCGGCCCTCACCCGTTTAGAATAGAATATGAGGCTATTATTTTTGTTTCCTTGGACAGACTTTTAGCTCTAAACGCATTAGCAAATTGATAAAGAGCCAGTGGGAGCCAAACGGGAAGCATCTCTCGGAAGCTGACCGAATGTAAGTAACTCCCTTTATTGCGGTGGCGTTTTTCTCTCGCTTTACCAAGGTTGAAAACCGCTTATTTGTACGGTCACGTCGAAGAAACTTAGTCATAAAACGCTGTGAATAATTAAAAGCTTTCCCTTTTCTACAGTTGTCTCTGAAAGATCAATATGGAGAATGGCATGATGAACGGCGACCACGATCGATCCCGCTCCCCTTCACCGGGGATCTCTCGTTCGAACTCAAGAAATGCATCTTCCAGAGATGGGAACCGCACTTCACTGCTGCGAAGGAACCAGAGTCTTAGCGCGAAGCAAATTCGTTTTTACAGAAACGGAGATCGATTTTTCTGCGGCCTTAAACTTGCGGTGTCGCCTGAGCGATACAAGGAGTTTGACGCCTTGCTGGCCGAACTGTCTAACAAGCTTGAGCTTTCAACTGGGGCCGTGCGTTGTATTTTCAATGCTGAAACAGGAGAAATGATCACAGATGTAAGTCAACTTCAATACGGCTCTAGTTACGTTTGTTCTTCTTCTAACGTCTTCAAAGAAGTCGATGCTGGCTATGGAAATATGAAACCATCATGGTCACTCGCTCATCACAAGAAAGAGTCGGCACCTACTTCTTCTTCGGCCCCCATAATCGATGGCACTCGTGATTTCATCAAACCAAAACTGGTTACTGTGATAAAGAATGGAAAGCCCCCGCAGAAGAAAGTTACCATGTTACTCAACGCCAAAACAGCAGTTAGTTTGGAGCAAGTCTTAGATCATCTTTCATCGAAAGGAACCGTAGGAAAAGTGGATAAACTCCACACTGTCGACGGCAAGCAGGTAGGTTTTTTGTGGGTTTAATCGGACATTTTCTGCCAATTCGTTTTATTGGAGGAGCATTTGTTATAGTTCTTTCATTAATAATTCAGCCTTAGTTTTCGGTTCCTTTATTCTATCCGTCTTCACGGAGGAAACCCAATATGTGTGTTGCCTAAAATATAGTTTAGTCCATTGGGAGAGGTGTCAGGTAAGGATGGCCTTTGTGCACGAAAACCGCGACTCGTGTCTTTGTTATAAACGGCACGCGGCTGTTAAAATTTGCTGCGACATACCGAAATGTTTAGATCATGGTTGAGCCCCGCCAAGCGGATTCATGCTTTCACACTTGGTTGGAACAAACTCCTTCACCTCAAGAATCCAGTTTCTTGATGGCTAAAGCTATTTTAACCATGTGGCAAACTGAAATGAACAAAGTTGTAAATTGCACCCCGTGGTAGTGCTGTTTTTCTGTCTATTCGCCTTTGTTATCTCGATGAGGCTTCTGTTTTTTTTACACGAAAGCGCCGGAGCTATTTGCGATAGCTTTACGCCTAGGTAGTTCAGTAGGTTTCAGACACTTATAGCTTTCTCTACGTTATTTTAACCATTGTGAGCAGTAAGTTCTTGCAAGTTTAAAATATCCTTTTGGTTTGTTTCTTTATTTTGCCACGTGGAATATGATTCTTTTCATTATTTATAATATTTGTCTTGGTCGATTTTCACACCTTTTTCCATTAGGAGGACAGGGCTTTCATATTGTTTGAAGCAATTCGTTTCTCTTATCGGTTAAGATGAACATGGGTGGGTCGTAGAGCTAATGTCCTCCGTCTTGATGAAGATTACACGGCTCGCTTTTCGAGGTGCACTATGCTACGTGACTGAGTCACTGAAAGAGGCCGTTACGCCCCGTTGAGAGGACCAACCTTCGAACTGTATATCAAATAATTTTCATGTTATTGGATTTTGGACAGAAATTCCTCAGGAGGTTTTGGTTTGACTGCAATTATATTGGTCCTTAATACTTTTATTTTTTTTCCTGTTTGGCAATTTTTATAGCACTCTTATGTGAAGTAAAGAAGTAATCTTGATCATTAAGAATGGAAAACAAAACGTTTCCTGCTCTCCACTCTGTGCATGTGGTCATTCTATTTGTTGCACTGCCCTTTAAGGTTTCAGAGAGATCAAATGTTTTTTTGTTAGAGCTGTTCTTGCAGTTTTTGGCCATTGAAAGAACCCTTGATGTCATTGCTTGAGAATTCTATTTGCATTGCCAATATTGCTGGGTGTCAATATAAACAGTAAATATATCTGAAAGATTTTGCTATCATTACACAGTAATGAGAATATTCAAATGAGTGCTATGCCACCACCACCACTAATAAAATTCAACTCCAAGCCTTGCAGTTCTCGAGTGATACCCAGAACCATATTTGTATGTCGGAGAGGATATTTTTTCATTCACTAAGTGTTTGTTGAAAAATATGTACAGAATACCTTATTTAGAAAAAAAAAAAACCATTTTCCTTGTTTACATGATGCCTAAGGAAGAGTCATGGTACACAGCAGGCCTAACAAAGCTTTCATTGGGACTTTTTTGCTAAAGCTTTTTTAAATAACCACAACTGGGATATACAATTATTTAACAGTTCTTCTAGGTGTGGCTTCACAATTCTGTGTGCTGAATAGTGTGTTGGTTGGACAATTTTCAAACTTAGATCATTAATTTGCTACGAAGTTTATTGCTCTTTATTGTTAAGAAGTTTGTAAAACACTGCCTTCAGATGTTTAGAGTCACAGTATGTTCCTTTGTCCATGGACTCCTGTTTCCCAGAGAAATTATGGAATATATAGTAGAACAAGACAGCTGTTGTTTGCAAATGATTGTTCTTCAATCTGTGAGGTTTTAATGCCAGGAAGGATTACAAAAAGGGCCTTCATAATTGTTTTCTTAAAAATATATTTAAAGCAGTTCTTTTAAGCAAGGCATATATGTATTTTTAAAAGTACACTTTACATTGCTTTTTAAATAAGAAGTAAGTTCTAAGTGGGAAACAATGGTTATGTTCAATATATGATGGTTTGCATTTTTTGATAAAATGTGCTAGGATTAATTGATTTGCATGTTTTTGTTGATAAAATTTTATTTTAAAAGCATGCTCAATAATAAGCAAAGTTTACAGTGTTTGTTAATTCACTGAGTAGTTTATGTGATGTCATTCTGAGGCTGGAGTAAACAACTAATGATGTGGAGGTTTTCAGTGATAGCACAGTAAAGCCATAGAATAATTGTAATTTTTCTTGCATTTAATTTCTGTGTGTATGCCTATGTGTTGTATGTGATTGTGTATGTCTCTCAAGTAGAAATCATCAGATAAGTCCAAATAATTTGTTTTGTTTTGGTTCTCCACTTGCAAGCAGCTCACAATAATTAAGACTTACATCAGTAAATAGAGCACTCTGCAATTGTATAGTTTTTACTATTTTTGTTATGATAATAATATAATTTAGTACTTGAACTAGAGAACATGTTAAGGCTGTCTTTGGATTGCTCTGAATCTGTTCTTAAGAACCCTAAGTCACTGAAAACTTTTCCTGTCAAGTGTTGTTTTTGGCTGGTTTGAATCCTTATTAATGCACAGCATTAATTTTAAGGTGACAAGCGCTAACCCCAAAGGCAATTTTTGTTTTCTATAATATTTTCCTTTCAAACATAAAAGAACAAACTGTCAACCTACCAACTTTACCAAACTAGGTATTACGTTTTGTTGATAGAGTGGCAAAACAAATTAATTTTGTCTTTTGTTTTTTTTTCTTTAGATCAAGGAATTGAGACACCTGTTTGGTGATGATACAATGTTTGTTGCCCTTTCCAGTAATGAGAAGTTTCCTGATGAGGGATTTGATGTTGATGTCCAAAGTAAGTTGGTCATTTTTTTGATGTCATATGTGACTGACCATTCTATTATTCTCCTCAGTTCACTCCTGTGACCACAAAGTCATAGTGAAGAATGAAAGACAGTCAGCAACTTTTAAAGTTATAGTTTGGGAAGATCTGTTTTCCACTGTGGCTTTGTGACAGCGCAAGTTAATATGAGTTGTCAATAGCAGTAAAGTTTAGGGGTTGTTGTCCAATAAGGAGATTGGTTTTGATGCAAGTTAAGCATTCAAAAAATGCACAGTGCATCGTGAATTATGGTGTCAGGAAAGGTGAGAAAAGTTGATGGCAAATTTTACTTGACTTAAAGAATACTGTAAGTTCCAGAAGTCAGGTAAATGTGCACTGTTTCTGTTCAACCAGAAGGTTATAACAGACTTTGTAATCCTGGGTGTGGTTAGCATGCAAATGGTAAACATAATAAATTATGTAGATTTGATTTCTAAAGGCAAATAACTGTAGCCAACTCCCATTTTCTAATAAAGTTTGCTATAGAAAGTGGTTACATACTACTTAAATTCATTACATACATTATTTCCATTTGGATTTATGGATAGCACAAGACCTGCTGGTATCTGTGCACATACAACAACAAAAGTAAAGAAACTTAGTCGAAAGAAAGTAGATTAGAAAGTCAATATTTACGTATGTACAAGATATGAAAAATATTTACTAAAATTTATATTTAAGTGACTTTATGTTTAAAAAGTGGATAACAAAAAACAAATGCAATGATTATAGTTGGATCAGATCCAACAAAGTGTGCTCAGTTTGTAAAGGTTAATGATTAATGAGATTCCTACTGTATTAAATAAATTCTAGTTCAGTCTTTTTGTATCTTTGAACTCTCTGGCAAAACTTAATTATCCCTGCAGTAGAATATTTCTTCTGGTCTTCTTTTTCGCACATGTCTGCTTTTCAACCTTTTCTCAATGCTATTTATAGACTGTAATGCATTGGGTTTGGTTTGCTCTCGTGTAAGCGAGACACAAATATGTTTTGCCATAGAAAGCACTAGAGATTGTTTGGTTTGTTTTAGTGATAAGAGTGCACGGTGCCCCGTTGACCTTTTCAACCTAATGAACATGTTGCACGTGGCCTTTTCGGCAGTACTGAAATTTCCTTCTTTTCCCACTTAATCATATTTGTCAGAAATAAGCTCAAAAGCAGGCCAGGAAATAGGAATCCCCTTAAAAAAGCCTGGAGATAAAAAAAAAGCTTTGGCATTGTTTTTGCACTCGCTTATACGATGGCAAACACCTTTGCTGAAACTCATTCTGCAAAATATATTTATACACTTTGGTTTCTTTCTCTAATCCCAGGCCTCCGACCCCCATGGCGCTATTCTCCGGTTCCACAATTTCCTTGTTACATTCCTGGCCTGCGACCTGAGCCCCCTCCTCCAGAGAAGAAATTTTCAGTTCATTTGCACTGTATCTTAGCTGCATCCATGTCAAATTTAACTACACCAAGACCTATTCCTATAGCTTTGCGAACAAGGTCTGTGTCTCCCAGACCTTGTTCATCAAGAAAGGCTATGTCACCATCACCAAAATCAGCACCAAGGTCCCTCAGGAATTTGGAGCGGTATCGACCAAAATCTGCAATTGGGTTTCCATCAGAGTTTTCACGTAAGCCACTAGCACCTTCCCAGATGGACAAGAACACATTGCTTAAGCCAGTAAAGAAGAAAGCAGGGTCAGACAAACCTATTCCTATTAGACCCAAGGCAGGGTCAGATGTGCCAGTAGCGATAAGGGCAAGACCCAAACCACCTGAGCAGAAAGTTCTAGAGAATGCACTTCACGATGAGACATCTGATTCTGAAGACTCCCCCGGACGGCATGGTTATTATGTTTATGTCTATAATGAAAAAATCAACAGAAGTCAGGGATTGTCTGAGGGAAAACCTACTGCCTCTGTTCGGCCAATGATGTTTACATCGGAGAGCCATGGAGTGGGCAATACTTTTGCTATGGATCCGACTGAGAAGCTGGACCTTAAACCCATGATGCTGAATATTACTCCAGCTGATTCTCTTGAGACTGTGATGTCTTGACAGTTCTTGGCAGTCTTGAATTATCGCGTTAAATGTGATTTGTTTTGGTCTCATTGGGTGTTGTATGCAGGTGAACCTGTATTGTTACTGATGAAGACAACAAAATGTGGTAAATGTTGGTGATAACACAAGCCCCTGTGGCCATGTTGAGAGTTTTTAGAAACAGTCACTGTGAGTTTTTTAAAAGCTGTTAAATCAATATTATACTGATTAGGGTAAACATAAAGAGGGTGAAATTTTGCAACATCCCATCCCACGTTATATAGATTGTAGCATTTTAGTTGGAAATGGGATTTTCCTTCAGAATTATTGACTGTAACAGCTTAAGCGAATAGCTAGGGTGGCAGAAAAGGAACTATTTGTAGCTATCTGTTGGATACAGAGATATGTAGTGATGTTTAGTTATAGGAAGTACATTGGAAACATTGGAAAATCTTAGGTTTGGTTCCAAATGGAGGCAATCAAATTTATTAGAATCAGTGGTTGGATGCAACATTGAGAATTTCAGAATTTTAGGTAATTTTGCATCAGACTTTTTTTATTCAAATTACACACATATACAAATATATATACATTATATATCAAATTATATCAAATTAACCACAACAGAGAAAAAATTAATAGCATTTTATTGTTTTAAGACATAGGCCAGAATTTACATTGTTCTCTTTATGAAGAACCAACAGAAAGATGGTTCTTGACATGTATTTTCACAAAAATTGTACATGTTTGTTTTGTAAGAAACATGGATGGCAATCAGTATCACATATATTAAATGCTGCCATAGTTTTAGAAATAAGGCATTTATTTAAAGTGCATTCATAGAATTCAGTATTTATGGCACCACACTTATTTTTTCTTATTAACACTCACTTTTGTCACGTATTCATGAGCTCCCAGCTGAAGACATAAAAACAATGTCTATTTCAAGAGTTGCTGTCCAAGGATGTTGGCATGCTTAATGTTAAAAAAATAGGTTATGTGTACTGTATATAACTGCAGTGCACATAATCTTTACAATTGCTTTTGCTATAGTGACCGGTAATATCAGTTAAAAAATTAATCAGGGACATAATTTTGTTCACCACTTAATTAAATGGTTCAGTTCAATAATTTTACTGCTATCCCCTAGTTGAGGAAAATCTGGAGTTATAATTGAGCTCAGAACCACAACCTGAATTATTTTGGAATGAAATTAGGATATCAAATACAAGATATATGTTTACTGATTAGAGTTTAATTTCTACCAAGAAGAGGCACCCATATATTTTACAGTCCATTCCAAAGAAAGAACAATGCAGTATTTTCATAAAATTAATATCACACCAGAGTTAATAACACCATGTTATAAGAATACATATTTTTAGTAACAAGCATCTTACTGTACTTATTCCATCATCAGATATAATAACATCTGTTTACTTGGAACCTTCATTCCAAAATTAATCTAAACTTATGTATTTTATGCAGTGTCTGGACATTAAAAGATCAGAGATAAAAATCTTTCATTCAACTGTGAATTACAAGAATTGTTACTCTTATGTTTTCAAGTAATCTTAATGTTTGCTGATTGTGTAGCAGTTCTTTAAATTATGACTGTGTTAACTTACGTATTTTTTACTTACTGTTAGAACAAGTGGAAATGGTTTGTCCATGTTATGCCAATTTTTCATAAATTTTATTGCAATTTCTCATATTCACCAGAAATTATTTGCTTGCATAGAATGGTTTAATCTGAATAGGAAACTAAAGCCAAAACTAAAATTGGCTGTTAGAAATTATGTTAGAAATAATGCTTTCACTTAACATTTTTAGCTTTGATGTTTTTTGTGTATGTATCTAGGTAATGAATTTCAGTCAAATATTCATTGCAAGGAAGACCACTGTATCATGTTTTATAGCTTAGAGTTAAGGAAAATGAAATATCAATTTTTTTGGGAACAAGAGTAGGAAGACACACAAGGAAGAAAACATTTTGTAGTGAAGAGGAAGTATTCAGTACAGTACTTATGTAATGGTGCTACAATGGAGCACACAAGGGAGAAAAAGGCATTTTGTAGTAAAAACAAAGTATCCATTAGCTTTGTATCACAGGGGAAGTTACCATTTTCCCACTCGTGGATATTTTAGGGCACATGTATTTTAAGAATGTCCACAAAACTCCCAAATTTGGAAGAGTGAGACAAGTACCCAATCCAAAAACTTGCTTGGGAATTCCCTGTTTGGGAGTTGTCTCACTTTGTCAGCTTAGGGATTTTTGTGGGTGTTCACTAAATACCCGGAAAAAAAATCCTTAATGGGAATCTGTTTTTTTTCCTGTGTATTTGTGTTACCCTGTTTTGTGCAAGGGAGACAACATTTTGTATTGGTGTTACAGTATGTTGTCTGTTCATTATTTGATATTTTGATATCATTTGTCCAGTTGGGAGTATTTTTGTGACGACAGAAATGAACAAAAAATTGGAAAGAAAGCAGAGAATGTTTACAGAGCCTAGGTTGATGGCATATAAGTATTTTTGCAGAAAGAATATGGAATGGGAAACCCTCAAAGAAATTAGCTATAGTGGCTGGAAAGGTTTTAGAGTAAATTCACTTTAAAAGTGAAATTAATGTATGGTTGTCATTATTATTGTAGTTGAGTGAAATGTTAAAATTTTGTTGACATACATACGTTCAACCAGTGATTAAGGGAATTTGTTTAATAAAATTTGTTGTTAAAAAGTCCAGTTTGGTTCCTTTTTTGTGACATTTATATGACCTAATTCAGATCATGTTAACTGTCTTGTATTATTTAAGTTATGATAACACTATTCTAGTGATAGTGATAAATACATTAAATAACTGTCTTTGGCTCATGGCAGATATTGCTTACTGACTTAATCCTTTTCCAGTGGGAAATGTGGGAAATAAGGCCTTGACAGCCCCACACCACAGATATCCTGTGGTGTATGTAGTTTCACGAGGATACGAAATGGTGGGAAAATGAGATGTGAATCATATTTGAAGTGAAAAATAGTATTCAAGAATTGGAGAATACTGGGCAGTGTTTCTTACAATTTTGCATGAAATAATTTGACACTAATAATTGTTGAGACATGAAGCTGCAAACGCTATAATAAATAGCATCTATTGTGCTCATAACTAAGTTAAAAGATACTTGTGTTATAGGCTACAAGATAACTCCTTACAGAGATCTCAAGAGACCTGCTGGACTTAAAAGATCCTCATCACTCCGTACCCCACGTGGCCGACGAGACAGTGGCTCTAATGAAAATGGTGGGTTTAGAATCATAGTAGGTTTGTTTCCCTGTTGGTGTTAAAGCTGCCCTGTCTGGGGGGGGGGGGGGCAAGAAAAAAAATAGCATCCCTTTTTGTTCGCACACCAGCTCTGCAACCAAGTCACATGAGCAAAAAGCTAGAACTGTGGAAGTTCTAAAGCCGAAAAGCTTATAAACAGATTTGCTTTCTGATGGACCTTAAGCTTTTGTGCCGCTGTCTTGGGCTGTGTCAATTTTGGACAAAGCTAAATTTGCATGGAAGTTTATGAAAGTCTTTTTGCTATTTATATCCTAAGTGCACTTGAGGACCCAGAATCCAAAACTGTTTGGTCTATTCTTCTTGGACCTTTAGGGACATAGTTGTGGAGGGAAATCAAGGAGTTGTACTATGTCTTATTCTCAATCACATCAAACAGTAATTAAGATGATCATATGTTTGTTAGATTGAGAATTCTAGTGATTTTCTGGGAATGGATTGGCTTAATAATGTGGTACTTCAAGGTTTATTGTTTCTAGGAGGATGGGTGTCACAACTTAATCACATTGCTCAAAATGTTGAACATGTAGATGTCTGCAATAAAAATGATACGAAATCTGCCTCTAGAAAATGACAGAAGGCAAAATAGTACATCTGAAACACTGATAAATTTGAATGAATTTCTTTAACCTGATGGAGAATGAAGTTAACCAATTTATAAACACAAGGATAAATGTATTCTTTCAAAGCGATGTTAAATCTTAAACTGATCTGTAAAGAGTTACTTTGATAAGCATTTTGTGTCCTATAACTGGATTAATTTCAGGAGGGAGTGGTCATACACCTTCTCGTGATCGGCAAGTGCGCCGTTCTGCCTCAGGTAATAAAAGACATTGGTCATTAAATTATCAGTGACAAAAACTTGTTAACCCTTTAAGCCCCAAGGGGTCTCCCTGTGACGAGTAAAATCGTCTGGCGTTAGCCAGAATAAAATCTGTAAAGACACTATTGGGGCTTAAAGGGTTAAGAGAAAAAACAAGCACTTTTGGAAAAAGTAACATACTTCAAAAACTTTAAAGTAAAAGATTTAATCTTTTGCCTCTTTTCCAACTAAATAATTTCTAGGACATAAAAAGTGTTTTGTTTCACCTTGCATGCCAATTAATAATCATTGAAGATACTTAATGACAGAGAAAGCTTTAATAGTACAAGTTAAAATAGGAGTAATAAAAATCTTGTTGAAATTTTCTTCTCTGTGTGTTGACCTTAGATTTGGAAGTGAACCAAAGTAATCCATCAGACAGTGAATAAAACTCAAAGTGGTTCAATAAAGTGTTTGAGTAGGAAAGCAAGAAATAATCATAGCTAGATACTTCCTTGACTTAAAATCATTTGTTTATTCTTTTGGAGCAAGAACTTTGTATAAACACAATAAACTGGGAGAATCAATATGAAGTAATGTAAACATAGCCTATTGCTTGGTTTTGTGGTGTTTCACGTATCTGTGATCCCTTCCAGTTAAGAGTGCTGGCAAGGATCGGCGTGTGAGCCCTGGCCCTCCCGCTAACAGGGTATGTGTAAAATTACTGGTTTTTTTCTTTACTTCATATACTGGTAGGATCAATGTAAGTATCTGGGCAACTCTGCACCTACCCCTCCCTTAAGCCAACAAGAAATTCCTCCTTTACAAGGGATGGCAGTCCTAAGGAAGGTTCAACACATGTCCTTTATATCCACCCTGTCCTTCATGTATACAATAAATACACATTTTAGGGCCTAAATAATTTAAAAAAAGTTAGAAGGTGCACAGTTGCCCAGATACTTACATTGATCCCGCTTGTACAAGGTGATGTACTATGAACACTTGTACACTTTGTCAACACCATGCACTTATAATATCAACACATCATCATTAGAACATGTAATTACACATAAACATCTTGGCGTCACCCTATCTTCAGACCTGTCTTGGAGACCACATCTACTTACAGTTGCTGCTAAAGCTAATAAAATCCTGGGCTTATTAAAGCGTACTTTTGGAAAATGTTCAGAAGCCATAATTACCGGTTACAAAACTATGGTACGCCCAATTATTGAAAACGCATGTCCAGTTTGGAATCCTCATCAACAATACCTATCCGATAAACTTGAAAGAATCCAAAGGAATGCCTCAAGATGGATCTTAGGTAGTTCTGTTGAGTACGATGATCGTTTAAGATACCTTGGGTGGCCGAGTCTTCATACTCGTCGTGACTTTCTCAGTTTAGTTCAGTTATTTAAGTTTATAAATGGACTCTCTAAAGTCTCTCTAGATAATTATCTATCGTTTTCAAAAGGATGTACTAGGGCTAATCATGATTTTAAAATATGGACACCTTATGCACGGACTAATATATTTAAATTTTCATTTTGGATTAGATACATTAACTCATGGAACGATTTACCAGAACACTTAGTCCATTGTACATCGTTAAATAAGTTTAAGAAAGGTCTTGCTGAAAACCTGTTTAAGAAATCATAATCATTTTAATCATAGTTATATCATATATATTTATTTTACCTTTTATGATTGCATTTATATTTTCTTAGATATTTTATTACTTATATTATATTTTAATTGTTATTGGGGGCTGCCGCTTATGAGGATTTAGTTCTTCCCTGGCAGCACCCTTTTTGCTGTTTTTCATGTTTATTTTAGCAAGTAAAGTTGTTATAAATAAATAAATAAATAAATAAATAAATAAACTATGTACTCTGTGTTATGCTATGTACAATTGTACACTTGTGGTGTACTACATGCACTTGTACACTGTGATGTACTATGTACTCTTGTACATCATTGTACACTGTGATGTAATGTTGCAACACATTGATACTGTTAAAACAGTAAGTATGATTTGATGCTATGTTACGTTAGTCAGTGATACATTATGCGGTCGAAATGATTACTATAACAGTTAATGTGGTATATGTATTTTGGTTCAGAATAAATAATTTGACAGGATTCCTTTTTTTTCTTTAAAAAAAAGTAAGTTGTTTCTTTCAATACTTTTTCCCCTTTGGGCTTAGGACAGGACAGATATACTGAAACATGTGGTCTGTTTTGAAGATTGTAATAGATTACTTAAGCGAAAATCAATTGGGAGGCTGGATGCATCAAAGAATCTTAGTGTTACTGAGTCAAAGAATAAGAAATCCAAACAGTGTGTGAATACATGGAGGTTCTTACATATACCATTTAGCAGGTTATTGTCTTGATAAATAATTTTTGGTCACAGTTTTGCTTTTTCCCAGTTTCAGGTAAATGGACACACTCCGAGATGTAAGTTCTAATCATTAAAGCTGTGTTTACTATAATTAAAATTATGTTTATAGTCACTGTATGTAACCTCGGAGCTCCAATTGACTTTCATCTTTATACTTTGCACAGCTGCTGGAACTAAGTCCCCAAGTGGATCCTCTGGTAGAAGGGTCAGTACATGCGCTTCAGTTCTGTTTATTTATGTTATTTTAAATACAACACAAAATAGAAACTTCAGTGAAAAACAAAAGTGTTTGCTTACTTCTGTGTTTCTTCGCTTAAGTTTTCTTTTTAATTAATATTGTTTAGTTTAGTAAATTGCTTTTCCAGGCAAACACAAATGGTAATTTTATGACTGTCATTTGCAGACACCAAGTAGTGGTCATGTTCATCCAAATGAAGAGCTGTAAGTCTTAAATAATTACAGACTGATGATACAAATTTTTTTAAAGTTTCATAAACATCTGGTTACCTCAACTTTTGCAAAACTTAATGCCAAGAATTACTTTTACTGTGGGGGATAGAGTCAGTCACGTTAGAAATTGCTGGTTTAATGCTTTTCTTTTGACCCCATTGGTAATGCTTGAAAGGACACTGGAACAGATTGGCCTAAATCTCTAAAACAATGTTTAGATAAACTTTGCTTTAGAATATGCTACCTCACATTGGTTAGATGAATCTGTAAAGTTCTCCAATTACTCACATCCCTCCCCCTCTTCTAACTTATATTTTTATGAGTTATCTGTGGAGCTTTTATTGTTGCAGTTAGTGGATAAATGATGATATTTATTTAAAACAGGTATCCAGCTTCAGTATTTGAGAAGGATGCCTCAGACTCAGGTAAGGTTTTGTTGTTAATAGATAGACAACTTAACATATCCAAGATCATGCCTCACTGTGGAAAATACAGACATCAGAATATATTATCATAAACAAAAAGCTTTGCTTTCTGGTCGACATCATCCCATCTTTATTTTGAATACATTTTTTCTTAATGTGTGATGTCTGTATTTCCACAAGAACAGAAATGAAATAAAAAAGGTTAAACATCTAAAATGTTTAATAAAACGTATAAAATTTAAGCAGTTAAGTTGCCTTGCCATGATGAAGAACATAGTTGACCTGTCACACACTAAAACTTTTGAATAAACAGTAATTACAAAGCAATTTATAATGCTTCTGAAAATACTTCTTTGAAAAAGCTGCTTGGTTCTCCTAAGCATTTATAACCAGTTGTCTTAAACTTAAACTCTATAACTGTTAGGCTGGAGAAATAATATGTTTACTGCAATTATACAAAGAAAAAGAGATTACATTGTGGTACAATTTCAACAAATGTTGGAAATAGAAATTGGAGGTATTAAACAACAGAAGGCATACAAGTGAACAATTTCCTGTTAAGAGGACATACAAGTCTGAGAGTAATACTTAGACAATTTTTCATACATTACACAGCTTGGAGGAAGGGGGCACCAAAGAAAGTCATTCGGAAACCCAAACCAAAGGCTACCTCCTCATCAAGCAACAAGTTTTATTCAACAGTGTGGCTTAGTGATTATGAGTCAGAACCAGACAAAAAACTAGATCTGATAGGAAGTCAAGGTACCATGCCTTGTAGTAGTCATGCTACCACACCCTATAGTAGCCATCCTACTTCACCAATCAGTAGTCAACCATCATCACCATTCAGCAGTAGGCCTACAACCCCTTCAGTCTTGTCAAAGTTTGAAGACGAAGATTCAGGTTTACATTCAGAAAATGACAAGTCTTATGATGACATAGTTGGACCTAGAAAAAAATTACATCGAACTTTGAGCTTGCCAGAGTCTGAGTTAAATCACCTTCGAGCAGAAGACCTTCAGGAAAGGTTTACAACACTGCAACTTGAACAAGAAAATAGAGAACTGAAAAAACTTACCACTGAATTACAAGAGGCATTAGAAAAATTAGAAGATAGAGTTAACTCTTTGCTGGCTGTAGAACATGACAGCCTAGAAGGACAACTTCCGCATACATCAGATTCACTGCGAAATACAGGATGTTCTAGTTCAACACTATCATTAGAAAATTATGGAAGGACATCCCAGGCTGACAAATTACCTCAGACACTTTCTAAAAGAACCCAAAGTGAGGTAAATTTGATGAATGGTAGATTGCATCCAAGAAAGAAAAGTAAATCGAAAGAAAATACCAGTTGCTGTGTCAGCTAATACACATGAGAAGTAAATGCCTGTTACATTTTGTATATGCCATGTGTGGTAGGTTTTGATTACTCATAATGGGTGTGGTACCCTTGAAGTTCATGTTTTCTTGATATTTTTGACTCCAAGAGTAGAAAATCTTTTTTCTTTAGACCATATTCCTAAAAGCATAACTCTCTTTTTTTGTATAGAACATGTACTGTTCAGTTTATTTGGGACACTGTTGCCAGATCTAGTGTAAACTTAATTCCCCAATTAATTGAGCAGTTAACGTTAAAATGACTTACACAATAAGGCACTGACTCATTTTACTGCAATACCTCACAGCTGAACGAATTATGAAACTTTTATCACCTGAGCATCCCTCAATTCAGCAATGCTGTGTCTTGTTTGATTACAAGCGTGGGGACCAAACTGAGTGGAAGCTATTCAAGGATTTCCTATCTGGTGCACAGATAAAGTAGACCAAAACACTTGAGATTGCAGTTATTAATCTAGTATATTCACATTCTTTCAAAACTACATAAAACAAAAAACGTAGTCGGCAATGTTTCAATCACCCAGTGGAGAATACATTTTGCATTTTACTCATGTTGAGAATTGTGACTGTTTTCTCTATAAATTAAAGTTAGCATGAACACAATGTATATGTAACCATTTTGCATGAGGATAATATTATTATTGTAAGCAGGATTTGGCAACAGAATTGGCATGATTTTGGATACCATCTTGTTCTTGTTTCATGACTGAATGATGCATTGTGCTCTTTATTTAGGGCAGTCATACCATTTACCAATTTACTCTTGTGTTCTGGAAGAATCTTGAGAAAGCATGAATTCTTTCATCATCTTGCTTAAGCATTAGGGTGGTGATGATTTCAAGTTTTTAGATAACATTTGCATGGTTTAAAATATTGCCACAGAGTGACAAAAAAACAGTTCATTGATAAAACAAAATCACGATAGACTATTTCACTGTGTAACATTTCATTTACTGACTTAAAAGTCATATGGCATAATATTTAAAAGAAAAATATTAAATATATTTACAGTTATTGAAGGAATATATTTTTTGGCTGAAAAGCAAAATACTGATAGTTTTAAACATTTACCTGAAAATATAAATGTTTTTCACCGATGTGCAAATAAGTAGTATGTTTGAAGTGGGAATGAATGGTTTAAGAGAATGACCAATGTAAAAGTAACCTATAAACACACTACCTTTTCTAAATTACTTAAACATATTTACTCAGTGAACTGAATTGTAATAATAATAAACTTTAAATTAAACCTGCTAGGAATATGAGACAAGCATGAGATCTAGCTGGAAACTTGTACCTCCCTGTATATTCAAACTGTACATATTCACTATATTTTACCAATAAAACATTCTATTAGCATTTGATTTTGTTTATTTTGTTTTATTTTCTTTCGGGCTTGTTTTGTAGCAGGCAGCTTCTGTAATTTTCTTATGACAGAAACAAACATTACTTTATTACCTTTTTATGTGTGTGACAGGCAACATGTTCTCTGGCATGATTATATTAAGTTGCAATTGATTTGAGATATGATTATAAATATTTATGATAACTTCTGATGATCTTGGAAATCTAGATTTTAGTTACTGGCCTATTCCTTTTGAAGGTATTATTTAAGTATAATTTGGAAAATACAGATTGTCCAATTATTTGTCCATTTAGTTTTTATTTGGAGCATAAGGAAAGAACTTAACCTCTTGGGTGTTATTGCAGTGAAGTCCACAAACATATTATAGAGACCAAGAGGATAAAAACACTTCTTTTGTGTCCAATAAAACTTGTGAATGTCACACACATTGTGCACAAGTGTGGTTTGCAGAAGCTGCCCAATGGTGTTTGTCAATCATTTGACTGTTTTTATGTTGTACCAGAATACAGCATTTACTTTGGCTTTTCACAGCCATAACCTTTTATGAATTATAATGTTACATATATTTGCCCTTAATCCTTTCTCACTTTGATTCCATCTTTGCTCCTTCCTTTCTGTAATTTACACAATAAAATCCTTTTCATTTGAAATTTTTGAGAAATGTTTATGATTAAACATTTCAATCTCAGATGTCTGCATTTTTCTTGGCAAGGAGCTCCCTGTAGCATACAGTAAGCTTTTGCTGGGCCAGTTTTACATCATATTTTACTCCTCTAATGTTATAGAACTGTGAAATGTGTGTGCATGTGTGTGTGTATACCTACTTACACCCTGAATCTGGTTCATTATGTTATTCCTTGTCTCTTAAACCCCCCAGAATAAAAAAAAATTAAATGAAATAAAAGAGAACACTTAAAAAGACTATACAGTAAAATAAACAATTTCTGCTTATTTAGCTAAGCTCCCAAAGGATAAAAAGAAATAGCATTTTCTGTGAGCTCCACAACATTTAAAGAAACCATAAGGGTGGTGAGTTTGACAGGTACCCCAAGTCAATGCACCATGCATGATGGGTATCAAGTGGCTTTACTGGTGTTAAGCAGGTACTCAAGGAGTCTATTTGTGCTGGATCATTTTCATATTCCTACTGTCACTGTTCTATAATTTATTCAAGGAGACAAAAACACATTGAATCTAACTGACAGGTTTTAGGAACATGGTTTCAATATACAATTTCTTCAGGTATGACCTCATATCACCAAAAGGAACTTAATAGCTTCCTGGTTTACATTGAGTTAAGGGTGTTGTTTTATGGCAATCATTTGAGGTAAAACTGGTCCAGTGGAAAGGTTACTTGACTAAAACTGGTTGGCAATGTGTTTTTGTCTTCAAACTCCAAAAGCACTTTAATCGAGGAGTAAACTTTGAAAGATTGAACCACTAAACCTTGATGTAATATGCTTTCTCTACAGAGAGAATTGAAACTGGTGCGGAACCATTTGAATAGATGGAGCTCCTTGCTTACTCTCAAACTCTCCATGGAATTGGGAGCTTCACTTAAAGTTAAAGTTTAAGCCTTATGATAAACTACTTTGTTAGTGAAAAAATCATTTCATGATATGATTGAAATTAAACCCATTTCCATAAGTTAATTTATGTGACTTAAAAGCATCAGTTGCACTGATTGTTCACTGGAGCTAGGATCCAGTAATAAAAAAACTAAGTGTAAAAATATTTCCAGTTCAAGTTCTTTTTTGCTCAGACACATGGCATGGCTGCACATGTGTAAAGAAACCGTGTTCATTTCAATATAATGCCATAGTGATGTCATCAATAAATTGTGCATATTGCAATTTGATTTGCACCTGTAGGAAGATAGACTGTAGGTTTGATCGAGTAAACTGTTTGGCTAGGCTTGAAAAGCATTAAAAATATGACTCAATTATTAAATACCAAGTTAACCTGTTAAAGTATTGCTAGCAAAGCAGTAAAGAGTTTAAAGTTACCACCAAATTAATTGGAGTTATAGTGAGTGTTTCATTGCACAAGGTTGTGGGTACAATTTAGTTTTTGACATGAATTTCTTGAATAATTTAAAAACAATTTTGATGGTCACAAAGCTAATTTAGTAAATTGATAATTTATGTGTGATATAATTAATAAAGCAAGTTTTATTTCAAAATTTAGCACTGTAAATTTGTGACATTTCGTAGCTTGCTTTTATCGCTTTGAGCTATTTTAACTGAAGCAATCAATAGCGTAAGTTAAGATTTTATGTTACAAAGATTCACAGAGAAAAAGTACTCATGTTTTGCTTCTTTAGAGCATTTTACCTACTTCAAGTGAAAAGTTCAATAGTGAAACTTTTTTAAGAGTTTGGTTACATATGAATTTCTTTTAGCTTGTTTTTCTCCTCTTTTTCTTTTTAGCCTGCATTAACCTGTGCTATGCTGTACTATCAATGTTTTGTAGCTAGTAATCAAATAAATGGAGATTGTCACTCCTTTCTGTGTTCTTTCTTTCTCTGACTTATCTTGCATTTCCAACCAGTAGTTTTTAAAACTGCTATGCAATGCATATCAAAACATGTGAGTGAGCTAACAAACTGATATGCAGGTGTGGCCTAATAATGAGCCATACATGTATGGTGTGGGCTAACTCTGTTGGTGAAGGGTGTTTGTCACTGAATTACAATGAAAATTGTCACAACTGCAAACTCTTATCTTTCCATCCATTAGACAATTAACCCCATTCAAATTCTAGCTATTTTCAAAGAAAGCATAAATGGATTGTACTGAGATTGATATGAATTTTTTCTGCAATCTTAAACAGTCATATGAGCAGCAGCTTGATCTTAAAATGCATTCATTTTGAAGCTAGGCTTGAAATGATAATATTAGTACTAAGAATATTACTGAAATGATAATATTTTCACTGTAAAGCTTAACCGCAACATTTTATGACCATAAAAAGCTGCTATGGGTGTATTTTCATTATTCCTTGTACCATGCACAATTTGATTTAAAATTTAGATCCACCTGTGTATTCTCATTGATGCATTGACACATCAACAACTTTTATCCAAAACAATAAGGGACAAGGAAGAATCTATGAAAATGTTAATATATCAAACTTGCTTTTTAATACAATATGACCCAGTATTTTCCTTGTATTGAGTGGGATTTACTTAACAAAATAAGTTTCACCTTGAGATTTACCTACAGACGTAACACTAACTTTCTTACATATTGAAATCATTACTAATGAAATCTAAAACCATTATGAAAGTTAAACAATTTACTCAATGAAAAGAACAGTTTAAATATAAGTGTATTGTTTCTTTCTGATACCAGCTTAGATTTGCATTACCTCTTAATGAAATATTCACCAATTAAGTTGTCTTACTAACATTTAAACTTTGCAGTAAATTTTTTTCTAAACTTAGTGTTCACTAAAACTTGAGGAAGTGACTTGAGGTTTGTTGATACGTATGTGAGTTTTGTCTCCAGTAACATTTTGTCAAAGCATTTGTGGTATTGGTAGAATATGGCAAATGTAAATGTTTTAGGATATCAGTTTTAAGATCTTTTGTGGTATTGTAAAAACAATAGAGCATGTTATTAGCCTTAGTGGCAGGTGTTTATCTCATTCTTCCTTATTGGTCCATTTTCTTATCTCATTAGTTTTTCTGTCTTTCAATTTCCTTTTCAGCTACTCATGGTTTTAAATACTTCCTTCTTGTTCAAAAACATGTGGCTTGATTACCATGACCTAAGCAAATTGATTTCAATTCTGGTAAACATGAGTCTAAATTTTCTTTGCATTTGCAATCTATTGAAAGTAAACGATTGTCATTTTAATTGGTGTATTTCAGTCAAATTTCTTCAAAACATAATTGCTTGTTCTAGTTGAATTTTTATGTAATGGATATTTTTATTTGCATGATGAAATGAAAATTGAAAGCCATGATTTAGAGGAAACTATTTGATACTTGTTTCACCTTCTCATACTAAGCCAAAGGCTTTACGATTGAATTGTTAAATTAATTTTCACTCACAAATATTTAACTCAATAGGAATAGGATTTTTCTAAATTTATTTGCTATTGATTGTGTTTGTAGCAGGTGCTTTGTCTATATAGGCAACTTGTTGTATAATTTAGCATATTTAAGACTCCATAAAACCTAAAAAATATGACTGCCTATAATTAAATTTTTGCTACCTGTTCTTTATTATTATATTGTATTTAAAGAAAATAATTTCATAGTAAAGGAAGCCGTCAAAATGTCAATGTATTTGTTGGTTGTCACAACATAAAGAAAACTGGGATTAAACATTTTAACCCTTTACTTTCACTTCTTTAATTTCTAGCATGCCTAAAGCAGATTTATTTTATCTGGACTTGGCTAAATTAATTCTCCCACATTTGTAGACTTTTAATGATATTGGTAGTGGTAGTGGTAGTGTCGATGTTGATAATGAAAGTGCTTCCATTTAAAACAGGTTAGAATTTAAAATTATATAACAATTCCCTATATGGAGGCTATGGGACTGGCTGATTGAATAAGTAGCCTTTCTGTATATAATATAAAATTTTAAAATCAGCTGAATGTTGTTTTGCTTTTATGACTCTTATTGCCCTTGATAATTAAGAATGTCAGCTTTTACATTAGAGGCATGGTTGTATCACTGCCAGCTTTAAAGTTCTATTGCTTTTAAATATTCAGTTTTCTTCTGATACCTATAATGAAAATTACTTTCTTGTTAACAGGTAAAGATACAAAGAAAAGCCAAAGGGATAGAATATCGGTGCATGGATTCTACAAAATAGGCAAAGTTATTGGGGATGGAAACTTTGCTGTTGTGAGAGAATGTAAAAATAGGTGAGCAATAAGCATTAATAGTGTAAACCAAGCTATAGTTTGTGGTCTGTACTTGCTGCTTTCCTTCAGTGTAGTTGAAATAATAATTATGATGCAGTATAGTTTTGTTTGGCTAGTTCAGTTCAATTCAATCCTCTTCACTGCTGGTGGACCAAAGGCCGTCTGCTAGTGCTCACCAACTGACCCTGTTTTGAGCAATGCTTGTTTTAGATTTGATTTTCATAATATTCAATGTTGCTTTTGTTATAGAAAAACAAATAAGGAATTTGCACTCAAAATTATTAGTAAAGCTAAAGTTAAAGGGAAGGTGAGTAGAAGCATAGCTAATCTGTGATAATTTTTAGTAACAATAATGATAATAATAATAATAGTAATAATAATTGAAATTATGTGTAATATTATAATATTATTTAAATTACAAGATTTTTTTCTTATTTGTTTTCAAGAGCTATATTACAAGACTATATTTAATAAAAGCTACAGTTATAGAAGTAATTTTTTTTCATTGATCCCAGTTAGAAACACCTGATAATATTATATTACATAACCAGGCTAGCTAGGAATTTTCCATGTTGACCTGTTGATGTGAATAGGGAGACATTCTGTGATCATTTGATTCCAAATGTTGTTACCCTGCCCTGGAAGTTGCTAGAAAGCTGGGTAGTCAGTTGGGTGCTTGGCATTCTTTAGGTCTTGAGATCATTATATTGTATAAATACTTGTGAAATATTATGTGAGCTTTCAAGTGGAAATATGTTATCTTGACATGTAAAAAAAATGTAGCTTGTAGTATCTTGCCATAATTTGTTAAAGTGAAATGGTTTGGTATTGCATTGGTGTTGATACAATAAATAGGACATTACATGGCTAGTTGGAGATACAAAATCTCTCTTCTTGTGTGGAAAAAAAAATTTCACTTGTTCACTGCACTCAATGGTGAAATAATCTTCAACACTTGAAGAGGAATTTTGTATCTCTTTGTAGGCATGTAATATCCTCTTTAATTGATCTTTTCTTGAACATCTTGATTTCCAGGAGCACATGGTAGAAAATGAAATTAGTATATTAAGAAGAGTTAAACACCCAAATATTGTAGAGCTCATTGAAGAGTATGAAACCCAAAAGGAAATATTTCTTGTTATGGAACTAGTTAAGGTAAGTAGTATTTAAAGGCAACATTAGCTTTTTAGCTTTTTAGAAAGTAACAGGATACATAATGGTCTATATTTGTGTGCTGATAGTTCTCCTCAATCTATAATAATGCTCTCGTAATGTTTGCATTAAAGACCTAAATTATTTAAGAAGTCACCAAAGTGCCATTTTGGTCAGCTTAATTTCAACATTTAAGTGAACTGTCAAGTTGATTGAACAGAACAATAATTAATGTTATATACCTAGACTTTCACTCAACAAAATGAGCACTGTGATTGGTTGATTCTTGGTCATGTATCCCCGATCAAATTTAAATGTATCCAGACTGGGATACAATTGTGCAGTTGTTGCCGGCGTGCCAGTTGTGCCGTCTTTGTTTTTGCTATATTCTGTTTAAAGGAAAGTCTAAATATGTAACAAAGCACTTAACGTACAGTCCCTCGGGAAACTAGCTGGTTTTGTTGTCCCTCAAGTTCTGATGTTTCCCTCGACTTCAGCTCTGGAAACATCAGGACTCTCAGGAAAAAAAAATTTAACTGTTTCCCTCAGGACTATACATTAAGTGTATATTATTGCACAACAATTGCATTGTACCTTAGAATTTGGATAGCAGCAGTTTGTATAATATAGCATTAATTTAGATTTCTATGTTAAAGAATCTTTGAAGAGTAACCTAGCTTTGAGAGACGCGAACTTAACAGCAAAATTAATAGTCTCTCCTGTGATATCTTAATTGCATGAGAACCCCAATGCGTACAAACTGTAGACTTTATTGGGCTACCTTGCCAGACTGCAAAGTATTATTGTTATATATGTTGAAGAATTAAACTTGTAATTGGTACTGTCTTTGTGCAAATGTACCACAATGTACTATTAGAAAACAGTCCTAAGAAAGTACGCCCGCGCTGATTGGTTAGAAATCGTGTTTCTATAACTCGATAGAAACACAGAACTAGCACGAGCTGTTGACGTAATGATGACGCGAGCAAAGAGAATTTACATTTTGATAATCAAAGCTAACAAGTTGCTTTTCTTTTTTTCGTCGCGGTGTTTTCTAAAAGAAATAGAAAACATGTTCTTCGTGTTTCTGTTGAGTTATAGAAACACTCGTGAAAGTTTGGGAGAACTCGAAAAAGCTGTGGAAACACTCGCCTGCGGCTCGTGTTCCCACAGCATTTCTCGTTCTCCCAAACTTTCACTCGTGTTTCTATAACTCGATAGAAACACGGTACATGTTTTCTATTTCTTAATTAATAAAAAAATTTAAGGGAAGTGATGTTAATTAATTTTTTGTCATCCATCCACTCTAGGGGGGAGATCTATTTGAAGCCATTGTACGGGCAACAAAATACACAGAAAAAGATGCAAGCCATATGGTCAGGGACTTGATATCAGCATTGGACTACTTACATTTCTTGAACATTGTTCACAGAGATATCAAGCCTGAAAATTTACTAGTAAGTATGGAATTCAAGCAAACTTGTGTTACGTTTCTGAAACGTTATAAGTGGATCTGTTGTTTTGGGGCAATTTGTACTTTATTCACATGACTAACCAAACTGGGTGTGATTTCCAACTAAAATGCAACCAAACTTGGTGTGTGTTGGAAGATGAGGAGCACAATTATAGGGGATAGAAATCTCCATATTACATATACTATTATGAACCTTGAAGATGCTGGTTCCTTAAAGAAATGCCATTAACTTTAAATGATATAGAGGAACTGCTGAACACAACTGAGTCAATTTTTACATTTCTTGTTCTTTTCATGGACAAGATACGTTTTTTGTGCTTACAGGTTGTAAATTATCCAGGTGGGAGAAAATCACTCAAGTTAGCAGATTTTGGTTTGGCTAGTGAAGTCCAAAGTCCAATGTTTCTTGTTTGTGGTACTCCAACATATGTTGCACCAGAAATTTTGGATGAATCTGGGTATGGTAGCTGAATTATGATTTTACCAGTTATTTTATTTGTTGTGATTCAAAGTGCTCCTGGTTTACCCTTTAATTGTAAGACATGTTCAGATAAAGATCATACTTTCTCAAGCATCTGAGCGGGCTGGAATCCTAAATCCTCAAATTACATTGGCTAATCACGCGCACATGACTGGTCCAGCTTTTCACGATACAGCCCACAGGCTGGATTTTTTCCCTGCTGTAGCAATTTCCTATCTTTTTAAAAAGGAGACATCCCAAAAAACAATAAATAAGTTATTTACCGGGCAAGGTCGGTCCGTATAGGAAAAAACTGTGCCCTTGGTCTTGAGTATAGCCTGAGGCCTTTGGCCTCCCACCCGGTAAGTAACATATATGTATCTATATGATTTGTTTGTCAGGTCTACATAGTTTTAGTTTAGGCAAGCCAAGTCAATACTGCTTAATTTACATGTTAGTTTGTGACTGAAGTATGATGTTTGTCATGCAAAAGTTTGAGTTGCTTGCTAAATAAACATCTAAGCAAAGTACAGTATGTTAGCAAAGTACAGTATATCTGCTCATCTGCTGGCTGTGCCTTGCTGATGAGGCCTAATAAGGCCGAAGCAGCTGTCCATGGCTGCTGGCTTTTGAGCTCAATTTTTTCATTTTTTTTGGTAGCAACAGGGCTTTATCCCTTCTACCACTGTTGCCTCAGTGCGCATATGTTTGGCTTTAACATACCCTTACTACATTTTTACAGTATATTGTCATTATCATCAATACCTCTTATTACCGAGTTTGAGGTCCGTACTGTAAGTTATGACCACGTTTTTCCACTTGGATTTATGGCCCAAGTGCGAAGTGTGTGGGCCATAAATCCAAGCGGAAAAAAACAGGTTCTGTAACTTAGAGTATGGACCGAGAAAATGAGGTTTGTAAGATATTTATTACATCTCAAAACAAACTTTTGAATTTAGTGGGCCATACAGTGAAGGAAGGACTGTGGCCATCATGCTCAATCAGAGTTTAATACAAATTTGACATTTGTGGACAGTCTCCAAATTCCAGAAATACAACATGTTTTATTTTTTTTTTCTTTAGATATGGTTTGAAGGTCGATGTTTGGGCTGCTGGTGTGATAACCTATATTCTTCTATGTGGATTTCCACCTTTTAGAAGGTTTGGCTTTAAAATTTTTATGGTATACTTAGACTTTATATAACTGACTGGGCCCTTGTTCCTTCTACTTTTGTAGGACCTTGTTTATCCTATTTTAAAAATAAAGTCCCTTTTTAAAAAGCCTCCATCTGAGGCTGGTTAAAAATTAAATCAGGGTGGATCAATGGGCCTTACCCAGACAATAGAAATTCAAAAGAGAAAACAGTTCATTGTTATGGGTTGGTCATTCAATAAATTCAGGCCTTCTGACAGGGTGCGGGAAAAAAAGAAAATTGTGCGGGTTTTGGGAGGCAAATTGTGCGGAAGAAACGGAGGATCAAAAGCGTCATTTGAATAAAACTCTTTTTTCCTTTTTACTAATCAAGAACAATATTTTCGATCATGATCGCTCCATTCCACGTTAGAACAGGTAATACCTAGCGCGCTTTTCTCTCTTTCTTAATTTTCAAATGCTTTCATCTTGATGCGGCAATTCCAAATATTTTCCATAGGAATTCAAATTTTTGTCTTCGAAGCATGGCTTTGTTTGTTACTCATAACTTAAACTCAGAAAAGTTGACAGCAAACTAAAAACGATTACAGGTTTATGCGTCTGGTTTGGTGCGAAGTGACCATTCCGTGGAACGATGACTCTGGTTTGGTGCGAAGTGACTGGGAGCGAAATGACCATGGTGCGAAATGACCGTAAACCTGCGGGAATTGTGCGGGATTGCGCAATCGTGTAAACAAACAAATATTCGTATACCGGGCCCAAAAAGAAACCGACATGGAGGAATTTCTGGATAAATGAAAAGTGTAGCAACTCCCCTCTTAGTTTGGCAATTAGACATAAACCAAATTTCTATTTTGCTACAACTTTGGCCAAAGTTTGTATCAACAAAATCATGTTGCGTGACACGATCAATTAAGTTTATCTAAAATCGTAATTCTCGGGCGTAATTCTGCTTCGAAATAAAATGTTTTCGACCAGAACAAGTTACTTTATGAAAAATCCCGACATTTTTGTACTTTCATTGATATGTAGAGCGAATATTATTTCGTGAAGGTTTAAAACTCTTCACGCTTGAACCACAACACCGAGACAAGATTAGACTGAGACTAGTGCCCAGGCCGGCACGGATTTCTCGATTGTTTTGCTAGGTAAATAGCCTAAATATAGCCTAAAAAGTTTCTTTAAACCTTGGCAATCGATGGGAATACTGATTTAATTAGATTTTTAACCAAATCTTTCCATATTGTGCAGGATTTCGCGGATTTTCAGAAATTGTGCGGGATTGTGCGGCTTTGATCGAATTGTGCGGTCCCGCACCCGCGCACCCAGTGAGAAGGCCTGAATAATAGACTACAATGCTGTTACATTGTTTTTACGAGTCAGTGTTTAATTTTGTTTTTTGATTCCTGTATAACTTCTGTCTGACTGTTTTAGTCCTGACCAGGATGAGTTGTTTGACCTCATACTCACTGGAGAGTTTGAATTTCTCTCTCCATTTTGGGATGACATTTCAGATTCTGCAAAGGTACAGAATATTAATTTTCAGTAGGAAAAAATTTAGACAGTTTAGGAAACCTTTGGCATAATTAAGCGGATAGTATAATAATAATTAATAATAATTATAATTAAAGATACTAAAAGTAAAAATGAAATCAAATCAAATCAAGTGTTGGTTTTTGTGGAGAGGGGAAAACTGGAGTACCTGGAGAAAAACCTCACGAAGCAACAAACATATGACGCCGGGTCTGGGAATCAAACCCAGGCCACATTGGTGGAAGCAGAGCTAAAAATTGGCGGTTGCACGGTTGCCAGTGGTGAGTTAAAACTGACCAGGGCTATCAAAAGTTAAGGTTTGAACGCTCGATGTATGGCTGTGCCACAGAATTTCGAAAAGTTGCTATATAAGTTTTGCAAACTACAAAGTTAAAACTCAATATGTAGTTCAATTGGACTATCTTTCTTTTCGTTTCTTTGCCTGGACTCTAATATTCATTGTATTGAATTAATAGTTCTGAAGTGGAAATTCTGATCTGTTTTAACAGTGATTTCAAAAGCGATCCACATTCACAACATATAGATGCCGGTTTGATTTTGTGATTGCCACGTGACTGTCAAAAAAGAAACGAGGGCTACTTCATTTTGAGATGAGCCACTAAGAATTCAAGGAAACTGGCCCTACAGGCCACCAAGCACTTGAGTTAATTTTTAGCCCTGGTGGAAGGCGCGAGCACTCTCACCACTGCACCAACCCTACCTCCCAAAGAATCAGAATTGATCAATGTACAGTTTTTTGTTTAAAGTTTAAAATTGACATAATGTCAATGAGCAAACAGTATCAACAGGTGCCTAACAATCTCAGGAATTGTAACAAGGAGCATATAAAGACAAATAATTGCATCTTGCAATTGATGCTTAAACATAACATTGATTTCAGGATTACGGTATGTTTTTCAATCCCTTCAAGCTAACAGAAAACAAGAGTCAAGAAAATTATTAACCCATGGATTTATTTTAGTCTTATACCAAATTCTCTAGTTAGGTTATTTATACTCGGCTTATGGGAATAAAAGTTTTGAAAACTCCTGTCAAAAGACCTGTGGCAAGTGGTGAATTCCAAACATTAACCAAATTTGTTTACATATGGAAGTGCAAAGCTCTAAAAAAGGAGAATTACTAATTGGATCTTGATAATGAAGGGAAAGGTTGATCTTTTTCAGAACCTACAGTGTGACCATCACAATGGTGCAGGAGACTATAATTATGGCATACTGGCATGAAGTATAAACCCTCCCATTATGCCATACAGTCTCCCGCACCATTGTGATGGGTGCAGGAGACTATATGGCATACTGGCATGAAGTATAAACCCTCCCATTATGCCATACAGTCTCCCGCACCATTGTGATGGGTGCAGGAGACTATATGGCATACTGGCATGAAGTATAAACCCTCCCATTATGCCATACAGTCTCCCGCACCATTGTGATGGGTGCAGGAGACTATATGGCATACTGGCATGAAGTATAAACCCTCCCATTATGCCATACAGTCTCCCGCACCATTGTGATGGGTGCAGGAGACTATATGGCATACTGGCATGAAGTATAAACCCTATTGAAAGGCCAACTTCTATTAAATGGCCCCTTTTCAAAGTCCCGAGGGTGGCTGCTTAGTAGAGGTTGCATTGTAGTTGCTACTTTGCTACAGTCTGCATCAAGTTTGAATATAAGTGGTATGATTTAATATATGACTGGTTGCTACAGCAAACATTTTGGGTTTGAAGGAACATTAAATGTTTAATTAATTTTGCTAATGATTAATTTTGGTTGTTTAACCTCCATAGGATCTTATTAGTGAAATGCTTATTGTAGATGACAACAGAAGATTATCTGCGCAGCAAGTTCTAAATCACCCATGGATAAAAGTAAGAAATGTTACAAGTGATATAAAACCATTCAAAATGTCAAGGAGAATAAATTGATTTATTTCAAAGCTTATTTTCTTAACTCATTGGTTTACATAAAGAGAAAAAAAGAAGCCTTAAAAAGAAGTCGAATGATTCATTGATTTTTATAGGTTGTGTGCATAATAGTAAATAAATAAACCTACCCTCACACTGTCTCTCTCTACCTTGAAGTGTGAATGGGTAGCAGAGGTATAATGCTGAGAGTATAACCTTGCACTAGACTAGAATCCTATCTAGAAGCAAGGGTGTGTTTGTTTGTGTTGTAAGGAGGCCATAGGGTACCTCAGGGTACAGAAAGAGTAGTATTAGCTTCAGATTGTATGTGCCTTCCCTTACTTTTAAAGTTGAGTTATTTTAGCATAGGTACAGTAACGAATAATTGTTAAAACATACTGATAGCTTAATTACTCATTAATCAATTATTGATTTTTACAGTCCTCTTTTAGGATTTTATCTCTTAAGTGTTATGAAAAAATTTGGTGGTGGCATCTGTATTGTTTAAAAAAACCTAGCATTGCATTGCAGTTTGTGCTGTTTGTAGTTATAGGTATAGAATTACATTAAAATTACTCTATTTTCTATTGCTGACGAGTAACCCAGGCTAGGATAGATAGTAAGTATTGTGGGGATAGGTTCTAAAGAAACTGGTGATGCGTCGGTGGAAAATTGAAACACAAGAAACTGGGTAAATCAAACGAGTTGATGAAGTAAGTTATACCACTGTAAGGTAAATGGGAGGTTCTGACATTTTTGACGATTCATTCGCTCCGACGAAGGGCTAACGCTCGAAACATCAGCACCTCCCATTTACCTTACGGTGGTATAACTTACTTAATCAACTCGTTTGATTTATCCAGTTTCTTAGGATAGATAGTACATGTACGTTGTATGTTACTTTACCAAATGTTCACTATAAAGCTAAAGTTTCTGGGTGGTTTGAGAAAATAATACTCTCAGTAATGTTTACTTTTGTTTAATTTTTAGGGTAATACAGCAGGAGATAAGGACATTCATGCTAACCTCAGGATGGAAATAGCAAAGAACTTTGATCCACACAGACGCTTGAGAGGAGCTGCTATTGCTGTTCAAACGGTAAATTATTTTGCCAAGAAAACTCACACCAAATCAAGAAAACCTTCATGTCAGACAACAGATAGACCTTCTGATACAAAGAAGGTTGTTTTCAGTGATGAAGTCCTCAACACATCTTCCACATCTGTCAGAATGCATGCTGATAGGGAGGTAGATTTCTGTGAAAATGCATGGAAGAGTATAGAGGGGCTGACAGGTGGGGAACTTCCACAGCGTCATGTCAGCAGTCCTGAAATTCACAGTCCTATCGATACAAATACCTATGGTAAACCAAATACTCGGGGTGAGTTGGTCTTGAATGCCCTAAGCGAAGAAAGTGTCCTTTCCCATCAAACAAAACTTGGCCTGACACACTGTGATCACAGGCGAAGACTTATCTTGAGAAATAAACATGACCTTAGACAGTTGTCAGGCAGTCAGGGCTCCCCATCTTGTGGTATTGACAGTGAAGGAACTAGGCAAAGAAAAAGATCTTATGGTGCCAGAGTGGAATCCAAGGATGGCATACCAATAGAAAAATTTAATATACCAGAAATAACTGGAGGTAATACAGTTAATCTGAGTCAATTTATTAAAAGAGATCTTATTCTGAGACCATCTGTAACAGATGACAGCCTCAATGAACCAAGTGAAGATAGTATTGTCTTGGAATCAAATCAAAAAAGTGGTGAAGCATTAAACAAAAAATCATCACAAACCACGCAAAAGAGATTGTCTATGAGTGATATAAGTAATGAACTTAAACGACTGAAAATGAGCTTTTCAGATGCAGGTAATTCTGCAGTTGAAGTTTAAAATCATCTGATAAGCTTAGTGGATTTTATTATGCTTCAGCAAAATTGTTTCATTTGAAAATAAAAGTAGTAACCAAGTAAAAATATTTTTTACTTTAGTAATACAATTTTAATCAGACTTGAAAAGTCAAAGGTATGCTGCCTTATTTCAACTGTGTTTATAGGCTACATTTTTTGGGCATAAAATGAAATCCATCTTAACTTTGAAAGTAATTTAATAATTGTCATCAAGAATGTCAAAGCAACATTGGTTAATAGAAACTTTTCTAAAAGAAGCAAGATTATTTTGTTGTCTTGGATTTAGATTTGCTGATAAAACATAAAAGTGAGCTGATTAATTAGATAAACAAACGATTTTTATTTGAGGGGTCCATATGTATTAGCTATAAGATTAAATAATATTAACAGTCCTATTCAAAAAAAGTGAAAGATTGGATGCTCCCTGCAAGTAAATGCGAATTTGCATTTTCATACAAGGGAATGACATTTCTTTGGTCATTTGGTCCTTATCTGACTTATTTGAGTTTTGTTCATTTTTATGAATTGTGATACAAAGGCATTAATTTCAGTTACATATTTTACTTAAAGTATCCACAAACTCTGCTGTCTACTGCTGTCTTGCTTCTCTCTCAATGAGAACTTGTGATAATTTATTTGGACTGTCTGCTAGCCTTAAAGCTGAAAACCTAAGGTTATGTTGTATTTTGATTTATCAGTAGATAGCAATGTGAATCACACTTCAGCTCTCTCTAAAACAAAACCAAACCCTCAAAGTCTTGATGTGTAAAATCTCTAGATTTCGTGACTAGATTCATGTATGGGGGCTGGCTAAATCAATTTCTTTTTTAAAATGTAATGTTGCCTAAAGCATCATTCATGGAAGTAGTAATGATACAATTGCGCTGAGTAATTTTAAATACAGTCTTTCTGGTCATGCTTGATAATTTCTGCAAGGCTATTCTAAGATGTTCCTCTTGCACTTTCTGACTTCCTTGGCTTTTTTGTAAAAGGTGCTTTTGTTTACTTCACTGTGGTAATTACTTCTGTGCAGGCTGTGGAATAACCTCAACAATGGTCACAATCAACTTTGTGACAAAAACGAAAACAAAACAAAAAAACAAATTAGGGGAAAACTTGAATTGCAGATAACACCAAATGTCTATCAGGTTTAAAGAACAGATTATGTATTCTTAAAAGTGTCAGGTTAATGTTGTTTTAAATTTGGTTTTGGTTTTTGTTATTGTTATTTGGTCCAGTAACTATAAATTAACAAATCAAGCTTATAAGTGATTTACTAAACACTTTTGCCATAAATGTCAGCAAAATAATGACCAGCCTAAGATTAAACTTGGGCTCACATAATGAGGTATTTTTGTGTATCATGCATTTGTATGTTATAATAAAATTTTATAATTGGAGATTGGTTTGTTGCATGTGCATTTAATGTGACAAAATGATAAGTTAATGTAGGGTGGGTCTCAATAAATGAATCAGATATAACTCTATTGTTGCCATAAACTACAAGACCAGCTCTCACTTGTTGTGAATTGTTCGAGTAAGATGACAGTAATTATGACAGCCATGATAATAAGCATTCATTTGCTGTTACACCAAGAGAGCATTAAGATTTAGATGTGTTATTGAAGGTGATACTGTTCTAATTTCAGTTTCAAGAATGATTTAAAATTGACTTACAAATTAATCTGCTCAGCTTTGTAAAATCTGTTTTAATCTCATAGTCATAGAAAAGTAGGAAAATGCCACAAATCTGCAGCCTTTGCTCAACCATTTTTTTTTGTTATTTTTACTATGAAACTGAGTCTCCACAGTGGGATATTTACTATAACATGCCTGTTAACTGCAAGTTTAAAGTAAATCATGAGAATAAAGAAACTCATCTCAATTCAAAAACAACTTCCAATTTAAGTAATGGTCCGGCTAAGAAGCAGGCAGAAAAACAATAGGGCTCGGCAATATGTCAGTTAATTTTGTGGTGCTAATTGGCGCATAGAACAAGAGCCAAATTTGGTCGAGAGAGAGAAAATAAGGATATGGAAAAGACAAGGTCTAAAAATTACGTTTATTTTAATTTTATCATTGTTTTTTCAGGATTTTTTACATGGAATTAACAATTAACTGTTCGCACCTTTTTAATGAGTTTTGCCGTACACCTGCCTACCTTTTAGCCGGACCATTACTTAAAGTGAAAGTTATAACAGTAAATATAGTGACAGGTGGACTGTGTAGGACTTTCAGGAATAACCCATATCCATCCTGACTTGATTTCCATTATTTTGTTATACAGAAAAGCAGGGAGAGTGCTAGTCCCAAAGCAAAGGGCCCTGAAAAGAAAGACTTTGGAAGAAACTCTGTTGGTCTAATGAGGGAAAGTATCGAAAAGGACTCTTGTAGACTCAGGGGCATGCCCAGGAAGGACACCTTAGGTTATGTGAAAAGTGTTAAAATAACCACACCTACAAAGCAGAGCCCTTCAACAAGAGTCCCAGCTTATTATGTTCCTGTGTGGAAAAAGCCCCTGGGAAAAGGGAAGAGCCCTGGTGGGTCCCCACGTCAGAGTCCACAAAGAGACTTAATGAGATATGAATATTCAATCAAAGCTGGATATGTTAAGAGTAAAGTGCTTAGACAGCCACCAATGAAATTTAGGTTGTGATTTAAACCATATTAATTTGTATTAATTACCTTTCATTTTGTTTAACCTAGCAAATTAAAACATGCCATAATTAATGCATGATAAATTTATTATAAATATTTGAATGATTGATTAAATAAAAAACATATAAACATTTTGTTAGCTTTAAACGTAAGTTGTTAACCCTTTAAGCCGGAAGAGTAACCTTAGATTTTACTCTGGCTAAAGCCGGACGATTTTACTTGTCACATTGAGACCCCATGGGGCTTAAAGGGTTAACCTCATACTTAAAATAGCTTAACAGTTTGTATTCACAATATATTTTTGTATAAAAACTTTCAATAGTTCAATAAAAGTCAGTACTAAAACCTGCATGTGCTACCAACTCAAGTAACGACTCATATGTCCAATTAAGGAATAAACTTTCATTTTTTTAAAGTTAAACGGTTTAAGAGCATTAACCTTCTCACACTGCCTAAAGGAATGTTCTTCATTAATAAACAGGACTCTATGTCTGATATGCTTATAACTCACAGTATTTAAATACCACTTATCTTGTCTAACTAGTCTGACTCCTTGACAAGAAAATTGCATGAAATGTGATATTGTCTCTGATTTTATATTTTGGTAAATTCAGGTAAACAGATTTTATATGAAGATTGTTTCAAAAATAGGATTAATGCCATTTATAAAAAAATATAATAAACTAAAACATTCTAAAGTTTCCATATATGTGTTTACTTTTTAAATTAATAAAATATTTGATTTTAACTTGAATTAAGAAGTTATAAATTTTAAAGGAATACTTGTAGAGCAAGAGATGAAATTCCAAACTGTTAAAAGATGAAGTTTAGTTTGTGCAATAACCCCTTTGTACAGTTTTAGAATAACAGTTCATGCAACCATCAAAGCTTTTTAGGGATGTTTTTCATGTGCCAATAAGTTTTAAACTACCAGCCCCATACCTAAATCTTGGGTCATTTTGTATTTTGAGGATGGGGTTTCCTGACCCAGATTTAGGGTTCTGCATTCCTCATACTAGTTAATACCTGGTGATTAACCCAGTGGAAGGGGAAAAAAGTTGATTGGAGTGTACATAAGGAAACAAACTCAGTTGTTGTAATGGCAGTGCTTATTCGGTGCTTCCATGTTTAAAATGCTTTAGGTGAAAGCCCTGGAAAAACTGAACAGATCACTGCAAGATGGGCAGAACATCTCATCAGGGGAATGGAATAGTGACACCATGCCTGCTATTAGTGAAGAGTACATTGGAGAATATGACAGCAAAGATGGTGACTTGGATAAACCAAGACCTAAGAGTTTAAATTTTGAATTGCTATCTAATGAAGGAGACGAAAACAAAACTGATGATGAAAAGATAAGGCGTGTGACAGGCAGACTCAGTAAACTAAAAGCGCAAAGTCTTGATATTGACTTCCTATCAAAGGTTGGCTTTGAGGATGAAAAGGGCCTTGATGATAGTGTGTTCAGTGGTTGAGAAAGTAGAAATTGCTCTACAGTCACCATCAGTCAAGAGACATATATATACATACATGCACAAGTCCTGTGTAAAACAGAACCTGCCATAAGGCAATGAGGTCCATAGACATCGCAGTGATTACAGTTTAGGTGTAAGAAACAGCAAAACTGTGTGAATCATAGTTAAGTTTTCCAATGCAAAAAATTAACACAGGATAATGTGTCCACAGCAGAAGGTGAGAGTGTGACATAAAAGCAGTGCATGCTAACTTATACAGTCTAGTTTCCCTTTAAATGACAAAAGAAAGTCCTGTTAAGGAAAGAAATGAGAAGGATCAAAAGGAGAATAGGTAAGGTATTTTCAATCATGTAATTCTTCAGATCAAAAGAAATGTGCATGTCAGATCACTTCCCCGCTTCATCACAGAATACTTCCTTTTGTTTTGCAATAAGATTCCACAGGCTCATCTTCTAACTTTTGTTAGGGTACATAAAGAGGACAGCTACTGTTTATCATCCCAATGCTGAAGCACAGATATAAACACATATGCTCTGCCTCATTTGAGAAAAGCAATGACTAAATGCATTGGATACATCACGACACCATTTAATTGTTGTTACCTGAAGCCAGCAGGTCTGGCAATGTCCAAGTGTCATCTTAGACTTTGTTGTGATTTTTATAGCTTTGTTTATAATTACTGTAGGATAAAAGAAATGTCAAGGGACAGTCTGTGTCTATATCAGGCAAGGGACTCTCAGAATCATATACATATACATTCATCTGTTCTTACAACTTTGGACTCGTTCCAAACAACTACATTTATCCATGGCAGGACCATGCTGAATGGGGGATTGAGAGAGATGTAGGTGATAAGACAGGGAAAGGGGTTAGTTCTTTTGTTACAATTGCGCAAGTTTAAGAAATAAGTGATTTCTTATACAGTGACTGATAAGAGCATAACAGGCCATTCCCGATACAGTGTAATGAAATTTAGTTTGTGTTGTTAGTTTTTGCACTTGATTCCTAATCATTTAAAGAGTTGTAAATGTTTACTATTTGTGTAATAAGTATATTTTTGTACAAAGAAATTCACATCCTTTCAGGACAAATATTTTTTACCTTCCTAGAAAATGAACAATACAAGTTGAAACGACTGAAGTTTCATTGTTTCTCATTTGTGAAATGGAATATTGATGTATTTATTGTGCAAGAGGGTAGAATTGTTTCTTTATGAAGAAATTAAAGTGCAACTCCAAAGCACTATAACACAGAAACTGATTCAGATGTGATTTTTCAAGAATTAATAAAAATTAATTTTTATGTTTTGAACTACTGGCTTTTGTTGTGGCTGTAACTGGTGAGGTAACAATTGGCCAGAGTGAAGTAGCAGTGAATACCCACCAAAATAACGTCAAATTGACCACACCATTCACTGTACTCTAGTACGTATCTTGGTTCCAAGAGTAATGGGTCATGTTTAGAGGTTTTAGGCTGTGTTTTGTCTTCCTCCCGAGGACTTAGTCCAAAGATAGGAGTGGTAAAGCTTGAGTTGTACGTTGTGTGGGTTTAGGCAGTGCTGAAAAGAGCTGTTGTTGATGAAACTGACTGACATTTTGACAACCTCACTGGAAGTCATCAAAATCAAGTCTTCTTGATTGTACTGCTTTGCATCAATGGAGGCAGCACAATATTGGGTCCATTCAAATTCTTAAATTTGCTATAATAGTGCATTGATATTAATAAGAGGACCCCTGTTATCAGTTCTCCAGTGGATACCAGTTCAACAACCTAGGCCAGATTTCATGAGTTGAGACAGTCTGTCAACACTCCAAAACGTTATGTAATTTCTTTTGTCTGGTTAGGTTAACCTTATAAATTTGTACCAAAAATTACAATGGTCTATAAAATTTTCACCTTAGGCACAGCAAGAAATGCACATAATAAAATTTCATATGAAAACTGATTTTGATATGAAATATCTCCTCTCATATTGAAGAGCATTTCACTCATTCACTGCACTTACTCTTGAAATACTTTTGAACACACATTGACATAGGGAACTTTTTGTATCTCCATGTGCTGATCTTGTGATATCTGCTACCTTTTCTGTAGACCATATATTAACTACAGCATGAATATCTCTATTGACTGGTTTGAAAACAATAAATACTGCATAAATAATAACCACCAGCAATTACAAAATTGTTTTCATCAATAGTTGGCATTCAGCATAAATATATGCATGGATGTTTGTCTATAAAGGATAACAAGTGAAACTGTTGGATTCCAAGCAAACATTAATGCATACTTAAATATGAAGCAAAGAAACTCAAGCATAACCTTTTTTAATTAAATAAAATTCACTGGTACATCAAGTGGTTGCAAATAATTAAATACCACACATTTGAAATCACTTACCACATGTAATATGAATAACTGGAAAACATTTTTGTTGATTTGCTATCACTTGGTACACCAGTGACTTTCATACAATAAAAAGAATATTACATGTTGGTTGGAGCTACATTTGCTACACCCACTCAGGAATGTTTTCCAACACTTGAAAGGCTTTGTATCTCTGTTTGGCCATGTAATACGCTTCACAGAACAACTGTCATTCTATGGATAAACATTTCCTTGCATTGAGCATCTTTACTTTTAGCATCGGAAATTAGACATGTAGTTGACCACTGCCAAAATACTTTTTACAACCTAAATATCATCCTGTATTGACCTATTTATTCTTCTGGGAACTGCTTTCCTGATCCCATCTAGTCAAAATAAGTGTTATTTTACAAAATGAAACCCATCACAGTATACTTTGTGACAAAATCCAGAAATTTACAAGTATTTATACCATGCCATAGAAAATACAGCTAATCTGAATACAGGAAAGCTATTGTATATTCATCAGTATTCCACTGAACCTTCCCAGCAATTAGCGCAATTCAACAGTATCACACCAAACCTTCCCATTGTGCACTGCAATTCTCAGCACTTTCTTTCAAATGTTGTTTGAATGTATTTTCTATGGCATGGTATAAAATAGTCATGTTTGCTTTTGAGTGAAGGCAAGTGTATAATATACCAAAAAAAATAAAAGTTAATTTTGGAATATTCCACATTATTATACCTCTCAGTTAGTACACACACTGTGATTGGTCAATTTAGTTTTGGTTAAAATGTCTCTTTACAAAACTTGTTTTCTCGGTATGTACTGCAAGTTGCAGATGCTCATTTTTTCTGCTTGGATTTATGGCCTGCGTGCTTGGGCTATAAATTCAAGCGAAAAAAACTTGATCCGTAACTTACCGTACAGACCTTGTTAAGAGGTATGTATGCCACTCAAAATTGTTGTATGACTATTATATAAGCTATAGTGCTTCATTCTTCACCTCTAAAACTGCAAAATGCTGTTGTAACAATTAGTTTAAAATTCCCTGATTAATTTCATCACTCACTGATAGTTAAAATTACAGGGGCATCAGGCACAACTGAAATTAACATTACAGCAAGCCAGCATGTGCCTTTATTGACAGTCAGTGCACCATGAAACATTCACCAATCCAGCTCTACAGGGTATTCTCCACTCAAGCATGCTGTGCAATGACCAATCTTCCCTCCACTTCCATTGTGTATTCCAGACTGTACAGCCTTTACCAGGCCTTCTAAAGTTAGGTAAACTAGACTATCAGCTCCTAGTTCCTTTGCCAGCTTGTCAGCATTCATTTTGTTTGCTATAAGCTCTTCTCGTGTGGGTATATTGATCCCCATGTAGCAGGGATACTTAACTGGTGGCGATGCAACACGAATATGGACCTGGAGATCAAACAGATATGGTAACCATGGAATATTACAAGGCTGTCTTTTTTGGGAATAACTTTATCATTACTTTGTTGGTTGTAAATCTCACATACACTGTAGCTCAGTTGGTTAGAGTACTACACAGGTACTTAAAGGTCATGTGGCTTGATTCCTGTTTAGGCATGAATCAATTCAGGCCTTATCTTTGCAACTGCTTAAGTTACGTACATAATGGAGATGATCATTTCATTATTTAATGTTTCTTCTGAAGTTTAAATATAAGATTTCATATACAGTATCCATATTTCTAGAATCAAACTGGAATTTGGTTGTTTGTGCTGGCTAAAGGCTTTTGCTTTTCATCTCAATGTAATTATCTATTAGTAAGCAACAATTGTACAACAACTGTACTATTGACTGATAAAACATTTGATGCCAGTGAGGAACAGATTGTTGTAGATAGCAGTACATCTTTGTTTGGCATAAATGCAATTCTTAACTAATTACTTTTGTCAGCACTAACCTCCAAAGCTCCTGCCCGCTTCAAGAGCTTGATGATGGGACCCATTGTATTGCCTCGCACAATAGAGTCATCAATCAGCACAATCCTCTTTCCTTTGAAATTCAGGGAGAGGGGTCCAAACTTCTTGGCCACACCCAGTTTTCTAAGCCTGTTGCTTGGTTGGATGAATGTCCTTCCAACATAACGGTTTTTTGTCAGAACCTCAACATAAGGAATACCAGTATGCAAGGAGTAACCAAGTGCAGCTGGTGTTGCTGACTCTGGAACAGTGCTGACAAGTTCCGCTTCCACAGGTGCCTCAATGGCTAGCTGCTCTCCACACCTCTGACGCACACCATATACCATCTGCCCTTCAAACATACTGTCAGGTCGAGCAAAGTATACGTATTCAAAAATGCAAAATGAAGGCAGTTTATCAGGATTATGTTGTGGTACAGTTCTAACAGACCTGAATCCTTTGGATGTCAACTCCACTATCTCCCCAGGTCTTACCTCTCGACACATTGCAGCCCCAAATGAGTGGAAGCCACAGGACTCAGATGAAACAACCCACCCAACTATACCTTCATCGCCCACACCATTTTCTAGGACTTCTCCACCAAGTCTTGCCAACTGAGGACTGTCATTCAAATTCTTCAATTTACCGATACACAGTGGACGGTTACCATGGGGATCCCTGACAGCATAGACACAATCACTTGTCATAATCACCAGGGAATAAGAACACTGTGTGAGCTGCATCATCTCATATATTCTTCCAGGCCAGTTTGGACCATTCGGTTCACCACATGGTGGCATGGCCGTTAGCAGCTGAGTAATCACTTCACTATCACTTCCAGTAGACAGCCCAGTTCCTTGCTGTAAAACCCTCCTTCTTAATGACTTTGCATTCACTAGCTCACCATTGTGCCCGACAGCTATATACCCATGAATGGTATCCACAACAAACGGCTGGCAGTTTACCAGTTCAGAGGCACCTGCCGTTGAGTAACGTGTATGTCCAATGCCCATGTGACCATGCAGTGATCTGATGTGCTGTTCTAGGAAAACATTGTTTACTAAACCCATTCCTTTGTGTTGGTAAAACTCCTTACCATCATTTGTGACAATTCCACAGCTCTCCTGGCCACTAACAAAATACAACAGAAAAACAAGGCAACAAGTCAACTCTGTGAAACACCTGCTACATTTGTTGGTTGTGGACATATCTAAACATGAGGACAGTAATCTCTCTATCCAGGGCTGGATTGCATATCGCCGGCCACTTCATTAACATACTGATGAATAACAATAGACAATTGTAATATGCCTCGTTCTTTAAAAGAAACCGACACATGTAAATGAAGTGGCGGGGTATTCTAAAGTTTAGCCAGAATTGAATTCAAAGAACTTTATAATACTTACGAACTATACGACAGACTGTCGACCAGGGTTTGACAACATAGGCGGCTGTTTGCAAGTTAACGCAATGAACTTAGTCCCTAGCAGAGAGGCTTCGGAAGTCGAAGACTCGTCTATGAAGTAAACTAATTTGTTGCAAGCGTCATGTTCAAATGGCATAGTGCAGATCAAGTTAAGCCGGTACCCGAGCACTTACCGATGTTGGAGAGATACTAAACCAAGGCTTATCAAGCTAGCAACATCGACCTCTTCGGCAGTGATTCCTTCTGCTCTGATACAGGCGAAAACACCACACGAATGTTGGAGTCCGCTTTGCTCTGACGCCATGTTGAAAGCTGGCTATCGTCGTAGGCGTTCAAGCGAGAAATACTCAAGAAGACACAGCTACAGTGTGAAAATCAACGCTAGCAAGATGCCATACTAGCTTAAGAGTCATCGAGGTGACTGAATAACCGTGGAAGTAAGGAAAATCACAAGTTGTGGATCACAGAACGTTTCGAAATCGAAAGAAAAAGGCGGCAAGGCAAAATTGTTTTAAATTTGGGATTGGCGGAAGAATAAGAGTTGTGATTGGACAAAATCGCGTGGCGGCAAAATCTAATCAAAATTCTTGCTAGTTGATTGGTTACTTCCATGGTCACATGGTTCCGTTCATAAAATAAAGTAGCGCACGTGGAACGTCGTCGTCTTCCTTCTTTTGCATTGGGGCACTTTGTGAATCAATTCCAGCGTTTCCACCTTCTTTTCGTCCATCAAATGTCTCAAATGAGTGAAGAAAAACCACCTCTAGGTAAGTGGTATTTCAGGACAAGTTACACTCTATTTTACTCATGTGGTGGTTTAGATAGGTACATACTTTTTAAGCGCTCTGTGTGCCTTCATTGCAAACAACGTGGTTTGTACAGTACGAGATTCATGCATAGCGCCGGTGACTCGGTGTTTTCACAAGGTAAATAGTTCAGATGTGTATAGCATAGGCACAACAGCCCATGCACGTTATATAGTTTGCTGTCTTAACAGATCCAGCGAGGATGAGATGAAAATTTCCTCACATGGCGCGCTCATATGCCATGTGTTGCATAAATTTTGTTCTGCCATTTTTTTTGCATAATTTGCTACATTTTATAGGCGTCAGCGATAGATTGCAGTGCGTACACACCAATGAAAGTAAAGATCCTATAAATATCCATAATAGGTAGAGTTTGTCTACCATTTTCATATTGAATCTTCTTATTTTAAAAAGTGCACTTAATGTACTTCTGTTGTGATTTGCCAACAACAACAATTGACTACTCGTGCATGGCAGATTAGCATCTGCGACACACTACATACCTGGGCAAAGAAAGTTGATATTATAAGAAGATCTTCTATATAGTTCAGAAATTTGTCTAACAGTTATTTTTGCATCTGTACGAAATGAAACCCAGTGCATCCATATACAATGACCAACATCAAAATGAAGACAATGAAAATTTCTGAGACATAAGATACTTAAAGTGCATAATTCTTTATTCTCTAGCAGCTATCCAAACATTCCCTTCATTTTAATGGAGGTAACATCTTAATTAAAGAACCTCTCATTAAGTTGATGTTCTTGTATTTCTAGACATCAAAGTTGGAGAGCAGCTTAATGAGGGCAAGACCAAGATAATTTATGCCTTGCCTGACTCCCCTGATGGCAACCATGTTCTGCTCAAATCAAAGGACAAGATCACTGCCTTTGACAGCACAAGGAAAAATGACCTTGTTGGCAAAGCGAAATTCAGCAATGCTACAACTACTGCTGTGTTCGAACTGCTGAACACTTGTGGTATCAAGACACACTTTGTCAGAAAACATGATGAAGAGTCTTTTATCGGCATTCGCTGTGAGATGATCCCATTGGAAGTTGTCACACGACGCATTGCCACCGGTTCCTTTCTCAAGAGGTACACTGGTGTCAAAGAGGGTTACAGATTTGCCCCTGTCAAGCTTGAGATGTTCTTCAAAGATGATGCCCAGCATGATCCATTTTGGACATTTGAGCAGTGTGTGGAAGCAGGTCTGACTGCTGGTGGCAGGACGGTTGGAAAGCGTGAGCTTCATATAATGGGGGAAACAGCCGTTGCAGTGTTTGAGATCCTGGAAAAAGCCTGGTCAACTGTTGATGTTGCTCTGGTAGATATGAAGGTGGAGTTTGGAATCAATGCAAAGACTGGAGAGCTTCTGCTTGCTGATGTTGTTGACAATGATTCTTGGCGTATTTGGCCCTCTGGAGACAAACGCCTCATGCGTGACAAACAAGTTTACAGAAATCTGCCAGAAGTCACTCCAGAAGCTCTGGAACTTGTCAAGAAAAATTATGAGTGGGTTGCATCTGAGGTTCAGAAACTGAACAAGCACCACCCTGGCCATGCTGTGATTTTCATGGGCTCCCCTAGTGACAAAGACCACTGCATGAAGATTGAATCAGCACTGAAAGAATTTGGTGTTTCTGCAGATCTTCGTGTGTGCTCTGCTCATAAAGGTAGTATTGAAACCTTGCAAGTTCTCCGTTGGTATGAAGGTCAAGATGTTCCTCTAGTTATCATTGCAGTTGCTGGACGAAGCAATGGTCTTGGACCTGTTCTGTCTGGTAATACAGTGTTTCCTGTCATCAACTGTCCACCGCCATCTTCCCAGTGGGGTGCGCAAGATATTTGGTCATCCTTGAGGTTGCCGTCTGGTTTGGGATGTACCACAGCTCTCAACCCTGATGGTGCAGCTATAGCTGCAGCACAGATCCTAGGTTTGAGTGATCATGTAGTCTGGGGACGTCTCAAAGGAAAGAGGCTTAACACTGCTGTAGGGCTAATGGTGGCTGATCAAGAATTGTCAAAACAAAAGTAGTAAATGTTAAACAAGCAGCTGTTGTGTAGTTTTTGAGGGCTGATGTTTTAATGAGCTGTTGCAAGCCAGCAGATTGCATTGTTTTTTTGAAACTATGCAGTTTGTTTTGGATATAGCAAGGATATCGCTTTGTGGTGCATTCTCATACATTTTTGCTAACAATCATAGCATTGAACACCTGCACAGTATAAAATAGGGTTACTGCCATGTGGTAAGCAACTATAGATTAAGCTTTATTTTGGAACACGTAGGAGATAGAGTTTTTTTTGTTGATGTAATCACATGTTTGATTAAAACAGCTTAGTTGGTTTGGTTTTGTTGTAGTTTGTTGCTTCATAGATAACCTGAAATTAGCACCTTTAATGGCTGTATCAGTTCCTTAACCTGTTTATGCTACCCCTCTCTCAAAGCATGTTTTGCAATTTTCCAGCCTCTTGGTTCCCATTTTGAAGCATTAATTGAAAATGCCTGGACAGAGAACACTTATAAGATATAAAATTAACTGCGAGAATATTGGTCATTTAATGCTTGTGTACAAGAAAAAAAATTATCATAGAAGGTTTAAACAGCTCAATAAGAATTGAAATTGCCACTTCAAAAAATGATGACCTGTCATTAGACAAAAATGAGTCTGGCCTATACATCCTTTACTTTTTTTTTTTTTTTTTTAATTTTTATTTTATTGGTGTTAGAGCTTACAGTACAAGGAAAACAATAATTAAAAACAAAAAAAAAACTATAAAGGTATTTATATGCGTTACAATTTGTTTTACATACAGTGCATACTTCTACAGAAGATTTCCATATATTTCTTTGAATTCAGGCAGTTTGTTATTTTGGGTTGCGATTTCTCTTTGTATATTAAGTCTTTCTTTTAAGAGTGACAGAAAACTTTCGTAAAGGATGTATATGCTTCTATACATCCTTTACGCTGCATATAATGACCCCACCATGGCTAGCTCTCTTTGCTGGCATATTTGTTGCTGTTCAATTTTATTCTTGGGTTGAATTTTATTTCCCTTTGTTTTAAACTCATTATCAGCATTACCCTAAAACAAATGACAAGACAATTTATACCAGTTTGTTTTTATTCCCAGGAAGTTCTGGAAAAGATGGAAAACCTCAGACATATTCCCCTTTTCCCATTCCAACCGAAAAATTGAAAAATTAGACGAGATTTACTTGTAAGTTGAAGTTTGATTGGAGTTCTATTGATTTGAGGTTCAACCCTGTAAGGGGTATCAGAGAGGACAGATAGTTTAGGATTGGTTGAATGTCCCATGTTGTCTGGTAACGTGGTGTTGGTGGTGTTTTCTTGAAAATACCTCGCATGAATTTTTCAATGGGGGTACCTGCCTTGCTCTACCCAGAGTGGTATAAGATAGGCCTTTCTCATGAAGTACAACCAGGAAATCTAATACTGTTGTTATAGTTGGTTTGTATGGATCAACCTGTTGTTTATGAGAAAAGTCAAGCCATTATCTGAGATATGGTTCATATTGTTTCCGTGTTCCCTTGGCTCAGGACTGCAAGATAATGTCGCTAGGTTTGCTTGAAATGTTGACCTTAAGCAGACTTTCCGGACACTTTGCACGCCTTTAATAATCTCAGCTGCCTTCGGAGGGGGTGAAGAATCTGGCTGTGGGGCTGTACCAGTAGATTGGTGGATAGAGGGAGAACAAGGGGAAAGTCCACAAGCTGATGCAGAAGACTGGTGAACCACGACTGGGTTTGCCATATTGGTACAAGAATCACCCCTGTGGCTTGGTCGAAATCGATTTTATGTAGACTGGCTGCAATCATCCTTAAAGGAGGGAAGGAGCAAAAGTAAAATTCTTCCCAATCCACAGAAATAGCATTTACAAATTTAGCACCTGGGTCAGGCTTCCGGATGCAAAGAGCGCTATTTGGCCCGGGGGGGGGGGGACTCCCATATGGAATGGACGGGGATGCTCGTCGTCTCGCTTAGGGTGTAAATTTCGGATTTTGGTCTCGCTTAGGGTGTTCTGGGCAAAATGTCATTATTTTTAGCCGTCAAGATCTCGTTAAGGGTTGCACGCGAAGAAATAACAAAACAGAAAGAATTTTAGTATCTTATATACAAGGCTAAGAGGTTAAAAAAATTGTAAAGTTAAAAAGTAAAAACCAAACGTTTTCGGCTGTTTGCCATCATCAGGGTTAAAAAAAAACTCAGTAAAACGTTTATAAAAAAACTCAACAAGTTCACTATTTCAATTTCATCTTTATAATCTTAGGGCAAACAAGTCGAATCAAAAGCCTCTTTAACAACAAGACAAAAATACTCACAGATCCAAAGTTGTTTACGAAGGAGATTGTTCTTGTGGTGCTGATTATATTGGCGAGACTGTGAGAAATTTAGCAGTACGGAACATTCAAATCCTGCTCACACCTCTGAACCTGCAAAACACCTGTGAGAAAATCCATCACGTTCTTTCACCTGGCGTGTTCTCTCTTCAGCACAGACATTCCACAAGCGTAGGATCGTTAAGGGGCTAATGATCCAACAATTCCGCCCCAGTTTGAACAAACAAGTAATTTCTTATGTGTCCAAACTTTTTCCAACGGGAATTACATAAGATATATATACATGCGTGCGGACGGTCATTTTTAACCCTGATGATGGCAAACAGCCAAAAACGTTTCGTTTTTACTTTTTAACTTTAATTTTCTTAACCTTTTAGCCTTGTATATAAGGTACTTTTTTTTAAGCGAACATTATGGACAGAAAGAATTTTGATTTCTGATTTTAGGGGTCTGCATAAGGTTCGGCCACGCCCAGATTGGTCTCTTTCAGGCGTTAAATTCAATTCCGACGAGCATCCCCG
>OX453278.1:7748596-8146096 GCA_949710005.1 Ricordea florida
CAGCTGCCATTCACCGATACGCAAATTTACAAATTAAATGGATGACAAATTTGTCAATTTTTGGGTCATTTCCAAATGTTTTTTGTCATTTTTCAGGCACGGCCTGTTCGCGCTAGTAAATCAAAATTGACGACTTTTTGACCATCAGCAAACTGAAAATTGGCAAAGTTAAACCAAGTGGAAAATATTTTTGATAGTTTCTCAATCGTGCGGGCAAATTACACACTCAGTGTTAACTTAAGTCCATCTGGTCAAGATATTTTTAGTCCCATTTGTTTTAAATAGATAACATCTGACTTGGGATTGGCTGAGAATCATTCAGATTTAAATGTGGTTTATTGGGAAAGCAGGTGTTGCATGATGTGTCGCAGAATTCATAAGTCCTTGAAAATCACTTTTCCATGTATAATTCTTAAAAGCAACCATCAATTCTCTTAGAACAATTAGAAAAAAAGATTGGTGTCCATAAATTAGATCAAACAACTGTATTTATAAACAATTATTTCCTCTTAGCTTCATGATCATCATTTGAATACCACCTGCAAATTGTCTCAGATATTTCTGAAGACTGGGAACTTCTCAGCATAATTTTTGTTGGTGATCTGTTTGGTTATTGCTGCTGGGAGAGTGAGAAAATAATTTAACGCAGAAATATAAAATATTTAAATATTTTGAAAGAATTAGTCAAATAATGCTAATTATGATTATAATAACAATAATGTAGAGTATCTGAGTTTTCAACTGTTATGAATCATGTCGCAGTCTAATTTTATCGCTTGTTCAATTTATGTTTCCCTTTCTTTATGGATATGATGATGTATGTCAATGAGGGTCAAATGTTGGAAATAAATATGGAACCAAGATGAAATTGAACCATAACTTATAAATGTTACGCTCACACTTTTAGTGCAATGCTATTTGATTAACCAGCTCTTTCATGCTATAAAATGTGAGTGGTTTTTATCCAGTGTGAGTTGCTCACAGGAGGTATTTTTATTATCATTATCATTATTGATAATTATCGTAGTTGACCCTTTCTCTCCCAAGAGCTAACTTCTAATTCGCTTTAGTGAGTACTACACAGTTTCTCTCTTTATCTGTTTTCTCAAATATATCTTTCATACTGCAATGACAAGTGGGTTACACACTCATCTCTGGGAGGGAACGAGAATCTTTAGCCATCTTTACCCTAGAACTGTAATTTTGTTAATGTTTTGTCAAGCCATTTGATGTTGTCAGGAGAAATAGCTTATTGATCCAAGAACTGAAAGTGAAGGGCACACATTTGCAGCACTTACTATAATAATATACATACAAAAATTTCAACACGCAGATTGGCTGAGAGCTTAGCAATTAATCCCAATTAGTGCAGAAAGTTGAAATTAATTCCAGAAATTTGAAATTAAATTTTTGCATGTATATTATTAACAAGTAATCAATTGATTTAGAGTGCAATTTTGTCTAAATAAGCACCTGTAAATTTTTCAAAGACAATTAACAAGTTGCACTTGCCCTACAGGCTCATGTAATTTTTTTAGTCTTTTAAAAAATTACTTATAATAATGCTTTACTTATCCAAATTGTGCTCAAAGCCATGATGACAATAATTTATTTTTGTCATTTCTCTGTAGGTATTTGTTGTCCACACCGTGGTGCTGTATTTTCTTATACCTGGCGACTGACCAACTATCCTTTCCGTCCTGATGACAAAGTTGCTTGTCACGTGTTCTTTGTTTGGGAGATGCTACGTCCTCTTCTGGGAGGGATTCCCCTGTATGTTATTCCTGACTCTGTCATTTACGATCCTTATCTGCTGTTTAAATTCATGAAGAAGCATGGAATAACAAGGGTTCTCTTCACACCTTCTCTTCTTGGCAAGTAGACAATACTATCTTTTGTGATAAATCTAATATCTGTTTGTCTTTATCGACTTTGATTACTGGTAGTTTGGGTTATGTTTCTTAAAAAAGGATTTTTGTTGACATTGACTGAGTTTTGACAGCCTGAGTGGAAGTCATGCATCATCAAAGTCAAGTCAATTCCATGTCCTTAACAGGTGGTATTATGTCTCTGTCTTGCTCACTCAAATTCACTATCAAATTCATCAAACAAGTAGTGGGACTTTTTGCTCTTTCTTGAATTGATACATGTACATCAGTGTTTTCAAAAACATGATCATTGCCCCCTAAGCCACAGTATCAAGTATAAAAATCTCTTTCCTGTTCTCTCCCTTCTTCCTTTCCCCTTCCCTTTTTCTCTTTCCATCTAGGTATAATTCTTGACCTAACTCAGACTGTACAGGTAACCATCTCAATGTTGCCTAAAAATTTTTACAATATCAGGTAAACTAATGGTGACCTGGAAACTCCAATTTCTCAATTCACCTAATCAAAATCACATAACTATTTTAAGTAGTACCCCATATTGAGCACTAAAGTTTCTGACATTTTTTTTCGCTATCAGTGACTAATGCACTTGAAAATCTGTTTATTCCCAACAACATAGTCTTGCTATATATGGTATTGTACCCCTCTAGAACCCCATCTAAGGTGGCTTATGGGTATGCCTGTTCTTTTTTTTTCTATTTTTTAAATGCAGAGACATTGTTGGACTGTGGAGATGTAGACCTTCCTGATCATTTGTCCTCTATGCGCATTATCTGGCTGTGTGGTGAGGTTGTCACCACAGCTTTAAGAGATAGGTGCATGCGGGCCCTCCCCTGGATACAGCTGTTAAACCTTTACAGCGTGTCTGAGTGTCATGATGTGGCCACCTCTGATTTAACTAAAATGCCTTTTCAAGATGAGGTATTCTTTCATTTCCTCACTTTGTTTTCTCCCTTGGTAACAACATAATTGACTTTGCATCATAAACTGAATAAGTTGTGCTTGTTGGGAAGTATGAATTGTTATTACCTTTAAGTCTCATCAAATCAGTGGTAAATTTTCCAATTATGTGCAGGTGAAGTAATCTTAAATCTAACAATTTTGATGTGCTGTAGTCTTATGGATTTACAAGCCATACAGTTATGACGTTTCTTTAAGAAATTGCCAGTTATTATTATCTTATTATTATTATTATTAGTCATTATTATTAATTTATTATTATCATTTATATATTATTATTTATAATAATATAATATTTACAATATTTATTATAATACTTTAATATATATATTTATTATTGTTTGTATATTATTATTATTTATATATCATTATTTATTTATTATTTATCATTATTTATTTATTATTAGTTTATTATTATTATCCTATTATTATTATTAGTTATTATTATTATTAACAGCATTATTCTTATATAATTTTATTTTTTTGTCACCAATTGGTGCTATGCGCTAGAGATCCTCCTAGTAAATTGCAATCAGTTTGTGACAAAAAGTATATGCTTTAATTGAGATTGTGTTAAATATGTTTTAAGATAGCATTTTGAAGTCAAAAGCAGATTTTTAAGAATTACTGATCTGTGCTTGCTCTTTTTGCATGCCAACATTTTGTGATAGTTGTTTACATTCTATTCAATATTATTATCAATTATTTGTAATGTGTATTATTTAGATTTTAACCCTTTTAAGTCCCAGTAGTGACCATCATCCAAATTCTCATTACAATATTCAATGTTCATCAAACATTCATGTTATGAGAATAACAAAAATGATCACCAAAAAGGGTTGTATTGACATTTAAACAAATTCTCCTTACTAGTACCATAACCAATATATGAGACCAGTTAGGAGAAAATGAATATTGATATTGGAGCTTAAAGTAAGTTGCATGATTATTAGTGGTATTTGAAAATAAAACATGCAACATGTAAATGTACTTCTTTTCTTTTCTTGTTTGATCAGCTCTTGGACACAGACAGCAATAAAAGAAAGTTCTGTCCTGTTGGAAAGCTACTGCCAGGAGTCTATGTTGCTATAATGGATGAAAGCTTGAAGCCTCTACCTGTGGGCGTACCTGGCGAGGTGCAATAGCTTTGATTTGCAGTAATTAGGGCAATTTTGTCTCAGTTGTTTTATGCAGGATTTCCTTAAATGCCATAACAAGCTGCAAAATTACTTGCAACATAATACTTAAACTTTATGGCAAGTCAGTAATTTAGCCATTGTCTCGCATTATTTTCATTATCCTCCCCTCCCCGGGTGAGATCTTGACTATACAACTTTGCAAAAGAAACACAAAGGGGGGTGGGGTAGGTAACCTGAGTGGGGTACTCCACTATAAAAGTGATGGGGCTACCTGTCTTGCCTTTTACGGGTTTTAATTTGTGGATTGTTACCACTTAGAGTGCTAAAACCTAAAATGACTACTGCCAGAGTTGTCTCAGTACCTTTTAGGGGCCTGCAGTAAGGTTATTGCCTAATACTTTCAAAAAGTCCTTGAGAAGGATGGTTCAAAACTTATCTTAATTACAATTAAAATTTGCAGTGCCAGTTATATAATTTGTTGTTGTAGTTAAATTGTTACCTCCTTGGGTGGAGCAGAAACACCCATAAAACAAGATTCTGGTACCTTTTAGGGATGTCCTTGAAATTTTCCAATGAGCACCCTGGTCACTTTTATAGGGGAGTACCCCCCCCCCTCCCCCTGAGGAGGTAATAGTACACCAGGCTTTGTGCCAGTTTAAGGGAAGGAAAGGTGGTTTTTATTTTAGAATATTGATAACTATTTTGTAACTTACGGTAGCTTGCCCCTTACCAATTTTAATGTGTCTTTTTACTGAATAACTATATATGGTATTCACTGTTTTGGCTAGTTTTCCTTTATATTCAGCATTCAAGCTTCACAGGCACTAGTATCACTGCATTAAAATGCTATGAGGAACATTGACCAATTGAGCAGTATTTTTAATATTCCCCCGTTTTCTGCCTTCAGTGGAGCACCCTGCTTCAAACAAGCTCTGCCCTTCGGCCAAAACCTAAAACAAGACTGTTGCCGTTCAAAGCAACACACAATTATTAAAGGGCTATTTGCTTTTGCTAAGTTAGTTTATTTTAGCAACAATGAATTTTAACTTTTTTTATAAAATGTTCGAGTAATTGCGCGCGCTGTGATTGGTCAGTTCATTATAGCTCCATAAAGCACTCTGCTTACGTCACGCGCGTGCATTATAACTCAATATATGCACGCAAGCTATGTCACAAAATAAGAAAACGTTTGTTTCTTGCCACAAAGGGAACGGTTTTACTTTTCATTCAGCATTTAAGCCAATAAAAAGAAAGCATGTACATGTAAGGAGAATACTTATTTTGATTAATTAAAATTCGCAATCCTTTTCTTTTTTAATATGTCTTTATGTTAATGTGGTGGTTTACATTTTATAAAGGAAATAAAAAAACGCGCCCTTCGTGCATTGTTGAGTTATATAAGCACTTGGGAATTTTTAAGAACACTCGAGAAGTGCGAGAAGCACTCGGCTGCGCTTCTTGCTTCTCTATGCACTTCTCTCGTGTTCTTAAAAATTCCCGCGTGCTTATATAACTCAACAATGCACTCGGGCGCGTTTTTTATTTCTATATTCTCAGATTTATGTTGGTGGTCCCACTTTGGCACATGGCTACCTGAATAGACCCGAGCTCAATGCAAAAAGATTCATAGACACACCCAGTGGGGTTCCTAAATCGGCAGGGAGGAAGCTGTATTGCACTGGAGACTGGGGTTATATGTTGTCCACAGGTGATCTAGAGATATGTGGGAGGTGCGACTCCATGGTGAAGATCAGAGGATACAGCATTGAAATACAGGTGCTTTAAATATAACTTAGCGTAAATCCTCTATTAAGTCACCCTTCTTAAACATGCTTATCCTCCCTTAACCATTTAAGCTCTAAGGGGTCTCCCTGTGACGAGTAAAATTGTCTGGCGTGAGCCAGAGTAAAATCTATAAAGTCACTCTTACGGGGTAAAGGGTTAAGAGAGATAGTTTCTTAACCCTTTAAGCCCTAAGGGGTCTCCCTGTGACAAGTAAAATCGTTTGGCGTTACCCAGAGTAAAATCTGTAAAGTCACTCTTAGGTGGGAAGGGTTAATGAGCCACCTATTTCTAGAAGAAGAAATTTATGAAGCCATCCCCCCCCCCCCTGAAAAATTAATCATGCAATTGATATCACTCAAGCAGATCAACCAATTTCAAATGTTTTTAGCTTAAATTTTTACCACTTACAACATATACTTTCATAACTTACTTTACATACATTGCTAACGATAATTAATTTCAATAACAATACTTACACTAATACTACAGTCACTCGTATTCACTATTTTGAACTCTCAAGGGAAACAAAAAATAGTTCGAGATAGTGGGGGTTTGAGATAACTGATAGTAAATGGCTGAAAAACAATCCAAGGGAAATGAGTTTGAGTTCGAGATATTGGAGATTTCAAACGATCTCCCTTAACTCTTTCACTCCCTAGAGTGACTGTATAGATTTCACTCTGTCTAACACCAGACGATTTTACTGGTCAAATTGGGAGTGAAAGGGATAAATCAGATACATGCACAAACAATTATAAGTAAAAATGCAATTGTAACATTGAGGTTCAATCCTGAGATTGCAAAATTGCAGTAAAGCAGTCATTTCACTTGCCTCTATAATACTGCATTGACCGTAGCTAAATTAATATGGCACCCCCCTCTATTAATTATAAGCTGGTCCCCAAAGATACCTTGCATGAGTGTGCAACCCGTTTGTCTTAATTAATAGAGGATTTACGGTATGTATTATTCTACAAGGCACATTGGTTTCTGAGCTATTGGTACATTTTCAATCCTTAATTTTGTTTTTCTTTAACACCATCTGTCTATTCCAAACAGGCTGTTGAAGCAGCGCTTTTACAACTACCCATGGTAAATGCATGTAGTGTGATAGCACATGGAGCAGAAGGGACTGACAAGTATTTAGTTGCATACATTGTTCCTGAAGGAAAGGTTAGCTGTATTTACTATCTGCACCAGGAATTTATTGTTTTGCAATGCCACAAATAATTTACAATTCCAAAAAAAAGACTTGGATAAATTAAATTTGGGCATCTAAGATAATTGTGCATAAGGATTATTGTCCGATAACAACTTGGCAGGTGACTTCGTGGAAAATGGGAGTTTTTTTAAACCAATCACAATTGAGAAAATTGTAATTTTTATGATTTAAGTTGTTACAATCTCTATACTAAGTGAAAAAAACGTGGTTAACGCTCTACCGATAAATGCACCTCTTTTGTTATCAATTCAACATGTTTTATTGTAAAATAACCCAGATACTACCTGCGCGCCGATTGCTCGAAAACCTTATGTTGATCGCATTTTGATGTGTGTGCATTTTTTTCAGACTAGCAAAAAAAATATTCGAGCTGCCCTGAAAACCAGGCTACCTTTCTATATGATACCATCGCAGTTCGTGCTTTTGACAAGGTAGGTTTGAAAAGGCTGGAAAAGTGTCCTAGTCATTAAGTCGATTATCTAGCGCCTGTAGACGAATTTAAATCTGGTTTGTAAATCTCCTTTTCTGGAGAGCATTTGTGCGGTGGTGAAAGGGAGTTGTTACGATCAACGTATGGACACCGAGCAAACACACAACTGAACAACTTTAATGGCCGCGAGCAAAAGACTACGAGGTCAGATTACATAACAATAAGTCTAATGCTAATTTATGCAGTATCACAACATCTTCCCCTTTGTAAAGAAAGTATCTCAACTGAGTCTTATAAGTTGCGACCGAGTTTCTTAGCAAAATAAACAACAAGGTTCAAAATAAAGTTTCTAACAAAGTATACAGTCTAAGTCGCAAAGTCCTGAAAACGGGCTGGTGGTTTGACAATACGACCACTCCTTGTAACGGTTGGCGGGGAGGCAACTTCCACATGTTCAGCAGCAGGTTTCACAACAGTTGGGGGGTCTGTTTGTAGTACTGATTGCAGAGGCTCAGCTACTGGTTTCACAACAGGGTGGGAATCTAACTGCGGCACTGATCGCAGCTGTCGGCGATTTCGTCGGTAGGTTCGACCACCCGATACAACCACATAAGAACGCGGGCCAATCATTTTCTTGTAAACAGCTTCTGACCAGGTAGATTCATTTGGCCTCTTCATCCTGACAGTCTGTCCAGGTTGTAACTCAGGTAATACTCTACCTTTCAGGTTGTAGTAGAAAGCCTGCCTTTGCTTAGAGTTAATCAGTTTACATTGCACATCCTGTGGGGGTACTGACTGAGGCTGTAGTTGTTTACTTGACAGCGGTAACAAATTGCGTGTTCTCCTGCTGAACAGCCTTTGCGCTGGAGATGAACCAATTTCCGTAGGCGTGTTACGATAGTCTAGGAGGGCAAGATAAGGGTCAAACTTTCCACGCACAGCCTTCCTCATGATGTTTTCACAGATTTTTACCGCACTTTCAACCTTTCCGTTACTCTGGGGATTCCGTGGAGAGGAAGTGATGTGTTGAAAGTGCCAGTCACTTGCAAACTTTGCAAACTTTGCAGAAGCATATTGCGGTCCATTGTCAGAAATGACAATTTCCGGGATTCCATGCCGGCTAAACTGCATTTTCAACTTCTCAATAACAGTTCTGGAATCTGTCATGTTTAACTTATCCACCTCAAAGAAAGAAGAACAGTAATCAACAGTAATCAGGTACTGTCGCTGATCAAGCAAGAACAGATCCGTTCCAACCTTTTGCCAAGGCCTTGAAGGGATTTCATGGGGCATTAGCGGTTCTCGAGGCTGTACTGGCTTGTACAAATTGCAGATATCACACTTGAGAATGAAATCTTTTAATTCGGCATTCAAGCGCGGCCAGTAAAACACTTCTCTGGCTCGTCTAAGGCAGCCCTCAATACCAAGATGGGACGAATGGACCTTTTCCATCATCTCCTTTCTTAACTTGGCAGGTACGATGAGACGCTCGCCCTTGAAAAGCAAACCATTTTGAGCTGTTATTTCATCTCGACACTGGAAATATGGCTTGATCTCAGCTGGAACTTCATGCAGAGTGTTAGGCCAACCTTCTAGGACAGTGGACACAAGGATCTGAAGGTTGTCATCCGAGGCGGTGCCCTCTTTGAATTCCTTCAGTCGTGCTTCTGAAAAGGGGAGATCCTCCACAAGTACTATCTGCTCTAGCTCATTGCAAAACTCGGTCTGTGTGGGAGGCTCGTCAAGAAAGGCTCGGGACAGGGGATCAGACATAACCATCAAGCTTCCTTTTTGGTACTTAACATCAAGGTTGTAACGCTGTAAGCGCAACAGCATCCTCTGAAGACGCTTGGGAGCAGAACCAAGGTCCTTCTTAAAGATGGCTTCAAGGGGTTGATGGTCCGTTTTAACGTGCACCACATCTCGACCATACAGGTATGTATCAAACCTCTCACAAGCAAAAACGACGGAGAGAAGTTCCTTCTCGATCTGAGCGTAGCGTTGTTCTGCTGGAGGTAGAGCTCTTGAGGCAAATGCAACTGGCTTACCCTCCTGAAGTAAAGAGCTTCACAAACAAGACTCTTGATACTTTGGACTGCTTCATCATGAACAGACAGCCAACACCATTCAGCATCCTTAAGCTCCAGGCGCCTTAACCCTTTACCCCTGAGATCAAAATCTTAATTCTTCTAACTGATCTCAATACATCTTACATTACAACAGTGTGGAGATTTTGATGTTATATCAACAAAAACCTATACAAGTTTTCAAATTGCATATTCTCATGAGCTCTATGGTTGCCTTTGTAGTATTATGTTTAAGAGAAGATGCATGTTGGTCACTCTCAGGGAGTAAAGGGTTAATGGTTCGCAGACACTGGACAGGTTAGGTAAGAACTTTGCGAGGTAAGTTACCATGCCAAGAAATATTTTTAAGGATTTGATATCTGTCGGAACAGGCATGTCACGTATGGCACGTACTTTGTTTGGGTCAGTCACAACACCATCCGCTGTGAGTAAATGGCCCATGAATGGTACGCGTGATAGGCGAAGCTTGATCTTCTGAAGATTAAGTGTTAGATTCAACTCACGACATCTTTGTAGAAAGGCAGTTAAATTCTGATCATGATTCTTCACTGCTTCATCTACTGTGTCTCCAAATCCACAAACCAGAAAATCATCGGCGATTACCTCAACTCCTTGGAGACCCTCAATGGCTTCATGGATCTTCCGCTGCGATATCTCAGGCGCAGAACTTATGCCGAATGGCATCCTCAGCCAACGGAAACGGCCAAAGGGGGTATTAAATGTGGTAAGGTAACTGGAGTTCTCAGTCAGTTTCACCTGCCAAAAACCACTCTTGGCATCCAAAACACTGAAAATCTTGGCATTGGTGAGACGAGAGGTAATATCTTCCACCGTCGGTAAGAGAACGCTTAATGGCAGAGTTCAAATCTTTGGGATCCAAACAAATGCGAACTGATCCATCCTTCTTGGGAACTGCTAGGACACTGGATACCCAATCAGTTGGCTCAGTAACCGGAGTAACTATCTTGTCGGCAACCATCTTGTCAAGCGCTGTCTTCATTGCTTCCTTCTTAGGAACAGACATTCTGCGTGGAGGGTGAACCACAGGTTGCACATCCTTGTTGAGTTCAATGCTGTATTCTCCAGGTAAACAGCCAGTACCTTGAAACACATCGGCAAAAGGGCTTAGTACAGAATCCTTTGTGACATTCTCAGAAACTGCTGGCTCTATCTTTGGAGCTGAAACTACATTATTGACAGAGGTATTAACACCAGATACCATTATCTTCACAAGACCCATGCCTTGTGATGATTTCAAACCAAGCAAAGGTGTAACTTCTTGATCAACAATAACAAAGTTAAGTTCATGCTTGCTGCCTTGATGTGCCACTTTCAGCCTTGCAGAACCAAGAGCCTTTCGCTTTGAGCGATCGTGCATGACTAGTGTGATATCTTTAGGAACAATGTTAGCTTTACTGTAATCTTTTGTTGCCCTGATGTAATCCTGCAGCGGCAAGACATTTGCAGGAGAACCAGTGTCAATTTGAAACGTTACTGATGCTGAACCATTCAAAGTAAGCGAAACAAGAGCTTGATCTTTACCACTGACACTATGAACGTAAAAGACTTCTTCTTTTTCAACCATGTGAACTTTTGCATCTTCAGACTTACTTCGGCACTTGACTGCAAAATGACATTCTTTGCCACATTTCCTGCATTTCTGACCTGAAGCTGGACACAATTTCCTTTCTGGTGCATGTAAACCACCACAAAACAAACACTCTTTAATCTTGGGACGGTCCTTGCTGGGAGGTTTGCGACGCGAAACTTTCCCGCGCTTGGGTTTCGACCTTTGCCCCACTGCATTAATATCTTCGTTAGCTGAAAATTCTTCCGAGATCTCTGTCGCTCGCGAGTGAGTAACTTGACTTGCTTTGATGGTGTCGATGGCTTTATCTAGGTCGACGTCTCGCTTCCCAAGAAGCTTTTCACGAACTCTATCATCCTTTACACCAAGAATTAGCCGGTCGCGAACGAGCGACTCACGCAGGGCACCAAAACCACACGACTCTGAAAGCTTCATCAATGTAGTTATGTAACTATCAAGCGATTCATTTGACAATTGCTCACGTTTGAAGAAAACATATCTTTCGTAAGTTTCGTTACGTGCAGGGACACAACGCTCCTCGAACTTTTCCAAAACCTTGTCAATTTTTAGAGCGTCCGACGAATTTCCCCATTGAAAGGTTTCGTACATGTCCATTCCTTCTTTGCCGATCACATTTAGCAACGAAGCCACCCGAACTTCCTGTGCTTTCTTGTGAATGCCAGCCGCTAGCTCGTAAAACTTCCATTCACGACGAAATGATTTCCAATTTTCGCCTTGATGCAAACGGTCGGAAAGATTTAACGGCGAGGGAATTTTCGCAGTAGTACTAACAGCAGCCTGTGTTTGCACTGCTGATAGAAAAGTAGACGAAGTTTTCAGCCTCCTAGAAAATACGCAGTTTTCAGCAAGAGCGTTGAATCTTGACAGCGTTGAACAGGCTGGAGGGAAACTACAGCTCGTGATTAACGGTGCAAATCTATAAGCTAATCAGTCATCCACGCTTGGAGCAGGTTGATAGTTGGTCCATATATGTGTGTGAATGACGCCACGGATTTTTGTATATTTTTGAGTCTTTTTGACATTTATTTTTGGTCTAATCGCCTTTGCGTAAAATTGTAATTGTAAGTAGTTTTTTTATGATTTTTCAGCATACCGATGTCGGCTGCTGGGAAACTTGATAAGAAGAAACTGCCTCCCATTGGCTCGGGTGAGACAGAGGAGGAAGGCTTGCCGAGTTCACCAACAGAATGTAAACTTGCTGAGCTGTGGTGTGAAATACTCGATATTACAACAGTTGATGTGCAAGAAGGCTTTTTTGATCTTGGAGGGTAAGTGAGTACATTCAAGAAAAATCTACCAGTGTTGGACCGATAAGCACACTTTTTTCGTTCAGAGCCAATCGAAAGCACTACATCTAAGTTCTCTCCCCTCCCCCCATCTCGATGTTGTTTTTTATCACCAAGGTATTACGTTTTGAAATATGATACCATCATTGCTTGAGGGGTGGGGTGGGGAGGTATTACGTTTGGAAATATGATACCAACATTGCTTGAGGGGGGTGGTGGGGAGGTAATACGTTTGGAAATATGATACCAACATTGCTTGAAGGGAGGGGGGGTGGAGAGGCGTCAGATTTCTTATAATCTCCAACATCTGTAAAAAAGAAACAAGGAATTCGGACAACTTGATTTGGTCCAAGGCATTTTGGCAAAGATTGTAGCTTGCGTGGTCGGCCTCTAAAGGGGGGGAGGGGTAGGTCGGGTGCTTCGCGCTCGAACCCCTCGTCCCCCAACTTTCCTTCTACCTTCTCCTACGAAATACCGAAACCTCGAGATCGACCCAATTCAGGAAGATGTTTCCTACCGAAGAGTCCCGAAGTACGTTGCTCGAAAGATCTGAAAAATCCTCCAGCCCGAAAAACTAATTGTAAAAAGATATGACGCCCTCACTCTACAAACATTTTCTTCAAACATGTTTTTAAAGGGGAGAAGTCTTCTTCGTTGGCGAAATATGTGACAGCCAGAAGTGTCTTTGTTCCCCGCAAACGAAAATTTGGGTTATTGGACCCGAAAACGTCCCAAAACTCTACTGGTCTTTTGAGAAACGTGTGCGTTGCCTGCGTTTCTCGAAAGACCCGAAAACGTTTCAGGCCCGAAAGCGTTAACTGTAAAAGTATGGATCACTCATTCTGCAAACCGTTCTGTTGACAAGTTGGGAAGAAAGTATTGCCTTCTGGCAAAGTTTGATGTGCAGAAACGCCGATCCTCCCAAACTGTAATGTGGGGAGTTATTACGCCAGTAAACGTTCCGAAACGCGTCGGGTCGTTCTAGAAACACGCACTTGATCATTCCGCCTCACCTAAATACCCTACACTCTCACAAACACGAAGTTATGTAGAAATGACAAGTAACCTCATTGTCTTCATGATATATTTTAACACCAATGGCCCATAATGGCTCCAAGTGTCTCTAAACAATACTTGAAGAGTCTGTATCGTGAACTGTGAAGGCTCTATAGGTACGGAATTTTTAGTTTTTTTCTTTCTAGCAATCTTTCTAAGCCAGTTTTACATGTATATCTATAGATGGATGTCCAATACACATCGTTAGACTCCATCGAAGTCACAGTTTTTTCTGTTCGTGAGAAACGTAAATTACATGTGTAGCGTCCCTGTCTCAGGCCTTTGCTTCAAGAACTAGGTATTGCATATTGCATGTCTAGTGTCCCTGTCTCAGGCCATGGTTTCAAGAACTAGGTATTGCATATTGCCGAAACTCCAGTGCACTCTAAGCGTCTCCAGTGGAATTTAGTGGAGAATATTGGACATGGATGAATTTTATACTGCTATTGATTGGTTTTGGCTTATAAAGATTTTTTCCTTCAAAGTGCGGGCCTTTTCGCTATTTGCGTTGAGATTAGTTATTAGTTAGTTAGCAGTTATTATTAATCATATCAATCGATACAGTTTTGTATGTTAGACGTTTCCTGATGATATGTTGACACGGAACTGAGTGCTGTGATATTTCAATTAACTACTTTGGAAAAACTCGAACGCTGTGGATATCTCGAAAGCTCAACCGCAAAAGCTCACGCCTTCTTTATTTTTAGAAGCAACGCAGACCGGAAAAAAACGCGCACTTGTGAGTAAATCTCGGCTAGTTTTCTGATCCTGTCTCAAGTCAAGTCACCCCCAATTGACAGAACAACACAAGATGTGGCAAAGACGTCTATTTCGGAATTCTTTAATGTTATGATGTTTACCATATGGACCTTAATTTATCGTGATATTGGGATGCTTGTGCTTGGATATAGGATACGGGGGGACTCGCATATGAAAGGGGCGGGGATGCTCGCCAGAAATTTTGAATTAAATCTCTAAAGGAGACCAATCGAAGTCTTGTTTAGTTGTTATAGTAAAGTTGTTATAGTAAAGTTGATTATTTGGATCGAGCAAATAAAACGAATTAAAAATATACATATCAAATATAGATTTTTACATTTCTTCCCTTGGAACTCTAAACGAGACTTTCACGGCTAAACACAATGGCGTTTTGCCCAGAACACCCTCAGTGAGATCAAAATCCGAAATTTACACCCCGAAGCGAGACGACGGGCATCCCCTCCCTTTCATATGAGAGCCTTTCCCCCCGGAATATGATATTGGTAAAATATTTATCAGCTGGTTTGGGGACACTCCTCATGTGTATCACTTGACCCCAATATTTGTATTGATAAATTGCACACTTTCCACAGATCTGGCTATCCTTTAGGTCACATTCTCCAACTTGATAATTTCCCTCCCGTTATGGCCAACTTCGTTTTCCTTAGAACTCGAAACTTCGGTTTTGACAGTACGTGATCGGAACGTGGTTAGAACGTGACTCTATTTTTGTTTGACCTTTGATCGTTTCTTCTCTTTTTATGCATTGTTCCTCCCTATTTAGTTTGGTTTTATCTGTCGTCGCTCTGCATATACACTGTATTCATCAAGAATTGTTTCTGATCCTTCAGGTTCTCAGCACTCTCTATGTAAGCCAAGATTTTGCAGAATATTTTTTCTGTGAGTACTGTCGGTTGTTGAGAACATATGTCATGTTTACAAGTTCTTAGCTCATCAACGTTATAGTGCTCTCGAATTTCCTCGAGTCTACGATATTTTCTAATCCGTCTTGCAGAACCCCAGGTGTCATTTTAAGCACTTCTCATAATGAGCTTCGTTTTTGGGTTTAGGTTTTAATTTTTTAGCTAGCAATGAACTAACAAAATGACTGGCTCCCAGTTGGCTTGAAATCTCAGTTTGGTTGAGCATTGCCTCCGTGGCTTCCAATCCCGTTAAAGCGTGAATTTTTTCAGTTCTTATCTTCGCAGTTGCTTAAGTTTCGTACGTATCTGCGGCGATGGTCTTTCAATTTTTCAAATCCTGCCACTTTGTGTTGTCATTTATTCAGTATTCTATCCTTTCAAATTTTTGTTTGACGTCCTTACATGATAGAACCATCCTCACACTAAAACGTATTGCCAAAGTGACGTTTTTGTTTTCTTTGTTTGTGTTTTGTTGTTGTTGTTTTCTTGTTGATGTTTTTGTTGTTTAGGTGTATTGCTTGTTTCATTGTTTATTATATGCTTTGGAATACTCTTGCAGTTGACCTTCGTACTGTTGACCTTCATACCATTACTTGTGTTACACGAATGGTTTAAAATCGTGGAAATGTCATTCACTTCACATGCTGACGTTTTTTGGGTCTAAGAGTTTTGAGCTCCGCGTTTTCGTCACACCCTCAGTTTGAGTAACTTTGTAGCCCTTATTGTGGTTAGAATACTTAGAAAAGTGTCTAGTTTTAACAGTAAATGTCTGTGATTTGGCGAACACTAAAGCGTGGTTTTCATATGTCGGGAAAATCCCAGACGATCGGGGATTTAACTTTTTGCCGACCATCCCAGATTTTGCTGATACATCGGGTAATCGTCAGAGGTCTGTCCCAGATTCTCCCGATTATGAATTATGAATAGGTAGGTCTTGTTTGAAGGTTGCAAGCCACCTCAAGTGTTCATACTTCGGATCTAACTGAATGTCATCTCTACCAGCGCCACTTTTCCCAAGTGCCTTCCGTACGTACCTTGAAAAAGTTGTCCTAATGCTTTCGTATCTTTGCTTACACTTGGATTCTTCTAAATCAAGCAAATTTGAAATCTTTCGCCAGGCGTTGTTCTTTATGTTCCGATCTTTAAAATCTGCACAGGCACGGTTGTAAAGTACGGCAAACTCTTTTATGATATCCATAAACGCCACATCATTCTTCTTTGCCTCTTGGGCTAGAGATTCGAGATAGCCATCACTCACGTTTTCGAGAGGCGCCATCTTTATTTGTGATACGGGGATTTAGGGGATTGGTTATGAGCGAAATCCATCGCCGACCTCCCCGAAGTAAAAATTTGGAGTTTTCATTTATCGGGAATGATCGCCGACCATCGCAGAAATCTGGGACGCGTCGGGAGAATAGAAACGCTCCCGATTCTCCAGATCTGTCCCCGTCCATCCCAGACGATCGGGGATATCACCGATTTCGAGTTTTCATTAGTCGGCAAATCTGGGACAGTCGGGAAACAGCAAAATCCCCGATCATCTGGGATTTTCCCGACATCTGAAAACCAGGCTTTAAGATAGTATCGCGATGCCGATGTTTCGTTGATTATTTAGAGTAAGAGTGGGGAGGGTGGAGGTAAGGGTGAGGAGGGTGGGGAGAGGGTGGGGGGGGGGGGGTCGTCGAGCTATTTGAGCTCCAAGTTTTCGTGACCTGACTTTTTGTTGCACCCTCACATATAGTATGGTTAGGATACCTAGGGAAAAAAAAAGTCAATGGCAAATGTTTCTGTTTGTAGGAACATCAGCCCAGCCCTTCTTAGATATCTGCTGGGTTGTCTCTTGCAATGTGTACAGTAGGCCAAAACCCAAGGAAGGGATCGTCGAAACACTCGAAAAGGATCAAGAGCTCTAAATTTGTTATATTAAGAAGGTTAAATTCTATTTCAAAAACGTCACCCGTATGAACCTGTATAATCGAAAGCCCGGTGGCGGCTTTAATTTCAGTCCCAAAAATTAACCAAAAATTAACAAAATTAACCTGGCCATATATACGTTTTGGCCAAAAAAAAGCAAGTCTGCAATAAAACGTACAGTGTCGCAGATTATGACACCTTTGATTGAAAATACATTTTCCTTCGTAATTCGCTCTTGCTTCAAGATTTTAAAACTCGTTTTTGGAAATTTTAGACAGGATACTTAACTTTTAAAACGAAACTGAATTTTTCTCCTTGACTTAGGTCGTGCCATGAACAAACTTAATCGGAACCCTATTGACAGTCCAACATACACTTAGGTGGCCCCAGTTCAAAGCTGTGAGCGATGGTCATCTTGTGCAATAGCGGTCACTGCGAAAATATGACAGTTTGTTTTGGAATATTAACGATCAGATTTAGGAAGTAGAAATACTGTAAAGTTCTTAATTAAAATGACATCTCTTGCTTCTAAGAACTTTAAAGTATTGTTACTTCTTAAATCTGAATATAAATATTCTCATACTCGCACCGTGACCGCTGTTACATAACAAACGGTCAGGTGAGATAAGATCCGATAAAGAACAAAAGGCGACGAGAGCGGGCGAGTAGACTTTCTTAGACGTTTCACCAGCGCTTTCACCAATTTTATGGTCTAATCATCATTAAACAGGCAATTCAATTTCAATCTTCTTTCTTTTTTTTTTTTTTTAAATAAACTTGCTCAAGTCATCAATGGCCTGCTCTTTAATTTTTGTTGTGTTTGCACTGAATATTAAAATTTCGTCTCCTCTTGTTCTCATTTGATCTTCGCTTTCACCTAAAAAAAGAACAAATAAGCAGCTATATTGTAATTTTTGAAGTAGTAAAGTGTGGATGCAAAGCGTTTAAATGAAATGATTGTAGTGTGAGGTATGTGAAGTCTAAATCCACTCTTCAAATCCTTGAGTTCATTCCCTGATAAACGTTTTGATGAGGCGACCAAATTCGGTCGGAGATCATTTGGGGTCCAATTTGGGGATCATTTCCGGTCCTGGGATCATTTGTGGGCCGGAATCTTTTGCGGGCCTGTCCATCATCTTTATCTAAATCTCTGGAGAGGCATGTTTTTTAAAGCCGGTCAAATAACTCGCAGCACGTGTTTTATGGGGTCTAAAAATACTCGGCTCCGCCTCTATGGGGTGCCGTTTGTACCCCATACGCCTCGCGATAAAACACTGATGGTCGTTTTTTAAACATTATTTAAAGCGTTAAATGTAATTTATCTTTAGTTTTATTTGATTTCATATGTGACAGATAGAGACTGCATTTGTTCCTTAGCTGATTGTTTGGGTTTTATACATCAACTTGAGTGATTTTACGAAAAAATAAAATAAAACATTTTAGTTCATACAGTTGGGCAGCTTTAGTGAGGACTATTACTAGTTTAAGTATGCTTTCAACCATAGATGTTACATATGTATATCTGGACAGCCTAACAAGCCGGCTTCGGCCAATTCATCCATTGATAAGAATCTCCGTAGACCTTCCTTCACCATACTTCTTGTTTTGAAAGGTTGATGAAAAGTCAATACTCATTTCTTAAGTCGATACACTCCTTGGTTTTAACGACCCGTGTGGGAAAATTGCCCTTTCCAGGGTAGGATATGATCTTCTTGGAAAACAGTCCCTTGTGATCATAGCCAAGCTGGAGCATAACCCCGGGGGGTACTCCCATATATGGGCTATATAGGTACGTGCCGCAGGATAGGGTATGGTTGTTGAGGTTCTCGATCCTTAAATAGGGTATCATTTTTGCACATGTTGGCATAGTGTTCCCGGTGGGATCCTTAGATAGGATACCTAAATTGTATCAGGCAGTCTACTATATTATGCTTGATGCTAACTTCCAGTAATCTTACAAAAAGGAAATCAAAGTTGACCGGTTCAAGCAATTTTTAGTTTTTCCCTTGCATAGGGTGTCATTTATCGTGTTTCGAACTTAAATAGGATATCAATTTTCGTTTGCTTCATCCTTAGATAGGGTCAGGGTTTAAGACCCTTCGCGGCACACACCTATCCGAAATTTATGGTAGTACCCTTCCCCCCCCTTCCCCCGGGAGCATAACGTTCTACGTCGAATCCTTCATAAGTGGCCCGTGCGAACTAACTTACTGGAAACGTTCTTGTCCTTTGTCTTGTAGACACTCCCTATTAGCAACGCGGTTGCTGATCAAAGTGAAGGACAGCTTTGGCGTAAAGCTGACAGTTCAAGACCTCTTTCAGTGTCCAACAGTAACGGAGATGGCAAGATTGATTGACAACCGTGGGAAAAATGGCATGCACCAAACGAAGTACGCAGATGTCTTTTTAAGTTTAATCATATTATCTTAAAATTATGTCAATACGCGAGCAAATAGATAAATAAATAATGAATAGATGGGACTCTTTGTCCACTGTTTCGTGATCGGATTGGTATTTGGTAATGTTCAATCAATCAATCCCTTATTATACAAGTAACGCCTAGGAGTTGTACAAGCACGTTCATATAACATACGTGTGTGAAATTACTTACAGAAAGGCCATATCACAACACCGAGATCTACATTCCCTTCTCTTTGCGAGCAGTGTGTGGGTTCTTTAACATCCCACGAAGTTACACGAACAAGGAATGTTAGACGGGATCTACGGTTTATCGTCCTTTTCCGGGAGGGCTAGAAAGTCTAACCATTTACAGATGTCATTGCAAAGGCGGCACTTTCTCCTTAGTAATTTTTAGAAGACCCTGAGCGATGGTCCGGCCTAGGTTCGAACCCACAACCTCCCGCACGATAGTCCAGTGCTCAACCAACTGAGCTAGCCGGTCCGCCGTTAAACCGTGTGGCAGTTTGGTTTTATGAAGGGAGGAAAGCCGGAGAACCCAAAGAAAACCCCTGAAAACAAGAAGAAAACGAACTAAAAACGCAATGTACACGAGAGCACGGTATTTGATCCCGGGTTACAAAGGTCCGCTGCGAATTCTCTCACCACTTCAACAACCTGCATAGAGATTTCATCTTTAATCTTTCTCTGTTGACCATTGACAGAGGCGTAACTAGGATTTTTCAAAGGATGGGGGGAGGTCACGCTGTATTACACCCAGGGTACTTACATGATTGTCATGTCGACATCCACGGCGTTTTTTACTAAATGTAACTATCTAGAACTGGAAAAGATTTATTGCATGTTGATTCTTGGAATTCGCGTGTTTTCGCCACCTGAATTCTAGGGACAAAAAACAATTATCTCACAAAGGAGGGGGGAGGTCACGGGCACCCCAGGACCCCTTCTAGCTATGCCCCTGTTTGTATGTAATATCTCTTTTTTACCGATTCCAAACTGAGTCATACAATGATTTATTATTTGATTCAAATGTGTTTTTAGGGATCCAGAACAGTACCCTGAAATAGTAAATCGTGCTGACTCAAAGCGTCTATATCGTCTTCTGTTTTTTTTTTTTTTTTGTGGTTTTGGTATGTACATAAAGAGTAGATAGCTGTTCAAAAACGTTTTTTCGAATTCCACCGTGTTTTTGCCCTGAAATCGTCGTTCAAAGTTCCTGCTTGAGCCACACCCATCAAACTTGACCGAGCTAGTAAGGGGCATGGGTCTATTCCTGACTTGACGTCACAAATTGCTTTGCATGCATGTTTGTAAAGACTTAATAGATGCAAATCAGTTTTTGACGACGATTTCAGGGCAAAAATACGGTGGATTTCGAAAAAACTCTTTTAAACAGCTATCTATACTTTATGTACTTACCAGAACCACGAAAAACAGAAGACGACATAGGCACTTAAAAGCACTATTCATTTAAACTGCTGTTCCTTTGCAGTGGTCCTGTAAAAGAGGAAAAAAAGTTGGATCTTGTCGAAGAAGTGAACTATCACGCACAGGAGTTTGTCAAGTATGTTCACTTAAAATTACAAATTTATTTAAAATCTCTTAAGAGTTGTTTTCAATTCACTGTCACAAAATCAAAGCGCAAAGTTACAACTTTGGCCAATCACAGCAGATTCACTGTCCAACGAGCCAGTGATAACTCAAAGCTCCAAGCGCGGAACAATACGTGCGTTCTACCTCACGATTGGTTTTGGTTTTTACTTCTGATTGGTTTGAACGTGACGGAAGACTTTCGCGAATCACCTATCGTACCATTCCATATCCAAGGAAATGCAATATTTCCTTCGACAGTAAAACGAATGCTGCTCTAATCACTTTGCGGGTAGACAGCAGAGTACTTTGGCACTCCTATTCTTTGTGTATCCGCGGATACGTGTGCAGGCGTAGATGCGTATCCATTGATAGTGATTGATAATGATAAAACGCTTCGAGTGCCGTGATATCCTACAGTTGCTCCCATTTTGCTGCTTCTTTTGCATCACCAAAGACCAAGTTTCTTTTGCCTGACTGATGTTATTCATTCAATTATTAACTCTTGACAGAGGAGGAGTATTACTACTCAGCAGTCTTATTTTGTGTCCAGTTAGCAAATAGCGGGTGATTTGGGTCAACTGAGCCAAATTTCAAACTAAAGTAAAACAGCAATTCGTCTGTTTTTTAGGAAGGGGGTGGGGTTAGTTGTTGCTCCGGAAACTGAAAAAGGCTTAGTTCCGTAAATGTGGAAATTCGTAGAGAAGAAAGAATACATCCTTAAAATAGAATTACAAAGAATGGTCTGAAATAAGTGACAATTGAAGATTCAATTACTCTTAAGTAAATCCAGATTCTTTGTTTTTTTCTTATGATTATAGTATGGATATGATGCTGCGAGCATTTTGGCGCTCTGGCAATTTCAAGAATACCCGTCGGTGGAACCGAGGACGTGTGTTGTTAACTGGTACAACGGGTTTTCTTGGCGGCTTTTTACTCAGAGATCTCCTGCGGTTTACCAAGGTAAGTTGCTTTTTTAGCAGACTTGTTTCAGTCAATTGGTTGTCGAAAGTTATTTGTCGAAAGATAGATCGAAAGATATTACAATTGCGATTGATGATTGGCTAAAAAAAATCGTGCTCCGCTTCCTGAACCAATCAGAAATAGAAGTTAATACGAATTGATTGGGTAAAAAGAGAATCGTGCTCCGCTTCCTGAACCAATCAGAAATAGTAATACCAATCGTAAAGAGCTCGCAAGCGTTTTCTTCCGCTTGGTGCTGATGACATGTGTTTTTTTTTTATTTATGATTGGTTCATTTGAATGTGTGCATCTGTTGTGATTGGCCACAGATATTGCTTTTATTTTTGGTGTTAAGACAGTGAGTTGAACCCGCTCTATAATTGGTCCCTGATGCGGTACAGATATCTGAATGTTATAGTCGCTAATAATATACATGCAAAAATTTCAGCATGCTCATTGGCTGAGAGCACGTCAATTAATCCCAAACAGTGCAGAAAATTGAAATTGATTGCAAAAAGTTGAAATTGAGTGCAGAAAGTTGAAATTAAATCTTTGCTTGTATATCATTTACTACTATAATATCCAGATGTCAAATGATTTCTAGTGCAATTTTGTATAAATAAGGACTCGGAAATTTTTTAAAGAGAACAAATTGCATTCGCCCCTACAGGCTCGTGCAATTTTCCGTTTTTGAACGTTTTACGTGTTGTCGTTCATTTCAAATTGCCCTCGAGACTATTTGATTATATATCCAAATACCATCTTCAAACAGCGAATCATTTCAAAAAGTCAAACTGTTTTTTTTTAATTTAAAACATTTTCCAGTTTACTGGAGGATAGCGTAAAATGGAAAATGTACCAAATCTCTATTACATTTCCTCGACACAGGTTCATCTGTATTGTACCGTACGAGAAGTACCAGGCGTTAATGGGAAGGAGCGCTTAAAGAAGACTCTACAGAATCTTAAAATCCTGCCAATCACTGATGATCGTCAACAAATGACTGAAGAGGAACGCTACTTGGACTATGGTTTTAAACACAGGATCACTGTTGTGAAAGGTCGAATATTCATGTATTTCTTAACTGTAGCTGAGAGAGATACTCAGAAATGATTCAGACCCAAGCACACAGGTTCCTCTCACTGTACAGAAACATGTTATATGGAGATGGCCAGACAATGGCCTATTCTACAGTTGTGTGCTCAGTACCCTGGCTTTTGAGTAGAAGTTAGGCTGGAGGTGATCTTGTTTTGTTACAAACCTTCCTGTTCTTCATATGTAAATAATATGATTTGGACGTGAAAAGTAGGGAGGTTTGTAACAGGCTAGGGCCCTAAGGACAAAACTGAAAAATGGCCTATTAGAAATATAGGATCAATGTAAGTATCTGAGCAACTGTGCACCTACCCCTCCCCTAACCCAGAAAGTTATAATAAGTTAAAAAGTTAGCGTCACTGTTGGGTTAGGGGAGGGGTAGGTGGACAGTTGCCCAGCCACTGACATTGATCCGTTGATAAAGCGAGTTGTGCCCCTGTAGGATTTTATGGGTGCTGATGTTTCAAGTGTTAGCCCTTTGTTCTGACGAAGAGCTTACGTTGGAAATGTTAGGACTCCTTAAATCCTACATTCACTCTTTCATCTCGTTTCACAAAGCGTTTTTATTGTGTGATGAAAAATGGTAGGGTGGTGGGATGTGGCTTGAAATGGCAACGTCAAAATGAACCCAGAGCTCATCTGCTAGCTGTGCCATGCTGATGAGGCCTAACAGGGCCGAAACAGCTTTCCATGGCTGCTGGCTTTTGAGCTCAATTTTTCATATTTTTTTGGTAGCAACAGGGTTTTATCTTTTTGTATCACTGTTGCCTCAGTGTGCATTGTGTGACTTTAACATACTCTTAGTATATTTTGACGTTTTTATTTGTTATTTTTATATATTGATCCGAAGTACAAATGGCTGGTTCAGCGAGCGGGAAAGATGATGCAAATCCTGAGTTATGATTGGCTACCCGAGCGGGCAAGATGGGACTATGTTGCCCGCTCGGGATTTCCCGCTTGGTTCCGCGAAACAAAACAAAACAGAATGGCCATTTAACCCTTTAAGCCCCGAGGGGTCTCCCTGTGACGAGTAAAATCGTCTGGCGTTAGCCAGAGTAAAATCTGTAAAAGCACTATTGGGGCTTAAAGGGTTAATGAGATAGATAGTTTTTAACCCTTTAAGCCCCGAGGGGTCTCCCTGTGACGAGTAAAATCGTCTGGCGTTAGCCAGAGTAAAATCTATAAAGACACTATTGGGGGTTAAACGGTTAATAAATCCTCTATTGAACAGTTTTTGTTCGGTGAAGATAGCTAGATATTGTCCATCTCGGTTAATTAAAACATACTGAAGAACGTAGCCAATATGCAGCCATCTTGACCTCATGCTAGGTCGATAACACATATATACAAACAATTAACACCACTCTAGTGAATCCGGATGGTGTCATAGTAAGAACCTGAGTGGCTCGCATGTAGCCTGAGAAATTTTACTGAGGCAAAGGCCATGGATAAATTCGCCCCTAGGTATTCAACATATTTATGATACATTCAAACACTAAACTGAGATCACGCATTATTATGAAAGCTGATCTCAGTGTAAATGCTGTGAATTCGTTGCAGGTGATATTTCGTTGGTAAATCTTGGAATGAGTGAAGAAGAATACCTGCATTTGTCTTCTGAGGTTGGTTTTCACTTCGAAGGTCAAGTTTTTCCACAGTTTGTAGTGACATTGATACGTACTTTACTTTAGCCCAATATTTTCTTACTCAACGCCGAGTTCGACGTCCGTGCCGTAGTTTCCGGAACAGTTTTTTATTTATTCGGATTTTTAGTCGCCGAAAAATTCATTCAAACCACCACTTGCGTAATGACCATTGCAGCACGCGTTAAAGTCGTCTTCAAATTTGTTCTTCAGCGCTGGAAACGTTGGAGCGGTAGATCTATTCCAGAGGTCGTTGGTTCAGTTCTCTTCGTTGCCAGGAAATTTTCTTTCTCTCGTGTGGTTCTTCTTCTGGGACGAACGATCGATGGTAGTTTCAGGAAGTGATTTGTAGTAGTAAATTTACAATCAGTCACCCCCCCTCTGTTTAAATCATTTAACCTTGTGTGTATAATGCTTCGTGGAACGCACTTGATGTTTTTACAACTTCATTTTGATTGAATATGGAAGTCGAGCATCCTGCTACTTATTGAGCCTCATTCTTTGTTTCTTTTTTTTTTGACATCTGTATTTACAAATAATATTTTGTAATGTTTTCATTTCCAGATTGATTTCATCATTCATGCAGCAGCTTCGGTCAACATGGTTTACCCCTATGAGGTAATAAACTCTACCTGTCACTATACCATATCCCCAACCCACCCACCCCCCCCCCCTTCTCCCCGCCAACACGGCATCCATCCTACGAGATTCTAATATTGTCTTTCTTGACTTTCTAGATGTCACCGCTTAACACATAGAGAGAGTCAATTTGTCACCCCTCCCCCCCCCCGATCTCCTCGTTTACTTTGTGTAGAAAACAGATAATAGGAACTTTAAGCAAGAACGACGTCGACGAGAACGAGAACGCCAAAATAACAAAAGGCATAATGAGCAAAAACAATGGCTCTGCACGCCCCGCACGTGCGTTTTGCATTTTGGTACATTTCGTTGCCGTTCTCTCCAAAACATCGACGTGAAACGACCAAATTTAAAGTTCTGTGGAGGACGTGAGCACAAGTAGGGAAATGTTTAATTTACTCGGAAAACACCAACGCCGTTCACGCAGGTTAAATTCCTGGACAGTTGGCATGAGTTGCACAAGAAGAATGTTTTGAAATAATTGCAATTTCATTGCAGGAATACGAATTTATTTTTTTTCGTAGTCGTTCTCGTTGACGTCGGTGTCGTCCTTGCTTAAGGTCCCTAATAATAATGATTAAGGCATTTGGATCAATGTAAGTATCTGGGCAACTGTTCACCTACCCCTCCCCTAACACAACATTAACGCTAACTTTTTAACTTATTATAACTTGTTGTGTTAGGGGAGGGGTAGGTGCACAGTTGCACAGATACTTACATTGATCCAGACTTTGTAACAGGGAACCCACGTCATAGATGTGGTTCACAGAGGTGCCCTGCATGGAATAGGTTACAAATATAGCAAAAATGCCTAAACAGCGAAATCTTAAGATTATTAGAAATGAACATTAAGATATTAAATTTAGGGAATACTCGTAAAATGTATTTTAAAAGATAGAATGTCGGAAATGCGGTTAACTTCATCAAATGAGATGTTTCAGTCATTAGCAGCTTAAAAAGGGATGTCAAAAAACATTTTCGCGTAACAGCAAAAGCACTACTCAAAGGCTTTTCTAGAGGTTATTGAATGAAGGATTCTATAGGACAGGTTCCACTACAGCCAACTAAAAAACGTTCTAAAAATTCCTGCTTGTTATCGTGTCAGGCATTGCGGGGAGCAAACGTCCATGGAACTCAGAATGTTCTGTTATTTGCTTGCAACAGTAAAATAAAGCCCTTGCACTACATAAGGTAAGAGTGAAACTACGTTTCAACATCCGAGAGTTCAAGACAGAAGATGGAGGTGTTTTTTTATTGATATGACCCTAATGACAACAACAACAGACCTCTGAGCTACATAACGATGCACCACAATCAGTCGACCCTATTGACCGAAGAAGACCAGCAAAACTGAAGTGAATTCGTCGTGTGAGAAATGAATAAGTTTATACGACAACACTAGGATCGCTTCAACATGGCAACCAAAATTAGAAACATGATTGACATTGCAGGGGCGTGCCCAGTGGTTTCATAAGGGATGGGGTGGTGGGGAGGTCTAGGTTGTTTGTTGATGTTGTATCCGTAAACATGTTTCCTTACTGATTTGGTAGATATAGACTCATTTGTCAAAAGGTTTGTTTGCAAGGAAGGGGGGTGGGGGGGGGGGGTAGCGTCCGGAACCCTTGGAACCCTCCCCTAGGCACGCCCTTGTATTGCGAGTACATGAACAACAACTTCAGCATTTTCTCGGCTACCGAAACAGCGGCTGACTGAGCTGGCGCTTATAGCACGCATTACCCGTACTGTAATTTGATGACTCGGAGATTTCTGTCCATAGAACTATACTATAGTAACGGGCTTTCTCTCTTTTAAGAACATGCGAAATGAATAGTTTTTTGGAGTGAGTGTTAACACTTTTTGGGACCGGCTTTTTAGCCCTGAAGCGTTTTTCGTATCTTTCAAGAAACGCACGCCAGCCTTTCTTTGAGCCGTCGCCCACCCTAGTATTTTGTGATTACTCGAAAGGTACTGAAGCGATTTCCTTTACGTGTGTGCTATTCTGTTGTTTTTATGATGTCGAATACATGGCTCTTGTGTTGTAGCACGGATGCAGTGTTTCCTCATGGTCTGTCAAACTGTGCTGAAGATGCCGATATGACTCAGTATGCTTCCCAACTGGATGATGGGTAAGGCTTGGCGCTGAGAAAAATCTACAGACTATTCAATACACTGTGGGCTTGGGTTGGTCAGAAAGGCCAAGCACGCCCACTATTTCTCTGGAAAAACAAGGGATACATTCACTGAAATTTATAAGTTACAAATTCATTAATTCTTCTGGTATGACCATGTTGGCGTCTTGGAAGTTGGGCCCTTGTACATACATGTTTCCACCAATGCAAAACCATGCTGAAAAGTGAGACATACAACATTGAAAAACAGAGAGGGAGGGGGAAGCTGAAAAATCAACAAACTTTGTGCTGGGAGTCGTTGAAAAGAAGAAGAGGTGCTTTTTACCGAAAGTGTGTCCACACTTTTTTCAACCCGTTGTAGCTCTTGCTGCGATAACAAATTTGATTTGCTCCAGTAGTTGGCTGGAAAGATTCCCGTGCCTTTTGAACTCGTCTCCTGACTAAGATAATGGGGTGGTCCTTATCTACGTGCAGGGCCTGTTAGACTACTGAGAACCTTTTCTCACAGCAAACCAGTCTGTCCTGTCAAACCAGGTCAAGTGGTAAGCGCCTCTAGTGGTGTTTATAGATGCTCCCTCTGTTTGGGTCATTGATGAATTGATGATTTTTATACAGATATTCCCAGTCCAAATGGGTGGCTGAACAACTGGTGATGAGAGCAAGAACTCAAGGACTTCCCATTGTCATCTACAGATTAGGTTTGAACGCAGTTTGTTATTGTGCTCGGTACTGTTAGACTTCAAGGGAGTGCTTTTTGGCCTGATTGTCAGCTCTTGAGACCATTCATTTTATAAAGAATAGGGGGGGCTGGTGGGATTTGGGGGGAGCACGCAAAAAAAAATGGCTTCAAAGAGGGGGCCACCCCAAAAAAATGAACAAAAAGGGGGGGGGGGGGTCAAGCGAAAAAACAGCGATGAAAAAGTGGTATGAAGTTTTCATAAATTGATGAGAAATTCTCCTGCTTTATTCACGAAATATAAACATCTTTTCGAGGTGGCCGGGGGGGGTCATCCCAAAAAATTCCTTTTGAGGGGGGTCATGTGAAAAAATTGGCAAGCTGAGGGGGGGTCACTCAATTTCCCACTGACACTCCCCCAAATCCCACCAGCCCCCCTATCCCTTAAAAAATGAACGGTCCCAAAGGCCTTTCAAGAGAGTATCCTCTGTATCGGTCGTAGTACGTTTTGCTTGGTTGTAAAAATGTCCCTAATAGCCTTGCTGGCGAGCTTCAAAAGCTAACCAAAAACGAGGGACATTTTGATGCTAAGGGACGGACCATTAGAAAAGTGATGGGGGGGGGGTGGGGAAAAAAAACAAAAACAAAAATACATGCAAAGAAGAAGGTAAAAAAAATTCATGCAGAAGGAAGGTCCAATTGTGACTTTTTCACACGTAGTAAAAAAAATTCGTGCAGAGGGGTTCACCTGAAAAAAAAATTCCTGCACAAGCAGTGAGCGAAAAAAAAAATTCGTGCAAGCTGAAAATTCCCCCCCCCCCCCATCACTTTTCTAATGGTCCGTCCCTAAGTATACTGAACTCTATCACGGGGCAGTCGGCCTCTGTAGCGAACCTGGTGTCTGGCAAAAGCTCATAACCATTGAGCTAACGTACTAACATACAGCCTTTATTTATACACGATGTTGATTCAAAGCTACCAGGAGCCCATCACCCGGAGCCTCCATACACACTATATCCTTGAGTCAACCTTTGCTCGTATCTTTTTATTTTTAGAACAGTCTCAAGAGAATATTTTGTGAGACGCTATCACTGGTTTGTGACTGCATGTGACGTAAAAGAACAACTTTGTTCTGATTGGACGGTACAATGCATTCGCGGGAATTCGAACGACTAAAAATAGAAAGATACGGGCAAAGGTTGTCTCCTAGGGTTTATAAGGGAGATGGAGGCTCCGGGTAATGGGCTCCTGAAGCTACTTGTAGGGCAGTGTGCAAAAATCTGCAACAAAATAAAAATACAAACATTTCTAATTCTTGGAAATAAATTCATTCCAGTCATAAAGTTCCAATAAAGAGACCAAAAGTACACAAAATTATCAGTTCTATTATTTTTTGTGGGGACAAAGCTTTAAAATTAAAATAATTAAAAGTGCGACACAACCACTTTCTTATAAAATGTTTCATGTCAGTACGATCAAGGGCAGAGTCATTTGAACGACGTAAGGCATTCCAGGGGACAGCCCCTCTATAGGCCTTGGCAAACCGTGATCACCATATTCAATGGTGATTGGCTTTTGACATAAGGGACCGGTCATTATTTATGTTGGGGGGGGGGGGGGGTGGGGGGGATTTTTTTTGTTTAAACATGAAAGAAAAAGCGTGACCCACCCCTTCAAGCCATTAGTTAATTCTTGACCCACCCCCATATAACTTTATTTAAGAGGTGACCCACCCCCAGCCCCCTTCATTCTATACCTCTATAAGGAGTTCCTGTTCACTGAACGAAATCAGCATATCTTGTGGACCAGTGTCCTACTCTGTGGCCACTTCTTGTTGATGTGCGTTCTTGTATTGTTGCAGTATGACTGTCATCATCTGATTCACTTTCGCTTTCACTTTGATCACACAAAACAAGGTCATTGTCACTCTCATCACTGTCCTTACCAACTCTGACGCTTTTGGCCCACCACTTTTCTCTAAAAACAATAGGCCTGGCCCACCCCATGATTTTTCCCCCCTCCCCCCACCCCCCGCATAAATAATGACCGGTCCCTAAGGTTTCTCTGTTTTAAGGAAATCTGGCTGGCGACCGGAAACTTGCGCAATGGAACCCAATAGACTTCATTCTTCTGACGCTGAAGGGAATCACTGCAACACTTGCCGCTCCTGATGTTGATTGGCAGATAGAAATGACGCCAGTTGATTTTGTTACCGAGATGATAGTCAAGATGACTCAGGTGTGACGTCTGTAGAACTTTCTATTTTGCGCAAGATTCAAACTTGTCATCTCATTGACTATTCGGCCCTATGCACTTTTTTTGGATCTGTGTTTAACCTCAAATTTAAACGATTTGAGTGTAAATACAATACAATACAATACAATACAATACTTAATTGACCACTCCCCTAGAGGGGCTTTTCAGGGCCAAATGAAACAAACGTAAACAACATAGTTAAGAATCCCAACTGGCGGGAGGCAGACCAGTTGGTTATTTACAAGGATGATCGAGGAGTTGAACCAGGTACTTACCCAGAACAACACCAGGTAGTAGCCAGGGTGGGATTTGAACCCGAATCACCGCATTGAAATACCGCGCCCTAGACCACTCGGCCATCCTGCCTCCTAAGTCACATATTTGTGCTGCGGTTAGGTCACAATACAAGATTTGATCCTCGTAGTACAGTATTTGTTCCCTTTCTCCTTGACTTAAGTCGAGAGGCTGTTGGAAATTCTTATCCATTTTTTGAAATCAAGATTTAAAAGTAGGTTTCCAGTACTTGGAAAAATGTATTTTTTCTGGTGTTTGTAGAATTTATGGCAAACGTTTTTGTGAATAGATTGTCGAACGTCTTTTGCAAAGAATAGGGAATCATGTGTAAACGGCGTCGTTTTAGATGTTTTTGTCACCGGTCTTAAAACCTTGTCATAGAAATAGGCATATCCCTTTAAGCCAGAGTAAAATCTATAAAGACACTCTTGGGGCTGAAAGGGTTAAGGAGATAGTGTTTAACCCTTTAAGCCCTAAGAGATCTCCCTGTGACGAGTAAAATCGTCTGGCGTTAGCCAAAGTAAAATCTATAAAGTCACTCTTGGGGTTGATAGGGTTAAGGAGATAGTGTTTTCAACCCTTAAGCCCCAAGGGGTCTCCCTGTGATGAGTAAAATCGTCTGGCGTTAAGCAGAGTAAAGTCTGTAAAGTCACTCTTGGGGCTTAAAGGGATATTTAAGGAAAACGAATTTGGATATTCATTCATTTCCTTACTTTTCTTCTTCATCATAGGACTTGTCGATGATTTTGGGGAAGGTCTTCCATATCATTAATCCACGCCCTCTGGATGCAAAGTAAGTTTGGAAGTACCTTTTGAATTACTGATGTTAACCGCACGTGGCAAAATTAACATTTTTTCCTCATGGTATGCATGTCATACCATGAGGTATAGTGATGGTTGGATTGGTCACTCCATTCCCGTTAGACAATTAATTTATGCATTAAATCTGCACTAAATGTGAATTAAACAGGTTTACCCCTGTCTCCCCTACTAGGTTTGGTTTTGTTCACAAAGGCGTGCAATTGTTCTATGTTCACATATCTGGGGGGAGGGGTGAGACAAAGCGGCAGCACATGTTTACAAAATGGCCTCTGTTGTGTCGAGCCCGACGCGAAGATTGTCAAGGCGGGTTTTCGTTCCTTTCGCTCCATCTTTGATCAAAATACACTTTTGAAGGTCGCGCGAACGAACAGGAAATGTGTTTAAGAATGCTCGAGTGGAAAGAAATGGGTTTTAAAGTCCTAAAAGTGACGATGTCTCCAATGTGGACGACGAGTAATCGATCAGCTGTAGCAAGAGAGCACAAAACGAACTATTCTTAATGAACGTTTTGTGGTCTGGGGAAAGGAAAGCACTTCATAGAATAATTACCACATACCATGTGGTAGCTCGAAGGAGCCTTTGATTAAAAAATGGAGTTACAGGTTGAACAACAACAACAACAACAACAACAACAACAACAACAATAATAATAATAATAATAATGACCTTTAGAAAACAGTCCTAAGAAAGTACGCGCGCTGATTGGTTAGAAATCGTGTTTCTGTTAAACAATTAGATTATGAGCTCGAGATTTCTATCGCGTGATAGTTGACGAGGGCGGAGCCCGAGTCAACTATCACGCATAGAAATCGAGAGCGAATAATCTAATTGTTTTAGTATAAATCTACTAGTCGTTCAAAACTTTGTCTTTTCTGGAACAGCCTCGACCAGTAAATTGTCTAAATCTTCTTCACGGACACTTCGAAAACGTGAAGAAGCGGCCGCCATTACGCTACTCACTATCTATCACAGAATAGATAGTGGGTAGCGTAGCCAATCAGAGCGCGGCATTTGTGATAGAACACTAGTAGATTTATACTAAAACTCGATAGAAACACAGAACTAGCACGAGCTGTTGACGTAATGATGACGCGAGCAAAGAGAATTTACATTTTGATAATCAAAGCTAACAAGTTGCTTTTCTTTTTTTCGTCGCGGTGTTTTCTAAAAGAAATAGAAAACATGTTCTTCGTGTTTCTATTGAGTTATAGAAACACTCCTGAAAGTTTGGGAGAACTCGAAAAAGCTGTGGAAACACTCGCTTGCGGCTCGTGTTCCCACAGCATTTCTCGTTCTCCCAAACTTTCACTCGTGTTTCTATAACTCGATAGAAACACGGTACATGTTTTCTATTTCTTAATTATTTGAGTGTCAACTGTATCTGGCACTGACAGTACAGTACAGTACAATACAATACAATACAATACGTTTTAATCCGTGTAATTTTTTATCCAGGTGGCTGTTTGAATGGATGAAACTCCGCGGTTATCCTCTGGATTCAGTTCCTTTCGAAGAGTGGTGCAATAGGTAAAATATTTCATGTATACGTTCAATGTATTTCATAAGTTGACAGTAGCTGTCTTAAGGGTGTTCCCAGAGGAATGACCAATAAATGTACATACATAGTTTATGTATATATCATGAGCTAGTTTGAAGGCCTTTACTCTTTATCTTTACTCTTTAACGATTCATTTGAAAATCCTACGACAGGAACACAGGGCGAGTTCAAAAATCATACAAATCGTCGTTGAAAAGGAGTTAACCTGACTGGCCTTCCCACTAAAAACATGACGATCTGCGGGCTTCTCTACATTAGGGTACCACAGAAAGCCGAAAAAATCGCGAACGAAAGTTCTTCTTCCAATTTGACATTCTTAATCCCTACTTTTAATTAGATTCATTTGCACGTTGCTATGGCTCCATTTGTAGCCCAGCTCCATAATTTCTTACATAAACTGTCTATATACCACATTCCAACCATTCGCTCTGACGAAGGGCTAACGCTCGAAACGTCAGTTTCTGTTGAATGTTATGGATTTACAGCTTTCACCATCAATTCGTTTGATAGACTGTTTTTGCAAATCAAACATATTCTGGTTAGCATTTGACACTCAGGTCCTCGGTGTGGAAAAGTTCCGAAATTTTGTTAAAGTCATTTAACCAGAATAGTTTAGTTAGAACATAATACCTACTCCTGATCAAGTGAGGCTTACATTCATTTTCCTGCTTTTAGAATTGAGGTCCATTGCCAAGGTGATCCCAACAATGAATTGACAGCACTCCTTCGCTTGGTTGAAATGTGGATCAGGTAAAATTTCGTCTTCAAATAATTCAGTGATATATAGGCGAGTCTTTCTTTGACAAAACGGATTGGCTCATTTTTTGCGAAACTTGTCTCTAGTTTAGTAACCTGAAATCAAGTGAATTTTTCCGCTTTTGTTCTTTCTGACTCACACAAAGGAATGAAAGGGAAAATGCAACATTCGCCAGCGAAAATGTGCCTGACCAAATGCTTAGTGCATACAGTCATTGATTAATTAGATTAATGATAAATAATAAGTTAATCAACTAATTAATACTTTCTATATTTTTAACCAAGGGACTCTTCATTTCTCTCTAACCTGAGTGTTTACTCCATGAAGAATTTTGAAGACGTTATGGACCATTTCAAAGTCACCTTTCCTGTAATCAATGGCGAGCTTCTCAAAACCTATTTCAGATCCCTCGTGGCTCGAAGCGTTTTACCTTCTCCAAACAGAAAGAACCGAGGTATTTCTACATCTAATAACATCACGCCACCTTCACTCCATTGACGCGTCCATACCATCATCTTGCTTGCGTTGAGAGGAGCTGTCGTTAAAGGGGTTATTAGCTCTTATTAACCGAGCAGGAGGTCTGTATGGGAGAATCTTGACCGAGGTCGTGAGTACAAACCGAACGCAGTGAAGTCTGTACACACGACCGAGGTCAAGATTCTCCCATACAGACCGACTAAGCTCGGTCAAAAAGATGTTTATTATGACAAACAAGAACAATTTAATTCATTTAATATAACTGGTTTGCACTAGCTGATATTTTTCTTGCGAAAGTCGATGAGCCGAATTTAATTCTGTCAAGGCTTGCTCGTCCTCTATACTTTTTTCTCATCAGGCTTTTTTGGCACTTAAATATAAATATCGTTGGAAGAAAATAGTCAATATTTTTTTTTATTTTAGTTTGCAGCTTTTCGCCGCAAAATGTAACCGGTCAAGATTCTGGTCTTTCAATATCGGTTTTTGCCAATCAAATTCGCGAATTCGGTTGTTCCCAGTCCTTGTGAGACACAGCAATATAATGATGTGAAATATAAGGCGATATCATGAAAGCGAGGCCGAGGCCCTTGGAAAAAAAACCTTCGAGGATGGCTCAATTTGTGTCGACCACAGAGAAATAACAAAGCCAAGTAATTTCGCCTGTATTACACAGAACACCCAACACGTGCACAGGACACCAACACAAGAATAGGTTTGCGTTCTCTTACCTCGAGCGCAATTACTTTTGCTAATATCATTATCAGAGGAAAATTACTTACTTGGCTTTCTGATTCCTCGTGTTTTTCCACCTGCGCGTCTTGTTGACCTTAAATCGAGAGACTCAACTCTCTATTATACAATGTGGCTATTGCTTGGTAAATTTGTGAAAGGAAAAAATGCTGCGTTAATACTTCTTGGAAACTCAGGAAACAGCAAACAATGATGGAGGCGCTTTTTTCATAGCCGGGGCTATTGTGTCCACTTGTTCTCTTGTATTTCTAGCGGTGTGCACGAAATCGCTTTCTCTCGTAGAAGATTTTAGGTTTGCATGAAATTCACTGAATGGACAATAATGACGGTCGTGAAGCTTTCCGCTTTTTTAAAAACTGCGCTAGCTGTCTTCAGGAATTAAAGACCGGGCTCTGTTTACGTATTTGTTTTCATGTCTCTCTATGGAGCCTTTGATAGCAGTAAAAAGTGTTTATTCAAAGCCAGGCCGCTTGATGAATTGACAAACTGTATTTTGTTGTATTCTTGGGCTTGTCGTGCCGGCAAAGTACACAGCTTTCACAACAGAACGTATGGCAAGAATCCTGGAGAGAATGGGCGAGGGTTGAAATATAATCACTTTAAACTGAGGAACGTTGGTTTTGATAAGAGGCGGGAGATATTTCCTGCATTTCTGACATTTTTGTGGTATTTCGAAATTCCTCGGATAAGCACTGCATTGGGAGTGCGGCGCTTATTTGAAGGCGGAGCTTATTAACTTTTTTGCCGCGGAGGCGGCGCTTATTCGCTGAATCGAATATAAAACGACGTGCCTAAGACTCTGTCCCAGGGTACATTGTGGCCAGAACCACTTCTCCCCACTCTCCCACCGGTTCAAATGTCTGTAATGGCGGACGTTAATGTGGCGCAGGCTGCCAAAGGGGAATGCGGTGCGTAAGTATTAACTTTCTTTTGGTTTTTATCAACCCATGCTTATTCATAGCCTGACCCCTTGCGCGTTGATCGAGTAGCACTTATAGTATATCTGCAACGATTACGACGAAATCGAAATATGTTCATAGTCAAACGCATTGCAGTAATCGGAAGTGTTTCCTTCTTTGCCGGTCTTCGCTCACCAGTGGTTCAACGAGCGATTCCAGGTTCAATCGTCTGTTATTTTTGCGCTACCTAGAAGCGCAGCTGAAAATTTGTATTAATTGCTTGACAGTATTCCAACTTGACCGCACTAATAGTGTGGGGGCTAATCGACTGGGGGCTAATCGACTTGGGGGCTAATCGACCAACAACCTGGGAGTCTAGTAATCAATTATGGTTCCTTCGGCTATCAGATTTGTTGTGACCGTCGTTTTTCTTTTAACGATGGTTTTGAACTTCAAGATGTAGCATGCAGAAACATATCGTGTCAAACTTCCAAGCCAGCCCCTAATGTGCGCTTACGTAATGCACCTGTCATAATTTCTCCCAGCGTTAGAGGGGAGGATTTTTTAACCCTGGGGTAATAATTTCAAAACAAATTCTCCCACCCTAGGAAAATTACGTGAAATATCAAAACAACTTTAAAAACCATTCAAATGACAATCGTCTTGACCCTGGGGCAACATGGACTTGTCAAATTCCCAACCCAGGGGACAGAATTTTGTCAAACTAAGTTCTTGCATCAGGTAGCCACCTGCTTCAAATCTTACTGAAAGCACTGCGTGACAAGCTGTACAAGCTGCAAATATCTACGCAGTTTCTCAAAGCTAAAATAATCTTTTCATCAATTGGTTTATTTCTGGTTTGGTTAAGTTTAGAGTCTCTGAAGTTGTTGACTGGGTGTCAACATTTTACAAATTTTTTGGCAGTTTTTATTTGGCTTTGCCTTAAATTGGCTTTGTCTTAAATATTCATGTTGCACAAGTGTATGTTTCTTGTCAACCTTCCCGCTCAGTTTTGTTTCCTTACCACAACAAAACGAAACAAACTATGTAACGATAAGCAGCCACAGATAAGAATTAGAAATAATTTGTTTAGTTATTCTTTTGTTCCCTTGTTGCTTTACACAAGTCACACAAAACAAAATGTGCAGGCTTTGTTAGTGGTTGCAAAATTGTTGCTATTTTTGGTAAAGTTTACTTACGAGGTTTGGTATAACTAGATGAAATTCACGATTGGAGAAATAAAAGAAAATGGTTCCAGACTAACAAATTTTGAATTTGTTTATTTATTTGTGAAAACAAATCATATTTTCTAGAGGTGTTTGAATAGTTTTCCATCATTCAGTTTGTGATATTGACAAAAAAAAAATGAAAAATGTAATTAACAATGTATCAACAAATGTTCATTTATTTGCTTGCACACTTAAGAAATCAATTAATTAATTACTTGTTTTAGGCAACTAACGTTTTGGCCTGAGCACCCAAGTTGGTATAGTTGGTAGCCCAAAGGACTCACTGAGATTTTTCTTAGAGCACAACCTTGTGATGTCAAATTTCTTTAGTTGTTTTACTACACCTTACCTATGAAGGGCTTATTGCCAAATGCACCATTGATGATAGCTGACTCAAACAGACATATTTTATGTCTAGCTTCCTGAACCCCTCAGACCTACTTAGTGTTGTCTCTCTACCCCACCCTGCTGAGGACTGATCATGCACCACATATGGTAGCTGACTCATCACAATTTTTTATTTACAGCTCCAAGATCCCTTGAGGGTAAGATTGCAATAGTCACAGGTGCGTCAAGTGGTATTGGAGAGAGTGTGGCCCGGGGTTTGGCAGAGAATGGTGCTAAAGTTGTTTTAACTGCCAGACGAAAAGAGAGGTAAAGGGACATGAATTATGTCAAAATGAGAATGATATATATGTTATTTACCGGGCGGGAGGTCCGTATGGGAAAAAACTGTGCCCGAGGTCTTGAGTACGGCCCGAGGCCCAAGGCCGAGGGCTGTACTTAAGACCAAGGGCACAGTTTTTTTCCCATACGGACCGACCTAGACCGGTAAATAACTTATTTATTTTTCTGTTTGTTTGCTTTTTTTGTTTGCTTTTTTTTTCAATTTGCCGCGAATAGCGCGGATAAAAATCCGGACCGTGGTCCGTATCGTAAAAAGCTGGACGGGTTACGTGCGCGTGATTAGCCAATCAAATTCGAGGATTTAGGATTCCGGCCCGCTGAGATGCTTAAGAAAAAATAATAATGCTTATTTTTTTTGATGATAAATAAACTTCATCTTTCCACTCTTTAGTGTAACTGAGATGAAACTTTTTTAGAGAACAGAAAACAGCTGATTGGAATTGAGACGATGATGAACCTAAGGGTCTTGAATTGAGTTTAACACCAAATTTGTTAAGCTGACAGTCAAGGAAGAGCTTTGACTGATTGAGTGGAGTTACTACGTAGATTATAAGAGTAAAAGGACTTTGATATTAATACCATTTATAAAGAACTCAGTATTATGGAATGTGCAGACCCATGTAAAATACAGTATTTCAGAGGTGAACAGTGTCTGATGAGCAAATATTCCTAGTGGCTATTTGAGGTTATTTTATTTTATGCTAGTTGGAGAAAAAAGAATTTCCAGTAGTGGATCTAACAGTTTGGAGCAAAAAAGATGTTATCACAAATACAGAAAATAAATTTGTAGGGAACTTTTTTTCAACCAGGTTAACTAAGATTCGTGATGATATTGCTGCTGTTGGAGATGCAGCTGTTGCTGTTGCAACAGATGTTGTCAAAAGGCGAGAGGTAAGTAACAAGCGAGGTGGACCATTTTGTATATTTTCCGTAAATTTTTCTCGGCTAATTTTAACAAGGATGACGCGGCTAATTTGTAGCTTTTGCTGTTTCCTCGGAACACTACATTTAGCTTTTAAGACAGTTATGTATACTGCAAATGTTATCTCCATAGTACCGCCAAAGCCACAACATGTTACCCGTCATTAACTATAGTTTCAAAAAAACTTTATTACACTTTTCCACTTATTGCTCACTACAAAATTCATGTATCTTGTGATTCATCATTGAGTAGTGTCACTTTTTCCCATTCATAACCGTCTAAAATTTTGCCAGGTTCAAGACCTTGTTTCGTACACACATGATACACTGGGACCAGTTGACATTTTAGTAAACTGTGCTGGGTTAGGATTCTATACGACAATGAAAAGTGGTCATTTTGATGAGTGGGACTTAATGGTAGATGTCAACTGTAAGGTAAGTTAAATTTTATTTTGGCTTTCACAGAAACTGTGCTGTCAAATGTTTTGTACTCTTATTTACTTCTGAGGAAATTACTCAAACACTGGAGTACACTGAACCACACTCTATTGCACTTAACTATGCAATACAGATCTTATACAATACAGTTCTGATATGTATAACACTGATCTGCTTTACATTGCAGAAGGCATTATTATACACTAAATGCATGGTTCTGAGGGAAGCAGTGAGTTTTGTTTTCCTGAGAGTACTGATGTTTCGGGAAACATCAGGACTCGAGGGAAAACAAAACTAACTAGTTTGCCGAGGGACCATACATTAAGTTAAGTACCTTGTTATATATTTATACTTTCCCTTTGCGTACAACTGGCGCTCGGGCAACAACGGCGCAATTGTATCCCGGTCGGGAAGCATTTTGAATTTGATCAAGGGCACGTGACCAAGAATCAACCAATCACAGTGCTAGTTTTGTTGAGTGAAAGTCTAGGTATCTAACAATGACTATTCAGGCCTTCTGACAGGGTGCGGGAAAAAAAAAAAGAAAATTGTGCGGGTTTTTGGAGGCAAATTGTGCGGTAAAAAACGGCGATTGTGCGGGATTGCGCAAACGTGTCAACAAACAAATATTCAATTACCGGGCCCAAAAAAACCGGCATGGAGGAATTTCTTGATAAATGAGTGCAACAAATTGTCCTCTTAGTCTGGCAATTAAACATAAACCAAATTTCTATTTTGCTACAACTCTGGCCAAAGTTTGTATCAACAAAATCAAGTTGCGTGACACGATCGATTAAGTTTATTCAAACACGTAATTCCCGGACGTAATTCCGCTTCGAAATAAAATGTTTTCGACCAGAACAAGTATAAGGTACTTTATGAAAAATCCCAACATTTTTGTACTTTCTTTGATATGTAGAGCGAATATTATCTCGTTATGGTTTAAAACTCTTCACGCTTGAAATTGCTGCAAAAACCACAACTCCAAGACAAATGGAATTGATATCATTTTATTTTAAACTTAGAAATAAGAGTGTAAAACTTGTATTTACTGAATGAAAACGTCCTTCACTTGAATAACAAAAATAAACCCTGTTTCTTGACGAGAATTATTGATTTTCTGTCGCCCAAAGTTGCAGCGCTTTTGTTTGTCAATTCGCAAATCGGTGCGTTTGCCTTTGCGAAAATTAAGCCAATGAAAAATAAGATTAGACTGAGACTAGTGCCCAGACCGGCACAGAGCTGTGAAGAGCAGCCTTGTTGTTTTTATATCTGCTCGAGCTGTTCAATCGCGGAAAGCGGCGGATTTCTCGATTGTTTTGCAAGGTAAATAGCCTAAATATAGCCTAAAAAGCTTCTTTAAACCTTGGTTATCGATGGGAATACCGATTTAATTAGATTTTTTACCATATCTTTCCATATTGTGCGGGATTTCGCGGATTTTCAGAAATGTGCGACTTTGATCGAATTGTGCGGTCCCGCACCCGCACACCCTGTCAGAAGGCCTGACTATTGTACCACGTTACTAACTGCAGTACCTTATGCACTGTATTTTGCTCAATAGTACACTAGATAGCAATACTCTACTCTACATACCTCTTACTAACTGAGTTTGAGGTCCGTACTGTAAGTTACGTACCGAGTTTTTTCCGCTCGAATTTATGGCGCAAGCGGCAAGCGCGCGGGCCATAAACCCGAGCGGAAACAGCGAGGATCCGTAACTTACAGTACGGACCGAGAAAACGAGGTTTGTAAGATATTTGTTATATCTCTTTGGCGACCAAAAAAACTTTTGAATTTAGCGGGCCGTACAGTAAAGTACGGCCCGCTTAATTGACCAATCACAGGGCGCGTACTAACTGAGAGATATAATAAACTACATTACAGTGGGCAACCATCAAGAGTAAGCTAGTTCCCCGTAACATTTAGGGGAGCTGTCGTTTCAAGCGTTAGACGGTCATCAAGGTGAAGGGCTAACCCATGAAATATTTAATCTGGTAATCTCATCACAGTCTGGATTTGTGCATAGTCTTGTCCTCTTCCAGGGAATGATAAATTGTATTGGCACAGTGCTGCCTGGAATGTTGGAGAGAAACAAGGGCCACATCATTAATATTTCATCAAATGCGGGAAGGAAGGTAAAATATCTAAAATCAACAGTTGGGAATATGTGCTTCTGCAGGTGAAAAATGTCACAAGCAATAGATGTCCTTGTCAACGCCATGCACCTGTACTCTTTTTGATAACTTTTTGGTATCCAGTCTGAAACAAGAACAGTGTCTTGTTTTAAAGGAATATTTTTCCTATTGCTCTGTGTATCGAATTATTTATTATGTGGCAATGAAGTCTCAAGAAAAATCCAAGCATTCTGATGGGCTATTGATCGGGTCTGTTTCCATAGAAAAAGTCAAAGGCCGTGTGTATTTTTGTTTACAAAAGCCAGCACCAAGCATGGCCCGACTGCCATTAGCCATATGCTAAACTACTAACTAACCTAGCTTGCTAGCGCAGCACTGGAGGATGGCAGTCTTCAGTCGTTTTTTTATGTACTGCCACGCCCTGGGGTCACTACTCCCCATTACAACCATCACACCTGGTTAGTTTAATGCACCTATCAATGTTAAGCCGGCGGGGGTGGGGGGGGGGTCACGGCATGGGGTGGGGATTTGATTGTCTTTGTTGGCCCTGGGGTAGGGCATTTTACTGACCTTGTTCTCCTGGGGGAGGGAATATTTGAAATGACTAGTACAATGCTGTATATGGCTAAAATTGTCTCACTTGCATAAAAGATACCAGAAACCTGAACATAGGTAAAACTAAGGTCAAAGGCAATTCCACAGCATTTGACAGCAATATACAGCCCGGGGTGGGGAAATTTGGTTGCATTTGACTGGGTGGAATGATTTGCCCGTGGGCAGGGAATTTGACAGCAAAGTTTTCAAAAATGTCAAATCCCCACCCCATGCCCTGCCTTCCCCCTCCCCCCCCCCCCCCCGCCGGCTTAACATTGATAGGTACATAAGGTTATCATTGATTTTTATTTCCGTTCAGGCATACCCTGGCCTTGCAGTGTATTCTGCTACCAAGTTCTTTGCGGAAGCATTGACACAAGGTTTAAGACTGGAGACAGTAGACACAGGGGTTAAGGTCACATCCATTCAACCAGGTAAGGAACGTAGCCTGCCTAGTAGGCGTTCAAAGGGAGGTGGGGGTGGAGAAAGGGAATTGAAGAGTTCAAGCGCGAACCGCGAGGAAAAGTGACCCCCCCCCCGCCCTCAAACTCGTCTCACTCACAATCCCCACTCTTCCTTCACTCTTTGAATACCGGATGTGCAGTCTAGCAAGAGAAACTACTTTGGAACCAGCGCTTTGTGATAGCCAACACAAATGAGTAAAAGGGTGGTTTTCCTTCCGCTGTGGTAAGAAGTTTTGACATTGTTTTGGTTTTGCTTTAACTTGATGGTGATTTGGTAAAGAATCTCGTGCCACAAGCAAAACTTAAACAAATGCTGACTGGCTCCTTTTCCCCATCTTGCACTGGCGTGTTTGTTTTTCAAGTTCTGATTAATTCGTTGGTCTGAAAGTACCAGTTGTGATTGGCCAGAATAATAACTGTAATTGTCATGGTGATGATAGTATATGTTGTCATGGTGATGATAGTATATGTTGTCATGGTGATGATACTATATGTTGTCATGGTGATGATAGTATATGTTGTCATGGTGATGATAGTATATGTTGTCATGGTTCTCCAGAAGCTCCGGCGACCGGCGAAAACCGTCGGCTAGTCGCCACGAACGCGCCGGCTTCTCAAAGAAATGAGTTGTTAAGAGGGATATTGAAAATAAATCCGCCGTAGTTTTTTCCGATTTAAAACAAAACCTTTACAGCAGCAAGATAAAAAATCAACTCAAATAAAAACATACTGATATCGTTGAGCCTTTAGCTTAGCTCCACTCCGCGCTTTTGAAATTAGGGAGCTTAAGCAAGAACGACGACGACACCGAGGAAGCGACGTTCGAAAAAAATAGATTTGGTTTTCTCCTGTACAAATAGCAGCAGGCTTATTTCATTTTCTTTCCATAACTTTTCAAACCGTCGATTTTTCCAACCTAACCCGTTCACAGTTCATTACAAATTTTTCTTGGCAATTTTGTCGTTGTGCACTCGCGTCTTCAAGAAAACTTGAAAAATAGTCATTTCACGTTGTTGTTTTGCAGAGGACGGCAAAGAAATCTACCAGACTGTATTTTGTACGCGCAGTTTCATTGTTTCGTTCATCGACGCTATTGTTTGGTGCCGTTGTAGTCGACGTCGTCGTCGTGTTTTGCTTAAGGTCCCTAATAACCTCCTGCCGGCCACTTTCATTTTCTCTCCTTCTACTTGAAATTTTCTGGAGAACCCGGACTGTTGTGTATCTTGAATGAATTAGATTTATAAAGCATTTTGGGATCAATGCAATTATGTGGGCAACCGTGCACCTACCCCTCCCCTAACCCAACAAGTTATAATAATTTAAAATGTTAGCGTCATTGTTGGGTTAGGGGAGGGGTAGGTGGACAGTTGCCCAGCTACTGACATTGATCCGTTGATAAAGCGAGTTGTGCCCCTGTAGGATTTTATGGGTGCTAATGTTTCAAGTGTTAGCCCTTCGTTCTGACGAAGAGCTTACGTTGGAAACGTTAGGACCCCTTAAATCCTTAATTCACTTTTTCAATTCGTTTGACCAAAGCGTTTTAATTGTGTCAGTGTGTCAGATTCAGCTGCGTTTGAGCAGTTGAAATTTGGATTTTCAATTTATTGGTTGTGGTTGGCTTTTGTTGCTTACAGGTGATGTTTCAACCGATTTTGCTGTAGGCAGCAGTGATGAAGAGGTGGGTAAATTACTAGATTTGAGAATTACGGTACTTCCGCACCATGTTCATTTGTCGCAGCCTTTAATATTTCTATCGTAGAGGCACGACTAGTGCAGTGGTTAATGTTGTGGATGCACACCCAGTTTGCTGTGCTGCATTTCCTTAGACAGAAGTTGAACTCCGCACTGTCTCTCTCTCTAGCTTTATAAGTGCATGGGTAACAGTGACATTATCTTGGGGGTACTGTGACTCTGGCTCTTACTGGCATCCCATCCAGTGATACTCTTAGGTGGTTTATACTACAGAAACCAGAGCAAGCCTGGCCCTTAGGCGTCCTGTGGTTCTGGTGGACCTTGACTCTTAAAGTCCATCAGAAACTGATTGATATGAATAGTTCAAACGTTTTTCTGGGTAGTATATGTGTTTGTTGGTGTTAAGTGATATCTTTGTTTTTCTTTGTGTAGTGAGCATTGTTCAGTTTCTTTCCAAACATTTGTTTCTCGTCATTTGGTGATTTCACCATCCGCCCCAACACTAAGAAACTACATTTAGGATAATTCCATAAGAATGTTTTGTTTTAATAGTAAACAGTTCATTTTCAACTGAACAAGCGTCTTAAACATGTCAAAGAAACGAGCTTCACCAGAAGCAGGAAAAAAGGAAAGCAAAAATCCTATTTCTGTTATTTTAAACTGCATCAAACATCGAAAGGAGACGGGTAGATCATTAAGAATATTTTCCCAGCAAGCACGCAAAACAACAGAGTCGTTTTGCAAGTTTCTTAAAAATCGGGACATTCCGACCCTATAACTTGTGAAAGATCCTAATCGATTAAGGTCGATCAGAGCATAGTTAACTATGATCAGAGACAAGACCTTCTCATTTCTCGCATTGTGTGGTTGACTTTTTACTGTCTTTTATATTTGATAATTTAGGCTCGAAAGAAGTATGAAGTCAGTGACGAGGTTAAGAGGTTGGACCCTAAGGATGTGGCTAATGCTGTGGTGTATGTAGTGACTCAACCTGCCCACTGTGCTGTCAATGAAATACTCATTGAACCAAGAGAAGCTCCCGCTTGATGGATCACACACAAGATTCCCTTTAATTCACAGTGTTCTAAACCCTTTCACTCCCAAGGGGTATCCATTTGACGAGTAAAATCGTCTGGCGTCAGACAGAGTAAATTCTATAAAGTCACTCTTGGGAGTGAAAGGGTTAAATTAATGGGGGAAGGGGAAAGAAGATTTTGGGCCTTTGACAAAATCTTTATCGGAGGTAAACGGATCGTACGAACAAAATCGGAATCTGATTGGATCAGATCGGATCGGGCTGGGTCTGACAGGATCGGACCGAATCAGATCAGATCGGATCGGATGGGAGTGAAAGTATGGATGAAATCCGACCGGCTGGAATCGGAATGGAGTGCAAAACTAAGAATCGGAACGGGTCACTAAAATAGGAATCGCTTTACAATTTTTGCCGAGCATGGTCATGTGCTTTTAGATCCGTTCCAGGTGTTTCTCTCCCATCAGCAAGATCCGCTCCGATCCAGATTTTGTCAACAGCTATAAGTTTCCAGTACAAATTTACTTAGTAATGGACTCCAGCCCGGACGGAATTTTTGCAATCTTTCTTGCGAACTTAATTGTCGCCCCAGTCCTTTACCAATGGTTCCCAGTCGACTTTATCAAATTTAGCAATTTAAATCCATTTCTCCACAAGTGTGGTATACTGGGCCCAGTTTCGCTATAATTGTCAGGGTTCTTTTAATTTGGCGAGAAAATGATGAGCAAATGCTTTATATATTTACTGTATCACATATTCGATTTAAAAATTTTCCGGGGGGTGATCCCCAAAATATTTTTACGTTAATCAATCAAGAGCTCCTGTCAAGAGACAATTTAGTATTCAGATTTAATGAGTTATATTCGAAGCCAGAGAAAATGAAATTCCCAAAAATTACTTCAAAATTTTTATTGGCATGAGCCAAGAACGCGCATGACAGTTTATTACGGTAAAATTCTCTTACTTGTGAACGTATTTGAACAGCAAGTGGACAAGAACAACTCATGTCATGTAACGTCTAACGAAGTGTCCAGTACATTTAACGAAACTTATTGCTCCCTCTCAGACAAAATAAATGGTGTTACTTTGGTAGCTAGTGGTTGTTGAATTGCCGTCAGTTGGGTTTCAATCCAGCTTGAATTATTTTGGGGAGTTTATAGTGTATTTCTTGGTTTACGCTTTGCGCTTGTAACACGTGGTCCAAAATGGATTTGCACGGCGCAAATAAAGTTGCATAGCAACTAGGCAAGCGGCACCGACGAGGTACGCAGGGGTATTCTACTGGGGGGATGGGTTACAGAGTGTGAAGCACTTTGCATTTTCTATATATACATATTTGAATTTTTTTGTTCGGCACAGTACTGCCTGCTCTAACCAGTCGTGAATTAATTATAAGCAATTTTGGCATAATTTTCGAATCATTAATTTCGTATTTGCGAGATGTCAATAAGGAAAATAAAACACGGAGTACTTTTAGTGCTCTGCAGCATTTACCATGTGCAGGGAAAATCAGGTTGGAATAGAACTCTTGTGGTGATACATGATTTTTCCTGAATGGCGTTTCGCCAGGCACGAGTCTCTCGCGAATGGAAGAAGACAATAACAAGTTAAAATGGCAATGTGGAAAGGCGGGAAAACGGGCCGAGGTGAACCGGGTCGAGTGGGATTTTTCAAATGGGACAGGAATTTTCCTGTCATTTCGGTTGGAACGGGGAAAGAGGAATACGTCTGAGGATTGCCTTTTTTTCCGGAAACTTTCCGGTGGAATGAGCTCTACCATTTGAATTTCCAACCGGAATTTTCAGTTTTTGTTCTCAAATGATAAACGCTCCTTGTTTGAGCGTAAAACCTCCACTTCTCCGGCAATATTTAGTCTTTTTCAATAATTTTTACATTAGAGAGCACATTTCGATCATTACTTTAAACTAAAAATCCAAATTTAAAGAAATTGCCGATCTGAAGGTATACAGTAACCAATAAGACTTCAAAATACTCTATGCTGATCTTATGTGAATCGCTGTCCTTCAATATGTAGACCTCACACAAAGTAGTCAGCGGTAACATATACCCCAGTCTTTTTTCAGTTTACGAAACAAAATGTCGGACAGTTTCTTCTTGTCGGAAGGCAAGACGTCTTCCAAAAAGTCAAGAAAAAGGCAATCAAGGCCATCTCAGGTATTGAAGGAAAATGTACCTATATATTAATGTAAAGTAGATCATCTGAGTGTTCAAAAACTTTCTTCTTCTTCTTCTTGTTTTTTTTTTCTGTCTGTTTCTACTATATATATTTCGCGCACGTGCATTGATCCATCGTTCTCTTCGGTGGTTCTATAAGGAATTTTATTTTTATTCCTCAGACCTCATCATTCAAGAACAAAAAACAGAAGACTAAACAGACGTTCAAGAAGTCAGATCATATAGATGAAGACGAAGTTGGAAGTGACTCAGATTTACCAAGGTATCGCACTGCTCTTTTATGTTTTCAAATAATTATTAAGTGTTTACAAAACCGTTACAATATATTTGCGTTACACAATTCACTTACTAGCGACAAGGAAGAACTGTCAGATGACAATACAGGGGACCAAGATGCTGAGACAGCTCAAGAAAAGCGTCTACGTCTTGCCAAACAGTACCTTGCACAACTAGAGGACGAAGGCAAGTCTACAAATGCATGATTGTTGGTAGCACGGCCCTTCTCAGCAAGAACTAGTGAGGGAATTTGGGTCAAACAGAAACTGAAAAATATTTCTTTTGAATAAATAAGATAATGTTAGTATGTGGAGGCAGCGTGGAAAAGGAGTTAAAGCAGTGGACTTGCAATCCAGAGGACCCAAGTTCAAGTCCTGTACTTGAACGCGTTTGTTAATAAATAGCCAGCTGGTTTTCAGTTGAGTTAATTTGTTCGGCCCCGCTAGCCTTAGTGCGATATTTAAAGCCTCGGGTAAATTAAGTTTTTCTCATGCTAATGAGATATCGTAAATTGTATTTCTTGTTTAACTTTACAGAACGAAAAAAGAGGGACAGTGGCGAGATTGACCATGATGCTATTGCACACAGACTGAAGCAAGATGTTGTAAGCTCAATGGCTGGTTAAGACCTATTTGTTATTGATATCAGTCTGTTTTCAGCTAGTCAAGACAGACTGTTTTTGCATAATAATAATGATAATAACGATGATGGTGATAATGATGATGATGATAAATATAATAACAATAATAATAATAATAATAATAATAATAGTTAAAATATTCATAATACATATCTACATAATAATGGTGATAAACATAATAATTATGTTAATTTATTATGTATGAATTTATATTACACCATGTCTGTACAGTTGAATTAACTTGAATTTTTTGTCTTAGCTTGAGCAAGCTGGCAGACTTCAAAAGAGAATAGCATCTCAGGTATGGTTAAGGTTAAAACAATGAAAAATAATGCAGCTACATTTTGTGTAAGAAAACACCAACACGGCGAACATGGAGTATTCTTAGTGCTTACTTATGAGGGGTGTTCGTCCACCTAAGCTGAGCAATGTTAGTCCCTTCTGGGGAGGGGTAGCACATCTAGTATGTATTTAAAGAGCATTTACTCCATGCAAAATTCCCAGTTGTGATACAGTTAGTTACTTTAAATCCCTCTTAAAGCCTGACTTGCACAGTACATGCAGTGAACATGGAAATTAGGCTGTGTCAAAATCACTGCTCAATGGAGGTTAGAACAATGGAATATTAAAGTGAATGCATCATTTCTTTTTTTATTTTTTAATACTTTTTACAGAATTTCTTTTGTTTAGCATACAAAGTATAAAAAGACACAAAGGGAAACACACTTGATACTTACATGTATTTTAAGCAAATAGAGAAAAGAAATATATATGTATAACCAAACAAACACAATAGCTGTCACAGCAGTGAAGATCTAGTATATAGAATATGATAACTTCGCTTTAAACTGTACACTAATGATGAAAATTAATCATGACATCTGTTGTTGGAAAAATTTTTCCTGCTTTTCGAAATGTTTTTGAATTTTTTTTTTTTTTTTGCTGACAATATGGAGTTCAATATTGTAAACACGCTTTGTCATGGCAATAAAACCCTGAAGAGAAGGCATACCATTCTGGCATTTCTGAGACTAAATATGAAACTTCCCCAAAAGCAAAGTATGGTTAACCCTTTTTAGTATCACCCAACTAGTGGACTAACGCAAATGCCGCAATCTGATTGGCTACACTACTAGAGGACTATTAGTAAGAGTCCTCGAGTAGCAAAATTCGTAGCGCTTTCTTTTGTTTTATTCCCAAATAAGTCTTTCTTCAACTTGCATTTGCTAACTTTATTATTGCTTTTTCTGTCCGACTAGTTGGGTGATACTAAAACAATTAGACCCTTCACCCTCAAGGGCTACGGGTCTAATTGTTAAATAGCCCAGACCCGTAAATGAGGGGGTGGTGTCTAAGCCCAGAGCAAAATGGCAGAAGATTACATGAAACTTACCCAAAATTATATCTTCCTCTTTAATATTTCCAACAAAGATGTTATAACATTATAAATTAGGCCACATGTCAAAATGGCTGCTCACTGGAATATTAAAGTGAATTATTACGAATACTTGGTTGCATTTGTGAGATGGTCTACCCATTAGCCAAGCCTCGAAATTTCTGTCGTTTTATTGAGGTCATTCCTTTTGCTTTCAGAACTTACCACTACACTACATGTAACATATACTGACAGTCCTTATTAGATATTATTATAAGGAAGTGTCTGGTGATCAGCGAGGAGAATTTCTGTGTAGAGTATGAAAGTGAAAGGGTTAAATGAGAGGATGGGTTAAATGGGTGATAATATAATTATGTGGGATAATATCTAACATTATTTTTTTTCTCAAGTATCTGAGCAGGCCGGAATCCTAAATCCTCAAATTTGAATGGCTAATCTCGCATGCGTGACCAGTCTAGCTTTTTATGATAGCTTATGGACAGGGTATATTCCCCACTGCAGTAATTTCCTATCTCTTTTCTTACTTTAAGAAAAAGACATCCAAAATAATAAATAAGTTATTTACCGGGCTAGGTTGGTCCGCATAGGAAAAAACTGTGCCGTTGGACTTTAGTACAGTCCTTAGCCTTCGCCTCAGGCCATACTCAAGACCTTGGGCACAGTTTTTTCCCATACAGACCTTCCACCTGTTAAATAACATGTATATATATATATCAATCTGCATCTGATCTTAAGATAAGTTAACTCCTTTTACGAGTTCATTTGACTTTGATCTGTACACATATATATCTCTTATTAACTGAATTCGAAGTCTGTACTGTAAGTTATGGACCAAGATTTTTCAGGTCGGTTTTATGGCCCAAGCGCAAAGCGCACGGGCCATAAATCAGAGTGGAAAAAACAAGGATCTGTGACTTACAGTATGGACCGAGAAAACAAGGTTTGTAAGATATTTATTACATTTCAAAACAAACTTTTGAAACTGCCTGCTAAATTGACCAATAACAGCATGCATACTAACTGAGAGATATTATAAATGTAACATGTTTTTCTTTCCATCAGTACCTACAACCAAATCCTTCTGATATCAGAGTACTGCGAGGTCATCAACTGACTGTCACTTGTCTGTGTGTATCACCTGATGACAGATATATCTATTCTGGTTCCAAGGATTGTTCAATAATCAAATGTATGAGGGAGAATCTTATTTGTCTACTTTGTATTCTATGCTCTCCCTGTCACTGCCTTTGTACCCCTCCCAAGGTTTATGCATGCTGTGCCCTTTGCTCCGACAAAGGGCTAACACTTGAAACGTCCCTTTCACCTTACGGTGGTATAACTTACTTTATCAATCCATTTGATTATCCCAATTTCTTGTGCTTCAATTTTCCACCAATCCAGCACCAGTTTCTTTAGAAACTATCCCCACAATAACTGTCTCTAATGTGTTTGTGATTTTGTTTATCAAGGGAATATGAAAACAGCTGAGAAAGAAGGAAAAATCCCAGGCAGTCATAAAGCTGAAAAGGGAAGTAAATATCATGATGGTCACATCCTCTCTCTTTGTATCAGCACTGATAATAAATATTTGGTAAGTTTATCTTTTTTGCTTGGTTAACTCCATACCATGAATATACAAAGACTTCATTAACCCATTTAACTCCCAAAATAATGCTACAGTATCAGTGCTCAGTTTCTTCGAACAATGTCCATGTGAAGACATTGTGGTGTACATGTAATATTTAGTGTGGTGGGCTTTTGATTCACAATTCAGGGGTTGGATTGCTGATTATAGTACTATATTATTTCCTTAGGAAAAGAACTTTTTTCTCTAGCCTAGTAATACAGATACCAGCCGTAGAGTAACAATAATCCCAGCAGATGCCTGCGACATGGATTGGTTAAGGTGTAAACTTTCAGACCTTTTCACTGCATTTTTGCAGGGAGCGTGAAATTGAAATGTCCCCTTTTGATGTGTTTATAATTTGCAATGCTTTTGAAGTGCAATGGTTCTCACACAAAATGTTTGATTAGAACTACTACATGATAATGTACATTTGTCACTTGGGTAGTGGTTGCGACGTTTCGACTGCTTACTGCTAGTCTTCTTCCAACGTGATAGATAATGCTGCACCAGGAACAGTCAACCCCATCACCTGAAGAAGACTAGCATAAGCAGTTTAAATGTTGCAACCACCATCCAAGTGACTCCGTAGTGAGACCATAGAACAAATTTATATTATCACTGAAGTTATCACGATGAATAGCAATCTTTTCCATAACAACTACTACATGCATATACAAAGGCGGAGGACGTTAAAACAACCTTAGTTTTTTGCTTTTTGAATAATTAACGATTGTGGAGATACTACATCTTATTCTCTTTTTTTCACTTAATTACATGTAACTCAGACATGATTTTCTCAATCAGGTTAGTGGCGGTAGAGACAAGGTGATCCACATTTGGGACCCAGAGACTTTGCATCACATTCACACTTTCAGAGGTCACAAAGATGCTGTCTCAGTAAGTAACGGCCTTTGGTTATTGACAGTCATTTTCTAGAAGCCTAAGCACAGTCTTTGGATATACAGATGATCTGCATTAATTTTCTTGCAGTTTAATTTGTTGAGAAGAAAATGGAATACAATGATCATGTAGTGCACATGACAAAGACATTCTATAATATGACAGTGCATGTATGTACTTATGACAGTGTTGAAAAAAGAAAATGCTTTGTACACAGTAATCCTGTCACCTCTTATGAAACAATACAGTAGTGCAAGGGAATTTGTACCAGTTGATGGCACAGACATCTGTTTCTTTTGTCTTGGTAGTTTACTTGCTTGCAGTCACAGCAGTGTGCTACAGTCCCTGAATTAACTACATGTGTATCAGCTATTTTGTATGAATAACTTTCTATCAGTATTTTTATTGCTTATTTGAAACAACTCCAATTTCTCTCAAATATTAATACTTTGTTATTATCTTGTTACGCTTTTAGGGTGTGGTTTTTAGGCGAGGCACCCATCAACTTTTTAGCTCATCACAGGACCGTACAGTAAAGATCTGGAATTTAGATGAGATGGCTTATGTAGAAACTCTGTAAGTTGTACAGAAGTAATTTTCCTTTAAACACCAGTTGCTGTCTGTCTTAAACAAATGCCTTTTCCATATGATATCTCAACATGTGCATCTGTGTACAGGAGTATTAACAGGGTTTTGCAAAGGAAGTTGTAAAGTAGAGCTACAAAATGGGCTATAATGAATGTGTCTGCGGTATAAGTTGCAACATGGTAAGATAACAGGGAAGCTGATATTTCAAGTGTTGGTCATTTGTCCTTCACACTGAAGGGCTTCTGCTCAAAGTGACAGCTTCACCCCTTATCTTGCTCGCAGTGGGCTTATACGATAAGTTGATAAAGTTTACCGATTCAATATTAGAGCCCATTTTTTTGTTTCTATTTCCCACCGAGTCAGCACCACTTCCTTTAGAAACTAACCCTGTTGTTTAAGTAGAGCTGTCTGCTTATGAGAATACAAGGAAATGGGATAAACAAATTGATAAAGTAAGTTATACCACCGTAAGGTAAAAGGGAGGTGCTGACGTTTCAAGCGTTAGCCCTTCGTCAGAGCGAAACACTCAAAACATCAGCACCTCCCTTTTACCTAACAGTGGTATAACTTACTTTATCAATTCATTTGATTATCCTAATTTCTTGTGTTTCAATTCCCCACCGATGCAGCACCAGTTTCTTTAGAAACTATCCCCACAATGCTTATGAGAATAGGCCATCTGACTGATGCATGTTCAACCTTTAGGTTTGGGCATGAAGACAGTGTTATGGCAGTTGACAGTTTAACACGTGACAGAGCTGTGACTGTTGGAGGGAGAGATCGAACCTTACGAGTATGGAAAGTAGTTGAGGAATCACAGTTGGTCTTCACTGCACAGGGAAACATGTAAATGATTAATAATATCTTAATTTTTTTTAGCTATCAACTGTCTAAACCAAGAATATTTAGAGTAATAATGGAAGACTTCAAACTGAAACTTTTGTATGTAACATTATCAAATTTATTTGCACATATTTTTGCTCTTGACTGAGTGACAATCAGGTTATGTAATGAAATATTTAACATACTAGGTCACCTGAAATGATAAAAATCAATCTGTTGGGTTACCTATAAAATGAAATAATTTAGACAGTTACGGGCAGTCTCAGTTGTGCAACATAATAAATGAATTGCACTCATACACTTGATACACACACATACATATACAAACACATGCCGAATGAATACAGAAAGGGAGAGAGAAAAATCATTTAAATCCTCAGTCTCAAAAATTCAGGCTTCTAGTAGTCTGATTTGGCCATAAAAATTAAAAATTGTTCTTATGAGTGTAAATTTTGCATGAGCTCTGCCACTCAATACGAAACCTGTGCCCTGTATTTGGTTTTGTCTTGTCTTTGCTCTTTGGATAAATAAGACATTTTAGGCTTTGCATGCCTAATTTCACAGAAAAGAAATACTACAATGGAAAAATAAATACAAGGCACTGCTCCATTATTAAATTAGGAATTCCATGTGAAAATTTAGCTGATTCAGGATAATTTTACTCTTTTTTTTTTCGCCCAAATTGTCACATATGATTATAAGCAGAGCATTCAGTATAGCGCTGAGCTATGTAGTTTAAGATGTATATGTTGTAGTTCAATTTTTTTCTTGGTTCAAATTTTATTTTCCTTTGTTTTCTGGTATGGTAATGTATGATAATGAGTTTGAAACAAAGGAAAATAAAATTTGAACCAAGGGTAAAATTGAACTACAACATATACACCCCCTTTCTCCTCACTGGGATGCAAACCAAGGCTGTTTTTAAGTTACACATGGTATGGCATAAACTCTAAACTTTTCAGGTGGGACGAAAGGCACAGCCCTGCAATGAAACATTCTTAAGGCATCGAGTACGCACTTTCAAAGGCCTGTTTTAATAGTTTGTTGGTTTTTCTTTTGTAGTGGATCTTTAGATTGTGTGCAATTAATCAATGAAGAGCACATGGTCTCAGGAGCAGATAATGGGTATGTGAACCATTATATGTATGTGTGGTCCATTTTAGTGAAACTTCTTTTTAAGTTTAACTCTAATGAGTGTGGATTGATTTTTATCTTTCTCAGTAAATTAACCGTTTAGTTCCCAGAAGTGACAAACAGGCAATCTTGTGGAGGGGCTGAAGAGTATTTGGTACTTAAGCTACAAGGTCAACTGAAGGCCAACACCAAATTATCCAGACTTGCATATTTGTCGCATTATGACACTTGCATTGTACTCAGGGTGTTCATTAGGCATCAGAGATTGGAGAATTCGCTGGCTTCTTTGAAGGACCCTCGCAAATTCAGACAGCCTAAGCTACTATTTAATCCAGACATTGGAGCTCTTTCAGAACATTCTCCTGCTTCCACATTTCCAATTGAAAACCTTATGTACTTGGGAGAATTACTAGTTAGATCTTCAATGAAAAAGTTGATGCTACCAGTTGTGCTGTTCAGAATCAAGATGTCATTTAAACATCTACCTGATTTCAATTGAACTAATATTTGATGCTTTCTTCATTAATAGGTCCCTGTCCCTGTGGAGTGTGTTGAAAAAGAAACCATTGTGCACAGTACAGGAAGCTCACTTCAAGCCGCAAGGCAACAATGATAACAACATACCAGATGAAAGTTGGATAACATCAACAGCAACCCTAAGAAGTACAGATCTGTTGGCCTCTGGTAAAGTCAGAGAAAATATAGTTGTTTGGCTCTCTTTCTTTGGAGGAGTACAGCAGAAACCCAAATATACACGACTTTGAGGGAAATTTTAGCAGTTTGTTGGTCAAAACAGATATTCTAATGCTCACTTCTGACACAGTTTGTATGTTCTTTGAGGAACCTACTGCCCAAATTCCAATCTACTTTCTTGGGCACAATATATCATAGTATTGTTTTATAATATATTTTCACAACTCTCTCCCAGCAGGTTCCTGTGATTCATGCATCAGATTCTGGCAGTGTGGTGATGGATTTCGTAGCTTGAAGCCATTGTTTGCTTTACCGATGGTAAGAAGTAGATTACAACTGGGTAAAGGTCAATCTTTTTTGTTGTCTGTAAGTCTGTTGTTGATGACATGTCCTAAATTGCTAGGATCATAACAGCAAACAAAGCAGGTTGTCTCATTGTAAGTGAAACTTTGTGGAAAAGAGAATGGTAGGTGAGAGTTGCTCTCTTCCTCTCTATTTCCCTCATTCCTTGTCTGATTGAGAAAGGCTTAATTTAATTTGACTGTTTGGTGAAGCTGTTTATCAGTTGAAGATAGTGAAAGGCGATACTCCCATTCAAGGATTCTTGTTTATTTATTTATTAGAATTTTGCCAAAGGTACAAAGTATAACATTGCAAATGGTAATAAAAGAAAGCTTGAGGTAGATATAGTGATTTATAGGAAATGGCGAGGAGGCCTCCAGAAACCACCAGACTTATGCAAGGGAGGTCTCCTTTCATGCTATTTAATAACATACTTGTATATTGATAAACACGCAGATCAGTGAAGAAAAGACAAATAAGTCAGAAAAGTTTGTATCAAGAAGAAATTTAAACAATTTTCTTTAGAAGGAAGATAGAGTCTCAGCAAACTAATTATGTCTTTAGGTCAGGAATTCCAAATTTTTGACGTTTTAAAAAGGATGTACTTGTAGCTTTGTTATTGTCCTAGACTTTCACTCAGCTAAATAGGTACTGCCATTGGTTGATTCTTGGTCACATAATCTTGACTAAATTGAAATGTATTCCAACAAGGGTACAATCCAGTAACTGTCCTTTGCTTGGAATACAACAGCATGTGATCAAAGCTTGGCAGAAGATAGCATATAGAATATATTTAGAATATAGCGTATAGAATATATTCTATATATTGTATAGAATATTCTACGCTATATTCTATAGCGTAGAATATATAGTACTAAAATCTGTGCCCCCCCTCCCCCTAGGTATATCATGTATCTGTGCACATGTAACGTCTTGATTATGTAACACATGTACTCCTCCCAAGTCACACCTTGCATTTACTTCCCACTTGTTTCCAAAACATCAATGTGAAAAATAGCTTTTTCGTTTTACAAGTACAAGCTTGTAAAATTTGGTTGTAAAAGTTCCCTGAAGTCTGATTTTGTCAGACAAAACAAGCAGGAGAATACAACTTAAGTTTGTGCAGTGCTGCTCACTAGTTTAGGTTTTAAAAATTTCTGTAAAAACACTTAATGCCAGCTTCCTTGGCAAACCGGATAGTTTTGTTTTCCCTGATCCACTCCTGGACTCTCCGGAAACAGAACTGTTTTACCTGGGACCTGATATTAAGCGTATATTGAACCTTTAGCATTCTGATTCCATGAAAAGCTTACTGGCCTGATCAGCACAGGACACTTTGTTCTCTTGTAATAATTGCTTTCCATGTGCTGTTATGTAGTTGACAGTTCATTTTATTGTATTGTATCATACTGTGCTGTATGCGTCTGTGCTGCACTGTTCATTTTGTGGAACTCAATGTGTTTAACTAGGCAGTCACATCTGATAGTCTCCTTCGCAGCCGCTTGGCCTGAAGTCACAGTCACGCAATGCTCCCTGCCCCCACATGGCTGTGGGGTGGAGCGTTGCATTACGAGCCTAAAAATGGCTGTGAAGGAGACTATCAGAAAATTTAATGAAGATGGTGTCTTGTTATAAAACTGAATTGGATTCTCACATTTATCTCCTTGTCAGGTTGGGTTTATAAATGCGCTGGCTTTCTCAAATGATGGCAATACACTTGTAGCTGCTGTGGGTCAAGAGCATAAACTGGGAAGATGGTGGAGACTAAAACATGCCAAAAACTCTGTTTGTATGGTGCCACTACAAAGAACAGTCGAAAATGGAGAATCTGATAAAAATTCCAAACCTTAATGATTAAATTGATTGACGTGACTCCCAAATTGTAAAGAAATAATTGTGAACGGTTGTTATTGTTTGCAGTCTACGTGCTGAATATACTTTATTGGATGTTTTAGTGTTACAACTAGACCTTCACTATTTGGACTTTAGGAATGTGTGATGAGCTCCAAAGAACATCTGTGTGGGGTATAGAATTCAAGTGTTTTCTGTTTTTCATGCCTTGGAAGGTTGCTTTTGTCTCCTATTCCATCATTGCTTGGAGTATGTCTCACAAGTACATGCCCTTCAGATTAAAAGGTGCATTATTTTCTTGTTGCCTTCTCCACGGGGATGCCTCAAGGAAGGTCCATGTTATTAAGAGTTGGCGTTTCATGCATCAAGGTGGAATTCTCTCAAATGGATTAGTGTCATGATAACAAGCATCAAACACACTTTCCACTACTTCTACAGCTTTTTCTCTACTGACATCTCTTACACACAACACAGACTTCACTGCCCTTTCCTTCACACATTCCTGAAAGCATAGAAAGTGCATCACAGGCCTGTCTAGCATTCAAGGAGAATTCCTTTCATTCACAAACAACTAAAAAGCTTATTTTGTTCTATATATAATATGACATGGCTGTGCAGAGTTACACAAAATTCCTCTCCCAGTGTTGAAATGTGTTTCAACATGAGAACAGCAATTTCAAATACCTCCATGCAAGAATGTTATTTTCTTTTTATTATGTAAAATTTAGTGTTGTACTGAGTGATTGCAAATCAAGAAACAGTATCCCTCAGTGATAACACATGATATAATTTTTATTGATTCGCTACGACTTCGCATACCACTAAATTCTATATGTTAAGATAAAAATATACCTTTAATAGTTAGAAACAACAAACTCAGCCTTCATGATGCCAGGGCCAGGAATCAAACCCTGGCCACACTGCTCTGTAACCTTGCCAACCACTAACCTGAAGTTCTGCCAACTGAGCTCAACCAGCCGTTTATCCTGGGAGAAGGTCGATAGTGGGTTCATATCTTGCCTTGTGTGCGTGTAAGGAGTGCTTTCAACAATTCAAATTATATCGCTTTAATCATCGGATACAGTACACAATAAGGAAGGCAGCTGACCTGTTGGTGAGCCCTCCATCCAAATTTGAACCTTCCAAATGTCTCCTTTGAAAAAAAGCAATCTCCACTGAGATTTGCCGCACGAATCTGTTGACATGGGAAAAACAAACCTCAGCTTTCTACGATCTAACACCTGCTGTCAGCATGAAATCATACATCATAAAATAGGAAGGTGTTTCCAAGATACATGGCTTGTCATTAATAAGAATAAATTGATTGTAGCTAAAAAAAGTTGAGAAGTTTGCAGCAACAATCTCGGCATGCTGCTTGTCTGAAAGCACGCCAAAGTCAGAGAGGGGTGAGATTGTAGGAGAGGAATTAACCTTTGGTGTTGAAGGGAAACCCTACATTGTAACTACAAAATTCCCTCTGTAACATTTATGGTAACGTACTACAATGAAGTATCAGCCCCTGAATATGGTCTTAATAGCTGGGTCTGACAGACTGTTTACTACTTTCCAGTGTCCTCTGGTATTGTTTTAAGCCCCAAAACACACCCCCAACCCCCTCCCCTGTGATTCACATTTCAATGCTTCAAAAACAGAAAGCCTTTGGACAGTTTTTTATCCCTTTTAGAGCTGCCAGTTCATTAATAATTAATCAGGAGTGCAGGGCTTCCCTGCAGTAGTACAGATGAACTAATGAAAAAAGCAGTTATTAAACACTAACACACGATACCTCTGTGCATGCCAGATGCCTCAGGTTTTCAGGATTATATTTCACACGGCAGAAATCATATGCATGAATAAGCTCATGAGTTAAAACGTCATCCATTGCCTTCTGAGAATAAATTGTATTCTCACAGAAAAACATCTGTGGATAGAAACAGTAACACTGGTACATGTATCATTTTCTTTTCACAGCCAACAGATACAAAGCATTAGCAAGAACAGCAAAAACGTACACTGCACATCTCTAAGGAGGAACAAGTATAAAGGGGCTAGTTGCTTAAGAAACTGGCTCTTCATCAGTGGAGGGGAAGGGATGAAGACAATGCTGCAAGAGAAGCATAAATAATATGACACTGATCACGAGAAAGAAACTGAAAATATGTAATATTTGACAACTGGTTTCAGCTCTTTTAATCCCTTCTCCAATAGCAGAATGTGTGTACACCATATGATATTCATTCATGTTCTACAAGGAAGCACTGCATTCACAGGAATTCTACTGTTAAGTCAAAGCATAGTTAGAAGAGGCGACCCCTATTAACTATGGCCAAAGGTATCCATCTGCCATACTGTACCTCCTTTCTAAAAGGATCAAATCCTGCAAGAAGTCTTGAGTCACATGGCTCACATACCATGTGCTTCTCTGGATCTACAACACTAACAAACCAAGTTAATTACTGTTAAGCCAACAACTGACATAGGATTCAGAGGGAAGATTTGAAGTAATAAAACAACTAATTTTATTGTGGGGATAGTTTCGAAAGAAACTGGTGCTGCATCGGTGGGAAATTGAAACACAAGAAATTGGATAAATCAAACGAGTTGATTAAGTAAGTTATACCACCGTAAGGTGAATGGGAGGTGCTGACATTTCGAGCGTTAGCCCTTCACGACGAAGGGCTAACGCTCGAAACGTGAGTACACCTCCCATTCACCTTACGGTGGTATAACTTACTTGATCAACTCATTTGATTTATCCAATAATACAATTAATCTGACATGATTATTTGGTCAGATAGAGTGTTGTACATAAGTTACCATATCTTGAATCAGATTCTGAACTGGCTGTGGAAGTCTTCAGCAACTTTTTTAAAACAAAATAGGATGCAGCATATTGGCTTAGCATATAAAATGTAACAATTTGGGATGATAGCATCTAAATACAGATAAACAGAAAACAAGACTGCAGAAAAGGTCTGACCTAAGATCAAGTAAGTGAAGGTGTACATGAGCCTTATGGCCCACATGGACGCAGCTTGTCCCAGTTTCAGTGGCATGTAGCACCTGGGAGTATTATTACTCTCCCCTGGATGGGATGCCAGTCAATCACACAGTCACCCATTCACCACATGAGAGGTGCCACAGAAGACCCACTGGTGCCACAGGAGGCCCATCTTATCTCGGTTTCAGTAGCATGAAGCACCTGGGAGTATTATTACTCTCCCCTGGATGGGATGCCAGTCAATCACACAGTCACCCATGCACCACATGAGAGGTGCCACAGAAGACCCACTGGTGCCACAGGAGGCCCATCTTATCGCGGTTTCAGTAGCATGAAGCACCTGGGAGTATTATTACTCTCCCCTGGATGGGATGCCAGTCAATCACACAGTCACCCATTCACCACATAGCAGGTGCCACAGGAGACCCACTGGTGCCACAGGAGGCCCATCTTATCCCTAATTCAGTGGCATGAAGCACCTGGAAGTATTATTACTCTCCCCTGGATGGGATGCTAGTCAATCACACAGTCACCCGTGCACCACATAGCAGGTGCCACAGGAGGCCCATCTTATCCCTAATTCAGTGGCATGAAGCACCTGGAAGTATTATTACTCTCCCCTGGATGGGATGCTGGTCAATCACACAGTCACCCATTCACCACAGAGCAGGTGCCACAGGAGACCCACTGGTGCCACAGGAGGCCCATCTTATCCCTGATTCAGTGGCATGAAGCACATGGAAGTATTATTACTCTCCCCTGGATGGGATGCTAGTCAATCACACAGTCACCCGTGCACCACATAGCAGGTGCCACAGGAGACCCACTGGTACCACAGGAGGCCCATCTTATCCCAGGTATAGTGGCATATAGCACATGGGAGTATTATTACTCTCCCCTGGATGGAATGCTATTCCAACGCAGGGTTACCCCCAACATTATATCGCCAGTACCCATTTATACACCTGGGTGGAGAGAGAGTTTGGAGTTAAGTTTCCTGTTTAAGAAAACAACACAGTGCCACCACTAGGGCTTGAACTCCTGACCTCCTGCTCGGAAGTCGGACACGCTAACCACTACACTACTGTGTCTCCTTTGACCTAACACTGCGGTTTCAGAAATCCCGAACCCTTTTTAAAACAAGGCTATAGCATGAGGCTGTGATGTCATGCAACAATTACAATATTGTAGCTTTTTCTAAAAGTTACTACATGAAAAACTCCATTGCGTATCGAGGAGCCCTCATTTGGAATCTCCTCTCACCTTTTGCAAGTGGCTGAGAAATAAAGGCCTTCACAAAGAAGGCTTCGCAGTCTGCACAAATAAGACAGTTAAACTTCTCAACGGTCGCTTTCTGTTATGTCACAAATGGACTTGGATTTTGCATATTCTTAATGTGGAGCAAATAATTATATGAGGAAGGGATTCTGAAATTTTTAGAACATTTTTTAACTTATCATAACATTTTATAATTTTATAACATTTTAACATTTTACAACAGTAGGACATAGTGTCTATTATTTTCCTCTTTTATCTAAAAGCACGGCCCTATAAGCTTATAGCTTTAATCACTACTGTGGAAAAATAAAGTTTATTGTATTGTATTGTAACATAAGAAATCCCATATTTGGGTATTAAAGCAGGTTAAGTGTCTAAGACGACCTAAGAACACCACCAAAGTCCCTCCTTAACTGTCCTCCCAAGCGACTTTGTCTGAGGCCTCAGCATTACAATAAATAGGAATCAGTTAATCTAGAGATATTTGATAGTCATTTTTACCTAATGGCATGTATGTCATACCATGAGGTATAGTAATGGTTGGATTAGTCACTCCATTCCCGTTAGACAATTAATGTATGCATTAAATTGCATTAAATGTGAATTAAACAGGTTCTCCCCTAGCTCCCCTACTAGGTTTGGTTTTGTCCACAAAGTCGTGCAGTTGTTTTATGTTCACATATGTGAAGGGAGTGGGTGAGACAAAGTGGCAGCACATGTTTACAAAAAGATTGTCAAGGCAGGTTTTTGTTCCTTTTGCTCCATCTTTTATCAAAATACACTTTTGAAGATCTCGCGAACGAACAGGACATGTGTTCAAGAATGCTCGAGGGGAAAGAAATGGGTTTTAAAGTCTCAAAAGTGATGATGTCTCCAATTTGGACGACGAGTAATCGATCAGTCGTAGCAAGAGTGCACAAAATGAACTATATGGAATGAACGCTTTATGGTCTGGGGAAAGGACAGCACTTCATGGAATAATTACCACATACCATGAGGTAGCTCGAAGGAGCCTTTGATTGTTAGGAGCTCCCAGATGAGTAGCATACTAATCCTTGGTAAGCCTGTGGTTTGTTGGGTTTCCTGCCTTATTTCATGTGAACAGTCTCGATTTGTGTTTGTTACAACGATTTTGGGCAAGCGTTCACCCAGTGATCTGGTTGTAACTGTGATTGACATTGTGATTGTATCCACATTTACATAGGTTTATACAACAAAGGCCTACAGCCAATCTCAATTTCCCACCACCAAAACAAGCCCAACAGGACCAACAAAAACCTGTTGCAAGGCCGGGCTCTCCACTGAATTATCACAACCCACCACCCTCTATCCTCTAAATCTGGATCCATTGCTGCCATCCATACATTTACTGTTCAAAATATTTTCACTTAACATATAAAAAGGAGATATAATGCAATGAAATTCTAAAATGATGGAAATTCACCTGATAAAAAAAATAATTTGACAGACTCTTGAAGAATGTTGATGCCAAAAAAATAATGAAATCAATTGTTATAAAGTAACATTTACCGCCTTTGTTACATTCTACTGCCAACATCTGCTCACATTAGCATTACAATCTGTAACTTCAAGTATTATTTTATTTATCATTTTCATTAATATTACCATAGCTTGGATATTTTATATGTGCCTCTAGAAGGTCCACTCTTATATTAAAACACTCCTTGCTTTTAAGAGATCCTTACTAAAACATTATGCAAATGCTGTAGATATTTTTGATCAAGAAGATATAAGGACGTGGCTGACAATTTGCCCAAAGTACAATACCGTTAAGGCCTTGACCCGCCCACCGCATTGCTGCTTTTAAGCTCCCTATACTAGATTTAGATTTATATATATTGTATAATTTTGTCTCTTAATTATATCTAAGGGGGCTGCTGTAAGTGGCTAAGCTGTTATTTTGTTTTGTTTTGCTGTCTTTTTTCTTTATGTGTAATAGCAGGCCGAAGCTTAATAAAAAAAAAAATTGGTGATACTATTGCACACTTTTTACATATAATTTAGGTTTCTTGGCAAGATTTCTGCACAGGTCTCTACTTCATTATGCATGCAGCAGATGAATTGTTTAGGGTAATGCACATGTAAACATTTCTTGTTATTGCAGAATGAAACAGTATGGCTACAGCATGCATAATGAATTAGGGACCTGTGCGGAAATCATTCCAGTTTCTTTTCTTCTCTGTAAATGTAAATAGCATATATTTTATTACCACAGGTCCACATTATCCCATGGCTGCCTGACCCTAAGCCTGCCAGACCAAATCAAGTATGTTATGCTATGTTTGGGTCTCAGTATACTGTCCCTTGTGATCAAATGGCATCTAATAAGGCTGACTATTGGAGGTCATCAGCAGGATTTAAAAAAAAGAAAACCACTAAACTTGTCTTAAACGATATTGGATATCCCTATAGTTCATTATGTATGCTGCAGCTGAACCGTTGCGAGCCAATATTTCCTGTTTACGAAGAACGAAACGATACGGCTTCAGCTATCATAATGACGTATGGGGTGACATGGAAATCTAGCGTCTAAAGAAACAGCTGGAATGTCCATGATATATATTGGCTCTCAGACTCCGAAAATATACTTTACTTTGCACTATTTCAGCAATAACATCCAGATCGACAAGTTGAACGTGAGCACGATAAAGGACTCACGAAGGTCCAAAACAATTTCACCGCCGGTTTCACAACGAGCAAAACATTCGAAATAATAAAGCTACTTATTGAAACCACTGAAAAGGCAAATGTTACTCACCATCCCAATTTACTCATAGCTTCCAGCATGAATTTTACATAAGCTGTTATAGAGAACAAAAAAAAAAACAACTGTATTAACACTCTGCTATCATTCCACACAATAATGGGACAGTTCAAAACTGTCTATTTGAATTGTCAAGTTGTGAGTGGAAGATCGAGAGTGGGGTGATTATCCGGGATAATGACCTCTGTGGTGTTCGTCTCCTGATATGGTGGACTAACTTCAAGCTACTTACGAGTCCCACACGCCTTAGCCAGCCTTGCTTTACATTTCCTATGCCATCTCGGGTTTGACTCCGCAGTCGTTTTTCTGTGGTACTCTTCGCCTTGCTGCCGCGTGTCCAAGTCCATGAATTCGGCCATGTTTGTAAGCGGCATCTATTACGGGCTCACCTTACATTGATCTTGTTCAAGATGGCGGAACTCTTTGAGATAGGAAGCAGTACTGTTTTGAATTCTTAGCTTATTGTTTTCGTGCAATTTTCTCTTCTATGGGAGCAGATGGTTCTAACAGCCTTTTGCTTTCCTAAGCAGCTGTAGCAATGCTTGGATCTCTTGTATGTTTATCTTTTCAACTCCAATGTTGAGTCCGCGGGTTTTTACCGCCAGATCTAGACTAAACGTGAAAAAGTTATGGAAATGTATTTTCTGCTTACTGGCTTCCTTGGCGGTGACTTTATTTATTTTTCAATTGCTATTTCTGGACGGATCAGTTGAGCAGTACAATGAGGTTCGATGGGGATCTTTAAAGGAGATTTCAAGTGCTTTGCGACAGAAGTTGCTGAAACGTTTTTCCAACAAGTCAGTTTCTGCGTGTCCTCTCCTTTCCATACACTCCAAACCTTCATCAACTCAGCCAGCTACGTGCCGTTTACCCATAATAAAAGAAGAAGCCTGCTCTTTTGCAGCTTCAACTTTTACGACGGAGAGAACGCAGCATGTGTGCAATCATTCTCAAGTTGATGTATGTAAGTTGGAGGAAACCCCTGGAGGATTCCCCCGTGTGGAGTGTCATGTCACCTTTTGTGGCTCTTCTGATATTTTGTCTGTAGGCTTCATCAATCCACGAGACGGCTCTCTGAGCTGGAAACACTTTTCATTTCTCCAAGACGTCGAGACTGCGATAAATAATTACATTCAGAACACACCAGTGGAAGAGTATTTTCCGTTCACTTTTTTGAGGTGTGACGAGTTTTGGAATCCTAAATCCACCACTCGTCTGGTTCTACTGCCACCCAGGAGCGAAGACAGGGACCATCGATACAAACAGAACAGCGCAAGGCCAATTAATATTAACCTTATTTTGATCGATTCCGTTTCTAGACCTCATTTTTACCGTTCCCTGCCTCAAACTATCGAGGCTTTTAGAAATATAAACAACAATTCATCCATTCCTGCAATGGTTTTAGACTTTGAGTATTTTCATGCCGTCAAACACAGGACGTTTGAGACTGTTCATGCTCTGTTTTGTGGTGAATTACTTCAGATTGAGCAAAACATGAACCCAATACCAGTTGGGGTACAAACCATGTTTGAAAAATTTAAAAATATTGGTTATCAGACTCTGTGGCAGGAAGATATGTGTTGGACACATGAGTGGGGATTGGTGAGAGACCTGAAAATTTTGAATAAAAGTTTGCCTTTGGAGGACAGATGGGAGAAGTTAAAAGCTGCTTTGAAGAATAATTCGATTGATGTAACAGGAATCACTCATTCAAGCTGTGAAGTTTTAAAGAGTTTTGATATTCCAGATTTCTTCCATGGTCCTCCCACCATCTGCTATGGTGGAAAACATTATCATACTCATTTCCTGGACTTTTTGAAAGGCTTGCTCAAGGAAGGATTAAATTCATCTAAGAAGCCTCTGCTGTCCTTTACATTGATAGATGTAGGTCATGAAGGAAGTGGTCTTAGAGTTCAAACCCTTGATTCAGCTTTGGCAGATTTTGTTACAACATTGTTTGCTACTCAAAACACTCTAAGCATCATAATTTCTGATCATGGCAACACTTACGGCTTTTACCCAAGAACAATGGAAGGACGCTTTGAAGTATTTCAACCTCACATGTTTATGATAATCCCAAGAACTGTTGAAAAGCTGTTTGGAAAAGACAGAATGCATGCACTGAAAGAAAATCAGAAAAGACTAGTTTCAGTGGTAGACCTTCATTATACTATAATGTCACTTGCTGGTCTCGAAAAAAGAAGCGCATCAATGAATGTTGGTCTCTTTCAACCAGTCCCAAGAAACAGAACTTGTCAAGACCTGCATCTTTTATCATCTTCTCTGTGCATTTGCCAAGGGTGGGTGACAAAAGTCCATACAAACTTGTTTCATGTTATAATTGCAGAGTTTGCTCTTGGTCACCTAAACAACATGATACAGTCTCAGTTCCTTCAAAACACCAATGCCCAGAAACCCATATGTGGTTTTGGTTCATGTGAAAGACTTAGAGGGGAAAGATTTGAAAACATTTTGGAGAGAAGAGAGAACAGCCTTCTTTCTGTCTCGCTCGATATGTATGTACAAAACCAAGAACTGTTTAGAGTAGAGGTTCAAGTAGGGGAAAGTTTTGGTCCACTATTTGATATGGAATTTATTGACTTCACTAGGTTTAGTGAATATGGGATTTACAAGACCTGTGCAGATACAGGTGTTGATTTACAGCTCTGCATTTGTCAGCGTAGTCTTCAAAGAGATATTTTGGGTGAAAAAACCCACACCAATTTGCGTATGGATGTAAGCTCATCTACAGAGGAAAATGGCAGACATTCCAATGGCAATAAGTTCATTTTAGGTAAGGAAGATCTCCTCATACCAAAATGGCAGTTTTATGGTGAAATTTTCTCATCAACCACCAGGGCTGACAACATGCATGAAAACTGCCTTTTTATTCTTCTGCGAGAGCACAAAAGTGGTGTGATATTTGAAGTTGCAAATTCATGCTGTAATGTACATTACACAATTGAGCTGGATATATCATTAGATAACATGCAAGTGTCAGAGAGAACTCCTTTACACAAAGAAGTTGCCCCAGGTACGATCCACTTTCTGATAGCCATCACTGAACTCGATCCAAGCTCTGATTGGAGTTGGAGGTATACTGTGAATTTTTCCTGGAGAGTTTTAGACACATGAGTCTATTAATGTTCATACTGAAGACTCGGAGATTGACTCCCAGAAAAAATGTCTAACCTGGAGCCCATCACCGGAGTGTTCGTATATAAGGGAAATGGTATTGTATACCGCACAAATCCACTACATGTTCATGGCAGTTTACAATTCTTACTCTGGGATAAGATTGGACGTCAGCTTGTAAAGGCAGCTCTGGCAGCCGCTATCACTCCAAGTTTGATCTTACCCATCCACCAGGTAGTGAATCATGTAAGCCTTTACAAAATATCCCAAGATCTTCTGATTCCCCCACGAGCAAGGAGATCTTGGGATATTTTGTAAAGGCTTACATGATTCACTACCCCAGCCACCCAACCCACACATCAGACCTACGGTTTATCATCCTTATATGAGAAGACTAGAATGTCTATCCACATACAGATGTCCATTGCAATGGCAGCACTTTATCCTCAGTTGTTTAAGCACCATAGTCCCATACTCTACCAACTGAGCTAACCGGTCCGCAGTTTATATTGGGTGGCATCCACAGTGCAGTAGCAAATGAAGCCGTTTTAGAACTCGTATTTCAAGCAAAGCTATCTTCCTGACAAGAACAATTAACTCTAAAACTTACTGCCATGAGTAATATGCTTAGTAAGGATGCAAAATGCTGCAGCCTGATTGGTTGATGTACTAGCTCTTTTGTTCTATTGCCATTAAACAAGGGTTAAAATTAGCATCATCTGCTACTGTACTGGGAACTAATTAAATAATAGAGTGTTTCTGTTGAGGAACTATCAACTCATATACATAGATATATATTGAGAATTGCCTTGTGGAAACTTGATGTTCAGAACATCAAATTTCCGCAGGGCAATTCACATTTTAACGGACGAGTACTGTCCATCCGGGCATTTTCCTCAGAAGGGCATTACGGGCTGATATTGACTCTGCAGTTGAACACTATCGCATCACGTGATCAAATTAAACCAATAAGAACTGGAGAAAATTTAGTGGTGAACTATAATAGGGAATAGGAATGCTCCTGGTAATAGGCTTGTGGTCAAACTGATTGCAATCTTTTACTCAAGTACAGAAGTAGTTCATTGGAAACCATTCATTATTCTGTCAAGTTTTTCACAATTTTTTGCCTTGCTTGTTGAACCATGGTTTATATAGAGGTACATCACAACAAAAAACTGTTAAAATTTCAACTGTTTATTGGGTATACTGCGTTTTCATTACCCTTTTAACTTATGCGTTTGTTGGTTCTGCTCGTTGTTATGGAATAGCATAGTAGTAGTCTAAAATAAGGTGACAAACCAAGTTTACTTTGTTGTTTCTGCCCAATACGAGGATTCTGTTTGTAACCAGTTTGCTGGAAACAGAGCTTTGAAGTCAAACTCCTTAAAAAACTGAAGACGGTGGCTGAAAATAAAATAAAAAGTAATCAGTCAAATGATATTATTATTCTTTGAGAACAAGTTCTTTAACAATTTTCAAATAAAACGGTGGAAAATTGTTATAAATTGGGAGAGTGGTGAGTGGGTGATGAGAAAACCTCGGATTGTTGGATGTTAAGGGTTAAGTCTGATCATTAGGTACAGTGTGGTATACACTGGAGGACTGACGTCTATTCCTGTTGTCATGTGAAAAAACCTCATTTTGTTTTGTTCTTTTTTTCGTGCTGAGATTTGAAAACAGCCTAACAAGCTGTAATTTGCAAATAATTTGACAAAATTGTTTGCTCCATTTTTGTTATAACACATAATTATATACTACAGTTTGTATCACTTCTATTTTTATTATGAAATATTGGGGAATAATATGTACTTATTGACTAGGTAGGAGGGCCAAATGGAAAAATATTTTGCGTGAGGTCACGATGTACATGTAAGTGCAGTGAGGTCTGTGCTCCATGACTAAGAATTTTACCACGACTCCCGCTTTTGTATGTTTTCCATTTTGCAGCAGCTACGTCTCTTGGGGCCATGCATAAGGCTGTACTGCTCTTTACAGCCCTGCTAATGCCATAGTGCATGGCCCTGATACAGGGATTGCTTCATACTTTTTTTCAATAGAAGGGGCTGTGTTGGTCATGTGATAAAAAGAGTACATAAGCCCACATTGTTTATGTCAAAACTATAATTTGATGCCTCTGACATGTGACTTTTTCCTGTAAAGTGTTTGATTCTTTTCTTTGTCATCAATAGATCTGATATTATAACTTCCATGCAGCTGAAGCTCATTATCCCATTTTCTGTGGCATGAAGCAAGGGGCATTGTTACTCCGACTGAATTTGATGCTCATCCATTGCACAGCTACCTCTGTGTTATATTACTGGTACCCATTAATATACCTGATTGATTGATCGAGCCACCTGATTGTAAGATTGCAGATTAAGATCACGGTCAGCAAGGGATCTCAAAAAGCAAGATAATTACTGTATAACATTTGAATTGTGATCAGCATGTTTGAACTTACAAGTCTGGTGTAGCAAAATCCTTGGAGGCTGGATACAATGCTTCATATTGTCTATTTTCCCCTGAGCCATGGATGGCATATGCATTGATTTTGTTTACACCAGGAGGAAGGTACTCTGGTGGAATAACAGCGGTTCCTTTCCACTGCTCATTTTCATTATCCACCTCTGATGTGTACTGTAAATCAAGCTTGTCCTGAAAGGCAATGCAATTAACCACCATTAAAAAGTCAACTACTAAACTGTTATTGGTACCAAAATCATCAACAGAACTAAAGCTCTTTTCCTTGATCTAATTGATTACTCCAACTGCTGAAGGCTTGATGGGAGGGGGGGCAGAAGTTCTTTAGGTTTTGTTACGAGTAGGAGGAGGAATACATGACAAAATCCAAAGAATGTCTATCTGAGAGGCTAGGGATGAGGGAAACGAGCAAGAAATCTAGCTTAAGATTGTAGTGTGGATTTTTGCAAACCATAGTGGGAGGTGGTACAGAATCTCAAAAATTTGGATCCCCAGAGATTTGCATCATGGGTGCACTCAAAAGGCCACATCCCATCCCTTTTTTGAATTTTTGAACCATTATGGTGTAGGTAGGTATTAAGAAAGGTTGGATTCATTATGCCGACTGCTATACTTGTTTTGATCCTCTAAATTTGCAGATATTTTTTTTCAGGTCAGATGCTAAAAATACCGTAAGCTGCACTGCAGAAAAAAAATTTAACTTGTTACTATAGCCAGGGTTAGATTACATCTGGGAAGCAGACTAACTAAAGAGCGTATGCACATGATGTCACAACAGCCATGTTGGTGTCCCCAAAACAAAGAAAAGGTAGCCATGTTGGTGTCCCAAACTGATCCTTCAGGAATTAAATTCTATTCTTATGCAAACATCTTCTTTTGTTTCTGTTAAAAACATGGCTGCTGATTGAGTGCATGATGATGCATGATGGTTAGAACAATAAGGTATGACCAACATTACCTCCAACCCTACCCCTGACCTAAATCAACGGTGAACCTAACCATTTCTGACAGTTATGGCCAGTCTATTACCTTGACTCCTGTTTGCTTACTATCAGCAGATATCTGTGTCAAGTATCCTGCAATCTTTGAAAAATACCTGCAACCCACTTACCCCCTCCCCTGTCTTGTAAATGAAATTTTTGCAACAGAATTGTTTGCACCTTTATCATATTTCTTGTGCCATTTAGGAGGAGTACTAAATGCTGACCATGCCTGTGGAAAAATGATACTTATAGGTAAGTATTAACCATAATAAAATATAATTTGGCATTTATCAGAAATCTATAAGATTTGAAATATTCCCCAAGTATTATATTAGTTTGGAAACTGTTTGTCCCAGTTTTTGTCCTTGCTGGAACAGTCCTGCTTGCGTGGGGCATTATAAACATCATGAATTTGAGAAAATGATGTGTCTGCCATGTTTTGGGCAGCGGGTGGGTATTTCCTGGTGAGTACATCGTGCGACTGGAACCAATTTGATTGGGTAATTTGGTTTTATCGATTCTTCAAATATGGTACTTCAGATAGATGATCGTACATTGAATGTGGGCAAATTGTGGTTAAAGACAGTTACATGTTTTAAGTGTTAAGAGTTTCTGTAGATTTTCAATGGAATATGCCAGGAAATTATGCAATATTGATGAGTTCCTGGATATGCTGACAACTCCACACAGTTTTACTACTTACGGACATAATTCAACTTCAAGGTACTTCTCTTCATTCCCAAGAAAGAAAATCTCAGCCACTGAAAAATGAAAGTATTTAAGCACTTAACTTTGCACATTACTAAAATTTTTGGACTGAGCACTCCTTACCCCATGGCCACAAATATCTCCCCATTTCCATCCCTATGGCAATCTAAGCCCTTACCTTCATACTCACCCACCCCCATTCATACAGCTTCCTTACCTTCGTACTCCCATAGCTCAGGACAGGGTTTTCCTGGGACACCTGGGGGTGGCCCAGGATCATTAAAGAGTGGCCCACTCACATCCACCTGAACAGAGCGCCCGTCAGGTGAGCTGACTTTGAACTGCACCGGCTTGTGGTTGATTGGACTTCCGTCCCACGTTGTTGTAATGGAAAGAACAAACTCCTGAAAAGTAAAAGAAAAGGTTCCGTTTCAAAGTGATGGAAATAGTAAGGCGATTTTTGAGTAATAAACCCTTTTAACATTGTCCAAATGGCAACATTACCTTCATGGCGGAAATCTCACTGCCCCGGAAATTGGTATGGCCTCTTTTTCATGCCTTTACCGGAAGTTGGCTATGTATGCTACTGACGAACGTTGTTCACGATCAAAGTAGCGCTGTAGCCACATTGCCGAAAAAAGCTAGATAAACCTTGACGTAGACAAGTCAGGAATGTCTGATGACGATCAAGATCAAGACGAGCTCGGAAATTATCTTCCATCCTTGGAAAGGGAATCTATTGCGACGCAACACGTACAATACTATGAAGGTATCATCAGTAAATTATGCGGCTAAATTTCAGAATACCCCGCCACTTCATTAACATGCTGATGTAAACGAAGTGGCGGGGTATTCCAGAGTTGCTCAATTATGCCATGTCAAAGGCAAAAGGCTTGACTCTTTCTCTCCCAATACTTCATTATGCATGCTGTAGTTGAATTGTCTTGGGAAGTGCGCGTGCAAACATTTCTGAGAACGAAACCGTACGGCTACAGCGTGCATAATGAAGTAGGGACCTGTGCGGAAATTTTACCAAATTCTCCCCAGTCAGTGCCATACATATTCTCCTTCATTACTATGAAGCATGTGTTTTTGGAATGATTTCCGCACAGGTCCCTACTTTATTATGCGGAAATCATTCCGTGTTTTTGATCAATTCATTATCCTCACGATGATTATTTTTAAAATTCCTATCATCTGTTTGCTTGATATTGTACTGATACTGTAAAGAGACGTTACATTTTGATCACTTTGAGGAGTGAAAGGCGTAATACAGGTCAGTTTGTTCGGTGTATTATATGAGCATATTTCAGCTTGAGCGGAGTATCATTTATGGAAATAACCATAATCATGGTATTAAAAACTGATTTTTCTGGTTTATAGTGGGAAAGGGACTCTTGATATCTGGCCTGTTGACCAGTATAAGATGGCAGAATTACAGCCATGCACTCATAATGTGGTATAGGTTAAGAGTTCCAGTGTCCCGGTGGCACACAAAAATTGCAACAGTCTAGAAAGTCTACAAGCAACTGACGCATTCTTAATTAAACTACTGCACCAGATGCAATTCTGGCTTTAATGTCATTGGCATTAAAGGAAACCGCAAGTCTTGCATTTGTATCCATTGCATCAGCCTTTGTTGGGCTTTCGAGATTCTACAAGGATTTGTTCTAGAAATGATTTCAAACAGGGCCATTTCATGTATGGTAGCTGGAAAGCGAGGCCTAGCTTGCTTGCAAAGACAGTAACTATCACTGAATTGGGCTATATGAACTGATGAAATGAACTGCTTCATTATAATTTACAGCTAAGGCATTACTAATCATTTTGGTGCATACTATTCCAAAATATATTGCTGTGACTAGTATCTTGATGTTGACAACGGTACAAACCAGATGACATGAAAAAAAAAAAAACAATTTTGAAAAAAATACTTAATGCTTTCCCTACAACCCAATGATAACCCAAGAATACCTTCCTGAACACCAGAAAACATCCAATTAGATGTTACAGTTATAGTTTGCATCTTAAGATGAAACACAAAACTAAGAATACACACATTATGACGTGCTATTTAAATCACACTAGTTATTAGTTACTGGAACATTTAAATTTTTCAGAAGTTCCAAATGTTTATCGCAACATGACTGGAAGATAGATTGTTTGAACATTGTAACCAAATATACACACAATTTATTAAAACCAGTAATCAAGATTGAGCATTACATTTTTTTATGGGAAAAGAAGCTTTGAGCCTATCAAAACTGATACATACAGCTAACGTAAGATAAAAGGTACTTTCTACATGAAATTTACATGGAATATGAATTACAAAGCATATATATAGCTATTACTATTTACAATGGTCTTACAAAGATCCAAGAAATAATTCCTTAGCCACCCACTGAATAATATGATAGTGTAGAGAATTTGTTGTTGGATCGATTCAGGGCCATTCACATATATCCTTCAGTTGATAGTTTCATCAAGTCTCATAATTTACCAGTTTGCTTGGCAGTGTATCAACATTCTGAGGAGACATTATGTGTTGGTCACTTTTGAAAGTGAAAAGACTATTAGGAGGTTACTCGACACTCTTTAATTAATGATGCTCAGAAACACATTGTGTTACTGCTAATAATTTCAGCAAATCACATTGGAGAATGTTTGTTCTAATATAAGAGCAATAACTGCAGGGCTTTCATTAGAAGCTGGGTACTGCTGGAGCTCTCGCAGCTGCGAGTCATTGAGTCACCGGCTACTTTGGCCTTGTTTGTCAACGAATACTTCAAAAATATGATAAATATATATATTTCTTTTAATGATAAATATTCATCATGAACTTGACTTTTTCATGCCAAGAAAGCTGGAAATTCCATATCTGAGCTTCTAAAATTAATTTAAAATATTTTGGGGGAGCATTCCAGAGCCCCCCCTAGAAAAGGTTCTCTTCGCCCACCTAAATTGTCACAGCCGCCTACTATGATATGGGCAGACGCCTACTTCAAATCTTATTGAAAGCCCTGTATCTGTCAGTTCCTTTTCTCTCTACCTCACCATTACAAAGGTGACTGAGTAACTAATGAGAATACAAAAACAGTGGACAGCTGAAGTGTACCCTTGATGGAACATGTAAATCTCCATACTGAAATGGATGGTAAAAATACAGTACATCTAAGAGCTAAACATACCAGCTACAGCAGGGTTGCCAGTACAGTGAGGGAAAAACAAAAATTTTTCAAGGTCTGTGAAATTTGCAAGAAGTCAGGAAAGATCTTAGTTCTTAACAAAGTCAGCGAAATAAGTCAGTGAATTTTGTTTTCAGGGTTCCACAATGGTTTGTGAAGTAGACGATGTGATGCATTCCACTGCAGTATTTTTCATTGGTAATGCCTTCTTCCATATGAGGAAGAGAAATCAGAGGAAGCTTGGAAACCAGCGTTTTCCTTCTGCGGTGGAACGTGGTGTGTTCAGAGATCAGTGAAAAGTTAGGGTATTTTTTGGGTTCTAATGAGTGGCAACCCTGTACAGAAAGTATGTGTTTTGAAGTAACTGTTTAACACTATGAACTGTATTTTTATATCAAAACAGATTCACAAACATGTGTTAGATCAATATAGATATATAAATATTCAGTTCGCTAACAAGTTCCTTAATTCTCATGGTCTGATTATTTTACACTATACTAATATAAGAATTAAGTTGCATATAGGTTAATTCAGAAACTGAGGGAGTTACATTTTGAAACAGTAATTATTGCAGTTATAATTTAACTGTAGTTTGTTGTCTGTTCACTGTCCCCTACCTGCAGAATTAATAATTAATCATGCAACAAGTATATTAGTTTGAAGTCTACATTCACTTAATAACTACCAATGATTATTATTTACAGTACTATCAACTTTTCAATAAAAAGAGTAAATGAATACTGACATCAACCAAATCCTGCACTTTGAATGGAGCATTAAATAATGATGACTGAATCACTTAATTCTCTCCTTGCAGTGACTAAGAAAAGTGAACGAAAACTGGATAAATGCTATACATCCCATTCCACAACCTTCAAATTATAGAAGTCTTACTTAGAAAAAATAGATTGGTTATCTCTATCCAGGAAAGTATTTTTACATGGCACACTAACAGTATTTTGTGTGTGAGTGAATGTTTCCTTTTTTGATTGCATGAAGATGACTGATAAAAAATTATTGTTGCTAGCTGCCTCTTGGGCTGTTCCCAGGTGACCCACTTCCTCCTGATCCTGAACTGTCTAGCTTTGGCAGCTTACGCACAGCTGCTGCCTTCTTTATAGGACCCTTTCTTGGGTCAATGATCCGTTGGTTGTCTGGAAGTCCAAACTGGTTGGGATGCCTATGGAATTGTTTACATTTAATATTAGTAGTATTAAGAACTATAAAAGAAATGACTTAAATAGGACAAACAGTTTACACAGGTCATGGCAAGCCTCAAATCAGGAAATTTATCAGGAGCATCTTGAAACCTGGTCAACATTAACCTTTCTGAGTATCAGGGAAAACCACTGGTGCAGAAGACAAATGCAGGGTTTTCATGATGAAGCAATATAGCAAGAAAACACTTTATAGCAAAAGGAGAGGTACATAACAACATCACAGCTCCACATCTGATTAAGTGTATAGCTTCAAGCCATCAAAATTAGCCAGCGAATATTCTACATAGTTACCAGAAACCTCTGATGCCTAATGAAAACCTTGTGGAGAGGGTAGAAGTCCTTTGCTGTGAGAGCTTTAAGGGGTAATTAATGCTTACTTGGTGGTCTTTAACTACGGTAATACAAAAATGCTGTTAATGTCTGTTTTATAATAGAGTCTGTTGGCATTTAGATTTGCCAGTTATCTGGACAAAGCATCTACAACCTGCATCCCATCATATCCTGGTTCATGGGGTAACACAAATGGGAAATGTCGAGTCCTGGACCTACCTAAGTTTTGCAGCCTGGAAACGAAGCTCCTGTTCCTTCTGGGCATCATTCAGTGCCTGTCTTGTCCTTGTTTTAGTATCATCAATAAAAGTTGAAGTCTGTTAAGTAATCAATGAGCACTATTTAGATAAACATTTACTGTTCTCTCACATAATTTGGCAGCCAGAACTATGATCGGTCCACCTACTGTTACTGTGTTAATCCCAAGCTTGCACTCAGATGTCACATACTAATAAATAGGGATACCTACTCTCTAGCACTATCATTATTAATGAACGTTTCACAAACTGCACCATTCTCACACTCAGGCTTATAAAAATCCTGTAACTTACCTCATTAAGTTCAGTTAAGTATTTTTTCCTCTCTTCGTCGATCTTGTGGTATGCCTGGCAAAATGTTTAGAAAATAATTCTTCATAATTACTAGTTAACTGGTATCAGTGTTGGTCACCACACCCAAAATATATACATGTTATTAACCAAGTGTGAGGTCAAGATGGCTGCATCTAGGCCAAGTTTTTATACTTGCACTTTTACTGACCGAGACTTGATCAACAAAAACGCAAAAAAGAATTAGGCCAATATTCAGCTCTTTTGACTGAACAAGCTGGTCAAAATAGGATTGATTATTGGTTACGTGGCCACTTTGCTTTAATTGTTTTGTTTCACAGAACGGGGGAAATCCCAAGTGGCACAAAAAGGACCATGTTGCCTGCTTGGGTAGTGCAAGCAAAACCCAGTACTAATTGCCTCATCTCGCCCACTTGCAGAGCCAGCCATATAATAAACCTACAATGGGCGACAAAAGTGTTGAGACACTTTGCCATTTAGGAGTACTCACAGCCAAGTTTCCCACATCAACTCCACCATACTACCCCGTCCCCCCAAAACAATGTTGGATTTCCTGTCTCTAGAACTTGCCTCAGACAACATTGAAAAGAGGTAAGGGGGGTGGCTATGAATGAAAACCGGATTTGAAATGAAATAAGTGAAATGTTGCCATTAACTAGCACTCGATTCAGTCAACTGTCTCAACTACTTTTGTTACCCATTGTAGTTCTTGCTCTTCAAATGTAATTTAACTACAGTTTTAGCATCTTTGCGCTACAAGGACTAATTTGTACTTCAAAGTAAGATCTTTATGTGATGGCATTTCCTTCAAATATAAGCGCATTAATTTTCCCATTGCATTCACCTAACTCAATCCCCAGATTAGCCCCTCTGTTCCACCTTAAATGGAAAAAATAAATTAATCACTTAAATGCATCCTAGGCTCTATTAAGTTCCCTCAGTAGCTATTTTTGTAACATGTATTTTTAGAACTTTTTTAGCCATGACAACATGAAAGCAATGTTTACGTAAGTGATCTGTGATGAGTAACCGACTACAGCACTGCAACTTTTACGTCTGCTTTTAACTTGCATACCATACGTTTGTGTGTGTAAGTGTGTACATTTTAAAGTAATGTTTTAAAATAATCTAAGAAACATCAATTTAAAAAAAACTACAAAAGGGGAATTCTTCTTTCATTCCCTCCCCCCTTGCCCTTAACAGACACCTTTTGCAAACCATTTTAAGATTTTCACTGTGGCATCAATCTTTTGTTGTGGCTGCATAGGTTAGCCAACCTAAGACCTGAGTTCCATTTTCACCCAAACAAAAATTTTCAGAATTGTTTTTTCTAAATGGAAAATGGCCACTATTACATCATATACCTTGGATTCATTATCTAATCGCCACTCCAAGTCTCGCAGTTGTCCTTGCAGTTCTATTTTATCTCTCTCTAGTTGTCTCATGAGTTTCTTTATTTCTGCCTGTCGAAAACAGTTTAAATGAACACATGTTAGTCACCTGCCATGATCCCTTTAAAGTCAAAAGGGAGAAATGGGAGGCAGTGTGGCCAAGTGGTTAGGGCACTGGATTAGTAATCAGGTCATGGTCCTCCGAGGGTTCAATTCCTGTCCTGACCACTACCTGGATATGTAATTTGGTAATCTCAAATTTCAGATCCTCATGCAACCACACTTGTAAATAGCCAACTGGTTTGCCTCCAACCAGTTAGGATTCTGTTGGGAAGTTTATGTTCGTAGTTAGTTTTCACAACCCCACAAGCTTGTTGGCTTTAAATCATATCATATGCAAAAGTAAAGGTTTTTGATCATAGTTAAAACAGAGACATAATAAATATTTATTATAATAAAGTTCATTGACTGAATGACAGAAGTTCTAAAACTTACATCAGAAAGACCACTGTATGTCCTAAGGTGGTTATTTGGTTTTCCTGTTGAGAAAAACATGAATATAGACACAAATTAATGTTGAAAAGGGTATAATCATAACGTTATACTAAAGAAAAAAAGATTGCTTAATTTAAAATTGCATTAATATTGGGAGGGTCAAATACTCTATTATGTTTATATTAAGGTAGAAACTAACTTTGAGGGAAATGGACTCAAAACAAGGTAACACTTATTATGGTGATTGTTTAAGACTGAGAGCTCTGAAGCAAAGCAATGTATCGGAAAGAATATGCATCTTTTTGTTTGGAGAAACAAAGGGTTTCCTTTGTTTTAGCTTCAGGAAAAGAATTGTAAAGAAATCTATCGTAAACGTTGAAGGTTTTTGCTCACATCAATTCTCAAAAATAAAGCACAAACCAGCAAGAAAAAGAAAAACATCCTAACAATGTTAATCACCAAAAATGCGAAATTTCAGCCGTTTATGAGTACTCTCAAAATGGCCAAGAAATCAGGGGGACGTTTTTGTCCTGAGCCATTCAATACTTGTTATTATTAAGTTAAATCTAAACAAAAAAAAACATTAAAATGATCTCATCTATTTAAAAGAAACTCATTCAACAATGTCTTCTACAATTTTATTTGTTCTCATAAAAAGCCCATATTATTCCTTGTTTGTTAAAACGCTTTTTTAGGCTATGATCCTGTTCCATGGTTATCGACTCTGTTGGAACTCACCATCACGAGAAGGAATTTTAAGCTGCTCCAACTTGTCTCTAAGTAGTATAACCTGCTTCTCTAACTGCTTGTTCATCTCTTGCTGTGTTTCAAACCTTGTCTTCCATTCATTATCTGGAACAAAACCCATTTTAAAACAAGCGTTTTTGTCATATGTCTTTTTCAAACATTAACCACAACACAGAAAAAGGTAATACCTGTAAAAAGGAACAAAGCTTTTTCTTATATCTTACATGATTTCCAAATCAGGCATTTCAAGAAATATTTTAGATGTTTTTAAATATTTTTAGATTAATTTACTCCTTTTATAGTAAACCAAGAAATCATGTAATATAATTGCTTATTAATCTCACTGTGTGCTCTACTTAAGATTGGAGGTGGTATATGAACCGATCTACATTAAATGTAAAGAATAAAGAAATATTGGAATAAAATCAAGTTGATAACTGTGGAAACAATATGGTGGTGCAATGATTAGCATATCAGATTTTGGGGCAAGATCAGGTCCAGGGTTGAAGACCTGCTGATGGCTCATACTGTCTCTCTCCACCCAAGTATATATGGGCAATGGAAATATAATGCTGTGGGTAACCCTATGTTGGACTATAACCTGTTTGCTATAATTGTAATTATCTTTTTTTGATTTTTCCTTCCTGCCCCAATCAGCTAAGCTATTTTGCAGGCAAGGATTAGTGGTAAATGTTAATCAAGAGTGCTTAATAAAGTTGTTGTTGTTGATAATAATTGCCAAAAAAACTTGGACCGACTGAGACCTTTTAACCCGGGGGGGGGGGGGGTACTTTAGGAATTTCTGGGTGGGGATGTGCCGCTGGAACCCTGGAACCCTTGGCCTATACCAGAGCTGGTTCAGCTGAATTTTGCTACCCTGTACTAGAATAAACCCCCCAAATCACTCCTATCCTAGAGTATTAACCAGTATTAAACCACCGATTTTCATTTACATCCAGGTTTTTGACAGTTTGATAGTCAATTCCTGGTTTCCTTGGTCTAGATAAAATCTTCAACCAAATGGTCAGTTTCGTGAAAAATGATAGGTACCCTGTTCTAGACCCAAACGCTCTGATTTATATACCCTATGCTAGAGTAAACTGCTTGAAAATCATACCCTTCACGGCGGCACATACCTATATAACCCATATATGGCACTACCACCCCCGGGCTTTTAACCTTTGAAACAAATGGCCATCATCCCATCTACTAAGAATCCCCTCCCCTTTCAATGTTGAGGTAACTGAAATCACACAATTCTGTTTTGAAATCTATCACAACATTGTTTGAATGGAGCTGGCTGAGGGAGCAAGATTCCCTTTCACTCAAGAAACATAAGAAAACAAAGAATTCTGTTAATCGATCAAAGGCACTTTGGCAAAGATTGCAGTATTACATACAGATGGGAAAAACAATACCCCCAGGTGCTTCATGCTACAACTACAGAACATGCATTACAGTAATAAAAGCATACTACTATTTTCTGTTTTATTTCCACTTTAACTTGGGTAAATGGGAATTTGAATCTACTTTTTTCCATTAACTGTTATTAAAGTTAAAGCATTGTTAGTACAGTAGTAAATTAATGTACCTTCATCTTCAACACTTCCAGTTTTTTCTTCCAGGTCTGTTATCGTCTTCTCCAGCTCAACTGAAGATTGCTTCAGCATGTCTCTTAAACGATGCACCGAAATATTTTCGGTTAATAAGGAATTCGATGTCTTTCAAACAAACTACATTATGTACATGCATAAGTAAGGACTTGTGTTCGAATTACCGATGAGGATCCATGGGGATTCCTAGAAAACTTCAAGCAAAGAAAAGTTAAGACGGCAGGAAATGAACTGAGGGTTGCTGCGGCAAAAGATGTACAAGAATGTTTCCAGAAATGAGAAATTTTACGTCTTTCCAACAAAGAAAAATATATGAACCAGTAACATGTTTTTAGGATCGATGGTGATTCCCCCAGAACGTCAGGCAAAGAAATTGTAGTGCAGATAACTAAAAGACGCTTCAGTCAAACTAAGATTAAGTCACAACGAAATCTCTTATTTGTTTTCACAAATTTGTTACTAAATCTGCGCCAGCTGACAATTCGTAATCGCTACTTCTTTGCGTATGAGTTTTAATTTTTACGACGGCTTAAGCTTACTTCATTTGAATCTCCTGTTGTATTTCTGCTTTTAGTCGCTCGATTTCATAATCCATCTCAGTTCTCGGTGCTTTCTGATGGTGATGTTGCTTGATGGTGCGAGGGGAGTGATCCGAGCTCATAATGGAGCCTTTTCGCGATTTCCGTCGTTGCTGTTTGTTTCTTTACTAAAGCCTTCGATTCAGACTTCTTCTCTGGAAAGCACCGAGTTATGTCTGTAGCTCTGCGTGCATGACGCATGTCTGGTTACTATGACAACAGGTCTGAAGCGAAGCTCTCTTTTTCCACTTTACTCTAAATTTCTTGAAGTGTTTTTTTTTTCAACGGGAATAAATTTTTCATATCAATGAGAAATTATCATGGAAATAATTGAAATTTTTTATTGTAATAAGAATAATTAGTGCGTCATAAATGGACTTAATTAAAAGTCAATTTAAAAAAGGACTTTGTGATAATGTTCTGATCTGTAAAATCAGGAATGTTGCCCTTTTTTACATTCAATGGGAAGTAGCACGAAATGAGCGAACTCCCATGTCTGACAACGAAAAGCAAGGTCAAGCTCAGGAAACGCAGAATCTCAAACGGAAGTCGGACACTGAAGCAAAAAACGAAAAATCTGAAAAGTCCGAAAAACTTGAAAAACCTGAACCCACGCGTAGTGAAAATCCTCTTGCTGGGGTCACCGCCCTACTAGAGAGGTACGGTTACCAGTTAGGAGATATTCTTGGAAAGGGCTCTTACGCTGTCGTTAGAAAAGCGTACTCAAGACGGCATAGAAAATACGTCGCGGTTAAAATCATCTGCAAGAAAAAAGCTCCTGAGGACTTTCTGGTCAAGTTCCTTCCGCGTGAGATTAAAGTGCTTAAAAGACTGCGCCATGTTCACGTTATCTCACTGATAGAAGTCATAGAAACAAATACAAGGATGTACATAATAACTGACCTAGCCGAGAGCGGCGATCTTTTGGAGCATATTAGGAAGAATGGAGCCCTGCCCGAGACAACAGCTAAACGAATGTTCAAGCAAATTATCCTGGGCATTGCCTATGTTCACAGTCAGGATGTTGTCCACAGAGACCTGAAATGTGAAAATTTGCTTTTGGACAAAGAAAAGAATATTGTTATATCGGACTTTGGATTTGCACGGGATAACCTGATTTCAGCCACAGGGAAACGAAAACTCTGCCACACTTATTGTGGTTCGTATGCCTACGCGCCGCCTGAGATTCTCAAAGGTAAAGATTTTTTTATCATTTTTTATTTCTTTTTTTTAACACTTCACAGAACGTTTGACTTGACCGATGTAATGCGGCAGGGGAGCCCGAGTAGAGGAAGAAGCCCGCAGTAAGCGCGAGATCCCCACGAAAATTAGTGAACTAATGGCAATTATGACGATTAAAGATTAAAAAAGATTTAAGATATTTTGGATGCGAAAAAGAAGGAGTATTTCTGATGTTTTAAGTAATAATTTTCGGTGGTCAAGGAAAGACCGTTTTTGACGGTCATTCTCGTTTGTCAATTAGAGCCTGTTTTTGGTAGTCATTCTCGGTGGTGAAAAAGAAGCAGTTTTTGGTGCTCATTTTCAGTGGTCAAAAAGAGGCAGTTTTTTTGGTCATTTTTGGATGGTTAAAAGAACGCGGTTTAAGTGGTCATTTTGAATGGGAAAAAAGCCACTTCCAGATGGCTGTTTTCGACGGTTAAAAAGAGAAAATTTCTGGGTGGTACTCTCATGTGGTTGAGAAGGGTTGGGGGTCATTTGAATGATAAGGGACGGACAATTAGAAAAGTGATGGGGTGGGTGGGGAATTTTCAGCTTGCACGAATTTTTTTTTTTCGCTCACTGCTTTTGCAGGAATTTTTTTTTTCAGATGAACCTCTCTGCACGAATTTTTTTTACTACGTGTGAAAAAGTCACAATTGGACCTTCCTTCTGCATGAATTTTTTTTTTACCTTCTTCTTTGCATGAATTTTCTTTTTGGCATTTTGCCTTGCATGAATTTTTTTTTGTTTTTTTTTTTTCCCCACCCCCCCCCCCCCCATCACTTTTCTAATGGTCCGTCCCCAAAAGTGAACGGTTTTGGTTGTTAACTTTAAGGGTTTAAATAGGGCAGGTTTTGTGGTTATTTTGGCTTTAAAGAGGCGCCGTTCTTCTGGCCAATTATGTTTCCTTTCTTACGTTCTTTGTGATTTTGTTTAGGGATAGCATATGACGCCACCTTAGCAGATGTATGGAGTATGGGGGTCATTCTGTATACAATGGTCTGTGGTCGGTTACCATTTGATGATTCCAATCTGCGGAGTCTCCTACAACAGGTACACCGAAAGGTCACCTTTCCGTCAAAGGTTAAGGTCAGTGATACCGTTAAGTCAGTCATCCACAAGATGCTGCAGTGGAATTTAGCTGAACGGGTAACCATCGAGCAACTGCAACAGGAATCTTGGCTGAATGATCAGGAACAACAGGAACAAGACGAAACACAGCAGGAAAAAGATGGCGCAAAGTCTGACGCGTGATTCAAGTTTCAAAGCAGAATAAGGCTCTTTCCTCTGCGCAAACGCAAAACCAATTCTCCTCTGGCCGTGAGGGGACTGAAACCTACTCTAGGCGCAAAGGCAGATTACGATCATTATTTCTACAGCGGGAAAGTTGTTATTAGTTTAAAGTTCTATGCTTTGTCATTCATGAAAACGAAATATCTTGCCCTTGTAAAATGACATACTTGACAGGGATTTGAGTCCTCCAAGATTCTAACCAATGGAGAAATAGTATTTCTTACAAGGATGTGACGTACGCTACCTAAAGCAACAGGTGCAGGTGAACCCCTAGAATAAAACTATCTTCTTTTCATTCAGACGCGTTAGGTACTTATACCCTGATTGCATTGCTTTCGCACCGATGTGTCTGGGTATCTTAGCAACAAGCAGGCGAGCATGCTTATTAACGCATTGATACTTCATATAACACGTATCAGACTAGTCTGTAAATCAGTACTGGCCGTATTAGATAATAAAACTGAATTGACCTCAGGACTGGATCTCTATAATGTTGTCGTTCTTGTCCTTTACATGACGGGGTGATTCGGACACTTTGGTGGCATTTCTACTGATTTCAATAACTTTAGCGCGATTTTCACTCAAAGTTGTTTCTGCATCGGTTACTTTAGTGTTTTCGACCAGATGGCTGCTATTATCCTCTTCGCTAGCATGCACAAGAGTTTTTTCACTTGGAACCTCTTGTACTGGTCTATCAATTTTATCCTCTATGCTTTCAACATCATTAGATTCAGTAGTATCTTGCATTAACTGTAATTCTTCGTTTTCAACGGTGTTCCTTTTTATAGCGGAGGACTGGCTATCACCTTCTTCCGATCGTGCAGGCTCCGCTTGAACTGGCACAAGTCTCGTGAAAACTTGCAGTCTATGATTCTTAGCATCAGCAACGATTATATTCCCATTTCCATCTATGACGACATCATAAGGAGTATCGAGGCATCCAGGTTCAGACCCAATCCTTCCAAACGCCCCGAGCGATTCACCGTCAGGATCAAATATCTGGATTCGGTGATTTTGGCTATCCGCCACCAAAATATTACCAGAATGATCCAATGCCAGACCTCTTGGGCAAACCAATTTTCCCGGACCAATACCCATGGATCCGATAACTTGACTGTGTCCCAAATCCTGTTGGCTGAAGATTTTGAAGCGATGATTTTCAAATTCCGTGACGATGACGTCACCATTCTTTCTAACAACTATTCCCATTGGATAGTGAAGGTTCTCAACCCCACCAATGAAACACAAGAAACTTCCCTCGAAAGAGAATTTCTGTATTCTGTGGTTGGCCTTGTCGGTGGTATAAATACTCCCGTGTAAGTCAAAGGCGACGGAGCTGAGTTCGGGGCGTCGGTCGTTCTTACTATAAACTGGCAAAATTGGACGAAGAAGTTCACCTAGCAAGTGAAAATAGAAAGATTGGATTATAAAAAGAGTTGACAGTTATTTTAAGGAGCCAGGTATCGGCAATAATAAAGACGCTGACATTTTTAGCGCACTTTGCCTGACCGAGGAAATTTTTCCACAGTCCATGCCAGCCACTAGTAAGAAAATACAAGTATTATTAGACTAGTAATAGTTCTCACTAAAGCTGCCCCCGTTTTTTATGTTATGGAGTGTAGAATATCTTCTGAAGTGAAACTTGGTACATGGAGTAACTGTTTATTTTCCAAACCTGACAGGCTTGGTTACCTGAGAGGCTTGGTAACCTGAGAGGCTTGGTTACCTAACAGGCTTGGTTACCTGACAGGCTTGGTAACCTGACAGGCTTGGTTACCTGACAGTCTTGGTTATTTTTGAATAAATCTGGAAAGTACAAGTTGACAGGTTTTATGTCATCATGCAATCTCTCTTCAAAAAAGACAGGAATGGTTGTCTTAAATAAGCCCAAAGAGGTTCCTTGATTTCCTCCAACAATTAAGTATTTTCTGATGACTTGATATATCTTGAGCATGTGTTAAAAGAAGCTCGGTGAATTTGTCACGGTCAAATTTTATAAATGTGGCAAAAACAAACATAATACTATTTTTAACTCATCCTCTCTTGTAGAAAACTATCCAAGGCACAACAAAACGTTCGAAGAATCAGCTTTAACCTGATTTCATGAAATGGCTATTTCGTTTCAACATTATTAAGCTTAGGTATCAACTGAGGTATTATCGTATGAACAACAATTCAAAACGTCACATTAGCCGTCTGGGCCAAAACCCTGCGGGGGCAATTAAAAGATCACGACAATGCTCAAACAAGAAAAGGTTTTGTTAGAGTCGCTTACAAGGGTAGTCACGGTACTTCAGAGCATCATAAGCCGCGGAAAGTAGCAAAAAGGCAAAAAGGAGAGCACGACGCGTCTTCTAACACAAGTCTTCCTTCGATGTTGTTTTCAAAACAACTCAAACCAGTACAAACCTCTTTTGCTAAACACCCGAATTATCTGGGAATCTGTCATCACTAGGTCTCCTCGCTGACTGACAGCCAATGCACACGGCCGACATTTCCCGCCCATATTAAGTGGTTCCCGCGCTATATTCCCCTCCGCGTCCAACACTTGAATGCGCGCATTTCCATAATCGGCAACATATATGTTCCCCAGTCTGTCAACGGCTACGCTGGCAGGGCACTGGAACTGAGGCGGATGAGCGCGCTTTCCTTTCCGACCAATCACTGTCGATTCTCGTTCAGAAATTTCACCGTAATCCAGCAACTACAGGATCGTAGGAAACAAGATGAAATTTGCGTTGCCGTTAGCAAGATATATTCGCGATAAGATGCACACACAGCATATAAGAATGCCATACCGAAGGAAATGTTATTAGCTTGATGAATAGAATCCTTCAAAGCATAGTCACATAGATAATATTGTGATATGAACTTTTTCATTTGTCTCACAACATACATAGTCATTCTAGTGTCGACCGGTCAAGGTGCACGGTTATGTAACGTTCGTGGTTCACTCTGGTTGATGCGTCACGACCATACCAAAGTGACTAAAACGTGAGAAAAATGAAAAAGTACATATAACAACTATATCATCCACGATTAATAATAATATATCCCATAACACATATATTCTTCATAGTTTTATAGGCAAAACAACGAAAGTAGATGCGAAGTATTCCATTTGTAAGAAATGACTCCTCTTATGACCCTTTCTTTTCCTACTTGTAAATTGTATGAGACCACGAGAGCATAAGGGACAGAGAGTGACACTCCATGTCCAGCCCTGGGAAATGAAAACTTCAGAAAAGTTATTTTTGGAGACGGAAGTCTGTTTTCCGAGAGGTCTGCGTGCTTCTTTACGATGTTCATGGATGCTCATGGTGTACCCAGTAGAAATCTTGTTTGTAAATTCCGCCTGAATAATCCAAGTCAGAGAGACTTATACATATTCAAGGCTGTAAGCGGCCAATCTCGTTCCCAGGGCTTTTCCCTGGAAAGAAAAATGGCGGACAGATGGCTAGAAGGACTGGGTTCCAGTGGAATCATACGGACCTCTTGGAAAATCTACTTCCATTTCTACGAATAACTGTTCTGAAGTTTTCATATCCCAGCCGACGCCCCAAGTGTCACCCTCTGTTCCTTATGTTCTCTTGACGAGACAGTATAAAACCCCTGCTATAAAACAGCAGTGATATTAAATAGATTTAGGCAAACCTAAAAGCGGAGCTCCTCACACAGTCCCTCCAAAAATGCTTGAAAACTTGTAGAAAGAACTCAGCTTTATGCTTATGTCCCTCCAAAAACGCTTGAAAACTTGTAGGAAGAAAATTTTTTCTCCAAAACCGCTATGAATAATCCGTTTCTTCAGCAAAAGATTGTAGACTGCTGTAGACTGCTGGCTGTAGGTTGTGTAGCCGCGGCAAGCCGCGAAAAGCGCGCGAAAAACAAAGCCTCGTTTCGGTTTAAGACCTTCTAAATATCCCGGATGACTATGGCCGCCATGTTGGGGCAACATCGTCGTCGTCGTCGTCGTCGCTAGGCGCACGCGCCCGCGAGCCATGCCACTGGCCACGATGACCATGAAAACTCAAACGCATGGTTTTCTCAATTTCTATCCTCGCACGGTAGTTATGGGGCTCCGCTCTGCGGCTCTTCGAGCCGCTGTGGAGCTCCGCTAATATAAAACCATTCAAAGGGAAACACATGAACAGCTACTATGCTACCATGACTACATATCTAATAGCCTACCAAAACTGTTCCGCACAGATTATGGTCTTCTACATCGATTAAACAGTTTAAATCATAACCTAGCTTACCAAAAAACAAACACCGTCACAATGGAGTACCGTTCACTGCCTTTGCAAACGCAGTTTCATTGGATAAAGTTTGTACCACTTTCAAATTTAAGTTAGCCTTTGTAAATAGCTTCTGCATAGAAAAAAGGAGCCGGAAAAAATAACCTTCGGCAAACTTTACCAATAACTTCGGACAAGAAAGAAAAATGCGTAGATTTTTCGAATCCACATGCGTACCTTATACTCCAGCATTCTTTCTGGTAGACGCCCATATTCTACATTTCCTTGCGACGACATTTGACTTCGCGACCTCGAGAAAGGGGTTAGTGGTTTTAAACGTTTGGTTTCTTCCAGTTCAAGTGAAAGGCTGTCTAACTTGTCATGCAGATCAGCCAATGTCCTTTGGTTTCTTCTGATGTTCTGTTTTACAGACCGAATCTGCATTTGTAGGTCGTGAATGTTTTCCTCGAGGCAAATTAAATCCTGGGTTTTGTGTCTAATCTCAACATGCCTCGTTCTTATAATTTCCAAGGCTTTCTGGTGTTTCGCAATAAGTTCATCTTCATTTCTTTTTGACTTTTCGAATTCATCTTGCTTTTCTTTCAATTCTTTTTTTATGCTCGCGCTGTTCTTGTTTTCATCCAGCTTTTGCTTTACCTTATCAATCTCCACTTGCTGTTTCTTGAGAAAAAAGCGAACTGTTTCCAGTTTTCTTTCGAAGGATTCTATTTCAGCTTCCTGTACAGCTATTTTGTTTTTCAAAAATTGAATATCGTCCTCATCGTTGCACAACTTTTGGTTGTGGGCCTGAATTTGAACTTCGCATTCTTCGATGTGCTTGCTGAATTCTGTGGCTGTTTCCTCACAAACACGAATCTCTTTTTCCACTCTTTCGATCATGCGCAATAAAGTCTCTCTCTGGTTGTTCAACCTTGATGCTCTTTCGTTCAGCTGCCTCTCACCTGAAGAAACAAGTATTCTGGGAATGAGAATAGATGACTGAATACACATTAAGTTCAATCAATTCCAATGCAACTCGTTGGTTATTGAAAGAGTTAAATGGATTGAACAAGTATGTGATTGGCACAAGTTGAAAACATTAAGTTACGACAAGAGAACAAGAATTTTCGTTACTTTTCTGCTTTCTTTTTTAACCCTTCACCTTCTAAGTGGTCTCCTGTGACTACTAAAATCGTCTGGCATGAGCCAAAGTAACTTACCATTTTAAAATCTATAAAGTCACCCTTAGGAAGGAAAGGGTTAAACAAGGTTTATCAACGTAGGAACGGACAAAGAGATTTGAGAGAGCTTATTTTGACGTTTGAAGCGTTTCACTTGGCAAAGTTATTTGATTGAGCTTGACTTTATAATTAGATAAATCATTCACTTCTTGAGAATTATCATGCGGTTTAATTTTAACTCCTTTGTACTGGTATAACAAACAATCAAAGCCGCAGTTCCGCATTCTAGGTAATTAGGAATCAATTAAAAACAAATTGTCTTGAAGTGCTACTGAGTTAAATATTCCTCATAAATAATCACACATCGTTGACAAAAACCAAGCGAAGTTGTGCGGCACTGATAAGATATCGATCTTCTATAGTATCTTGTATAAAGCCGTGTCAGGGACACTACAGAGGTTTCAGTACAACGTGGCAACCGGCAACGGACTGTCCACTATACTCCGGTCATCTAGATCTCACCGCCCACTGACATATGTTCAGCTGATGTTTCTTAGCTAATAAACGTTCTGTTACTAGGCATCTCTGGAGATTTCAAATAGCTATTCCTATCGTACTAACCAGATATGTCCAGGATCGATCTTGTTAGCAAAAATTTGTTAGCAAGCGTTTTTCGCAATTGTCGCAAAATGATAATTGAGAAAAAATTATGTCAGAAAATCACTAACAAATATCGCAAAAATCGCAAGAATAACAAATCTAACAAGAATCAAGACTTGAAAAAAAAGAAGCCAAGAAGGGCCCCGAAATGTCCGCAAATATCGCAAGAATTGCAAATTTTTGCTAACAAGATCGAGACGTAAATGAGAATGTTAGTGGTTTTAGAATGGGATGCCGGTCTTGGTAACAAACACATTATAAAAACATGAAAACAGGACCAAGTATTTTTTCTCAAAGATTTACGGAAGGGAAGGCGATAAAAGAAGAACGTGGTCCATGTTATTCATCAGTACTCTCAAACCGATCATTAACACTGCAAATGATAATGAGATAATAATTGATTAGTGAAGATTTTAAAAGAACCTTACCAACGGGTGAAACAGGAATAAACTTTTCTCTGAAGTCGTCCAACAAGTTGACTTGTTTCAAGCAGTTTGCTTCGATGAGCAGTTTTCTTAGAAATGCCAGTCGGTTTTCAGAAACAAGTCGCCTCTTTCTTAATAGATCAGTTAGTTCATACCCCGATTCAAGATGTTCTAACGACTCCTTGTTTACGTGTCCCTGGAGAAGATATTTCATGTATCGAACATCGCTTATCCTTAACTCCTTGCCAATGTCTTGGAGTAAAATGTGAAAAGGTGAATGCTTCTCTGCTACAGTGGACATCAGCGGAGCAGTAGAAATGAGGAACGTGAGCCGATCAAAGGAAGGTTTCAATGAATTCCATGGTTACATTCCAAAGCGGCGGACCTTTTTGAATTTACATATCACTTACCCCGTTTAATCTCTTGTCTTTTGAAGCGTTGCTTGGAGAAAAACAAAACAAGAAAGCATCGAGCAGACGTAAGTCAACAATCAAAGTGAAAATTGTATTCTTCTTATCCATTAGTGGGATTACCGTGTCGATGGTTAGAATGGAATGTCTTTTCATGTTAACTTTTTCGTTTGTTGTTTGTCTGGTTTGACATGGACGCTGTCAGTCACTAATCCTTAAAATCCACATTCAATTGCTTTGGTGATTGCAGTATGTCGAATGAACGATCCACTCCTGAAGCAGGGCGTGTATAATTCCTCGACTTTTGAAAATGGGTATTGGTTAGAAAAAAGGTGTCTGTACTCACTCTTATTTCTCATGGATAACTCTACCGTCCTTGTCCATGACAAAAAAAAAGGAAGGAATTATGACCATTGACTAATGAACAGTTGTATACTTAATAACTTGTATGTGTTTCTGATATTTCCCTAAACAGAGTAATCATACCCATTGGACGGAACCATTCACTTTCACTCAGTTTCTTGAGTGGAAATTGAACAGTAAATATGCTATGGAACTGTTTGTCTTAGTTTGTCTTAAGCGTTAAACACCGAGAGTCTCTATTCCCTTTGCTTATCTGCAGATTAGTCCAAGAAGTGTAAGCGATATTTATAAACTAGAGCTACGGTTTTTCAATAACTCCTGGATAACACGCTTCGTTTTCTCGATGTCGCCGGCGTTTGAGATGAAGGAAAAGAGGTCTTCTCTTTGGACACCTAGAGCTATTGTTTGGTTTCCTTATCCAAAACATAAAACGTAAGTCATGATCTTCACTGCAAATGGGTAGGCCCTTGTTTCCATAACCCAAACCGACCGCCCTTCAGTGCTACCGCTGGGCAAAGAATGCATGGGTTCGTTAGGGATCCTCCTTGAACCGTGGGCCAGGCAAAGGCTGTTTGACCCATGTAAATTAAACGAGTCAGAAAACCCTGGAAATGTGACTTCCTGGACTTCCAAAACTTCCGCCACATCGAAAAACTGTTCCCAGAAGACACTGGGGACTGTGAAAACATTAAGGGGTGATCTGGGGGAAGATTCTTTGAGCCTCTGACCGGAAGTCAGGATTGATTAAGATTCGGGACGGGGTAGACAGCTTTTTTACTTTAGCAGATGGTTTTTTTTCCTGGACATAAGAGGCGAATTCATATTTCGCAAAACAAAAACTCTTCAATCACGCGTTACATTAATTAATGAAATCACGATTCACGATGCAAGAAAAAAGATGCTAACGTTTCACGAGAAAATAAAAGCGTGCGATCACGGCTCACGAAAATGTCCTACACCCCCCCCCCTCACCCCCCCCCCCCCCACACCCCCCCCACCTTTTCTTACATTCTAAAGAACCAAGAGAAAATGAGGCAAGAGAACGCATCTTTCATACTGGGTTCACTTACTGTGATAAGGGAACAGAACCTATTTTTAAATCTGAAAACTATTTTAACTGACCAATGGCTGATGTCCCTCTCATCACGTGCTTGTAATTTCAGTGGGCCATGTGGAAACCGCGCATCCATGGAACGAGATATAAATAGATTTCACGCTAAAAATAGATTCTCTCCCCCTATCATATCAGACGGGGTCATGCAACCTCGTTCCCAGGGCTTTCCCTGGAAAGAAAAATGGCATTTTTCTTTCCAGGGAAAAGCCCTGGGAACGAGGTTGGGGGTTATGTTCTGTTTCCTCATTTTCTTTTGAAAGAACCTAAGCTTTGGTTGCTTTATATTTATCCAACGTTGACAGGGACAAACAATGCTGTCTTACCATACAGTGTGGGTCTAACGTTTTTATTCGTGGATCAAGCCAATAGGTGTGACTATTATGTAGAAAACTACCAAATAGAACTGACGTTTCGAACGTTAGCACTTCGTAGGACGCTCGTACGGTCGTATGAATTACATTTAAAAACTCGCCGTTTTCACTTTTTCTTCGAGAATTCAGCCCTAGAACCGGCCAAAACCTAGAATATTTGGCAAAACCCAACGTCTTTTTTGTGACATGTTTGCCTCGGGAGGACGGCTAAACGGTCTAGCTTTGCAAGTTAACTAACCAATTTTACTCCCTGCTGCCCGTTTTTGCGTCCTTTCTCCTTCCTTTGAAATCGCACAATTTAATAGTCCCACTACAGGATTTTTGTTAGTCAAGTGCCAATATTTTATTGATCTTGTGGCCGGTTTTTAGAATAAAGGGGAACCGGAAACACCTTACATTTCAATTTTAAATTGAAGTTATCTGTCAAAAACTCAGTCCAGCGTAACAAAGGCAAAAACATGTTCCATTCTCATGCGATTTTATAGAGCCTAGGATAGTCCGATTCTTGAATAAATCACACTACTGCTATGGGTCAATCAAATTGATGCAAAAAATATCTTAACAATCACCAGTGCTACGGTCAGTTCTCTAACAGTGGTAAGATTTTCTTACTACTCTTCCACGGCAACACTTGAAGCCGTAAGTTCCATTGAAGGAACGAGTGCCACAGCAGTAGGACGAATTACCAAATTTCCTAACTACTTTACCACCACAACATGTGTAGAATGTTGGATTGTATGTCTGGCTGCCACAGCAGTAGGATGAACTACCAGATTTCCTAACTTTTTTACCATCACAACATGTGTAGAATGTTGGACTGTAGGATTTGCTGCCACAGCAGTAGGACGAATTACCAAATTTCCTAACTACTTTACCACCACAACATGTGTAGAATGTTGGACTGTAGGATTTGCTGCCACAGCAGTAGGATGAACTACCAGATTTCCTAACTACTTTACCACCACAACATGTGTAGAATGTTGGATTGTAGGACTGGCGGCCACAGCAGAAGGATGAACTACCAGATTTCCTAACTACTTTACCACCACAACATGTGTAGAATGTTGGATTGTAGGACTGGCGGCCACAGCAGAAGGATGAACTACCAGATTTCCTAACTACTTTACCACCACAACATGTGTAGAATGTTGGATTGTAGGACTGGCGGCCACAGCAGAAGGATGAACTACCAGATTTCCTAACTACTTTACCACCACAACATGTGTAGAATGTTGGATTGTAGGACTGCCTGCCACAGCAGCGAGATGAGCTACCAGACTTCCTCACCACTTTACCACGACAACATGTGTAAAAGGTTGGGTTGTAAGAACGCCTGCCGCATCGAAACACGCTTAGTCGTCCTATGCTTGGCAGCAGGACTTTTCCTGTTGAGTGAAACCATACCATGTGTGTTATATTGTATCAAAGCCAGCATTATGGCTATTTGGAGGTCAAGACTCAATTAAACTTTGTAATCAAAGGTTGTAGATTACCTTAACCCTCCCACTGCTTTGCATGCTTTGCACTGATATTTAAGAAATAGAAAACATGTACCGTGTTTCTATCGAGTTATAGAAACACGAGTGGAAGTTTGGGAGAACGAGAAATGCTGTGGGAACACGAGCCGCAGGCGAGTGTTTCCACAGCTTTTTCGAGTTCTCCCAAACTTTCACGAGTTTTTCTATTAAACAATTAGATTATGAGCTCGAGATTTCTATCGCGTGATAGTTGATGAGGGCGCAGCCCGAGTCAACTATCACGCAGAGAAATCGAGAGCGAATAATCTAATTGTTTTAGTATAAATCTACTAGTCGTTCAAAACTTTGTCTTTTCTGGAACAGCCTCGACCAGTTGACTGTCTAAGTCTTCTTCACGGACACTTCGAAAACGTGAAGAAGCGGCCGCCATTACGCTACTCACTATCTATCACAGAATAGATAGTGGGTAGCGTAGCCAATCAGAGCGCGGCATTTGTGATAGAACCTTAGTAGATTTATACTAAAACTCAATAGAAACACGAAGAACATGTTTTCTATTTCTTTTAGAAAACACCGTGACGAAAAAAAGGAAAACAACTTTTTAGCTTTGATGACGAAAATGTAAATTCTCTTTGGCACGTCATCATTACGTCAACAGCTCGTGCTAATTCTGTGTTTCTATCGAGTTTTAGTATAAATCTACTAGCGTTATCTTAGGAACTCGGATGTCAGAGCGTTGAAGTCTCTTAGAAGGAATAAGTGAGTTCAGGACGAATAAGAGCTCAATTTATGCGTTTTAATCAATTGACGTCACACCCTGCTGTAGGAAGCCGCTTGTTATTACGCGCTGAAATCCCATAGCTTGTTGACTGACCCTAAATATAGTAACTACCGGCTCTGGATCAAAACAACTGATTTCAACTTCGTGAGCTCCCTCCTTGATTTTCTGTAAATTGACTTTCAAAATCTGGTTTTTAGTCTTAATTATGTAAGCTAGAAAAAACTGGCAAAAAGAAATCACTCAAAACAAATCTCTAAGAGCTGTGCGTGATAGAATCCATCTTACGGCGATGTGGAAGTAAATTCCAGAACATCAGAGCGGAAACGAAATATAATCTTCCTAATTAAAAATACCACCAGCACATGTGCAGAATGTGACATAGTAGGATGAACTGTCATCGTACAACTGATATTTCCTTTCAGCATGGACGAATAAGGTCTATTGTACTTCTCAAGAAAAGCTTGGTTTATGACACTGCATGAAAGCACCCCACAAGTGACGCTTTCCTTGAATATTTGTGGGCAATCAGTACAATAAAAATACTATTTTACTAGAGATCGAACGCACTTTACTCACATAATTACTACTAGTTTAGAATTATTTTGGGTGGAAATTTCCGGTTTCCCTAGTCTAGACTAAAATCGTCAACCATTTAATCAGTTTCATACCCTATTCCAGATCCAAACTTTCTGATTTATACTCCCCTTCCTAGACTAAACTGCTTTAAAACCATACCCTTCACAGCGACACATACCTCACGATAGCCCATTTATGGCAGTACACCCCCCGGGGAATAATTTTCCTTCCACCTTAGGCGAGGGGGGGGGGGGTAGGCACTGTACTGTTTTTTATTGATTATGTGGGTATGTCTGCCACAAAGGTCAGAAATTTTATCCACTTCAGTGTGAAAGTTGCTAGGTGTTTCTAAAGTATCTTTAATTAGGTTCTGGAATTGGGAATGCTTTTTATCGAGAAGCCTGATTTAGCTGTCGCAATTTTATTTCAAGTCAGGACAAGCTCAATCTGTACTGTAGATCTGAAAGAAGAAGTACACATTGCATTGATACCACTCTGGTATGAAATGATGACTGTAATGACTGTAACCAAATAACAAAAAAATTTAAACTTTACAATATAATATATTAATACAAAAAACAGGTAATGTTTACTCAGGATTACTAAAAAGCTAATCGAGCTGAGGAAAACTAAGTAATGTTTAAGTACAGGAGGGTAGGTTGGCACTAAATCTTGATGAAAGCAATTACTAGTAGTCAATAAAAAAGAGACGAAAAGAAGAAATAAAAAGAAAAACGCATCTAAATAAATAATTAAAAGAAGAATTGAGACACTAGCTAGACTGGGAGTGTGGAAACGTCGAGTCGGTGAATTGTAACTTTTTAGCTTACATTCATTATTTCAAACCAGCATAGGGACAAACTATGACTGAGGTCTGAAAGGGTGATGTAATAGTCATTTCAGGGGGGTAGGTAGGATTTTTCAAACGGGGGATGGGGGGATGGGGGGGGGGTCACAAAGTCGCCTTCATAATTTTGGTTACGAAGAAGAGCGTGGTCCAGATGTTCGGATGCTGCAACTGGAATATGTAACAGTTATAGCACTGGAAAAGAATCATTGCATGTCTTCGGATTCGCGTGTTTTCGCCAACTGAATCACTGGGACATGAAATAATAATCTTAGAAAGGGGGACGGGCCAGGGACAATAAGGAACTTTATCAAATTGTAGCTGAAAAAGGTGAATACTGTTCAATAACTGACACAGTGAATATTTCCCATTGTTTTGAATTAAGCTAAAACGTGTCTTCATTGACCAGTGGGTTTCAGATTAAAGGTAAATCAAGTATATCCGTTTCATATCAACCCGTATTTATTTAACTTCCTAATAATATCTCATGCCACGTTTTTTCTTCATTATGAGAAAAAACGGAATTTAACGGTATGTTCATTTCCGGTACCAAATTACTATGAACTACAGAGCGCGCGAATCAGTGCTTTGTAATGGAGAGATACCACAAATCAACATGTACGATGGACTGATAGGGGGAGTTAATTCAATTTATAATAAACCAAAATCGCCGAAATACCAAATCGAATAATGAATTCTTTCCTTAGACTGAATAATTGCCAAACAGACCTAACTATGAACTTCCTGTCAAGACGTTTTCTGAAAAATGCCGGACGGGGTAACTTTACCACTGACGGAGAAGTTTGAATCAGATACGGTGCCGTTGACGCCTTTCTCTTCTTTCATTTATCTGGTCTGGTCCTACAGTGGTTCAGGCTACCAAATCCACCCCGCTGGTTTGATAAACGAATTTTACCAAACCAGCAGGGTACTACATTCCTGAGAAGGCTAAATCTCGTCATGGAGTCGTAAAGCCTGGTTTTCATATGTCGGGAAAATCCCAGATGATCGCATAGATTCCAAGTCTCCAGCTTTCAGACTCAATCTCCAGCTCTCCAGCCGAGCAAGCGAAATCTCCAGCTAAGCTTGGGTTAACAAATTTTGTAAAACATGTATCACATAAATTATTGTTCCACAAACGTAAAACTGTTCATGATCTGAGAAATTGTGAAATCGACGAAATTTGTCATTGTAACATGGTAAAATGTGTCATTAAATCACCCCAGAATGCAGGAAAAGTGATCTAGGAGAACTCAGATTTAAAAATTTTCCCGGGTGGGGGAGCGGCATGCCCTGGACACCACTCGAAAAGTTTGCGCCTCTGGCGCTTGTTCAAATCCTCGCGCCTTCGGGCTCGCTCGGATTAGGCACTCCATTAAATCTCCAGCGAGCCTCTTCCTACAACTTGGAATCTATGTGATCGGGGATTTTGCTGTTTCCCGACTGTCCCGGATTTTGCCGACTAATGAAAACTCGAAATCGGTGATATCCCCGATCGTCTGGGATGGACGGGGACAAATCTGGAGAATCGGGAGCGTTTCTATTTTCCCGACGCGTCCCAGATTTCTGCGATGGTCGGCGATCATTCCCGATAAATGAAAACTCCAAATTTTTACTTCGGGGACGTCGGCGATGGATTTCGCTCATTACCAATGCCCTAAATCCCCGGAATTGCGGTCGTTTCGCCCGATGACCCTTTCGCCCGAAGACGTTTCGCCCGATTTCTGAGTCGATTCGCCCGAGAAAAAAGTCGATTCGCCCGGACCAAGAGTCGATTCGCCCGGACTAAGAGTCGATTCGCCCGGACTAATAAAATCCTGGATAATCCTTATGTTTTGTTGGCTTGACTTTTCAAACATAAAGCATTTAACGTTTTGTAATCTTTGGCGATGCCAGTTAACCGTTGAGTTCAATTTGTCACGCGTTTATTGTAAACGAACGCTGGCCATGGATACATTTATTTATCACGCCGCCAATAGAAACTTCGTTTCTTGCAAACAAACTCTTTCCATCGATACATCTGTTATTTGTTTTCCCTTTTTGGCGTCTGTAGTATACAAAAGCTGAATGGTCTTAGTTGGGATGTGAAAGAGCATTGTTGCGTTTAGCGCGTGGAGCACATTCTCATGTAACACTGGATCGGCATGATGATGTGTAATTATGGGGATCCTGGCACATTTTTATTATTTCGATTTTATTTCGATTTTATTTCGACTTTATTTAAATTATAACAAGGATTTTATAAACTGAACAATACGGGGCTCTTGCCCAAATTTCATAAATACTTCATCAAGCTCTCACCAAACCTTCGCCAAACCCCAACCAAACCCCCGTCCAAGCATCAACCAAGACATCACAAAACCCCAACCAAACCCCATCCAAGAATCAACCAAGACATCACAAAACCCCAACCAAACCCTCACCAGGCCCTCACCAAACCCCATCCAAGCATCAACCAAGCCCTAACCAAGCCTCAACCAAGTCAATGTTAAGATATGCAAAGTCAATATGGAGCTGGGTCCTGGCACAATTTAATAAAAATTTAATAAAAATGATTTAAAAGAAAGAAAAATAATTATAGAATAAGAATAATTAATATACAAATGGAGCAACAATTACGAAGATTAAATGTTGTGCAATTGAAATCGCTGGCCAGATGGTATAATATTCCAAGGCGATCATATTTTAATAAAAGAGATTTTGTTCATGAGTTGAGTAATATTCCTGAAATAACTAATAATATTCAACAAATTATTACAAATATTGCTGGAATTGTTAATGAGCTACGTAATACGCCAATGAGGCCAATAGATCAACCAAATTTACCTCTTCCAATTCCAGAAATTGAACCACAACAAATAAGACCAGCAAATCGACCAAATTTACCACCTTTAACTATTCCTCAACCAATACCTGGTTCACCAGATCGAATTAATCCAGATAGCCCCCCACCTGGCCCACCACCACCTAATCGTCGACCGGGAACTCCACCACGCCCGCCACCACCTATAATAAAAACAAAACAACCACCAAAAAGACCACCCCCACCCATAATAAAACCAAAACAAAATACTTTTTTAGGAAATGCAATAAACAAGTTTTGGAATGTAGTAAAACCATACATACCTGAAAAAGTAAAAAATAAAGCAGTAGCGGCAAAAAATAAAGTAAAAGAAGTAGCTAAAAATTTTGTAGAAAGATATAAAAAAGTAAATAAGACCAAAGAAATAAAACCACCGCCTAAAAGTGATAATAAGAAAGGTGAAAGAAAAAATAATAGGGATTATGAGAAGGAAGGCGCAAGACCAAAAATATTAAAAAGAAATGAGGAAAAAGAAATTGAAGAAGATTTTACACCAAAGGAATATGAATCAGCTATTAATGGCAATTATATAAGCTATAAGATTAAAGGAAAAGAAAAGATTGATGAAAAGACATTCTTACATAAAATAAAACCAAAAGTTATAGATTTACTTAGAAAGAGAGTTGAATCACAAAAATCATTAAAGGTTAAATTTATCTTTGTGTGTAAGTTCAGTAGAAAAAATAATGACAGTGGGGAAATTGAATACCGTGATAGACCCTTTCCTTCTGAAAAATCAGAAATTGTTCTTGAATCAACAGATTTATCAGAATTATTTGATAGATTAACAAGACAACAACTTGTATTATTTGAAGATTTTTTAAATAATGGATCTGGTTGGATATTTGAACGAGTACTATTCTTTGACATTTTTATAGATCGTTTTGTTCCACTTTTAGGAGGATCTTATATTCAATTACCAAAAGAATTGTTAAACAGGAATGCTCTTATTAACCCCAAGAATAATGATAATGAATGTTTCAAGTGGTGTGTAACAAGAGCCGTTTATCCAACTGATAAAAACCCACAAAGAATAACCAAAGAATTAATTGAACAATCAAAGAATTTTAATTGGAATGGAATTAATTTTCCGGCTTCTGATCAAGATGTTTTTAATTTTGAAAACCAAAATGATTATGATATTGCAATATTTGGATATGATGAAAAAATAGGAGTATATACTATAAAAAGAAGTATGAAAAGAGGATTTAAACTGATTAGATTACTTTTATTAACAGAAGAAACAAATGAAGAGCCAAATAAACACTTTGTTTTAATAAAGAATATTAGTGCACTTATACGAAGGCAAGTTACTAAACGTAAATGTAAGTTGTATTTTTGTGATAATTGTTTGAATCCTTTTCATTTAAAAAGCACATTGGAAAAGCACGAAGGGTATTGTTATTTATACAAAGAAGCAAGGATTGATATGCTAAAAGATAAAGATGGTAATCCTTGTTTTATTTCTTTTAAAAATTTTGTGAAAAAAATGAGAATACCTATTGTTGCCTATGCAGATTTTGAGTGTATTTTGAAACAAATAAAAAATAATGAGCCTCTAGATAAAAGCAAAAGTTTTACAAATAAATATCAAACCCACAAACCAGTTGCATTTGGCTGTTATATTAAGAGTTATAATGAAAAAATATGTAAATCAAGATTTTATAGATATACAGCCGAATCAGAAGAAGATGATGTGCCGCAGAAATTTGTAGAATACCTAGAAAAAGAATTTAGGGAAATTTATAAAAAATGTATTAGTTATAATGTAAAAAGATTCAAAAAGTTTAATAAGAAGAATATGACTGAAGATGAAAAAATAAACTATGAAAACGCAACTCATTGCCATATATGTGAGAAAGAATTAGGTGAAGATAAGGTAATAGATCACTGCCATCTTACAGGAAAGTATAGAGGTGCAGCACATAATGAATGCAATTTAAATTATAAGATTCCAAAATTCTTTCCAGTTATAATTCACAATTTATCAGGATATGATGCTCATCTATTTATTAATAATCTTGCAAAAACAGAGGGTAAAATAAAACTTATACCTAATAATGAGGAAAAGTATATTTCTTTCTCAAAAGAGATTGTGGTTGATACCTACAAAGATAAAGAAAGTGATAAGATGATAGATGTTAAGAGAGATATAAAGTTTATAGATTCATTAAAATTTATGTCATCCAGTCTTGATAGTTTGTCTAGTAATCTTACTAAATGTGGAAAGTGTGATGTTTGTAAAGGTGTAATAAAAGGAAGTAGGTGTCTTAATCCAACAGATAAAAACCTACATGAAATTACAAAGTATTTTGTAGGCGAAGAATTAAAGTTATTATTGAGAAAGGGAGTATTCCCATATGATTATCTTGATGATTTTGATAAATTAAACGAAACCCAACTTCCACCAAAGGAAGCTTTTTACTCAAAACTTAGAGGTGAAGATATTTCAGAAGATGATTACAAACATGCTAAAAAGGTATGGGAAACTTTTAATATGAAAACAATGAGAGATTACCTTAATCTATATCTACAGTCTGATGTGTTATTATTAGCAGATGTTTTTGAAAACTTTAGAGATGTTTGTCAAACACATTATGGTTTGGACCCTGCTTGGTATTATACAGCACCCGGACTAGCTTGGGATGCAATGTTAAAGTTAACCAAAATTGAATTGGAGATGATAATCGACATTGATATGTTAATTATGATTGAGAAAGGTGTTAGAGGTGGCATTGCTCAAATATCAAACAGATATGCTAAAGCCAACAACAAATACATGAAAGAATATGATCCTAAAATGGTTACAAATTATATACAATATCTAGATGCAAACAACTTATATGGTGGGGCAATGAGTAAACCACTACCCACACATGGATTAAGATGGATACCTAAAGAAGAGCTAAAAAATTGGAGAAATATACCATGTATATTAGAGGTTGATTTAAAATATCCAAAACATCTTCATGATTTACATAGTGATTATCCGCTTGCCCCGGAAAGAATTAAGGTTAATAGAGTTGAGAAATTAATACCAAATCTTAACAATAAGAAAAATTATGTTGTTCACCATGAAACTCTAAAAAAAATATGAAAGCATGGGATTAGAAGTAACAAAGATTCACAGAGGAATTACATTTGAAGAGTCTGCATGGTTAAAACCTTACATAGATTTGAATACAAAATTGAGAGCACAAGCGAAAAACGACTTTGAAAAAGATTTCTTCAAACTTATGAACAACTCTGTATTTGGGAAAACAATGGAAAATCTTAGAAAAAGGGTTGATATAAGATTGGTAACTAATGAGAAAGAAGCAAGAAAATTAATATCAAAAGCCAACTATAATCGTCGTACTATTTTTTCTGAAAATCTTATGGCAGTACATATGAATAGAACACATATAAAATACAATAAACCTATTTACTTAGGAATGTGTATTTTAGATATAAGTAAAGCAATGATGTATGACTTTCATTATAATTATATTAAACCAAAATATGGTGAAAAAGCTAAATTACTTATGACAGATACAGATAGTCTTGTATATGATATAGAAACTGAGGATTTCTATAAGGATATAAGCCCTGATGTTAGAGAAATGTTTGACACCAGCAATTACCCTAAAAATCATCCATCTGGTATTGAGACGGGTGTAAATAAAAAAGTAATTGGTAAGTTTAAAGATGAAGCTGGTGGTAGAATAATAACCGGATTTGTTGGTCTACGAGCTAAGTTATACGCTTTCAGGATGGATGATGGTGAAGAGATAAAAAAGGATAAAGGAATTAAAAAATCAGTTGTAGAAAATAGTATAAGATTTGATGATTATAAGGAATGTTTGGATAGCAAAGTAAAGCAGATGAGAGAAATGCCAGTAATAAGAAGTTATAAGCATTTTGTTTATACTGAAACTGTTAATAAAGTTGCACTATCTGCTGATGACGATAAGAGAATCATTCAAGAAGATGGAATACATACTCTGCCATATGGTCATTATCTAACTAAAACAGAATTAGGTGGTAACTGCGTATCATAAGGAATAACTTGAAGCTCTTCCCTTACAAAACCTCGTCTTGGCCCGTCTTGTAAAAAATATAAAACCGGTTGATTAGGAGAAACCTTACTTCCGGAAATATAATAAACTTTGATACTCCAAATAGGATCTGTGGCTCGTCTTTTTTCACCACCCTCAAGCTCACCCGGAGATAATAAATATCTAACACTAACCTCAATTGGTAGTCTAACCTCATCAAGACCCGCAACTCGCTTATAACTTTTAGGTTTGATATCAACCTCTTTCATTTTTATAGCTTTATCAGGCTCTTTGCCAGTTATTCTCGTTGGTGTATTGTTCAAAGTTTTCAAAATATCAGGTAATCGTTTCACCCATACTCTTGATCGTTCATCACTTACCATTTCTTGTGCATATTGATGACTAAATAATTTTTCACTTAATGTCCTATTTGCTCTTTCTACAAATGCTTGTGCTCTATGATTTCCAGCTTCACTTCTTTGTATTTTAACATTATGGTAATTCATAAGTTTTGAAACCTCACCCATAAATTCTTTTCCAGGATCAACCATTAATGTTTTAGGATATTTCAATCTTCTAGAATATATTTTTTCAAAAGCTTTGGATATCTCATGACTTTCTTTTGAGGTTAATGCTTCAGCATCTTTGTATCTGCTGGCTACATCAACCACAACTAATGCATAACGATACGTTTTTCTTCCAACTCTATCATGCGGTAAAAATAATAAATCTGCTTGATGAATCTGATTAGGTTTATCCTCTGTCCAGTGTGGTCTAGGTATATATTTTGGGGATGGAAGATATATTTGCCATATTGCTTGTTTCTGAAGCCATTGTTTTGCTTCATCTTCACTAACATTTGCCTTTTCAGCTAATTTGTTGATTGCAGAATATCCTTTCCAATATCCTTCAGTTGAATAATATATTCGCTCTAAAAGAGTGGAGGGCTTTGCCTGATTTTTTGATATCTTTTCGTTACTCATTTAAAGATTAACCAAAGTATCTTATAAATTACAATGACGTCTGAAAAAATTAATCCAAACAGAATTCCACGTGAACCATTTGGGTTGAAAGCAGAATCAACTTTGAATAGAATTACATTAAATCCATCCTCGGCTAGCCCCGGAGAAACATTATATATAAATATTCCTAAACTTTCTGATAATTTAGTGATTGTACCTGGAAGTGTATCTCTACTTTTTGATTTGGAAGTTGATGGGCATGCTAATAACACCCTTGTGAATAATGTGAGCAGTAATCTTGTATCCAGATTAAGGGTTCTTTTTGGTGGTGAAACATTACAGGATACCCAAAGATACGATCTATTTCAAACATATCATGATTTATTTTTATCAGATGAGGATCGCGGGGATAAATTAAGACAAGGTATTTCTTCAGAAAACATGAGAAAACTAAGGACAAATGCCGGTGATAAGAAAACTCAAGATGTTAGGGAAGTAGCTCTTTCATCAGTACATAATACCAAGTATCATATTCCACTAAATCACCCTATTCTAAAAGATCACGGAGTTTTCTATCCAAAAGCCCTAGATCATCATCTAATCTTTGAGATTACGCTAGCCCCTGTTTCTGATATTGTTGTTTTTTCTGATACTACAAAGACTCCCACATATTTAATCAAAAACCTAGAGTTAGAATATTCTTCCATTTCAAGCGAATACTTGGCTCGTGAGGCACAAGCAGCTTATCAGGTTGGAAAAGGATTCTTTTACGAAAATGTTACTCTTCACAAAACTTTTACTTTTTCCGTAGGAGGGGACACTGTTATTAACCAGCATATTAATCTACCTAGAAGGTCAATGACAGGAATATTATTTTTGTTTAAATTACCCAACACCGCAGGAGCACGTAACTCCGAAAGTTTTTACAATCCAGGGATCACCTCAATCAATATAGATGTTGATGGAGTACCAAATCGTTTATACTCTAAGGGAATGATACCTTCTGATATCTGGGAGTCAGTTAAGAAAAGATTTGGACCAACTGAAGGGAGGAGCAGGATTGACATGAAAGAAAGGGATTTTTATTATGACAAGTTTGCATTATGGGTTGATTTGAGAACTCACCCTGATAATGATATTCATGGGGGAGGTTTGGTTTTAAACAATACAAGGGATGGGGTAAAACTAGAAATTAAAAGAAAACAAAGCGGATCAGGCACTGTAACCTGTTATATGTTTGTTGTAGCCGATGCAATGATGGAAATTATGAATTCAAGTTTGAGATCAATTAAGTACTGAGAATCTAAAATTTAAAACCTTATGTTATGATACAAAATCATGGAAGAACTACGAGAAAAAATACCATTCCACTGTATCATAACCGGGCCAACAAATTGTGGAAAAACAAAATACATTATAGATCAACTCCGTGGCCCCTTCAGAAAAGTTTTTGATTATATTGTTTTAATATGTCCAACTTATTCTAAGAATAAAACCTATCATAATTTTGCTCGTGGAGATAAGAGATTCTTTGTATTGTCACCCGATGCTAGTAATATAGACGAGATTAATGAATTATTAACTGATTGCCAAACTTTATTCTCTGGAACAAACACATTAATAATTTTAGACGATTGCGCTGTATCTAATGATCTGAAGAAAAGATCAAACAAGTTTATAGATTTAGCATTCTCCGGAAGGCATCATGGTTTATCAGTTTGGGTTCTCACTCAGCAATTAACATCAATTGCAAAACCTTTCCGAGAAAATGTGGCTTGTGTGGTCTCATTTCATAATCCGTCGCAGAAAGGTATGAAGATGTTTTTTGAAGATTATGGTGGTGACTTGGATTATGAAACAGGTAAAAAGTTTATGCAATTATTAAAAACAGAAAAATATTCTAGACTATGTTTATGTTTACGTTACCCTTTCAATTGTTATTTGGAGATCCCTTCTGTGATTTCATTCGGGCCGGCGTAGCCGATTTAAAAGAATCTTTGTATTATTAGAAAATTATAAGATGGCAGAAGTTGAAGATTATATTAGTGATGAAAAAGATGAGGTAAAAGATGAGGTAAAAGATGATAATGAACTTGAAATTAAACAAGAATCACTAGCTATTCTCGCGACCTTAGGAACAACAAAGGAATATTTAGGGGTTGATATGAGTCTGGGTGATGTAAAAAAATTAACAGCAAAAGATATTGAAAAATATTTTAATCGTTATCAGGCAGTAATGGGTAAGAAAATTAGTGGTGGAGTGGTGGATTCATCCCTTCAATTAATTTCTAAAATTATTTCTTACGTGGTTCCAGTTGATGATATTGATGCTCTTTGTTCAGATTTGAAGAATGATGATTTGGTTAATCGTGAACTAACAAACATTGTAGGGCTCTTAGCATTGAAAGCAGGAAGACTGGCAGCACTTGCTAGCGGAGTATTCCAGGTTGCTAAACACATAAAATTCAACAAAAATCAGCAAGTTTCAAGAACAATTACAGATGATTCTAATACAACTGATCAGGATACTAAGCAGGGCGTTGATGGGTATGATACTGTTTACTAAGCATACTATTATTTTATTTACATATCATTCCTAAGCGGTCTAAAGATTTCTTAATGATATGTAAAATAATGTCTGAAGAAGTTGTTGAGCAAATTACAAGAGATCCACCAAAAGAAGAGGAAAAAACTACAGTAAAAAAGGCAAAAAATCCTAAAAAAGTAGCAGCAGGTAAGAAATTAGCTGAATATAATAAAAAAGCAAAAGAAGCATTAGCTAGGGAAATGAAACAGGAAGAAAAAATGAAACAGGAAGAAGAGCAAAATGAAAATACATATAGTGAATCAAAATCATGGATGCCAGAGTTATCTTTTACTACTGTTTTATCTATTGTTGGATTAGGTTTTACAGCATTTGATCTTTTTATGAGATACCGACAAAAGGAGGATGAAAAAAACAGAATACCACTACCTTTTCAATCCCCACCCATAAAGGTTCATAATCCACAACCAACACAACCACAACCGATAGATAGACCAAAAATTGGAATGATGTAATTTAATCTCCACCTAAAAGTTATCTAAAGATTTCTTACTGATGTAGTAAAAAATCATGTCAACCGAAAATAAACTTGTGAAAACTGTTACTGATTCTGCAGTCCTTATTGGATTAGCAGCCGGAGTTGGATATGTAGCTAAAAAGATGATGAAAGAATCATTTATGAACGACCCATCCTCAAGTATTACAAATTATGCAAAATGGGTTGCTGTATTATCAGGTAGTATGTATCTAAAAACATATTTAGAGGAACAAAAGATACTTCCAAATTAACGAATATAAAAAATGGCATTTGTTTCAATAGCAATGATGGTTGGAGGAGCAGTATTAAACTCAACAGCATTTGTTGGTGGATCATATCTCGCAAAATATTTATCAGGAAAAAATGTTGAAACAGAAAAAATAAGACACGATAAAGCAATGGAAAAATATCAAAGAGATTATGCAGAATATCAGGAAAAAAGACAAAAACTAATGGATTGGAAAATAAAGAAAAAAGATGAAAAATATCAAGCATCAAAAAATATTTCAACTACAAATGAACAATTTGCATTATATGAACAAATTCATGAACCTAAATTCTCTGATTATTATAGGCCCAGCGATAATCAAAAGATGGGCGAAATGGCATATGTAGGCGGCGGTATGTTAGCCTTAGGTTATATTTCCAGTAAATTATTTTAGGTAATTGTATGTGATTAGTTTAAAGATTTCTTACTGATGAGTAAAAAATCTAAATATGGCAGAAGCAGGAGATATACCATTAGAGGATTTACCAAAAGGAGATGATGATGATGATGATTATGGCGATACTCCTCCTCCAGGCAGACCACCTAATCGTCGACCGGGAACTCCACCTCCAAGGCGATATTTAGTCGATGATGATGATAATGATAATGATGATGATGAAGATAACACATTTTACCAAAGTCCAAATACATCTACATCTGTTGATCAGGGTTATCTTGGTTATTCAGAATATATGGCGGAGAGAAAAAGGCTTCAATGGGAAATAAAAGATGAAGAGAAAAAACCGGCAAATATTAGGGAAATAGATGAGGAATATGATAGAAGGAGAGAAGCGGGGCAAGAACTAAAAAGATATTTTCCAAATTACAATACCGATGACGGAACATTTAATGTAACATTTGGAGAAGATGGTAGTTTAATCGTTAGATTTAGTAATAGGATTAATTCTGCGCCACATACAGTTGTTGATAAAGATGGAAATCTTAAGATTGAAGATTTACCAAAAACAATGAGAAAAGCTCTTGGTGCTGATTATAAAAGCATGTTGGGTATATATAATGATGTCGTATCACAATTGAATGAAGCTAATGATCAACATAAGGATTTACTTAATGCAGTACAAGGAATAGAATCGCTTTTAGCAACTCGTACAGATGAGATTAACCAATATGTAGAAAGAGAAAAAGAACTTCGTGTATTCATTGAGAAACAGCAGGTAGAAAAATCTGATAATAAAAGTCTTTTCGATCAAACTGTTAAACAGAATATAGAATTAAAAATACAAGTTGAGAAGCTTTTGGATGAAGTAAAATTATACAAAGAAGAAATAGCCAAATATAAGAATGGTAAATTAAATTTATCAAATTTAGAGCAAAGTAAAGAGCGATTACAATCAGAGGTTGATAAATTAAATGAACAAATTAGAAATAAAACAATTTCTATAGAAGAACAAATATCAGATATTGAGAGTCGAAAAGAAGAAATACTTAAAAATTTACCATTACGTGAGAGATTAAAATACATCTTCAAAAAGTATGGGTTTACAGTATTTGCTGTTGTTAGCGCTGTTGGTGCTGTTATTGGTGTTATCGTTTCTAATCTTTCAAAAGGATTATCTACTTTAGGAAAAGGTGTTGGAAATGGATTGAAAGCTCTCGGTAAGAAACTCGGTGAAATATTACCAGGAATGGTAGGAGCAATAGTTAGCTTTCTATTCAAAACAGCTGGTGAGGTTATTGGATTTTTAGGTAAGAATGCTTGGCTTTTAATAATGGCTGTGGTTCTATATTTTGTGGAAAGTATAAAAAAGAGAAAGTAACAAAATTTAAAGATATCATGTTGAGTAGTAAAATATAATATGGATGAATACAACAGAATTTACCCTGGGTTACCTAATAATACAGATCCTATTAATTTCAGACTACAAAAATCAAGCGAAGTATTACAAAATCTTGAGAGAGAAATTAAACATTATGAAGATGTAAGGAAAAAATATAATAGAGTGAGAGGAATATTTACAAAAATCAGTGTTTGTAGCGGAATTATTTCTGTTATTCTATCTGCAAGCGGACTTGGAACTTCTCTTACCGGTTTTGGAGCTATTATTGGTGTACCGTTAGGTGTTGTAGGTGGAATTTGTGGTGGATTATCTGTTGGATTTGGTGCAGCATCAAAAAGACTTTCAAATAAAGTTAGTAAACACGAACAAACCGCTGCAATTGCAAAATCAAAATTAAACACCATTAACGACTTGGTTTCAAAGGCATTGAAAGATAATGTTATATCTGATCAAGAATTTTCTATAATTTTAGCAGAGTTGGAAAAGTTTCAAAAACTAAAACTAGAAATCAGGCAAAAATTTAGGAGAGATACAGAAAAAAACTTAAACATGTCGCAGATAAGAAGAGAAGTTCGTGCAGATCTATTAAAAGAGTTAACCACTCCCGCTCATTAAAAATTTCATATGAGAAAACTGATGTAGGATGTAATTGTTTTGCAGGTATTAGAAAAGAAATTAATTAATACTTTACATCTTATTCTTAATCTAAAGACCAGATTATCTGGAACACAAAGAATAAGATGTTATTAAATGACTTCAAAAATAGATATCCAAGCGCTAATCTTGATAAATTTACATTTGTGAATGATTCATATGGAGGATATATTAAGTGGAAAGTTAATGGAACAACAATCATGTCCAATGATGATCCTACTGGGAAAACATGGACTGAAAATCTTTCTAATAATTTGAAAACATTATTATGGCAAGATTTAGGGCAGAGTGAAGCGAAGATTAGTTCATTTCCAAATAGTTTAAACATAACAAATCAATCTTATCCTATACCAGCTATTAACTTTGATGATTTTACAACCGATATAACAAAAATGTTAACTTTATTAGATATATACGTTTCAAATACAAAGAAATTCACAGCAAAGATGCGTGATGTTTTTACCAATCAAGTTGTGACTTTCAAGTTTGGTAAACAAAGTAGAAAATGGTTGAATGCACCAGATATGAATTATTGGCCTCAGCAACTTAACTTTGCAGTTTGGTGTGCAACATCTGGTTGCGGGATTAGTCCTTTTGAAAGTCTAAATTATCCCAAAGTAGTGAATAGCTTCATTAAGTTTCATATATATTTCACAATAAGACGAATACTGTATGAACTAGGCCTTCCCTTGCCTGATGAGCAGCCCTTTGTAATAAACAATAATCCTTATAGTAAAGTAGCATATCAACGTTTGTGTGCAGAATTTAGCATATCAAAAAACTCAGACTTTAGATGGAAAGGTGGTAGAAACCGAGGATTGGGAGATATATTCCTTGATTATGGTTCTGGATATCATGGGAAAGGCGGGGGATACCAAAATGTACATGTAGTAAGAAATTACGATCATGAAGCAGACCAATGGCCCGGTGAAGGTGGTAAATTCGCCGATGACGGTGGTAAGAAAGAAAAAGGTGATCTAATCTCATTCATTCGTAATGATGACTTTGTTGATTTCAAATATGCTTGGTTTATTCCTACAAATGGACATGGACTCACTAAAGCTGGACTTGGTAGATTGAATCGATCCGCCGAAGCTTTTGTTTACTGTATATTGGGAGCACAAGTTAACACTAGAAACTCGATTTATGGTAATGGTGGAGGAGCAATCGAGACACAACAAGAATTCTTGGCTTTATTTGAAAGTAGCGTGATTGAGAATGACATTTCTAGTTCTATCCAAAGATATCAATTAGCTGTACAAGAAGCGAAATTACGGCTTGATTTAGCTATTGCTCCAGGTTTGTGGTTGATGCCAAGTAATATGATCATAAATACAGAGAGCGTGGTTGGATATAATAACAAACTTATGAAAGCGACTAATGATATGAAATTTGGGATGAATAATTCCCTAAACACTGAATCAAAACCGGTTGGAATAAGTCATAACTTAGGATCTTCAAAGTTAAAGTTACCTCATTCAATAGTTGAGACAAATCCGAAACCAAAAATCTCTCCAACGCAAAATGAAAAGTCAACCAAAGGTCAGGAAGCGACCGCGCAACATGAAACCAATCCACAAAGCGAGCACGAAGTGCGTATATTAACATTTATAATTATCAGCGGAGGGTTGGCGTGGTATCTATTTCGGTAGTTCATGACCATTTCACGTGATTATCATTGTTTTTGGATTAGTGTTCACGTGTAGAACAATAGATTGCATACTTTTACGACATAGCAACAAGAAAAATGTAAAGTGGATTTGAAATCGAAAAGTAGATTTTATGTTTACTTTAAAAAGGTCGGTTTCTAACGTCGCTCAGGAATGTGATTACGTCAATGGAAATTTAAAGATGAATATGATGTAATCAAACAAAAATGTTGAGCATAACCATGTATGAGTCTGAAACAAGGATTTATTTAGATCCGCCGCTGAAAAATCTTCGGGAGATACAACTCCTTGATTGTAATATACAAACCAAAAGATTGATTAATTTCAAGGATCAACAGATATTGTTTAATGATGAGAATCAACCACTAATAATAATACAACCCAGTACATATTCGTTGCGTGATATTCAATCGATCTTTCTTAATGATACTGATAAGGCAAAGATAACAATCATTGAGACAGACGCTGTTGACTATCTTTATTCCAATAAGAACTTTAAAATAAAACTTACAAGAGGGTTAGCGGTTGGTTTAGGGGTGCCAGAAGTTATAAATCCGGGTAAATTATACCCTATAAATATACAGATTAAGGAACCGCTTAGACTTATGTGTAGTATAGTGGATAATAAGTCGTCATATATGAATAAAACTAAATATGGAGAACTTGTTAAACTCTCACCATCAAACCTACTTGCAAACATTCCCTCAAAGGATTATCCAACAATTCCAGTTCGAAAATATGAGACCCTAATAAATCACTTTGATTTAACCATCTTAGATAATAAATGGGAAAAACTTGATCAGAAGGGTTCTCCCATAACTTTTAGTTTAAGATTTAGTTAAATTTTTGTTATGTAACCATTATTTGGGTTATATAACATAATTAGTTTTAATTAATCTTCACCCCATAACTCTTTCAAAAACTTTAACTCCTCGATATCAAGACACCAATCTAAATACCTGCTCGGATGCCATGCTTTAACAATCAAATCATTTTGCAAGTCTTTGTAGAATTTATTTTTATGTAATACTTTATATGGGTTTGTATAGATAACTACCCAAAAAGAATCAATAATAACTTTTTTATTAATTAAAGCATTTCTAAATTTTGTCGATTCCTCACGATCATTTAAAAAATCATTAGAAAATTCATCAGATGGGAATATAACACTCATATCTGATTTTGGTAAAAAATTAAAAGGAAAATAATGTTTAACCCCATTATCTTGAGTATAATTAATTTGAAAACCCGTTAATTCTCTTTTGCCCATATCTTCATATTTAATAGAAAGTGCTTTTGATAGTGTGTATAAACAATCTTTTTTTATTAACCTCAAAAAATCCATATTATCAATTCTTTCAGTGTTAAAATATTCAATAGTAAAAGCAAAATCTAATCTTTTTTTTATTTTTCTATTCAACTTAACATTCATTTTATTTTCCATTTTAATAATTTAATTTTTATCTTTAAATCATAATTCATTTTTTAATTTTTCCCGGCATTCCTTACAAGAAGCTTTCTGTTTACCATGTTCACATATTTGAGATCCACCGCAATCCTTACATTGTTGTTTTTGTTTATTATGTTTGCATATTTGTGATCCTCTGCATTCTTTACAGCGATACTTAACTCTTCCATGTATACATATTTGCGCTCCTTTACAACTTTTACAAAAATATTTAACTTTATCATGAATGCATATTTGTGACCCTCTACATTCTTTGCAAAAATATTTGTGTTTTTCATGTATGCAAATATAAGGACAAGTAGTGGTGACTTTTTCAATTAAATTTACAATTTTTTCTTCTTCAAACTTTTTAAACTCATTAATAAAATCTTCTCTTAAATATAGTTTTGATCTTCCTTTAATTTTTAAATAACTCGCAATTCTTTTCAAATTTGTTTTTGTCAAAGTTTCTAATTTTTCCATCTTTATATAATTATTTTTCTTTCTTTTAAATCATTTTTATTAAATTTTTATTAAATTGTGCCAGGACCCAGCTCCATATTGACTTTGCATATCTTAACATTGACTTGGTTGAGGCTTGGTTAGGGCTTGGTTGATGCTTGGATGGGGTTTGGTGAGGGCCTGGTGAGGGTTTGGTTGGGGTTTTGTGATGTCTTGGTTGATTCTTGGATGGGGTTTGGTTGGGGTTTTGTGATGTCTTGGTTGATGCTTGGACGGGGGTTTGGTTGGGGTTTGGCGAAGGTTTGGTGAGAGCTTGATGAAGTATTTATGAAATTTGGGCAAGAGCCCCGTATTGTTCAGTTTATAAAATCCTTGTTATAATTTAAATAAAGTCGAAATAAAATCGAAATAAAATCGAAATAATAAAAATGTGCCAGGATCCCCATAATTACACATCACATGACGGAAACAATCCTAACTTTTTGAAAGGGGTTTGTGTGTTTACTTATTGATATTAGGTTTCGCCGAAGCGAACAAGTTAACATAAAGTAAAGTTTAACAGCGCACAGACTAAGGTCTACTTTGCCATTATTTTGCCTTATTTTGTTAATCGCACGTTTTTTTCTTTATTTCAAAAAAGTCAGTTGTTTACAGTTTGAGTTTCTTAACAATACCAGTTAATTAGTGGCCCGCGCAAGGACCAATACGCGTCCAAAGATAAAACAGCAGAGCAGTTGCTTAGAGCCTACAGTCAACTTCACGGACCAGTTCGGTCATCTTAGGTTAGAATTGCTTCATTTGAATACGTAGATTTCTTTTTGATGTAGGTTAGTGTAAAGGTTGGGATAACATCTTAATAAGATGTTGGTGTATAAGCTCGGATTAGGGTTTCAAATGGAAATATCTGTTCCCCGATCTGTTCCTACAAATCGTGCTTGCAGTTGTTGGTTGTTCGCTTCACTTGAATACGTAGATTTCTTTTTGCTGTAGGTTTGACGTAAATATTTATTCGCTGTATAAGCGTGTTCTGACTACTTCAATGACTCTTGGTTTTTTTAACAAGCTGTTCGCTTCCTTCCCGGTACATTTATTCCTTTTAACTAGTTGGTCGAATTTTCATTTGATGTTATTTTTTCTGATCACTTTTGGTTTCGGTAATTTTGTTTTGTTTTTTTCTCATAATAAGTCTTTTTTTAATTTTTCTTACTCTGAATATATTTACCATATTGTAGGCGGAAACTGCAGGACCTTTGGGATATCGAGGCATGAAGGAATTGCTGCACAAAAGCTCTTTATAGATAGCCCATGGCGTTAACAATAGCTTCATTAAATGTCAGGGGATTACAGGACAACTCAAAACGAAGAGAGGTGTTTAATTGGCTTCGCCAAAAGCACTTCTCTATTTACATGTTACAAGAAGTGCATTGCACTGAAAATACAAACGATCGCTGGACTGCTGAATGGGGCTACCAATCAATATTTAGCACTTTTAAGAGCAACAAGTCAGGTGTGTCCATACTTTTCAATAACAACTTTAATTTACAGATTCAAAGAGTTTATATCGACCCCTCGGGACGTTTCATTATATGCGACATAAAAGCTGACGACACCTGCCTGACTCTGGCTAATATTTATGCCCCAAACGAGGATAGCCCAGCTTTCCTCCATGACTTCTTCTATCCCCTGTCAGATTTCAAATGCGAAGATATTGTCATAGGGGGAGACTACAACCTTGTGCTTGATTTAGAAAAAGACAAGAGAGGGGGCCGTCTTAAAACACACCAAAACAGTGCGAAAGTTTTGAAAGAAAATATTGAAAATTTAGATTTAGTGGATATATGGAGGGTTCTCAACCCTGAAAACATAAGATTTACATGGAGACGGCGAAATCCAAAGATAGAATGTAGGCTATATTTGTTCTTAGTAAGCCAAGCCATAGCCAACAACACGAACCAAGCTGATATCTGCCCAGGCTATAAGACTGACCATTCTATGATCACGCTTAGAATCTCATTGCATTCTAATCCCCGAGGACCGGGCTTTTGGAAACTAAACACCTCCTTACTAACTGAAACGGAATATGTGAACCAAATCAAAAGAACGATTCAGGAAACACAAGAAGAGTATCAAGATGATGATTCGGTCAACCCATCACTCCTCTGGGAAGTTATAAAAATGAAAGTGCGCGAGAAATCGCTACGATACTCCGCAAAAAGAAATAACCAAAGGAAACAACGAGAAACCGAAGTAGAACAAACTATCGCCAGATTGGAGGAGCAAATTGATAAGACCACAGATACGCAAAGTTCCCACCTAGAAGAACAACTACATGAACAAAAGGATAAACTTGAAAAAATGATTGAATTTCGCACAAAAAGCGCTATTTTAAGATCTAAAGCTAGGTGGTACAATGAAGGGGAAAAAAACACAAAATACTTTTTAAATATGGAAAAGAGGCATTATAAGCAAGGCACAATCAGTCAAATTAAAATCGACGATAACAATTTTGTTACCTCAGACAAAGACATCTTAACCGAATGTACATCGTTTTATAAAAGGCTCTATGCGTCTAAGGGTGATACCACCAATAGTCAAGCTGCAACATGTTTTTTTTAAATTGAAAATGATACGGTCCTACAAGAACATGAGCAGAAGTCATGCGATGGCTTGTTAACAAAGAAAGAATGCCTAGAAGCTATAGAGCATGGAATCAGAAAAAACCCCTGGTACTGACGGTTTACCGGCGGAATTTTATAAGATGTTTTGGCCAGATATATCAATCCCCCTTGTTAATGCCCTAAATCACGCTTATGAAACAGACCAACTTTCAATAACGCAGAAGCGAGGAATCATTAAACTCATTCCCAAAAAAGACGCAGAACCGTATTTTATTAAGAATTGGCGACCCTTAACCCTTCTAAATTGTGATTACAAAATAGCAGCCAAGGCTATCGCTAATAGACTGAAAAAGGTTCTACCCACTCTTATCAATCACGACCAGACTGATTTTTTGAAAGGCAGATTTATAGGGGAAAACATACGACTTATAGATAGTACCATTTGCTATGCAAGAGAGAACAACATACCTGGCTTGCTTCTGTTTCTGGATTTCGAAAAAGCCTTTGACACAATAGAATGGTCTTTTATACGAGACACACTTAAGTATTTCGGTTTTGGCACTGGAATCATAAAATGGATGAATCTGTTTTACGGCCGCCCGGAAAGCTGTATTTTGAACAATGGATGGGCTAGCGATTTCTTTGAAATCCGAAGAGGTGTTAGACAGGGCTGCCCTCTCTCGCCTTATCTTTTCGTTTTAGCAGCGGAAGTACTGGCTAAGGCCTTGCGGAAAAACAAAGATATCAGAGGTATCCACGTCAATGAAAAAGAAATTAAGCTCAGTCAATATGCAGACGATACAACCCTTATACTAGATGGATCAAAGAAATCTGTGCTATCCTCCCTAAGATTATTAGATGATTTCCATAAAGCGTCTGGCCTCAAACTAAATGACAAAAAGACAGAAGCATTCTGGATTGGGACAAACTGCGGGAGGGAGGAAATCACACTTCCTGGAAGAAATTTCAAATGGCCCAAATTTAAGGTTAAAGCTTTAGGTGTTTGGTTTTCAATCGACCCAGAAATAGCCACAGACCTAAACTACCATGAAAAATTGAATAATGTTCGAAACATATTAAATGCTTGGAAATATCGCAGGCTGACTTTGGTTGGCAAAATTGCTGTTCTAAAGAGTCTAGCCGCCTCTCAGCTTGTATATGTGTTATCTCCTCTATGCACAAATGAAAAAGTTATCAAAGAAATTAATAATATATTCTACTCATTCCTCTGGAATCAAAAAGGAGATAAAATAAAACGCAACGTAATGATTAACGATTACTCAAACGGAGGCCTTAAAATGATAGATATCAAATCTTTCAACAAGTCCCTGAAAGCCATGTGGATCAAAAAGTATTTGGACTCGGGAAACCAGGGAAAGTGGAAACTTTTTTTCGATCTTGAACTAGGAGAAAGTGTTGAGAAAACTGCTCTGACCGGCAACCTAAGCCAACAGGACATTACCAAGATTATAGCGACCAAGAATAGCTTCCTTAGAGAAGTACTTACAATCTGGGCAGAGATAAATTTCGAGAAACAAATTACATCTAAAACGCAATTTCTTTCTCAAAGCATATGGCATAATTCTCTTATAAGGATTGCTAATTATCCTGTTTTCTATCCTGACTGGTTTAACAAAGGTGTTAAAAAAGTCAAGGACTTGAAAGATGACTCAGATAACTTTTTAAGTCTCAACGAATTTCAGATTAAATTTAATCTCAAAGCTTGCCCTTTAAAATACTATGGTCTCCTTTCTGCACTCAAGTCTCTTTGGAGCACCTGTCAAAACAACTCTAACAATAATTCTGTATACGAAAGCTTCTCTTCAAAGATTCTAAAACCTCTTTCTGGTAGTCGGCTAATATATAAGAAGCTTTTATCCAGCAAATGCATCACCCCACCATCTCAAAACAAATGGCTTAAAGACTTAACTGATAAACGTGACCATGAGCACATTAAGTGGCACGAGACCTACCAACTAGCTTCTAAACATACCAAAAGTACAAAACTGATAGATTTTCAATTCAAATTTCTGCACAGGAGAATAGCAACTAATAATTTTCTAACAAAAATTGGAATAAAGGACTGTCCTAACGGTACTTTCTGTGGAAACGAACTAGAAACACTTCTCCATCTTTTCTGGTACTGTCCTAACGTTTCATCCTTTTGGAACTCATTGGCTATAAAGCTGGCCACCCATAATATTATACCTGAACATTATTCATTGCATATTTTAGTAGCACTTGGTCTGAGGCCTGATTCTTCTGCAAATCGACATCAAATTAACTTCTGCTTCCTTCTTGCGAGATACTACATCTGGATCTCAAAAAAAAGAGAATTTTCGCCCAAGATAGAAGGCTTTCTTAAATACCTTAAATTGGTTTATGATACTGAGTCCACGACTACAACTCCACCAAAGAAATGGAATCTTCTTGGTTTATTGCTTTAAAAACAAAAGCTCATGAACATGTAAACCCCTGGCAGCTATATTTCATGTGGCATCCTTTATTAGCCTCGCAGACCCGAGAGCTCCTGTGACTTTCCGCCTACTATATGTATGATCTTATGTTGGCTTATAATAAAAAAAAATGAATTAAAAAAGAAAAAAAAAAAAAAAAAACAGCATTTCAGCAACATCATTCTTCTTTGCCTCTTGGGCTAGAGATTCGAGATAGCCATCACTCACGTTTTCGAGAGACGCCATCTTTATTTGTGATACGGGGATTGGTATCAGGTCGTTTCGCCCGATGACCCTTTCGCCCGATGACGTTTTGCCCGATTTCTGAGTCGATTCGCCCGAAGAAAAAGTCGATTCGCCCGGACCAAGAGTCGATTCGCCCGGACTAATAAAATCCAGGTTAATCAAGTATGTTTTGTTGGCTTGACTTAATCAAACATATAGCATTTAACGTTTCCTAATCTTTGGCGATGCCAGTAAATTGTTAAGTTCAATTTAGCGTTTATTGCAAACACGCTGCCCATGGATACATCTATTTTTCACGCCAGTGACTTCGACTTATCACGCGTTTCTTGCAAACAAACTCTGTCCATAGATACGTTATTCTTATTCAGTTTGTTGTTGGTAGTATAATTAATCGTCTTATTTTGGATATGTTTATCAGAACTTTTCACAATCACATTCTACCGTATTGTGTTATCGATTGCGATATGCAAATGTATCCTAAAAATGCAAGAAACCACGCTATTATTTAAGTAACGCCATATTTTATTGGATATGATTTAAAAATCCTATTTACATGATAGTATCCTAACCTATATGAATCTATACGAACCCAGAGAGATGCAAAAAGCCGAAGCTAGCGCAAATTAAAAAAATATATATAAAAATGGTTAATAAAATTTTGCGCTAATCCTCCTCCTCCTCCTCCCTCTACTACTCATCGAGATTTTAAAAAATAGTTTAAAGAGATGATGTTTAACAACAAAATGGAAGAGAAAACACTTGCTAAAGAGCAGACGCAAAGACCTATCCCAACCCCTAGAACTAATATTCAAAGACCTATCCCAACCCCTAGAAAAAATATTCAAAGACCTATCCCAACCCCTAGAAAAAATATCCCTAACCAACCGCAAAGACCTAATATTCCTGATGAGCCGATACCTGAGATTAATGTTCCAATTCCCAAATCCCCCAAATCACTTGAACATTTAGTAAAGAAGAACTATACAGTAAGAGAATTGAAAGTACTTGCTAAAGAGCGGGGTATTAAAGGATATTACAAAATGTGTAAAGCCGAACTCATTGAAGCGCTGGGTAATATAGACCCAAACACATCATCGATTATTATTGATAAAACAAAAATTTATAATTGTCTTCATAGAAAGTATAAATATTATTGTAAGGCTTGTGGAGGATCTCAAATATGCCCTCATAATCGAAGGAAAGATCGATGTAGAGAATGCAACGACGGCTCTAGTCTTTGTGAGCATAAACGGGTGAGGTATATATGCAGAGACTGCAACGGGAAAGGAATATGCATTCATGGAAGACAAAGATGGTATTGTAAGGATTGTGGAGGGTCTCAAATATGCGAACACAACAGACAGAAGACGCTATGTAAAGACTGCAACGGTAAAGGAATATGTATTCATGGAAGAAATAAGGCGCGATGTAAAGACTGCAACGGGAAAGGAATATGTATTCATGGAAGACAAAGATGGTATTGTAAGGATTGTGGAGGGTCTCAAATATGCGAACACAAAAGACAGAAGGCGAGAGAGAGAGAAAATTACGGTTCTAGGACACAGGAATTTAATCAGAGATTTATCAGAGATTTTTCTGATTAAGTTTTAAAAATAGCCTTAAAATTTAATCAGAGATTTATCAGAGATTTTTCTGATTAAGTTTTAAAAATAGCCTTAAAATTGAACCAGAGATTTATAAGCTAGGCACTGGGACACAGGAATTTAATCAGAGATTTATCAGAAAATTAAACAGGCTATGTGAAGTTTTTACTTTTTACTATAAAAATCCGCAAAATCTCTTCGGCACTGGGACACGGGAATTTTATCAACAGTTTATGTATGGATTATGAAAATAAAATTTAATTTTGATTTAAAGATTTGAAATTAAATTTTAAAATTAGAAAATGGAACAATTACAAGATTTGAATACAAAACAATTAAGTTCACTACTTTCATGGTATAAAATTGAAGGTAGATCTAAAATGATTAATACAGAAGTTAAAATTAATGCATTGAGAAATATAACTGAAGTAGTTAATAATGTTCAACAAATAGTTGATAATAAACGAGAAATTTTTACAGCGATATATAATACACCAAAGAGAAGAGCAAACCAACCACAGCTGCCTCTTCCAATTCCCCAGGTTACGACAGCAACACAAATGCTGAGAGAAAAACCAAACCCACCACAAAGATTTAACCCAGAAAAACCCCCGCCAGGTTCTCCAGATCGATCTTGGGTAAAAACACCACCCGGCTCACCACTTCCAACGCTAAAAATTAAACCACCTCGACCCCCGCCACCTAAACTTTACAAAAAACAAGCCCTAATACCCATCCCGAGAAAAAATATTGTATCTAGTTTTATGAATGAAGCAAAGAGTTTAATGAAAAAAATTAAGGAAACAAAAACAAAAGACAAAACTTTTAATTGGATAAAAAAACAAATATCGAAAGTGGTTGATAAAGTTAAATCTACAGGAGACGGTCTTAAAAATCTTATAAATAACAAAACACAACCCGAAAGACCTATTCCACCGCCAAGAAAAAAGAAAAACTATAAACCACAATCTTTGGTGAATACTACAGAAAATGTTAGAGATTATGAGGAGGAGGGGGATAGGTCAAAAACAAAAAGAAATGTAAAAATATCCGAAGATGAAAAAGAAAATGAGGAAGAGTTCACATTTAATGAACAAAAAAAAGCATTAGAAGGATATTTGAAAACTTTCAGGGCAGATGGAAAGAAAGGATATGAACCTGAAGAATTCATGAAAAAAATAAAACAAAAAGCTATAGATATAATTAATCAGGAAAAGAAACCAATAAAAGGTAAATTTATATTAACATGTAAATTTTTTAAAAAGTCTCTACTTAAAAAAGAAATTGAAGAAGAAACTGAAAAATTCTTTCATTCTTCACCAAAAATAATTACTGAAGCAACTAATTTATCAGAATTATATGATGAAATGATTAAAAATATACTTAATGAGATTGAAAAATTTATAAATAATGGTTATAAATTTGAATTCGATTCTGCAGTAAGTTTTGATATCAACTTAGTTCCCTACGAAATTATTTCTGGAAGTTCATATTTTCCATTACCCGCAAGATTGGAATCAAAAAAAGCTATTATTAACCCTAAGAATTTTAAAGATAAGAAATGTTTTAAGTATGCAATAACAGAAGGATCGTTTCCTAGAAAAAATCATAGAGAGAGAGTAAATGATGAATTGAGGGAAAATTCTAAAAAGTTAAATTGGAAAGGAATAGACTTTCCTACTCCATTAAAACAGATTGATAGGTTTGAAAAACAAAATCCAAATATTGTTATTAATGTGTTGGGATATGAAGATAATAAAATATATCCTCTAAGAATAAGCGATAAATGTGATTGTAAGAAAAAACAAGAATGTAATAATTGTGGATGTAGGAAAAAAGAATGTATCAAACAAGATTGTAAGAAAGAAGAATGTATAAAACAAGAATGCGAGAAATGTGGATGTAAAAAATGTGATTGTAACAAAGAAGAATGTAAGATATGCGACTGTAAAATTATAACATTAATTTTAATATCTAATGGTGAAGAAAGCCATTTCTGTTTGGTAACTGATATTAGTAGGCTTTTATCCTCTGAAATTGATAAAAATAAAAACAAAAAATATTTTTGCTTTAGATGTTTCAACTCATTCTATAAAAAAGAATATTTAGATGAACATAAAATATACTGCGATTCAAATGGAGAAGTTATAATCAATATGGTAAAGAATAAAGATGGAAGCCCAAAATTTATTAAATTCAAAAATTATAAAAATAAAATGAGGACACCATTTGTTATTTATGTAGACTTTGAGAGTCATTTAATGCCGATATATACATGTTCTCCAAATGAAATTAAAAGTTTTACTAAAAAATATCAAATGCATAAAGCATCCGGATTCTGTTATTATATAAAGTGTTTTGATGATAGTATATTACCCGCTGATTTTAATCAAATTGTGCAATATACAGCAAAATCAGATGATGAAGATGTTGCTCAGATATTTGTAGAATATTTAGAAAGAGATTTTAGAAAAATTTATAAAATAATAGAAGAAAGAAAAGAAAAATTTAGATTCTATAATAAGAATATCATGCCAGAAACAATTAAAAAAGAATATGAAAATGCAACTCATTGTCATATATGCGATGAAAAATTTACAGAAACTAATAATAGAGATTATAAAAAAGTAATAGATCATTGTCATCTTACAGGAAAATATAGAGGGGCCGCTCATAATAAGTGTAATCTAGGATATGTGATTCCTAATTTCATTCCAGTAATAGCACATAATATGTCAGGATATGATTCTCATTTATTTATTAAAAATCTTGCTAAAACAAAAGGTGAAATAAGCTGTTTAGCTAATACTAATGAAAAGTATATTAGTTTCTCAAAGAAAATTTTAATTGGTTATGATGATGAAGGTAAACCCATTAATAGAATGATAAGATTCATTGATTCTTATAAATTTATGTTGAGCGGACTTAGTGGTTTAGTTGATAATCTAACCAAATGTGGAAAGTGTAAGACATGCAAACCACCAGATTGTATGAAAAGATACATTGAAGATGGAAAAGATATTGAGAATAAAAGTATTGGTAGATGTGGAAAATGTGAGAATTGCATGTTAGCTGAAAAAAGATGCCTTTCTCCAAAAGATGATAAACTAACCGAAACAAAAAAGGAATTTGACGATAAAACATATTTAGTGATGAGAAAAGGAGTGTTTAATTATGATGATTTTACTGACATTAATAAACTAAATGAAACAAAACTACCTCCAAAGAAGGCATTTCATTCAAAATTAAATGATGAAGATATAAGCGATGATGATTACCAACACGCTGAAAAAATATTTGAGGCTTTTGATATGAAATCAATGCGGGAATATCATGATTTATATCTCAAGACGGATGTTTTACTTTTAGCAGATGTATTTGAGAACTTTAGAGATGTTTGTCAAAATAATTATGGTTTAGATCCGGCTCACTATTTTACATCGCCGGGGCTATCTTGGGATGCAATGTTAAAATTAACCAAAGTTAAATTGGAGCTGTTTACTGATGTTAATATGTTACTTATGATTGAAAGAGGTATTAGAGGTGGTGTAGCTCAAATATCAAAAAGATATGCTAAAGCTAATAATAAATATATGGCAGACTTTGAAGAAAATCTAAAGAAAAGTTATATTGCATATCTTGATGCAAATAATTTATATGGGGGAGGAATGAGCGGAAATTTACCTACTCATGGATTTAAATGGATGACTAAAGAGGAGCTTAAAAATTGGAGAGATATACCCTGCATAGTTATGGTTGATTTGAAATATCCAAAACATCTTCATGATTTACATAAAGATTATCCTTTAGCTCCAGATAAACTTACTGTTAATAAAGTTAAGAAATTAATACCAAACCTATTTGATAAGAAAAGGTATGTTGTTTATCATGAGACTTTAAAATTTTATGAAAGTATGGGATTAGAAATAACAAAAATTCATAAAGGAATTAAATTCAACGAGTCTACATGGTTAAAGCCATACATTGATTTGAATACTAAACTAAGATCTCAAGCAAAGAATGATTTTGAAAAAGATTTCTTCAAGTTAATGAATAATTCTGTATTTGGTAAAACAATGGAAAATATGAGAAAAAGGATAGATGTTAGATTAGTTAATAATAAAAAAGCAGCTAAAAAATTAATAAAAAAACCAAACTTTGATTATTTTACTATCTTTTCTGAAGATCTAGTTGCTGTAAATATGAAGAAAATAAAAATAAATTTTAATAAACCAATTTATGTGGGGTTTTGCATTCTAGATCGAAGTAAACAAATAATGTATGATTTTCATTATAATTATATTAAAAAGAAATATGGAGATAAGGCTAAATTACTTATGACTGATACTGACAGTCTTGTATATGAAATAGAAACTCCAGATTTCTACAAAGATATAAGTTCAGATGTTAGAGAAAAGTTTGACACCAGTAATTACCCTAAAGACCACCCATCTAGAATCGAGACTGGTGTAAACAAAAAAGTAATTGGAATGTTCAAAGATGAGTTTGGCGGAATGATACCTACAGAGTTTGTAGGCCTAGGAGCTAAACAATATAGTTTAAAAATGGATAATGGTAATGAGATAAAAAAGAATAAAGGAACAAAGAAATCAGTTGTTAAGAATAACATAAAACATAATGACTTTAAAGATTGTTTAGACACTGGAAAACCTCAAATGAGATTACAAAATTTAATTGGATCAGATCTACATAATATTTACACAAAAACTGTTAATAAAAAAGCATTATCTGCAGATGATGATAAAAGGGATATTTTAGAAGATGGGATAAATACTCTTCCATATGGGCATTATCTTTCCAAAACAGAATTAGATGATAATATGAATATCATATTTCCAAAACAGAATTAGGAGGCAACTCAGTATTATAAGGAATAACTTGTAATTCTTCTCTTACAAAACCTCGCCTTGGTCCATCTATTAAATAATATAAAACCGGCTGATTAGGTGAAATCACACTTCTAGAAATATTAAAAACTTTAATACTCCAAACAGGATCCGTAGCCCGCCTTTTTTCACCACCCTCAAGTTCCCCAGGAGAAAGCAAGTATCTAACTTTAGCATAAGATGGTAGTCTAACTTCATCAAGACCAACAACCCTATTATATTTTTTAGGTTCAATATCCAACTCTTTCAGTTTTATAGCTTTATCGGGTTCTTTACCGGTTATTCTTGTTGGTGTATTATTCAAAGTTTTCAAAATATGCGGTAATCGTTTCACCCATACTCTTGATCTTTCATCACTAATCATTTCTTGTGCATATTGATGACTAAATAATCTTTCACCTAATATTCTGTTTGCGTTTTCTACAAATGCTTGTGCTCTATGGTTTCCAGCTTCACTTCTCTGTATTTTCACATTATGATAATTCATAAGTTTGGAAACCTCACCCATAAATTCTTTTCCCGGATCAACCATTAATGTTTTAGGATATTTTAACTTTCTGGAGTATATTTTTTCAAAAGCTTTGGATATCTCATGACTTTCTTTTGAGGTTAATGGTTCAGCATCTTTGTATCTTGAGGCAACATCAACCACAACTAATGTATATTTATATGTTTTTCTTCCAACTCTATCATGCGGTAAAAATAATAAATCAGCTTGGTGAATCTGATTTGGTTTATTCACGGTCCAGTGCGGTCTAGGAATATATTTTGGTGCTGGTAGATATATTTGCCATATTGCCTGTTTTTCAAGCCATCTTTTAGCCTCATCTTCACTTACTTTAACTTCGTGGGAGGGCTTTGCCCGATTAGCCTTTTCAGATAATTTAGTAATCGCAGAATATCCCTTCCAATATCCATCAGTTGAATAATATATTTTTGATAAGTTACTCATTTAAAGATTACTCCTCACTTCCTTAAAATAAATATGACAAACGTATCTGAAAAAATTAACCCAAACAGGATACCAAGAGAGCCGCTCGGTTTGAAATCGGAATCAACATTGCATAGAGTTACTCTAAACCCATCATCGGCTAATCCGGGAGAAACACTATATATAAATATTCCTAAACTTTCTGAAAATTTAGTGATTGTGCCAGGAAGTGTATCTCTAGTATTTAACTTGACTGTTGAGGGGCATGAAGACAACACATTAGTGAATAATGTAGGTAGTAACCTTGTATCCAGACTCAAGGTTCTTTTTGGAGGTGAAACTTTACAGGATACTCAAAGATACGATCTATTTCAAACCTACCATGACTTATTCTTAACAGATGAAGAACGGGAGGATAGATTAAAACAAGGTATTTCTTCTGAAAATATGAGAAAGCTACGGACAAATGCGGGGGATAAGGTAGACACAGATGCAAAAGAAGTAGCTCTTGCAGTAGTACACAACACTAAGTATAATATCCCACTAAACCATCCTATTCTCAAAGATCATGGGGTTTTTTACCCAAAGGCGTTAGATCATCAAATAATCTTTGAGATTACACTAGCTCCAGTTAACGATATTGTTGTTTATTCTGACAAGACAAAAACTCCAACTTACAAAATCACAAACCTTGAGTTGGAATATTCTTGTATATCAAGCGAATACTTAGCTCGTGAGGCACAAGCAGCTTATCAGGTTGGAAAGGGGTTCTTTTATGAGAATGTAACTCTACACAAAACTTTCATCATATCCAGACCTACAGACAGCGTTATAAACCAGCATATTAATCTACCTAGAAGGTCAATTACTGGGATATTATGTTTGTTTAAATTACCATATGGTGAAGGAGCACGTAACTCTGAATTTTTTTTCAATCCAGGTATAACCTCAATCAATATCGATGTTAATGGCGTACCAAACCGTTTCTACTCTAAGGGAATGGTACCTTCAGACCTATGGGAGTCGGTAAAGAAACGTTTCAGCGGTTCCTCCCGATGGTCGGTAAATGAAAAGGATTTTTATGGTAAAAAGTTTGCTCTGTGGATAGATTTGAGAACTCACCCAGATAATGGTATTCACGGAGGTGGTCTGGCCTTAAATAACGCACAAGATGGTGTAAAAATAGAAATGAAGAGAAAAGTTAGTGGGTCTGGTATTATGACTTGTTACATGTTTGTGGTAGCTGATGCATTAATGGAGGTTATGAATTCAAACTTAAGATCAATCATGTATTAGTTAAAAGAAAATATGGAAGAATTACGAGATAAAATTCCTTTTCATTGCATTATAACTGGCCCGACAAATTGTGGTAAAACAAAATATATCATTGATCAACTCAGAGGTCCATTCCGAAAAGTTTTTGAATATATTGTTCTCATTTGCCCAACTTATGCTAAAAATAAAACCTATCATAATTTTGCTCGAGGAGATAAGAGATTCTTTGTATTATCGCCCGATTCTAGTAACGTTGATGAGATTAATGAATTGTTAAATGATTGCCAAACTTTATTCTCTGGAACAAATACATTAATAATTTTAGATGATTGTGCTGTTTCTAATGATTTGAAAAAACGATCAAACAAGTTTATTGATTTAGCGTTCTCCGGAAGGCATCATGGATTATCAATGTGGGTTCTAACTCAGCAATTAACGTCGATAGCAAAACCATTCCGTGAAAATGTTGCTTGCGTTGTTACTTTCCATAACCCATCGCAAAAAGGTATGAAGATGTTTTTCGAAGATTATGGTGGTGATTTAGAACCTGAAACTAGTAAAAAGTTTGTTCAATTATTAAAAACTGAAAAATATTCTAGGCTTTGTTTATGTTTACGGCACCCATTTAATTGCTATTTGGAAGTTCCAAACGGAGAGTAGAGAAGTGTGGAACTTGAAGTTATAAATTTAAAGACCTGACTGTAGGTAAGAAAATTGTAAAATGACAGAAGTTGATGATTATATTGAAGAAGAAAAAACTGAGGTAAAAGATAATTATAATAATGAAGTTGAAATAAAACAAGAATCACTAGCCATCCTCGCCGCTCTTGGAACAACAAAGGAATATTTAGGGGTTGATATGAGTCTTGGTGATATAAAAAAATTATCAGTAAAAGACATTGAAAAATATTATAATCGATATCAGGCAGTATTGGGTAAGAAAATTAATGGTGGGTTGGTAGATTCATCCCTTCAATTAGTTTCTAAAATTATTTCTTACATGGTTCCTGTGGATGATATAGAAGCTCTTTGTGTTGATTTGAAGAATGATGACTTGGTTAACCGCGAACTGACAAACATTGTAGGTCTCTTAGCATTGAAAGCGGGAAGGTTGACAGCACTTGCTAGCGGGCTATTCCAGGTTGCTAAACATGTTAAAATAGGTAAAATACAACAAGTTACAAGGACAATTACAGATAATTCTAACACAACTGAGGAGGCTACCGAGAACAGCTGATTTAAAGATTATTTGCTTTGTTAAATAAAAAAATAACGATGTCTGACCAAAATGAACTAAGTGAAGGAGAAACAGAAGTTGTTGAGCAAATTACAATGGATCCAGCACCTGAAAAGAAAGATCCTAAAAAGAAAGAGAAAGATCCTAAAAAGGTTGCGGCTGGTAAGAAACTAGCAGAACGCAATAAAAAAGCTAGAGAAGCATTAGCTAGGGAAATGAAACGTGAAAAAGAACAGGAAGAAAATTCAAACCAAGATAGTGAACCTAAAGCATGGATTCCAGAGCTATCTTTTACCACTGTTTTATCTATTGTTGGAATAGGGTTTACAGCATTTGATATTTTTATGAGATATTATAATAAATCCCCGAAGGAAAATAATGTTTCACCTGAAAATATTACTATACAACCCCCACAACCTATTAAAATCGGAATGATATGAAATAAGTAGTTTAAAGATTTCTTACCGACGAGTAAAAAAAATATGTCGACTGAAAACAAACTTGTGAAAACTGTTACTGATTCAGCAGTACTTATTGGATTAGCAGCTGCTGTTGGTTATGTAGCTAAAAAGGCCATGAGAGAATCATTTATGAACGACCCATCCTCAAGTATTACAAATTATGCTAAATGGGTGGTTGTATTGTCGGGTAGTATGTACCTAAAAACATATTTAGAGGATCAAAAGATTTTACCGGCCTAAAGGAGAATATACTCAATTTTAAAAAATGGCAACGATAGCAATGATGTTTGGAGGAGCTATTTTGAATGCAACCGCCTTTGTTGGTGGATCATATCTTGCAAAATATCTCTCAGGCGATAAAACAGATACAGAAAAAATACGACACGATAAAGCATTAGAAAAGTATCAAAAAGATTACGCTGAATATCAGGAAAATAGACAGAAACTAATGGATTGGGAAATGAAGAAAAAAGATGAAAAATATCAAGCATCAAAAAATATTTCGAATACAGATGAAGCTTTGAAATTATATAGTCAAATGCATGAACCAAAATTTTCGGATTATTATAGACCCAGTGAAAATCAAAAGACGGGTGAAATGTTATATGTAGGTGGTGGTATGTTGGCGTTGGGTTATATGGCAAGTAAATTCTTTTAGTTAATTGTGCGACCAGTTTAAAGATTTCTTACTGATGAGTAAAAAATCATATGGCAGAAGAAGAACCATTAATACCAAAATTTGAAAAAACTGATCTAGATGATGGTGATAAAGAAACTATAGAAATGGATCCAATATCATCCACCACTAGGGTAATTAACCCTGATTATGTGGAGGCAGAAACATCGTTTGGTGGAAGGGAATATGAGAAGGAGGGTGCTAGACCAAAAACCAAATCAGGATATACAAAATTACCAAGTAAAGAAATAGAGATGAATGCTATGGAAAAAGAAAAAGATGAAGTGTTTAGAGATATTTTAAATAAATTTCCAAATGCTGAACCTAATTTTCTTTTCAAATATAATGAGTGGGGTAAAATAACAGTTGCAATTCCGCGCAGTGATCCTATGAAAATTGTATGGTATGATTTATTCGATAGGAATGGTGACGTGAACAAAAAATTACCAAAAACAATTAAAGAAGCTCTAGGCAAAAAAGCAGAAGAAATTGTTGAAGCTAATGATGATATTGGATCACAATTGAATGAAAAAAATAAAAAAATTAGGGATTTAATTAATGAAATAGCTGAGTTAAAATCACTTTTAGAAAAAGGTAAAAATGAGATGGAAATAGAAGAGTTGAAAGCTATGATTGAAAAACAACAAACCAGAATTGCGAAAACTGAAAGCTATTTGCATGAGTCTGATAAATATAAGTTATTTGCTAAAGAACAGATTGATAAACTTAGAGTTGAATTGAATCGATACAAAGATGAAATAAATAAGTATAAGAAGCAGCAGTCAAATTTAACAATGTTAGAACGAGGTAATAAAATATTACAAGCTGAAGTTGATAAATTTCTAGAACTATCAAGAAAGAGTATTATTTACAACCAAGAACAATTAGATGATATTAAGAGTAAAAATGAAGAAATAATTAAAAATCTACCATTACGAGAGCGTGTGAAGTACATCTTCAAAAAGTATGGTTTTACAGTATTTGCAGTTGTTAGTGCTGTAGGTGTTGTTATTGGTGTTATCGTTTCTAATCTTTCTAAAGGTCTAACAACATTAGGAAAAGGTGTTGGTAATGGGTTTAAAGCTATTGGTAAGAAACTCGGTGAAATATTACCTGGAATGGTTGGAGCGATTGTAAGCTTTCTGTTCAAAACAGCGGGCGAGGTCATTAGCTTTTTGGGTAAGAATGCTTGGCTTTTGATAATGGCAGTGGTTCTATATTTTGTGGAACAGTTTAAAAAGAAGAGAAAGTAAGTAGATCTAAAGATATCATATCGTTCAGTAAAATACAATATGGAAGACTACAATAGAATTTATCCACAATTACCTAATGAAGATCCAAATAATTTCAGAATAAAAAAATCTTGTGAAGTACTAAATAATCTTCAAAAGGAAATTAAACATTACGAGGGTGTTAGGAAAAAGTATAATCGAGCGAGAGGTATATTTACAAAAATAAGTGTTTTTAGTGGAGTGATTTCAGTTATCCTATCTGCAAGTGGTCTTGGAACTTCCCTTACTGGTTTTGGTGCTATTGTTGGTATCCCATTAGGTGTTGTTGGTGGATTTTGTGGGGGAATATCGGTTGGATTCGGCGCGGCTTCTAAACGACTTTCCCATAAAGTTAGTAAACATGAACAGACAGTTTCTATAGCAAAAGCAAAAGTAAACACCATTAACGACTTGGTTTCAAAGGCACTAAAAGATAACACAATCTCTGACCAAGAATTTTCTCTCATTTTATCAGAAGTTGAAAAGTTTGAAAAACTAAAACTAGAAATCCGTCAAAAAAACAGGAACGATACAGAAAAAAACTTAAATATGAATCAGATAAGGAGAGAAGTTCGAGAGGAAATATTAAAAGAACTAACCGGTCCCACACATTAAAAATTTCATATGAGAGAACAGATGTGGGCTGTAATTGTTTTGCGGGTTTTGGAAGTAATAGCGAAACGTTTTAAAGACTTTACATCTTATTCTAAAAAGTAATAAAATGTTACTCAATGATTTCATTAAAAAGCACCCAAACGCCAACCTTGATAAATTTACATTTGTTAATGATTCATATGGAGGATATATTAAATGGAAATATAATGGTATTACTATCATGTCTAATGATGATCCTACTGGAAAAACATGGTCTGATAATCTTCCTTCTAATTTGAAAAAACTTTTATGGGAACATTTAGGCTTGGGATCAATTGAAGCTAGTTCTTTTCCAAAAAGTTTATCCATAACTAACCAATCTTATCCAATACCAGCTATTAAATTTGATGACTTTACAACTGATATAACAAAAATGCTAACCTATCTTGATATATATGTTTCAAATACTAAGAAATTCACAGCAAAGATGAGAAACATATTTACATCTCAAGTTGTAACATTCAAATCTGGAAAACAGAGTAGAAAATGGTTGAACGCCCCTGATATGAATTATTGGCCTCAACAACTTAACTTTGCAGTTTGGTGTGCAACATCTGGTTGCGGTATAAGTCCTTTTGAAAGTCTAAATTATCCTAAAGTAGTAAATAGCTTCATAAAGTTTCATATATATTTCACAATAAGGCGGATATTATATGAAATGAAACTACCTTTACCCGATGAGCAACCTTTTTTAATAAATAATAATCCATATAGTAAAGTTGCATATAAACGATTGTGTGCAGAATTTGGAATTGCCAATAATTCCGATTTTAGGTGGAAAGGGGGTAGAAACGGCGGATTGGGTGATATATTCATTGATTATGGTGCAGGATACCGACCAACGGGAGGAACTAAAGGAAAAGGCGGTGGATATCAAAATGTACATATTGTACGTAATTATGATGTTGAAGCGGATCAATGGCCCGGAGAAGGTAATAAATTCGCAGATGAAGGCGGCAAGAAAGAAAAAGGCAATTTAATTTCATTTATCCGTAACGATGACTTTTCTGATTTCAAATATGCTTGGTTTATTCCAACAATAGGACATGGGCTCACTAAAGCTGGACTTGGTAGATTGAATCGATCCGCTGAAGCTTTTGTTTACTGTATATTGGGTGCACAAGTTAACACAAGAAATTCAATTTATGGTAATGACGGTGGAGCGATTGAGACGCAACAAGAATTCTTGGCTTTATTTGAAAGTAGTGTGATCGAGAATGACATTTCTAGTTCGATTCAAAGGTATCAATTAGCTGTACAAGAAGCGAAATTACGTCTTGATTTAGCTATTGCTCCTGGTGTGTGGTTGATGCCAAGTAATATGATAATCAATACTGAAAGCGTGGTGGGTTTTAATAACAAACTTATGAAAGCGAGTAATGATATGAATTTTGGTGTGAACAATTCCCTAAACACTGAAGCAAAACAGGTTGGAATAAGTCATAACTTGGGATCTTCAAAGTTAAAGTTACCTCATAGAACTGAAACGAAACCAAAACCAGACTCGACGAAACAGGAAATCCGCAGTACCAGCCCCGCTGAAAATATTATTGACTCAACGCAGCATGAAAAGAATATATTAGCATTGACAGTTGTAGCGGGTGGATTAGCGTGGTTTCTATTTCGGTAATCACGAGAGCACATATGACGCGGCTGGCTATTTCACGTGGGCACTAATTTGCATACAATCGCTTTTCACGTGGAGAACAATAGATTGCATACCAGAGCTCCCTAACAACCGACGAGCCTGAAAGTAGATTTCGTTTTTTACTCTAGCGCTCGAAATTACTAGGGAAGTGTGGAATGTTGACGTCATAGGGTTATAAAAGCCAAGTACCTGCTAAATAGCTTTGGAATATATAAATTTAAAGATGAATATGGTGTAATCAAACAAAAAAATGTTAAGCATAACAATGTATGAGGCAGAAACTAGGATTTATTTAGATCCTCCTTTGAAAAATCTTCGGGAGATACAACTCCTGGATTGTAATATACAAACAAAAAGATTGATTAATTTCAAGGATAGACAGATAATATTCAATGATAAGAATCAAGGATTCATAACAATTCAACCTGGTACATATTCTCTTCGTAATATTCAATCAATTTTTCTTAATGATCTTGATGTGGAAAAGATAACAATAATTGAGACTGATACTATTACCTATTTATATTCAAATAAGAACTTCAAAATTAAACTTACTAGAGGTTTGGGGTTTGGTTTAGGTGTTCCTGACGTCATAAATCCGGGTAAATTATACCCCATAAATATTCAGATTAAGGAACCTCTGAGACTTATGTGTAGTATAGTGGATAATAAGTTTTCATATATGAATAAAACCAAAAATGGAGAACTTGTAAAACTTTCACCATCACAACTACTTGCAAACATACCCTCAAAGGATTATCCAACAATTCCAGTTCGAAAATATGATACTCTAATAAACCACTTTGATTTAACCATCTTAGACAATGAATGGGAAAAACTTGATCTTAAGGGGTCGCCTATAACTTTTAGTTTAAGATTTAGGTAAATTTTTATGTTATGTAACACATATAAGCGTTATATAACTTAATTATTTTTAACTAATCTTCGCCCCATAACTCTTTCAAAAACTTTAACTCCTCAACATCAATACACCAATCTAAATATCTAGATGGATGCCATGCTATAACCATTAAATCATCATGAAGGTCTTTGTAGAATTTATTTTTATGTAATATCTTATCAACATCCATGTATATTGTGACATAAAATGAATCAATAATAAAATTGTTAATATTATATTCTATCTGCTCATCATCTTCTTCATCATAATCATAATAATCAATAAGATCACCATCGCCATAAAATAATTCCATTCCATAATCATAGTTTTCTTCTTTATTTGCATAATATATTAAATCTCTAGCAAATTTATCAGTACATATACCATCCACAACAAATTTTTTTATATTATCAGAAAAATCAAAAGAACCCACTTCACCATTCTTATTAATATACGAAATTTCAAAATAAATCACTTCATTATCTTTATCAATAAAACCAAGATTTTTTGAAATAGTGTTTATCAAATCTGCCTTTATTGACTTCAAAAAATCATGAACACTAAGTTTTTTATCATTAAAATATTCAAACTCAATATTTCTGTTTTCATATTTTTCCATTTTATTTTTATATTTTAAATCTTTAAATCATAATTCATTTTTTAATTTTACATTTTTTACAATGGGCTTTTTGTTTTCTATGTTCACATATTTGAGACCCTCCACAATCTTTACAATGTGTTTTCTGTCTTTCATGTATACATAATTGCGACCCGCCACAATCTTTACAATGTGTTTTCTGTTTGTTGTGAATACAAAAATTTGATCCTTTACATTCTTTGCAACAATACTTTATTTTATTATGTATACATAATTGCGACCCGCAACACTCTTTACAAAAATATTTGCACTTTTTATGGATACAATAATATTTATTATTAATAGCTTCTTTTTTAATTTCAGTAATAATTTCCTCCTCTGAAAATTTTTTAATACTTTTAATTAAATTTTCTTTATTCATTTTTGTTCGCCCTTTAATTTTCAACTCTTTTGCAATATTTTTTAATTGATGAAAATACAAATCTTGTAATTGTTCCATTTTCTAATTTTAAAATTTAATTTCAAATCTTTAAATCAAAATTAAATTTTATTTTCATAATCCATACATAAACTGTTGATAAAATTCCCGTGTCCCAGTGCCGAAGAGATTTTGCGGATTTTTATAGTAAAAAGTAAAAACTTCACATAGCCTGTTTAATTTTCTGATAAATCTCTGATTAAATTCCTGTGTCCCAGTGCCTAGCTTATAAATCTCTGGTTCAATTTTAAGGCTATTTTTAAAACTTAATCAGAAAAATCTCTGATAAATCTCTGATTAAATTTTAAGGCTATTTTTAAAACTTAATCAGAAAAATCTCTGATAAATCTCTGATTAAATTCCTGTGTCCTAGAACCGTAATTTTCTCTCTCTCTAGGCGCGATGTAAAGACTGCAACGGTAAAGGAATATGTATTCATGGAAGAAATAAGGCGTACTGTAAAGAGTGTGGAGGATCTCAAATATGTATTCATGGAAGAAATAAGGCGTACTGTAAAGAGTGTGGAGGATCTCAAATATGTATTCATGGAAGAAGAAAGGCTTACTGTAAAGAGTGTGGAGGATCTCAAATATGTATTCATGGAAGAAGAAAGGCTTACTGTAAAGAGTGCGGAGGATCTCAAATATGCGAACACAACAGATATAAGTCGAAGTGTACAGAGTGTCACACAACACAAGAGACACGACAAAAACAATAGGTTATATAACATAAGTCAGTGTTACATAACAAAATTTACCTTGTGACTCATCTATAGAATTTACATTGACGTAATCACATTCCTGAGCGACGTTAGAAACCAGCCTTTTAAAAGTAAACTTCAAATCTACTTTTCAACTTGCTTGTTGCTACGTCGCTCAGGTATGTAATCTATTGTTCTACACGTGATCATGATTGTATATCCACGTGAAATACTCGTGAACTACCGAAATAGATACCATGCTAATCCACCAGCGACAACTATAAATGCTAATAGATTTTTTTCGTGTTGCGTTGAGTCTGGCTGCATTGAGGGTTTTTGTTTCATCTCAGTTTTGACAGGTAAAGACTTTGGTTTCGTATCAGTTCTATGCAGTAACTTTACCTTTGAAGATCCCATGTTATGTTTTATTCCAACCTGTTTTGCTTCAGTGTTTAGGGAGCTATTCACTCCAAAACTCATATCACTAGTAGCTTTCATAAGTTTGTTATTAAAACCAGTCACGCTCTCAGTGTTGATTATCATATTAGAAGGCATTAACCATACACCGGGAGCAATAGCTAAATCAAGACATACAGCAAAGTTATCTTGCTATCGATTTTACAAACTGCCATCTCTCAAAATCTGGGAGGAAAAGTTATAGTTGCTCCAGGGAAACTCAAACGGTCGAGCAGTGCACGAAAGAAATGGACGACACAACGTTTCTGACATATTCAACATTTTTTGCTCACACAGCAAATATTTGTTTCTACTTGAAAAGCGAAGTGTGGCAGCAGAAGACAGAGGACACTATCACTAAACTTTCAAGAACTTCACGAGATGTTGCTGCCCAACTCGAAGACTCAGCTCAAAAGCAACTTTTGGTTTTAGCAAAACAGAACGTGTCTCTCGAGAATCAGAGGAAAATAATACACAACGAAGTCGTGCTATCTGAAACGCTTAAAAACTCGACTACAAACGCCAAGAGAGCGTTCGAGGACATGCGACAAAGCGCTGTTGAACAGAGAGCGCTGTTTACTGAAACATTTGATGGTGTCTTCAAGAGAGTTGAGAGCATCAGAAAGCTGCAGTCTATGATCCTTGGAGAGTTCATTTCATTACAATCAGTGGCTTTTTATTTGACTGCAGCGTGTACATGCTATTTCTTTACCAGTGCCCCTCGTACAGCTGGTGGCAGGCTTCCTCTCTTGATTGGATTAGCTGTGTTAATTTGTATTGAAAGAGTGCTGACATCATGGGGAGTAACCAATGGTCAATCAACAGACACGGTTTGTTACCCATACAGTGAGAGTGGTGGGGTAGGGGGTATTCCCATTTAGTATAAATTATACTCAGGTGATTATACAAAATCACGCGCTCAGATTGGTTTCCTATCTCGGATTATCAGCCAATAATCACCTTAACGAAAAAAATGGCTGCCAATCGTTTGTGGGCTTTTGATGAAATAAAATTTTTCCGTGTTGTACAATGGTTTTTCTTTTTTTTTTGAAATAATCAGCTGTGTATTTATACTAAAACAATTATTCGCCTCAGGCTCAGTGGTTATCGGTGAATCTTCACCTTGACTTCATCTCGTGAATATTCACCGATAATCACTTTGCCTTTGGCGAGTAATTGTTAAATAACTTTAAATTGTTTATGTATTGTGTTTTGTATCCTTTCCCCAGGAAGTCATCCATGCGCGGCTGTGGCTTTGCAGGAAGCTTTTCACGATACTAGCGGCAATTGTCCTTATGGTTGTAGGATACAGGTATCAGGACTACACAAAGATCAATTTTGACATGCTTCGTGAAATTCAGCTCCAGATCAGAGACATGAAAGTGAGGCAGGAGAATGGGCGTGCTCTAAAAGCAATAACATATGGGGATAGTCAGATAGTTCCATCAAGCCATTCCTTATTGTTACAAGAAAGGTAACAAAACTTTTATCAAATACTTATGGGGTTAAATGGTGAGCCCAAGGTTAGGATCTGTGGTACACGCACTGCACATAGGAAAATTACAGGCCAAGGGAAGACAAGTTGCACTTAGCTTCAACTATACTGTAGCCTCTTAATTATTGTTTTCAGACTACAAGTGAATCCCTTCAACTATGAGACTGAGAGACAATCTTCTCTAAGTCAGTACTCAATAATGCATACAGCAATGAGTTGACCACTTAACTAAGAAAATGATGTTTGTATTATTGTTCATGAACTTTGAAACTTGACAATTTGTGTGTTGTTGGCATACTGGAATAGATTTTATTCCTCCTTAATTTAGAAGCATGCCCATCCATTGAAGTATTCATAATTTTGAGTTAAATGGCATAATACATTTTTCAGGTGAGCAAAAAGAGCGTTCTGGGGTTCTTGAAACTAAGTGTAATGGTAACAATCATTGTCATGATGGGGCTTAGCAGATTTTGTTCATTCTGCTTCATACACAGTTCAACAAGGGAAAGCATCAGGAATCCTAGCTTTTTAGATGGGGACTTACCTTGTGACATGAGAGATGCTGCCATCACAGGCAGTTCACACTATGAAGATGATGATGAGTCAGATGATAGTTATGTTCCTGGTGATTCAGACCTGGAAAGCATCACACCAGTGACAAGGCGCAGATCAAGAGGCATTCCTACAGAAACAAGCTCAATGTTCATCAGATCCCAGCGAAGCAGAAAAAGGGCAAGTGTGATTTCAGGAGTGAATCTTACTCATCTGGCATATCACATGCATACTTTTGTCTCTATAAGCATTTGTAAGGCCCAAATAAGGGCTGCAACTGTAACAGACACACCAGCATTAACAATATTTAACTAAACACATTTATTTATATACCATGAAAATACATTATCACCAGTGGTTCTATGAAAGATGTTAAACAAAGCCACAGAAGTACAGCGAGGGAAAGCAAATAGTAAAGAGTACAATTTAAATCTGATTGTTTGGATGGACAGTTTGCACATGGCACATTTAAACATATAAGTGACAACTGAAATCAAACCCTTTGAATGTGAAATTATAGAACAAAATATTAGCAGACATGTTGGAGTATCAAATGAGCTTTGAATCAACATTTTTCAGAATATTAAATTGTTTAGTACCAGTACTCTTCAGATTTTCATACAAAAGAAACCTGACATGAAATTTTTAGGGCCATCAGTGAGTTTGGTTAATGGATCTTCCCCTTATTGTCAGTTACAGTCTACTACCTCAGGAACAACTTTGCTCTTGTTTGTGTCAATCCTATTCACCATAAGCTTCCAATTTTTGTAGATTTTTGGTCATCCAGGTTCTGGTAGTTCTGAAAAGAACTGTTGTTGATGTTAATTGCAGAGGTTGTGAAAATGTCAGTGAATATCAATAACAGTTCTTTATAACATAGCTTTGGGGAAGTGCACACTATTATTGACTAATACGCGCAATCCATTTACGCATGAGTTGCATGCTGACGTCAGATTGTGAAGTTGTAAAGTCTCGTGTTATAAAAGAAATGGTAAATGCAGCAGCTGTGCAACCATCGAGTTAAGGACGCACTTGGGAGGTTTCCTAAGCACTCAAGAAGCTTGACATTATGCTTCTTTCATGCGTAGCAACCTCCCACATGTGTCCATAACTTAATAGTTGCACTCTGCACGTTTACCATTTCTTAATTTGATAACTGCCAACACTCAGATGATCAAACTCTACATGCAACTACTAAGACCCTTTGGTCTCCTTGGTTCAGACATTTACAATTTCTATTTTTGTTTGTTAATTTTTTCATATCCTTTTTTTCTCTTTTTTGGTTTTGTTTTTGTTTTTTTGTTTTTTTTTTAACTTTTTTTATTTTTTTTTTGCAGGTTTGTCTTGAAGCTAGTCCATCTTACCACTATAATCTGCGTTCAAGAATAAACACTCCACCTAGTCTTCATGACATGAGCTTTTTCAACAATATGCCATCACCTTCAACCTTTCATGAAATGTTAGTTAACCTTAAAAGGTGTACCTCTAGGCATTACACAGCTGTAATAAAGAAACCAGCTAGTAGTGAGACCAATGATACAAAGAGTATGTTCTCATCTGATGAAGAAGGTTGAGTAAAAGCTAATTGTTAAAGGTTAAAAGTCAGAACCAAACAGTAAATGCACTCTAGATGATGTCTTTTTCAAGGATTGTTAAATTACAAATAAAAATGTTGCATGCATGCCCAAAACAATTCATATTATGGAAAGAGCTAGATATTTTAACAGTACCAGCTACCACAAATTTCCTGGTCTTTTAGATAAATGAAGGAATTTGGTTTCCAATTGTTCTATAATATTATTCCTTGTTACAATACAGCTATTTATTCCATTGTTTTTAAGAGGAATACTGATTAAAATTATATTTTTTATAGTTTGACATTCCTTCACCATAGCTTATTCTTTATTGGGTCTTGTGCTTTTCAACCAGAGCCCTCCAAGATTTCCCATTTTCACTTTGATATGCATTTCATTACACACAATAATTGTGACCATATTTATTTAACTTGTATCAATATTTAAGTTATATTGCTGTAAATAAATTGTCTTTATTAAATAAAATTCATTGTTTATTTAAGCTTTGAATCTCTTTTCATATCATGTGGTGCTGCTTGACTTGTCTTGAAAGAATACCCTGGAAGGTTTTGAAACTTTGGATGCAATGCCTTGCAGCCGAACCACTGGCATAAGAAATTTACTGCTTGTGTACATTATACATGTATGGTCCTGAAGGAAACAGTTTTGTTTTCCCTATAGTCCCCAGAGCATCAGAACTTGAGGGAAAACAAAACTAACTAGTTTCCAGAGGGACCATAGGTTAAGTGCTTTTGATTGGTATACATATTTAGACTTTAAACAAACAAAGATGGCACAACTGTCATGCGGGCAACAACTGCGCAATTGTATCCCGGTGAGGTCAGGATACAATTGCGCACATGCAAGAGCATACAAGAGCAATTGTTATATACAACATACAAGATATATATACAACATACATGTTATATACAATACATATATACATAACATACATGTTATATACAACATACATGTTATATATGTTGTAGTTCAATTTTTTCCTTGGTTCAAATTTCATTTTCCTTGGGTTTTTTGGTATGGTAATGTATGATAATGAGTTTGAAGCAAAGGAAAATAAAATTTAAACCAAGGAAAAAATTGAACTACAACCTACAACTACATACATAACATACATCTTATATACAACATACAAGAGCAATTGTTATAATATTATACCTAGACTTTCACTCAACATAACAAGCACTGTGATTAGTTGATTCTTGGTCAAGTGCCCCTGATCAAATTCAAATGTGTCCTGAGTGGGATACAATTGCGCAGTTGTTGCCCACGCGCCAGTTGTGCCATCTTTGTTTTTGTTTAAGGGAAAGTCTAAATATATGACAAAGCACTTAATGTATGATCCCTCGAGAAACTAGTCAGTTTTATTTCCCCTCGAGTCCTGATGTCATCAGGACTCTTGGGAAAACAAAACTACCTGTTTCCCTTGTGACCATACATTAAGTGTATATTAACTACAATCCTGGCAAGCCTGTGGCTCAGTAAGGAATCATTTTGCTGAGTCAATTTTGAATCATGCTAGGCAAAGCTTCCATGATTCACTTTCATGTAAAACAATTTAATGTTGGTGTTGGTAATAGTAATCATACAGTTTCAGGTTCAATTTGTGATTTATGTGAACAGGTGAGTTTTAGAAGAAGCTCAAACTGCAAAAGCCACTTCAGCAAATTATTGCAATTTGAGCTTTTTTGCAAAAATCACAAGAGTAAATATATCACAAATTGAACGAGAATAATTATACATGAGAACATTTTGTTTTGTAATTTGTACTGGTGTTACACTTTTTACCCTGGTGTTACACTTGAACTGCACTGCTCTTAGCCAATCACAATTAAGTAATTTTTTCAGAGCAATCACAGGACTCTTAACGGAAATGCCCAGAGTGCGAGTTAATAACAAGGTTTGGATAAAGGATGACTGCAGGCAAAAGAGCACCTGTCGAGTTTTAAGTCAATAACTGGTTTAGTTTAGAATGACTGGCCAGTCTTCGGGAACCAATGAAAAAAAATGATGGAAATGATTCTAATAGACTAGAGGCATCTTGTTTAAAATACCTAGATGCATATGATCATAATACCTGATTCGTAGTGAACAGCGATTCATACGCATGAATCACGGCTGCGTCTAGAGATGAAGAGAAATAATGGCATAAGAATACCGGAAATATGATAGTTGGAATAATGAAATAATGCCATTTTGTGATGCGGAATAACTGAATAAAGACTTCCTTTGGAATAATTGATGCAATTGCCCGGACATAAGTAGTTTTTTTTTTCTTTCTTTTTTTTTCTTCAATAGAATAATAAGTGGAATAATGAACACCCGATTATTATGCTTCTCTCCGCGACCTTCGAGTTTAAGCCTGGTTTTCATATGTCGGGAAAATCCCAGGCGATCGGGGATTTTACTTTTTGCCGACCATCCCAGATTTTGCTGATATATCGGGTAATCGCCAGAGGTCTGTCCCAGATTCTCCCGATTATGAATTTGGCGGGAAGTTGAAAGTGCGCCAAAAATCGAAACTTGAACACAAATGTAACAGCATTTCAGCAACATCATTCTTCTTTGCCTCTTGGGCTAGAGATTCGAGATAGCCATCACTCACGTTTTCGAGAGACGCCATCTTTATTTGTGATACGGGGATTGGTATCAGGTCGTTTCGCCCGATGACCCTTTCGCCCGATGACGTTTCGCCCGATTTCTGAGTCGATTCGCCCGAAGAAAAAGTCGATTCGCCCGGACCAAGAGTCGATTCGCCCGGACTAATAAAATCCAGGTTAATCAAGTATGTTTTGTTGGCTTGACTTAATCAAACATATAGCATTTAACGTTTCCTAATCTTTGGCGATGCCAGTAAATTGTTAAGTTCAATTTAGCGTTTATTGCAAACACGCTGCCCATGGATACATCTATTTTTCACGCCAGTGACTTCGACTTATCACGCGTTTCTTGCAAACAAACTCTGTCCATAGATACGTTATTCTTATTCAGTTTGTTGTTGGTAGTATAATTAATCGTCTTATTTTGGATATGTTTATCAGAACTTTTCACAATCACATTCTACCGTATTGTGTTATCGATTGCGATATGCAAATGTATCCTAAAAATGCAAGAAACCACGCTATTATTTAAGTAACGCCATATTTTATTGGATATGATTTAAAAATCCTATTTACATGATAGTATCCTAACCTATATGAATCTATACGAACCCCATTGACAATGAAATATATACAGCTTAGTTCTTCCCGACCCGCTTATAGCGCCGGTACATACAGAAAGTTGTCGGAAGAGCTTATATATTTCTACTTTATCGTTATTACTCATCTGGAATTTCCAGTGTTTTCCCTGCTGGCCAGAACTTCCCTCTGATATACAGCTTGTCGGGCTCAGCTCTGCTGAAAGAGGCCGGAATTCCACGTTGTTTAGCCCTTTTCAGTGTAGGCATTTGTTCCTTTCTGCGCTTGACGATCTCTGATGGTAAATCGGTAAACATCTGGAAGTTGGTTCCTCGAAGGCGATGTCCTAGAGCCAGAATATTTTCACAGTCCTTATACCTAAGGAAGCGTGCAAGTATAGGTCGTGGCCTCGAAACTTCTTTCTTTTTTCCCAACCGATGCACGCGCTGGATTTCCACTGATCGAGCATCCCTCAGGCCAATTACGTTCTCAAGAAAATTTCGTAGGACTTTCTTCGGTGTCTTCGCGTTCTACTTCTTCTCTAATGTTGTTGAACTTTATGTTTTCTCGCCTGGAGTAGGCTTCCAGGTACAGATCTTTAGTATGTAGCGCCTGTGCTACTGCTTGACTCTCCAGATCTTTCCTTTGTAGTTCAGCCAACAGAGCACCGTGCTGGTCAATAGCTTTCTGGGCCGTTAAACATTTTCCTTCCAGGGAGCTGCATTGCTGTTTTAACACCTCCAAGTCTTGCGAGGCGGTGGCTTTGAAGTCTTCGAGTTTCTTTGTTCTTTCATCTAGTGCCGTTAGCGTTGATTCGATATTCTTTACTGAGATTTCGATATCGTCAAGCTTCTTCAGTTTATTCATTATCCACTCCAGCTTGCTATGTACATCTCCGGTCATCTCAAGGGCTGTTATGACTTCGTCTTCTTCGTCCTCAGAAGCGTCGCCATCGACCGTTAGGTCATCAGCAGAGTTTTTTGGCTTTTTATTTTCCGGTGAGCTCCCCTTTTCTCCACTGGAGTTACCAGATGACCTGTTCCTTCTTTTCCCAATAAAATTAGTTATAGAAGAGGCCATCTTTTAGATAGAGGTTTGAAAATAAAGCGAGCGGGAAGATTGACGCTCTTTACTCCTCCATCGCTCGTCCCAGTCCCCCCACATGTTACATTTGTGTTCAAGTTTCGATTTTTGGCGCACTTTCAACTTCCCGCCAAATTCATAATCGGGAGAATCTGGGACAGACCTCTGGCGATTACCCGATATATCAGCAAAATCTGGGATGGTCGGCAAAGAGTAAAATCCCCGATCGTCTGGGATTTTCCCGACATATGAAAACCAGGCTTAAACTCGAAGGTCGCGGAGAGAAGCATAATAATCGGGTGTTCATTATTCCACTTATTATTCTATTGAAGAAAAAAAAAGAAGAAAGAAAAAAAAAAACTACTTATGTCCGGGCAATTGCATCAATTATTCCAAAGGAAGTCTTTATTCAGTTATTCCGCATCACAAAATGGCATTATTTCATTATTCCAACAATCATATTTCCGGTATTCTTATGCCATTATTTCTCTTCATCTCTAGACGCAGCCGTGATTCATGCGTATGAATCGCTGTTCACTACGAATCAGGTATTATGATCATATGCATCTAGGTATTTTAAGCAAGATGCCTCTAGTCTATTAGAATCATTTCCAGCATTTTTTTTCTTTGGTTCCCGAAGACTGGCCAGTCATTCTAAACTAAACCAGTTATTGACTTAAAACTCGACAGGTGCTCTTTTGCCTGCAGTCATCCTTTATCCAAACCTTGTTATTAACTCGCACTCTGGGCATTTCCGTTAAGAGTCCTGTGATTGCTCTGAAAAAATTACTTAATTGTGATTGGCTAAGAGCAGTGCAGTTCAAGTGTAACACCAGGGTAAAAAGTGTAACACCAGTACAAATTACAAAACAAAATGTTCTCATGTATAATTATTCTCGTTCAATTTGTGATATATTTACTCTTGTGATTTTTGCAAAAAAGCTCAAATTGCAATAATTTGCTGAAGTGGCTTTTGCAGTTTGAGCTTCTTCTAAAACTCACCTGTTCACATAAATCACAAATTGAACCTGAAACTGTATGATTACTATTACCAACACCAACATTAAATTGTTTTACATGAAAGTGAATCATGGAAGCTTTGCCTAGCATGATTCAAAATTGACTCAGCAAAATGATTCCTTACTGAGCCACAGGCTTGCCAGGATTGTAGTTAATATACACTTAATGTATGGTCACAAGGGAAACAGGTAGTTTTGTTTTCCCAAGAGTCCTGATGACATCAGGACTCGAGGGGAAATAAAACTGACTAGTTTCTCGAGGGATCATACATTAAGTGCTTTGTCATATATTTAGACTTTCCCTTAAACAAAAACAAAGATGGCACAACTGGCGCGTGGGCAACAACTGCGCAATTGTATCCCACTCAGGACACATTTGAATTTGATCAGGGGCACTTGACCAAGAATCAACTAATCACAGTGCTTGTTATGTTGAGTGAAAGTCTAGGTATAATATTATAACAATTGCTCTTGTATGTTGTATATAACATGTATGTTATGTATGTATGTATTGTATAGGTTGTAGTTCAATTTTTTCCTTGGTTTAAATTTTATTTTCCTTTGCTTCAAACTCATTATCATACATTACCATACCAAAAAAACCAAGGAAAATGAAATTTGAACCAAGGAAAAAATTGAACTACAACATATATAACATGTATGTTGTATATAACATGTATGTTATGTATATATGTATTGTATATAACATGTATGTTGTATATATATCTTGTATGTTGTATATAACAATTGCTCTTGTATGCTCTTGCATGTGCGCAATTGTATCCTGACCTCACCGGGATACAATTGCGCAGTTGTTGCCCGCATGACAGTTGTGCCATCTTTGTTTGTTTAAAGTCTAAATATGTATACCAATCAAAAGCACTTAACCTATGGTCCCTCTGGAAACTAGTTAGTTTTGTTTTCCCTCAAGTTCTGATGCTCTGGGGACTATAGGGAAAACAAAACTGTTTCCTTCGGGACCATACATGTATAATGTACACAAGCAGTAAATTTCTTATGCCAGTGGTTCGGCTGCAAGGCATTGCATCCAAAGTTTCAAAACCTTCCAGGGTATTCTTTCAAGACAAGTCAAGCAGCACCACATGATATGAAAAGAGATTCAAAGCTTAAATAAACAATGAATTTTATTTAATAAAGACAATTTATTTACAGCAATATAACTTAAATATTGATACAAGTTAAATAAATATGGTCACAATTATTGTGTGTAATGAAATGCATATCAAAGTGAAAATGGGAAATCTTGGAGGGCTCTGGTTGAAAAGCACAAGACCCAATAAAGAATAAGCTATGGTGAAGGAATGTCAAACTATAAAAAATATAATTTTAATCAGTATTCCTCTTAAAAACAATGGAATAAATAGCTGTATTGTAACAAGGAATAATATTATAGAACAATTGGAAACCAAATTCCTTCATTTATCTAAAAGACCAGGAAATTTGTGGTAGCTGGTACTGTTAAAATATCTAGCTCTTTCCATAATATGAATTGTTTTGGGCATGCATGCAACATTTTTATTTGTAATTTAACAATCCTTGAAAAAGACATCATCTAGAGTGCATTTACTGTTTGGTTCTGACTTTTAACCTTTAACAATTAGCTTTTACTCAACCTTCTTCATCAGATGAGAACATACTCTTTGTATCATTGGTCTCACTACTAGCTGGTTTCTTTATTACAGCTGTGTAATGCCTAGAGGTACACCTTTTAAGGTTAACTAACATTTCATGAAAGGTTGAAGGTGATGGCATATTGTTGAAAAAGCTCATGTCATGAAGACTAGGTGGAGTGTTTATTCTTGAACGCAGATTATAGTGGTAAGATGGACTAGCTTCAAGACAAACCTGCAAAAAAAAAATAAAAAAAGTTAAAAAAAAAACAAAAAAACAAAAACAAAACCAAAAAAGAGAAAAAAAGGATATGAAAAAATTAACAAACAAAAATAGAAATTGTAAATGTCTGAACCAAGGAGACCAAAGGGTCTTAGTAGTTGCATGTAGAGTTTGATCATCTGAGTGTTGGCAGTTATCAAATTAAGAAATGGTAAACGTGCAGAGTGCAACTATTAAGTTATGGACACATGTGGGAGGTTGCTACGCATGAAAGAAGCATAATGTCAAGCTTCTTGAGTGCTTAGGAAACCTCCCAAGTGCGTCCTTAACTCGATGGTTGCACAGCTGCTGCATTTACCATTTCTTTTATAACACGAGACTTTACAACTTCACAATCTGACGTCAGCATGCAACTCATGCGTAAATGGATTGCGCGTATTAGTCAATAATAGTGTGCACTTCCCCAAAGCTATGTTATAAAGAACTGTTATTGATATTCACTGACATTTTCACAACCTCTGCAATTAACATCAACAACAGTTCTTTTCAGAACTACCAGAACCTGGATGACCAAAAATCTACAAAAATTGGAAGCTTATGGTGAATAGGATTGACACAAACAAGAGCAAAGTTGTTCCTGAGGTAGTAGACTGTAACTGACAATAAGGGGAAGATCCATTAACCAAACTCACTGATGGCCCTAAAAATTTCATGTCAGGTTTCTTTTGTATGAAAATCTGAAGAGTACTGGTACTAAACAATTTAATATTCTGAAAAATGTTGATTCAAAGCTCATTTGATACTCCAACATGTCTGCTAATATTTTGTTCTATAATTTCACATTCAAAGGGTTTGATTTCAGTTGTCACTTATATGTTTAAATGTGCCATGTGCAAACTGTCCATCCAAACAATCAGATTTAAATTGTACTCTTTACTATTTGCTTTCCCTCGCTGTACTTCTGTGGCTTTGTTTAACATCTTTCATAGAACCACTGGTGATAATGTATTTTCATGGTATATAAATAAATGTGTTTAGTTAAATATTGTTAATGCTGGTGTGTCTGTTACAGTTGCAGCCCTTATTTGGGCCTTACAAATGCTTATAGAGACAAAAGTATGCATGTGATATGCCAGATGAGTAAGATTCACTCCTGAAATCACACTTGCCCTTTTTCTGCTTCGCTGGGATCTGATGAACATTGAGCTTGTTTCTGTAGGAATGCCTCTTGATCTGCGCCTTGTCACTGGTGTCTGAGAGCCAGCATTCGTACTGTTACTGCTTTCAATTTGTTTATAATGTTCCTCCTCATCACTGCTTTCCTCAGTGATGCTTTCCAGGTCTGAATCACCAGGAACATAACTATCATCTGACTCATCATCATCTTCATAGTGTGAACTGCCTGTGATGGCAGCATCTCTCATGTCACAAGGTAAGTCCCCATCTAAAAAGCTAGGATTCCTGATGCTTTCCCTTGTTGAACTGTGTATGAAGCAGAATGAACAAAATCTGCTAAGCCCCATCATGACAATGATTGTTACCATTACACTTAGTTTCAAGAACCCCAGAACGCTCTTTTTGCTCACCTGAAAAATGTATTATGCCATTTAACTCAAAATTATGAATACTTCAATGGATGGGCATGCTTCTAAATTAAGGAGGAATAAAATCTATTCCAGTATGCCAACAACACACAAATTGTCAAGTTTCAAAGTTCATGAACAATAATACAAACATCATTTTCTTAGTTAAGTGGTCAACTCATTGCTGTATGCATTATTGAGTACTGACTTAGAGAAGATTGTCTCTCAGTCTCATAGTTGAAGGGATTCACTTGTAGTCTGAAAACAATAATTAAGAGGCTACAGTATAGTTGAAGCTAAGTGCAACTTGTCTTCCCTTGGCCTGTAATTTTCCTATGTGCAGTGCGTGTACCACAGATCCTAACCTTGGGCTCACCATTTAACCCCATAAGTATTTGATAAAAGTTTTGTTACCTTTCTTGTAACAATAAGGAATGGCTTGATGGAACTATCTGACTATCCCCATATGTTATTGCTTTTAGAGCACGCCCATTCTCCTGCCTCACTTTCATGTCTCTGATCTGGAGCTGAATTTCACGAAGCATGTCAAAATTGATCTTTGTGTAGTCCTGATACCTGTATCCTACAACCATAAGGACAATTGCCGCTAGTATCGTGAAAAGCTTCCTGCAAAGCCACAGCCGCGCATGGATGACTTCCTGGGGAAAGGATACAAAACACAATACATAAACAATTTAAAGTTATTTAACAATTACTCGCCAAAGGCAAAGTGATTATCGGTGAATATTCACGAGATGAAGTCAAGGTGAAGATTCACCGATAACCACTGAGCCTGAGGCGAATAATTGTTTTAGTATAAATACACAGCTGATTATTTCAAAAAAAAAAGAAAAACCATTGTACAACACGGAAAAATTTTATTTCATCAAAAGCCCACAAACGATTGGCAGCCATTTTTTTCGTTAAGGTGATTATTGGCTGATAATCCGAGATAGGAAACCAATCTGAGCGCGTGATTTTGTATAATCACCTGAGTATAATTTATACTAAATGGGAATACCCCCTACCCCACCACTCTCACTGTATGGGTAACAAACCGTGTCTGTTGATTGACCATTGGTTACTCCCCATGATGTCAGCACTCTTTCAATACAAATTAACACAGCTAATCCAATCAAGAGAGGAAGCCTGCCACCAGCTGTACGAGGGGCACTGGTAAAGAAATAGCATGTACACGCTGCAGTCAAATAAAAAGCCACTGATTGTAATGAAATGAACTCTCCAAGGATCATAGACTGCAGCTTTCTGATGCTCTCAACTCTCTTGAAGACACCATCAAATGTTTCAGTAAACAGCGCTCTCTGTTCAACAGCGCTTTGTCGCATGTCCTCGAACGCTCTCTTGGCGTTTGTAGTCGAGTTTTTAAGCGTTTCAGATAGCACGACTTCGTTGTGTATTATTTTCCTCTGATTCTCGAGAGACACGTTCTGTTTTGCTAAAACCAAAAGTTGCTTTTGAGCTGAGTCTTCGAGTTGGGCAGCAACATCTCGTGAAGTTCTTGAAAGTTTAGTGATAGTGTCCTCTGTCTTCTGCTGCCACACTTCGCTTTTCAAGTAGAAACAAATATTTGCTGTGTGAGCAAAAAATGTTGAATATGTCAGAAACGTTGTGTCGTCCATTTCTTTCGTGCACTGCTCGACCGTTTGAGTTTCCCTGGAGCAACTATAACTTTTCCTCCCAGATTTTGAGAGATGGCAGTTTGTAAAATCGATAGCAAGATAACTTTGCTGTATGTCTCCAAGATTCTTGCAACTTTGTTCAATACCTTCCACAGCTCTTTTCCAACAGTCACTGCTTTGGGCTTTGAAGCTAAATTCTTCAAGTTTTGATTTACCAGCTTGAATTCTATCTTTCGTGATCAGTTCAAATTCGGTTCCTCCACTATTGCTTAATTTACTTGATTTACAAACCGTAAAAGAAAATAGGATAAGTAACCGAAAGGCTGTAAGACCATAACAGCTCGGTCGACGACAAGCCACCCTGTCCGCCATAGTTTAAATCTGAATCGACATCGAATCGACAAGGCTTTAAGTTTTGGCGCCCAACTGGTAACTAGTATCCATCCAGTGTAACTAGCAAATACGAAAGTAGTCCGACGTTACACGAAATTATCCGAAATATCTCACAAGGAGATACAGTTTATTATTTTGAGCTACAAAGTGCATTCGAGGTTGTAAATAGTTGTCACCAACAGTGACACTCTGTTCACACAGTGAAATACGGCAAATCTTCTGGAATGGAAATAGACGGTCAAAGAATACACACCGGGGGGGTGGGGTACTGCCATACATGGGCTATATAGGTATGTGCTGCGGGATAGGGTATGGTTTTTGAGGTTCTCGATCCTTAAATAGGGTATCATTTTTGCACATGTTGGCATGGTGTTCCCAGTGTGATCCTTAGATAGGATACCTAAATTGTATCAGGCAGTCTACCATACTATGCTTGATGCTAACTTCCAGTAATCTTACAGAAACGAAATAAAGTTAACCCGCTCAAGCTATTTTTAGTTTTTTTTTTTCCCTTGCATAGGGTGTTATTTTTCGTGTTTGGGCCTTAAATAGGGTATCAATTTTCGTTTGCTTCGTCCTTAGATGGGGTCAGGGTGTAAGACCCTTCGCACACCTATCCGAAATTTATGGGAGTACCACCCCCCCCCCCACCCCCGAATATAACTTTCGGCACGATTTCGGGGCAGTTTCCGGTTATGTTTTTGTCACGTGACTTGGATGATCACGGTTATTGCTCAGCACAACATTCACGAACATGAGGAGAGACCTTCTGATTCCCTGTAGAAGAAAAGAAATGGGTATAGCGCAGCAGTGTCTACCTTGCAATAGAACAAAGTTATGTATTCTCGGTGTTGTAGTGGTCATAATATTGATCATATCTTTGGCTATCGCCTTCACGGTAAAGAAAGTTCAAGCGGAGAAGAACTTTCCTTACGCTACAGAAAAGTTTGAACTTCCAACCCACTATTACGCTAGAAGGCCGAAGGGAGTAGATCTTTACAAAGATATGCTGTATTTGTCAGATGACGATGAAGAAATTGGCCATGCAAGAAAGTGCGTGTCATGCGTTGTAAGGTGGACGATTTACATGCTAAATGCGAAAGAAGAAATCGCTGTAGTAGTAAAGAAAAAAGCTTGGACCTGGACAGACAAGTACGACATCGAGGAACAGTGGAAGACTAACGCTACAAGTTACAAGATAGAATACAGCTGGAGCGGCTCTGGACTCCTGAAGGAGGTTTATGTGATCAAGAACTCTGATGGAGACGAAATTGCGCGCACTGATCGCTTTCGTTTGGAATTTGATAAAACAATAACATTGAAAGATTTCAAGACTAAATCAACGTTAGGAACGATGAAACGACCATCATTCCAGCTTTTCCCCACATGGGAAATAACTGTGAATGTTAAAGACGTTTTACCAACTTATTTCTACGGTGCTCTGGCAACCATCACGACACTAAAAGAAGCCGAAGAAGACAAGTGAGTGTGGAAACCGAAATCAAACCGACCGGAACGGTTGAATCGTGCCACTTTTATTTTCTACAAATTTTAAAACTGGAAAACTTTGAAGATACTAACTAAACTAGGGTTTTTTTAACATAATTATGTTCATATTGAGAGGAATTAAGGTGGTTCCGATACAAGTGGTTCGATGCGAAACAATCTATATTTTTATCGAAGAAAAGAAAATTGCTAACCCGGAGGGCTTTCCGATCTGAAAAGCTTCGGGCAAGATTTCCGCACAGGTCCCTACTTCATTATGCATACGGTCCTTTGTTTCAGGAAAACAAAAGCGATAACAATAGACGTCCTTTGGGACTGTTGCGCTTTGTTTGCTCTCCTTCGAGGTTTTTTTTTTCTAAGTCTATGTGGACTTGAAAAAAATCCTTAGAACTTCTGACTGAAATATGGAAAATCGAACATTTCCAACGTAATTTTTGCAGTTTTTCTGCAATTTTAGCCATTTGTCAATTTTAAAATAAGCGAATAAAGTCGAGTTTTAAGAAATCTTTGTACAAATACGCCTCACATTCATTTGGTTGTCAGCGGCTATCTCCCAGAGGGCCCTTGGGAAGGTGGGATTGTTCGGGACTAACTGAGTGAAATTGTTATGAAGTGGCAAGCGAACATTTTTTTTCTACTTATAAATAAGAGCGGGAGCAGTTTTCTGCTAATATTGTTAAGGAGTTACAAATGGAATTGTAAAAGTTTATAAAGTTATTCATTCATGAGATGTGACAAGTGGGATGAACAAATCTAATACTTTATTCATTAACAGTGAGATCTGGTCTGGAAAATTTAAGTGAACTGCTTAATGTACAATGTTCTGTTATATGCAGTCTGTAGCAATTCTTTTGGGTGGTAAAAAGAAAGATCGTAAATCATGAAATATACAAGTAAACATTAACAATAACAAGGTTTAAAACAAGCTTGTAAATGGTTATCAATTAATTAAGGAAATGTCTTTATCCAAATTTTGTAGCTAAAATAATGTTTTGACATTAAGAAATGTTTTTCACCTTATAAATTTGTGTACACTTGAAAAAACTTTGACAATAACAACTTTGAAAAAGGCTGACTGTACGAGTTGTTGAAAATATTTGTACTTAGAACTAAGGTTTTGTCATTAAGAAAGACAAAACTAAAAACCATTGGCACAAACAACTTTTGAAAGACCGGCTGATGCTGAATAAGCTCTCAATTAACTTGAAAAGTAGTTATAATACTAATCTTAAACCTTGAAGGGTTTGGTTATAAAAATGAACTATTTGCTGTTGCACAACAACGATAAACAGCTCTGAATCTCTTGGACATAATTCTTTAACAATAACCCTTGAACAAGGTTTTACAATATAATATTCTTGATTGTTGTTGGTTGATAAATGTTTTGAGTTCTTTGAAACAGTGAACTGAACATCAGTTATTTGCGGGTTCTGAAAGTCAGTTTTCTGCAGGTTCAGCTTCCAGCAATTTTCTAGATCAAAGGAGACTTTGAGGCTGTCTAATCAGTGGAGAGAGTTGGAAACACTTTTTGAATTTGGAGGTCATTAAATGTTTTAATTTTTTCACATGGTCTGATTATGTTGTATCGTTTGCGGAGGCGATGTAGACCCATCACATTCTTGCTTAAGGAATGAGTGACAGTAAAGAGCAGACCAACGTAACGTTCATCATGTAGAACATATAACTCTTATGCGGTAAATATATTCTCAGTTTCTTTAAAAAGCGAGACGTTCTTGGTGCGTGACATTTTTCTTTTCATCGAGAGAGAATGCGTGAAACACAAGTGGCCGCGCTAAATAGAAGACTTTTTGAAGCGTTTGCTCGGATCATTGACGACACCGGTAAGTTTTGGATTCCGGCTGCTCTACTTTGCTCTCGTCGCTCATCTCCGGCATTATGCAAACGTTTGGCTCTTGGTCTTCCTTGAAAAGATTCAAGAGTTTCCCTCTTCAGCTCATAGTAGAGGGGAGTCCCCTCTACTAACTATGTTTAGCTCTAGGACCTCGGTTGCTCGTTGAAACAGCCGCTTGTAACAAACAGCTTTGCATATAAACAACTTTCTGCTTGCATAGATCTGTTTATTTCCACAAATTTATGGGTACTTTTGCCGAAAATAAATACTCTTTCTTTGGCAGCTGAAGGCAAAGAACACATGAAACACTTTGAGATCACTACCTTTTTCGGCTTTTCACTCGCCATACCATGCGGCTGCAGGGAAAACTCACATAACGTTCGCGCGAAAATTACATCACTCGCAGTTTACTGATTTATTTGGTTGTTTGAAACACAGTGGTAAAGGACTGGGTTCGAATGTGAGCAGCCGTTCCTTTCGGAAGACCTTATGACCGAAAACAGGTTGAGACCACGATGTTCACATCGGCCTGCGGACATTCTCAAGAAATTGTACCTACCCTGACCTACGCTCCTGTTCCAATAATGGCGGTCGAAGTAGCGGATTGTGAGTGTTAACGTTTTTTGGAACACGTTCGTTAGTTTTGGGTTTATTTACAGCTAGAGGACTAAAAATCTAGCTACAAAATGGTGAGTGTTATTACTGTATTAGAAAACTGTGATCGTCGTTTTCTAGTTTAGCTAAAAACGTAGTTGTATATCAGCTTTCTGGCTAAGGTCATTGTTATTTAAGAAAAGATGGGTGGGATTTCTTAGTTAACAATGGCCCAGACCTGGTTTAAAGTTACTCTTTTCTGCAGCTTTTATTTTAATAATCATGTTATAGATTTGATAATTTTTGAAGCGTTTTATTATAGAAATACAGTAAAATAAAAATGTTTTAGATGTGTACAAGTATAAATAGGCTTTATTTATCTCATGTTTTATTGAATTCCTTATTCATCAAGGAACTTCTCAAAAAACTGAATGTGGTAACAGCCATATTTAAATAGGTGAAACATAATGTCAGTTTTGTTGTCACCAAACTATGATCTACTAACATGAGTTCTAGAAATTTTTGTAAGCTAGAAGATATTTAATGACCAGCAAAATGCTGGTGAAGTATTAAATTTGTGAGTATCATAATTATATATTTCTACTGTTCGTATAAGTTGAAATGTGAAGTGTGTCCCCTAGTCCTTGCTGTTACATGTTATGCTTGTAGACTTCCGGTCACGTCAGACTTCCGGTCACGTTCAGGAAAACTACTTGTCAATCAAGTTACAATAAACGCATGTGCTATCAGTTCACCCTACAAGATGGTTGTTGTTTGACTTGTTTGTGGATGTCCCCCGTCCAAACACGAAAACATAACATGGTGTCAGGTCAAACTGGATAAAATTCGCCTAGAAAGGTCAAAGTTAAGCAGTCTAAGAAGACTTCATTCAGGAAAATCATGTCCGACACAGAAACGCGTCAACAAACCGGCGGATCGGCAGAGCCATCGCACACAACGCACACAGCAGCAAGTTCAGCTTTTAATTTCACATCTAATTTTCCAGTTCCTTCGTCCATGAAAGTTTCCGGCGACAGAGCAAACAACTGGGAATTCTTTAGACAACAATGGGAAGATTACGAGCTTGCCACTGGCCTCGACAAACGTCCTGAAGCAATACGTTTGGCGACTTTTCACTCCCTAATGGGAAAAGAATGCTTGGAAGTATTTCTAAATCTGAAGCTAACCCCAGAAGAAAGAAGAAGTATGTCAGCGTGTTTAACCGCTTTGGAAGCGTATTTTAAGCCGAAAACAAGTGTGGTCTACGAGCGATATGTATTCAATTCGTCCACACAAAGCCCCGAAGAGAGCATCGATGAATTCGTAAACCGCCTGACGAAACTCGCATTGCCCTGTAAGTTTGGCGCCCTAACAGATGAAATGATCAGAGATAGGATCGTAATAGGCCGCCAAGACAAGGCTACGAAGCTAAGGCTGTTAAGGGAAGAAAATCTAGATCTGAATAAAACGTTAAGTATCTGTCGAGCGAGCGAAATTGCCAGTAAACAGCTCCAGTCCATGAAGTCGGATCAACAAGTCAACGCTATGAGTGCACACGTCAAACGAAACCGGGACAACAGAGCAAAGGAAGATAGAAGCGTTGGAAGGAAATTTCGTACATCCAAGAAACCAATTCAGCCAAATCCGAAATGTTACAGATGTGGCGGCCCGAAACAACACAAGTTAGAGGCATGCAAAGCCTATGGTCAAACTTGTCTCGTATGCAAGAAAGCAAATCATTTCGCCTCCGTCTGCCGCTCAAGAACGAAATCAAGTGGAAAGTTTACAAACCAAAACGTACGTCACGTTCAGTTCAAAGAAGACACAGTCGAAGAAGATACCTCGGACAGCGACGACCCCTTATTCAAGATCGAAGAGGTTTCTCACGTCAAATCGCAGGGAAGACAGTTTAATACCACCCTGATCTTTTCGGATCAAGACGAGCAGTACCATTCACAGCTAACCTGTCAACTGGACACCGGCGCGACATGCAATGTGATGAGTCTGCAGGATTTAGAAGTGATCAACCAAACAGGCGACCCACCGCTCCGTAAAAGCAACGTAAAGCTGAAGTTATTTGACGGCTCCATAATGCAACCCTGTGGCGCAGCTATCCTAAAACTTCACCGAAATGGTACAGTTGATCAGTTGGAATTCCAGATCGTGGATGGCAAAAACAAGCCTCTTCTTTCCGCTGAAACCTGTGAAAGGCTAGGTCTCCTTAAGATCAACATCCCAGACGCGATTGAAGTTAATAGCATCGCTGTGGAACAAGTTAAAACAGAAGCTCCATTGACCAAAGAAAGAGTTTTCAGTGAATATAAAGATGTTTTTGAGGGCCTTGGACACATTGGGGACTCCAGTAGTTTTGTTGTCAGTCCTGACCACGCCCCAATACAGCACACCCCAAGACGAGTACCTGTGGGACTTAGAAAGGAAGTGAAAGAGAAGATTGAGGAAATGGAGAAGAAAGGCATAATCACAAAAGAAGCCAACCCGACTAAGTGGATCAGTAATATGGTTGTTGTAGCAAAACCAGGAAAGATACGCATATGTCTCGATCCAAGAGATCTGAACAAAGCTCTACAAAGACCCAAGTACCAGATGCCTACACTGGAAGAGGTGCTCCCCAAGCTGAGTAAAGCAAAAGTTTTCACCACTCTAGATGCAAAAGATGGTTTTTACCAGATTGGGCTTGATGAAAGCAGCAGTAAGAAGACTACCTTTTGGACCCCGTATGGCAGGTACAGATACCTCAGAATGCGTTTTGGTATTAACCTGGCCCCGGAGGAGTTTGAGTGCAAGCTTCATGAGAAGATAGGCGACCTAGAAGGTGTAGAAATCCTGAGAGATGACATACTAGTTGCAGGTTATGGAGATACGCAGGAAGAAGCTGATGCAAACCATGATCAGAATCTCAGATGACTACTAGTCAGAGCCAGAGAAATAAACTTGAAGCTCAACAGCAAGAAAATGAATTTCAAGAAACCAGAAGTAAAGTTCATGGGACATGTAATCAGCAAAGATGGCTTGAAACCTGACCCGGAGAAAGTCCGAGCAGTGAAGGATATGCCTAAGCCTACAAACAAGCAAGAGACTAAAAGTCTACTTGGCTTCATCAACTACCTGGCTAAGTTTCTTCCGAGATTATCAGAAGTCTCTCAACCTCTCCGTGAGCTGACCCTAGCCAATACTCCCTTTGTATGGTCACCACAGCACGATAAAGCATTCGAAGAGATAAAGCAGCTTGCAATCAAGCATCCAGTTCTCAAGTACTACGATGTAGAGGAGGAGGTAACCCTGCAGTGTGATGCCAGCGAATGAGGTCTAGGAGCAACCCTTCTACAACAAGGACAGCCAGTTGCCTTTGCATCACGCACCCTCTCTCAGACGGAACAAAGATACGCACAAATCGAGAAGGAGTGTCTGGCCATTGTCTTTGGTTGTCAAAAGTTCTCACAGTACATATCCAGGAGGGAGAAAGTGACAGTTGAATCGGACCATAAACCACTAGAGTCCATTTTCAAGAAGTCATTACTCCAAGCTCCACTGCGTCTGCAGAGAATGATGCTTCGCTTACAAAGGTACAATCTAGATGTCCACTATCACCTGGGTTCTCAGATGTTTGTGGCAGATCATTTGTCAAGAGCCTACCTTACAGAAACAGGCCCTGATGAAGAAGAATTTCAAGTCTTCGCCCTTGAAGTTGAGAGGATGAACCCCTTTGACACACTGAAGATTAGTAGTGAGGGACTGTCAAAGTTACAGAAAGCCACAGAACAAGATCCTGTGATGCAGATCCTAAAGACCACCATTCTCATGGGCTGGCCAGAACAGAGAGAGGAAGTCCCAATGCAGATTAGAGAATACTGGAATTACAGAGAAGAGCTAACCATACACAATGGTATTCTATTCAAGAACCAGCGAGTCATCATTCCAAAAGCAATGCAAACAGAAGTTACAGCAAGAGCTCATTCAAGTCACCAAGGAATTGAGTCAAGTATCCGAAGAGCAAAAGATGTCATGTTTTGGCTATCAATGAAGTCAGACATCCAGGAAGCAGTTACGAAGTGTGAAATCTGTGCTGAATTTCAAGCAAGCAACCCAAAGCAACCAATGCAATCACACCAGATCCCAGATAGACCTTGGAGCCGAGTATCCTCAGATCTGTTTACGCTGAACTCCAGAAGCTACATTATCTTGGTAGACAGCTACTCAGATTTCATAGAGGTAGCAGAGTTAAAAGAAACCACGTCCAGTGATGTCATAGCCTTCCTAAAGGAACAATTCAGTCGACACGGTATTCCAGATGTATTGATGACAGACAATGGGCCACAGTATGCCAGTAAAGAGTTTGCAGAGTTTTCCAGAAGATGGGAATTTAGACACATCACCTCTTCCCCAACTCATGCAAAAGCAAATGGTAAAGCAGAATCTGCAGTGAAAGTGACCAAACGGATCTTCAAGAAAGCGTTCAAAGATGGAAAGGATCCTTGGTTAGCCATGCTAGAGCAGAGGAACACACCCACTCAAGGCCTTAACTCCAGTCCTGTACAGCGTCGAATGTCTCGACAGACACGCAGCCTTCTGCCAACCTCAGCAAGTCTCCTCTATCCTAAAGCAGAGGAAGGAGTAACAGAGAAGCTAAAGTTAAGAAAGCAGAAAGCCAAGAGTTATTATGATAGAAGTGCCAAGTTGCTGCCAGAGCTAGAAATAGGTCAAGAAGTCAGAGTCGCAGGACAGCAACGCAGAAGCTGGGAAGCAGGTTCATGTATTGGGAAGTTGTCTGATCGCTCATACATGGTACAAGTCAATGGACAGACAATTCGCAGGAATCGAGAAGCTTTGAAGCCAAAGTATGACACTGGTGGAAAGAAGGTCACAGAGAACAGTGTTGAAATTGAACCAGAGGTGTCATCCCCAGAACCACTACAGACCCAAGTGCCACGGGAGTACACACTGAAGGAAGAAGAGCCTGAACCAAAACTGTGTCAAGACACCCTCAAAAGGAAAACTAGAAGTCGACCAGTGAGACCACCAGTGAGACTCAAGGACTATGTGTTAACTTGAACTGTGCACTGAATACCTCAGCAGTCAGTGTTTTAAGTTTAAGTAAAGTTCTACCAACCAATTTGTTTTATTAATAGCTTTTATTTTTTGGTGCATTTCATTGGTAGTAGTTCGTTACATTTAAGCTTGCAAGGATTGTTATTATCCTTTTTCTCAAAAAAAAAAAAGGGAGATGTTACATGTTATGCTTGTAGACTTCCGGTCACGTCAGACTTCCGGTCACGTTCAGTAGAACTACTTGTCAATCAAGTTACAATAAACGCATGTGCTATCAGTTCACCCTACAAGATGGTTGTTGTTTGACTTGTTTGTGGATGTCCCCCTTCCAAACACGAAAACATAACACTTGCTGTTGATATTAATCCATGCTACAGGCTCTTTCTCATCAACTGCTGATGGACTTTCCTTTGCAGGGAAGCCATGTCAGTCTGCATAAAAAGGCAAACAATTAACATTTCAATTAAAGAAGTAATGATTACACTGAAAGTGTTTGAGGAACAGAACGTGCCTGGTGAAAGCTTGGGACATCTCCTCTACTCTGGCCTTCTGCAAACTTAAGTATAAGACATATGTATGTTAATATCAAGATGATTGCAAATTCACAAACATTATAAAGGAGGACTATTTAAATTGTATTAAATTAATGTGATTAGCTTGAAACCTACCATACACAGGAACATGCCACAGTCATAGTCATTCTTTTGCTGTGGTATATCCTTTATGTTAGGATAAAAAAGGACAGCTTTTGTCACAAAGTTAAATAATACTGTCATGTGATTAAATGAATCAATCATATATATTTTTCAAATCCCACTAAAAATAATAGTTTCAGTACGATTTGATTTGACCAATCTTCTTCTGAAAATACTTGCCCTCTCCTTGCACCTTCTTTCAGAAAACACCTAGTATACATTCAAAATTGTACCATCAGATTTTCAAGCGTTAAGAATGTTAGATGAAATAATAGTCTCCAACATGTCTGCTAATATTCTGTTCTATAATTTCACATCCAAAGGGTTTGATTTCAGTTGTCACTTATATGATGAAACGTGCCATGTGCAAACTGTCCATCCAAACAATCAGATTCAAATTGTACTCTTTACTATTTGCTTTCCCTCATTGTACTTCTGTGGCTTTGTTTAAAATCTTTCATAGAAACCACTGGTGATAATGTATTTTCATGGTATATAAATAAATGTGTTTAGTTATTGAAAATGCTGGTGTGTCTGTTACACTTGCAGCCCTTATTTGGGCCTTACAAATGCTCTTAGAGAGCAAAAGTATGCTTGTGACATACTGTGACTGCTGTCAATTTGTTTATGATGTTCCTCCTCATCACTGCTTTCCTCAGTGATGCTTTCCAGGTCTGAATCACCAGGAACTATCATCTGACTCATCATCATCTTCATAGTGTGAACTGCCTGTGATGACAGCATCTCTCATTTCACAAGGTAAGTCCCCATCTAAAAAGCTAGGATTCCTGATGCTTTCCCTTGTTGAACTGTGTATGAAGCAGAATGAACAAAATCTGCTAAGCCCCATCATGACAATGATTGTTACCATTACACTTAGTTTCAAGAACCCCAGAACGCTCTTTTTGCTCACCTGAAAAATGTATTATGCCATTTAACTCAAAATTATGAATTCTTCAATGGATGGGTATGCTTCTAAATTAAGGAGGAATAAAATCTATTCCAGCATGCCAACAAAACACAAAATGTCAAGTTTCAAAGTTCATGAACAATAATACAAACATCATTTTCTTAGTTAAGTGGTCAACTCATTGCTGTATGCATTATTGAGTACTGACTTAGAGAAGATTGTCTCTCAGTCTCATAGTTGAAGGGATTCACTTGTAGTCTGAAAACAATAATTAAGAGGCTAGAGTATAGTTGAAGCTAAGTGCAACTTGTCTTCCCTTGGCCTGTAATTTTTCTATGTGCAGTGTGTGTACCACAGATCCTAACCTTGGGCTCACCATTTAACCCCATAAGTACTTGATAAAAGTTTTGTTACGTTTCTTGTAACAATAAGGAATGGTTTGATGGAACTATCTGACTATCCCTATATGTTGTTGCTTTCTCCAGCCTCACTTTTATGTCTCTGATGTCGAGCTGAATTTCACGAAGCATGTCAAAATTGATCTTTGTGTAGTCCTGATACCTGTATCCTACAACCATAAGGACAATTGCAGCTACTATCGTGAAAAGCTTCCTGCAAAGCCACAGCTGCGCATGGATGACTTCCTGGGGAAAGGATACAAAACACAATACATAAACAATTTAAAGTTATTTAAGAATTATTTGCCAAAGGCGAAGTGATTATCGGTGAATATTCACGAGATGAAGTCAAGGTGAACATTCACCGATAATCACTGAGCCTGAGGCGAATAATTGTTTTAGTATAAATACACAGATGATTATTTCAAAAAAAAGAAAAAAAAACCATTGTACAACACGGAAAAATTTTATTTCGTCAAAAGCCCGCGAACGATTGGGAGCCATTTTGTTCGTCAAGGTGATTATTGGCTGATAATCCGAGATAGGGAACCAATCAGAGCGTGTGAATATGTATAATCACCTGAGTATTTATACTAAATGGGAATACCCCCTACCCCACCACTCTCACTGTATGGGTAACAAACCGTGTCTGTTGATTGACCATTGGTCACTCCCCATGATGTCAGCACTCTTTCAAGAGAAATTAACACAGCTAATCCAATCAAAAGAGGAAGCCTGCCACCGGCTGTACGAGGGGCACTGGTAAGGAAATAGCATGTACACGCTGCAGTCAAATAAAAAGCCACTGACTGTAATGAAATGAACTCTCCAAGGATCATAGACTGCAGCTTTCTGATGCTCTCAACTCTCTTGAAGACACCATTAAATGTCTCAGTAAACAGCGCTCTCTGTTCAACAGCGCTTTGTCGCATGTCCTCGAACGCTCTCTTGGCGTTTGCAGTCGAGTTTTTAAGCGTTTCAGATAGCACGACTTCGTTGTGTATTATTTTCCTCTGATTCTCGAGAGACACGTTCTGTTTTGCTAAAACCAAAAGTTGCTTTTGAGCTGAGTCTTCGAGTTGGACAGCAACATCTAGTGAAGTTCTTAAAAGTTCAGTGATAGTGTCCTCTGTCTTCTGCTGCCACACTTCGCTTTTCAAGTAGAAACAAATATTTACTGCGTGAGCAAAAAATGTTGAATATGTCAGAAACGTTGTGTCGTCCATTTCTTTCGTGCACTGCTCGACCGTTTGAGTTTCCCTGGAGCAACTATAACTTTTCCTCCCAGATTTTGAGAGATGGCAGTTTGTAAAATCGATGGCAAGATAACTTTGCTGTATGTCTCCAAGATTCTTGCAACTTTGTTCAATACCTTCCACAGCTCTTTTCCAACAGTCACTGTTTTGGGCTTTGAAGCTAAATTCTTCAAGTTTTGATTTACCAGCTTGAATTCTATCTTTCGTGATCAGTTCAAATTCAGTTCCTCCACTATTACTTACTTTACTTGATTTACAAACCGTAATAGAAAATAGGATAAGTAACCGAAAGGCTGTAAGGCCATAACAGCTTGGTCGACGACAAGCCACACTGTCCGCCATAGTTTCTTATTAAATAGATTTAGGCAAACCTAAAAGCGGAGCTCCTCACACAGTCCCTCCAAAAATGCTTGAAAACTTGTAGAACGTACTCAGCTTTATGCTTATGTCCCTCCAAAAACGCTTGAAAACTTGTAGGAAGAAAATTTTTCCTCGAAAACCGCTATGAATAATCCGTTTCTTCAGCAAAACATTGTAGACTGCTGTGACAAGGCGGAAAAACCGCTGATTGGCTGAGCAAAATGACGCAATGGGCGCTGCTTAACAGTAATGCGCCTGCGCGTGCTTTTGATATTTTTTGATAATGGCGGACGTGCACGAGGCATGTTGCGTGAATACGCAAAGATGCTGGATCTCACTGATCTTACAAACAACCTACGATCGATTTTATGAAGAAGGTTGCCCTGTTTATTGGTCATTGACTTTTGCATATTGAGTGGCTTCTAAAGAAGCCGTTTTTAGTGGTCATTCAGGCGTTCTTGGAGTTCCACGTGTCTTCAGCCGGAGTGTGCCGTTGTTTACGTGGTCGTCTTGTCTGATCTGTTGATCAGCCTATTGTCTCGATGAGGCAATGCTGAGAATCGGAGAACAGCTTTCTCCTGTATCTTAATAATTCGTTCCTTGAATGACTTTCCATCGAATTTTGACTCGTTCTCTTCATCGTCGGTTTCATGATCATCCTGGTCGTCGGTGCCATCGTCTTCTTCGGCGGCGTCGATGTCATCGTTTTCACCTGCCAGATACCTCAAAAAAGTATTGAAATCAAGACACCTCGTCAGTATAACAGGTCAGTACAATCCTTCAATAACTTGAGCGACTAGAGCTTGTGGTCGTATGTAAAGCTAATGAAGTATATTTACATTATCAGCAAGGTCGTTTCTTCCTGTTTTTGGATTTTATATTAAAAACTAAATATTTATATTTATGTTAAAATGAAATTTTATCAATAGCTGGTACGTAATTTTTCATTTACCTTATATTTTTTGTAATCGTAGTATATTGTGGCGGAAAAGCCCTAGCAAGTAAGCTTCTACAAAATGTACACGATTGTTTGTATTCGTATGTATGTATTTACGTATTTTATTAAATTCCGTCAGTGTAGTGTACGTTTGATTGAAATCGGAAACTGTTTTGACCAAAGAGTTATTTTTTTCTTTCACATCATCAAGCAAGTTTACATTTTTCTTGAACCTACCTGTTAAGTGTGTTTGCAAGTTCTTCCATACGATGGCACAATGGCTCATAGCAAACAGGACATTTAACTTGATCTTCTCTCATTGCATAGCTGTGCTCTTGTTTGCTTTCGCTTGGATGGAACAGACATCCTCTGTGGAAGGTATGGCCACAGTTTAGCCGTATGATGGGTTGTTCCATGCAGTATGCAGGGTGCGTGTCACATATGAACCTAGTAAATGTCCTTGCTCGCCAAGTGTGTCTTGTAGTTCAGTGGTTAGAGCACCCAACTAGTATCTGGAAGCCATCGATTTTATCCCTTAGGGGACTCAGGTTTTTGCTTTGTCCCATGCTCGCAGCAAAATTAATGGTCATTTCATCTTAATCATTTAATGAGCTTAGAATTTACCATCTTCATGTTACATTTGCATTAATTCAGTTATAGACTCGAAAAGGGAAACTAAAGCATTGTAATGATTAACTGAAATAAGTATTCTTACTGTCACATCTTCCAAGATTCTCTTCTTTGTCTCTTGCTTGTTAGCCTCTACTGATGATTTTTCATAGTTGCGAATTTTTTTTGGGTGGCAGCTATATCCCATGACCATCCCTGACACCAGTGAATTGTAACTTGCACCACACATTTTGAGATTCAAGCCATTTGATTTTTGCATTGGGCAAATTTTCTAGAAATAGGCTTTGTGTCTTAGTGTACAAGTATGTTTTATTGAATGATAATGGCTATTTTCCTTTTGAGGAAGTACCCCCTCCCCTTTCTACCCAGTCAGCCAGTGGTGCCCCCATTCAGCTTTGGAAAGGGGTGGGTAGACTGGTGGGTAGGCATTAATAAAGAAATCTAGTCAATTTATTACATGCAAGAGAAGTGAAGTGGATAAAGGTTTATTTTTATATGTCTTTAGAAGTTCAAAAAAAGGCTGGAATAAGAAGCAAAAATATAATATTTTTAGTAGAGTGTATTGTCAATGTTAAAAAAGGATCTTACAGTAATGAATTGTACTGCATTTTTATAGTGCTGTAAGAGAACAAGTATCCAGTACCTGATTTCTATAAAAACTGAAGCTGTGCATTAATGCCACTGTCCTTACTCGTTGAAGCTCCCTCCGTTTTGCTGTAGGCATTTCTTTTGACTCATTGAGGATGGAGGTGTAGAACTCATTGAATAAACCTGGTGCATGCATTTCACAAAATTTCTCCATTTCGGTTGGGTCATATAAGTGATGGCCTCCATTCATATAATGACTCATCAGTGCTTTATGAAAGCAGTGCACTAATTCACTGAATGCAGGTTTACCTGAAATTCATTGTTGTTTTTGTTATACTCTGTCAGAGCATATTTGTAAGATTATGTATGTAGCTTCATTAGAAGTAGGGAAAATGGTGTGTGCATTAATATATTATTTCAGCAAAAGGCCTTAAAAATAATTATGTATTGTACAAATGTGAAACTATGTTATGGTATTGTTTTAACTTCGTTTTTTAATGCTATTTCTACTGTCTTACTGATAGTATTAAAATCTTTCTTTTCATTTTTAGCAATGTGGAAAAGTGGATTCCTGTGTCACTATTACCAATCTCACATAACTTGTACAACATTGTGATTTCTGTTGATGGAATAAAGTCAAATGTTCTTCTCAGTATGATTGGACAGGATAAAAAGTTAACTTACTGACTGTATTTTTTTCTGCTAGCTTTTTGGTCTCAACTTGGAGCTCATCAATCGTGTTTTGCTTTTCCTTGTTGTTCTGTTCTATCACTGCAAATGTTGGGAAAATTGTTAATTTCTGTTGTCTATTGATCTTTTATTTAGCAGGGTTTTCTTTGAAACTGGATTTTGAAATGTTCCATTTTAGAAAAGCAAAATTGTATAACAGTTTAAACTTTCTTGAAACAATAACAACTTTTATAAGAAAACCCTTTTAATGCAATAAAGCCATTAAAAAACAAAAATGAAACACACCTTTAATATGGTTATTCAGGTGTGAATTCTTTTCTATGAGCTCTTTATTTTCTTGTTCAAGTGTTTCCAGCTTTTTAAGAAGCTCACACCAGTTAGGTACATCCTTTGGGGAAACCCTTGTGGGGCTCGCTTCATTTTCGCCGCGAGAGTAATAATTTCCTACTTGGAAAGGAAAGCGAACTGGGAATATCAGTGCAAAACCCTCACCTTTCTGGCAGAAACGTAACACTTGTTGCCAGTTATCCTCTCGTTGCTATCCGCCTGTTTCAAATGGCCAAGACAAATTTTGCCATAACCCGTTTTGACAGTATCAAGCTCTTTAAACACGGCGACCAAACGCTGGGGACAGTTGGCTAGTACCCCAGGGCATGTATCTTCCAACGACCTTTTCGGGAAGCAGCACCCAGGCTGCTGTTTCTGTTTCCTCTCCTCGTCAAAATTTCTTACGCATAGATATTCACCCTCCTCGAAACCGTATTTTTTACACTGATTATTATTCAGACGGGAAATTTTTCCCCAGCAACCTACGCTACTCAACAAACAGTTTTCTTTGTTCCGTAAACTTCGCGGGGCTTTTGAACAGAACATTATGGAAACAAAACTTTACAGTCTTTTTTTTTTTACCGTCGCTGTTTTGTTTACAACGGCAACAACGGACCCTTTAATTGCCCACGGCTACAAAAACGGCGGGAAAACTGCCGGCCTGTGGCCGGTACGCAGAAAATGGCGACAACTCAACAAGGACAACACAACAACAAGGTTATTAAAAGTAAAATGTTTTAATATGCTCAGGTTCAAATACATTCACTTAAAAGGAGCATTAACAACAAACAAGGAATAAATCCCTGACCTGATCATATATTACAAGATATATAAGGTTTCGATAAAACTGAAAGGAAGATGAATTAGCTTTGTAAAGACGAAGAACTGCTTACCCGAGAGCCGGCAAACACAGTGCGACGATTTTAACGAAGCCAGGAGGAGAGACTTACATGATTCCTTTGCCACCACTTCACAGTTACAACTTTGAAAGGCGTTTAAAAAAAGTCATTGGAACGAAAAAAAAGTCATATTTGATATTTTGTGTGAAAATTATCGAACTTTCTACTACGAAAATTCTGACCTTAAATATTCATCGACGGCCTTAAACAACGAGAAATTCTAAGGTCCACTGAATTCCTACCGTCGAGAACAGCTATCGTCAAAGACAGTACAATGATATAGAAAACACTTACGAAAAAACATCCGATTGTCGTTTAAAAAAAACCACACGGAATCCAAAGGGATTGAACTGAAAAGTTGATGGGCAATCGCATCTTGTACTCCAATATGCGGGCGCAAACTGGACCCCAAGTACGTGGCAAAATACAATTTGTCGTCCGCCATTTTGAATTTGTAAGGGTCGAGTTTTTCGTAGCGCATGCGCTGTGGTTTTTCCGCCTTGTCGACTGCTGTAGACTGCTGGCTGTAGGTTGTGTAGCCGGGGCAAGCCGCGAAAAGCGCGCGAAAAACAAAGCCTCGTTTCGGTTTAAGACCTTCTAAATATCCCGGATAATTATGGCCGCCATGTTGGGGCAACATCGTCGTCGCTAGGCGCACGCGCCCGCGAGCCATGCCGCTAGCCACGATGACCATGAAAACTCAAACGCATGGTTTTCTCAATTTCTATCCTCGCACGGTAGTTATGGGGCTCCGCTCTGCGGCTCTTCGAGCCGCTGTGGTATGGTATGTGGTATGTGCCGCTGGATAGGGTATGGTTTTTGAGGTTCTCGATCCTTAAATAGGGTATCATTTTTGCACATGTTGGCATGGTTTTCCCGGTGTGATCCTAAGATAGGATACCTAAATTGTATCAGGGAGTCTACCATACTATGCTTGATGCTAACTTCCAGTAATCTTACAGAAACGAAATAAAGTTAACCCGCTCAAGCTATTTTTAGTTTTTGTTTTTCCCTTGCATAGGGTGTTATTTTTCGTGTTTGGGCCTTAAATAGGGTATCAATTTTCGTTTGCGTCATCCTTAGATGAGTCAGGGTTTAAGACCCTTAGCTGGGTCAGGGTTTAAGACCCTTCGCACACCTATCCGAAATTTATGGGAGTACCCCCGCCCCCCCCCCCCCGGAATATAACTTTCGGCACGATTTCGGGGCAGTTTCCGGTTATGTTTTTGTCACGTGACTTGGATGATCACGGTTATTGCTTGCACAACATTAACGAACATGAGGAGAGACCGTCTGCTTTCCTGTAGAAGAAGAGAAATGGGTATAGCGCAGCAGTGTCTACCTTGCAATAGAACAAAGTTATGCATTCTCGGTGTTGTAGTGGTCATAATATTGATCATATCTTTGGCTAACGCCTTCACGGTAAAAAAAAGTTTGAACTTCCAACCCACTATTACGCTAGAAGGCCAAAGGGAGTAGATCTTTACAAGGATATGTTGTATTTGTCAGATGACGATGAAGAAATTGGCCATGCAAGAAAGTGCGTGTCATGCGTTGTAAGGTGGACGATTTACATGCTAAATGCGAAGGAAGAAATCGCTGTAGTAGTGAAGAAGAAAGCTTGGACCTGGACAGACAAGTACGACATCGAGGAACAGTGGAAGACTAACGCTACAAGTTACAAGATAGAATACAGCTGGAGCGGCTCTGGACTCCTGAAGGAGGTTTATGTGATCAAGAACTCTGATGGAGACGAAATTGCGCGCACTGATCGCTTTCGTTTGGAACTTGACAAAACAATAACATTGAAAGATTCCAAGACTAAATCAACGTTAGGAACGATGAAACGACCATCATTCCAGCTTTTCCCCACATGGGAAATAACTGTGAATGTTAAAGACGTTTTACCAACTTATTTCTACGGTGCTCTGGCAACCATCACGACACTGAAAGAAGCCGAAGAAGACAAGTGAGTGTGGAAACCGAAATCAAACCGACCGGAACGGTTGAATCGTGCCACTTTTATTTTCTACAAATTTTAAAACTGGAAAACTTTGAAGATACTAACTAAACTAGGGTTTTTTTTTAACATAATTATGTTCATATTGAGAGGAATTAAGGTGGTTCCGATACAAGTGGTTCAATGCGAAACAATCTATATTTTTATCGAAGAAAAGAAAATCGCTAACCCGGAGCGCTTTCCGATCTTAAAAGCTTCGGGCAAGATTTCCGCACAGGTCCCTACTTCATTATGCATACGGTCCTTTGTTTCAAGAAAACAAAAGCGATAACAATAGACGTCCTTTGGGACTGTTGCGCTTTGTTTGCTCTCCTTCGAGGTTTTTTTTTTCTAAGTCTATGTGGACTTGAAAAAAATCCTTAGAACTTCTGACTGAAATATGGAAAATCGAACATTTCCAACGTAATTTTTGCAGTTTTTCTGCAATTTTAGCCATTTGTCAATTTTAAAATAAGCGAATAAAGTCGAGTTTTAAGAAATCTTTGTACAAATACGCCTCACATTCATTTGGTTGTCAGCGGCTATCTCCCAGAGGGCCCTTGGGAAGGTGGGATTGTTCGGGACTAACTGAGTGAAATTGTTATGAAGTGGCAAGCGAACATTTTTTTTCTACTTATAAATAAGAGCGGGAGCAGTTTTCTGCTAATATTGTTAAGGAGTTACAAATGGAATTGTAAAAGTTTATAAAGTTATTCATTCATGAGATGTGACAAGTGGGATGAACAAATCTAATGCTTTATTCATTAACAGTGAGATCTGGTCTGGAAAATTTAAGTGAACTGCTTAATGTACAATGTTCTGTTATATGCAGTCTGTAGCAATTCTTTTGGGTGGTAAAAAGAAAGATCGTAAATCATGAAATATACAAGTAAACATTAACAATAACAAGGTTTAAAACAAGCTTGTAAATGGTTATCAATTAATTAAGGAAATGTCTTTATCCAAATTTTGTAGCTAAAATAATGTTTTGACATTAAGAAATGTTTTTCACCTTATAAATTTGTGTACACTTGAAAAAACTTTGACAATAACAACTTTGAAAAAGGCTGACTGTACGAGTTGTTGAAAATATTTGTACTTAGAACTAAGGTTTTGTCATTAAGAAAGACAAAACTAAAAACCATTGGCACAAACAACTTTTGAAAGACCGGCTGATGCTGAATAAGCTCTCAATTAACTTGAAAAGTAGTTATAATACTAATCTTAAACCTTGAAGGGTTTGGTTATAAAAATGAACTATTTGCTGTTGCACAACAACGATAAACAGCTCTGAATCTCTTGGACATAATTCTTTAACAATAACCCTTGAACAAGGTTTTACAATATAATATTCTTGATTGTTGTTGGTTGATAAATGTTTTGAGTTCTTTGAAACAGTGAACTGAACATCAGTTATTTGCGGGTTCTGAAAGTCAGTTTTCTGCAGGTTCAGCTTCCAGCAATTTTCTAGATCAAAGGAGACTTTGAGGCTGTCTAATCAGTGGAGAGAGTTGGAAACACTTTTTGAATTTGGAGGTCATTAAATGTTTTAATTTTTTCACATGGTCTGATTATGTTGTATCGTTTGCGGAGGCGATGTAGAGCCATCACATTCTTGCTTAAGGAATGAGTGACAGTAAAGAGCAGACCAACGTAACGTTCATCATGTAGAACATATAACTCTTATGCGGTAAATATATTCTCAGTTTCTTTAAAAAGCGAGACGTTCTTGGTGCGTGACATTTTTCTTTTCATCGAGAGAGAATGCGTGAAACACAAGTGGCCGCGCTAAATAGAAGACTTTTTGAAGCGTTTGCTCGGATCATTGACGACACCGGTAAGTTTTGGATTCCGGCTGCTCTACTTTGCTCTCGTCGCTCATCTCCGGCATTATGCAAACGTTTGGCTCTTGGTCTTCCTTGAAAAGATTCAAGAGTTTCCCTCTTCAGCTCATAGTAGAGGGGAGTCCCCTCTACTAACTATGTTTAGCTCTAGGACCTCGGTTGCTCGTTGAAACAGCCGCTTGTAACAAACAGCTTTGCATATAAACAACTTTCTGCTTGCATAGATCTGTTTATTTCCACAAATTTATGGGTACTTTTGCCGAAAATAAATACTCTTTCTTTGGCAGCTGAAGGCAAAGAACACATGAAACACTTTGAGATCACTACCTTTTTCGGCTTTTCACTCGCCATACCATGCGGCTGCAGGGAAAACTCACATAACGTTCGCGCGAAAATTACATCACTCGCAGTTTACTGATTTATTTGGTTGTTTGAAACACAGTGGTAAAGGACTGGGTTCGAATGTGAGCAGCCGTTCCTTTCGGAAGACCTTATGACCGAAAACAGGTTGAGACCACGATGTTCACATCGGCCTGCGGACATTCTCAAGAAATTGTACCTACCCTGACCTACGCTCCTGTTCCAATAATGGCGGTCGAAGTAGCGGATTGTGAGTGTTAACGTTTTTTGGAACACGTTCGTTAGTTTTGGGTTTATTTACAGCTAGAGGACTAAAAATCTAGCTACAAAATGGTGAGTGTTATTACTGTATTAGAAAACTGTGATCGTCGTTTTCTAGTTTAGCTAAAAACGTAGTTGTATATCAGCTTTCTGGCTAAGGTCATTGTTATTTAAGAAAAGATGGGTGGGATTTCTTAGTTAACAATGGCCCAGACCTGGTTTAAAGTTACTCTTTTCTGCAGCTTTTATTTTAATAATCATGTTATAGATTTGATAATTTTTGAAGCGTTTTATTATAGAAATACAGTAAAATAAAAATGTTTTAGATGTGTACAAGTATAAATAGGCTTTATTTATCTCATGTTTTATTGAATTCCTTATTCATCAAGGAACTTCTCAAAAAACTGAATGTGGTAACAGCCATATTTAAATAGGTGAAACATAATGTCAGTTTTGTTGTCACCAAACTATGATCTACTAACATGAGTTCTAGAAATTTTTGTAAGCTAGAAGATATTTAATGACCAGCAAAATGCTGGTGAAGTATTAAATTTGTGAGTATCATAATTATATATTTCTACTGTTCGTATAAGTTGAAATGTGAAGTGTGTCCCCTAGTCCTTGCTGTTACATGTTATGCTTGTAGACTTCCGGTCACGTCAGACTTCCGGTCACGTTCAGGAAAACTACTTGTCAATCAAGTTACAATAAACGCATGTGCTATCAGTTCACCCTACAAGATGGTTGTTGTTTGACTTGTTTGTGGATGTCCCCCGTCCAAACACGAAAACATAACATGGTGTCAGGTCAAACTGGATAAAATTCGCCTAGAAAGGTCAAAGTTAAGCAGTCTAAGAAGACTTCATTCAGGAAAATCATGTCCGACACAGAAACGCGTCAACAAACCGGCGGATCGGCAGAGCCATCGCACACAACGCACACAGCAGCAAGTTCAGCTTTTAATTTCACATCTAATTTTCCAGTTCCTTCGTCCATGAAAGTTTCCGGCGACAGAGCAAACAACTGGGAATTCTTTAGACAACAATGGGAAGATTACGAGCTTGCCACTGGCCTCGACAAACGTCCTGAAGCAATACGTTTGGCGACTTTTCACTCCCTAATGGGAAAAGAATGCTTGGAAGTATTTCTAAATCTGAAGCTAACCCCAGAAGAAAGAAGAAGTATGTCAGCGTGTTTAACCGCTTTGGAAGCGTATTTTAAGCCGAAAACAAGTGTGGTCTACGAGCGATATGTATTCAATTCGTCCACACAAAGCCCCGAAGAGAGCATCGATGAATTCGTAAACCGCCTGACGAAACTCGCATCGCCCTGTAAGTTTGGCGCCCTAACAGATGAAATGATCAGAGATAGGATCGTAATAGGCCGCCAAGACAAGGCTACGAAGCTAAGGCTGTTAAGGGAAGAAAATCTAGATCTGAATAAAACGTTAAGTATCTGTCGAGCGAGCGAAATTGCCAGTAAACAGCTCCAGTCCATGAAGTCGGATCAACAAGTCAACGCTATGAGTGCACACGTCAAACGAAACCGGGACAACAGAGCAAAGGAAGATAGAAGCGTTGGATAGAAATTTCGTACATCCAAGAAACCAATTCAGCCAAATCCGAAATGTTACAGATGTGGCGGCCCGAAACAACACAAGTTAGAGGAATGCAAAGCCTATGGTCAAACTTGTCTCGTATGCAAGAAAGCAAATCATTTCGCCTCCGTCTGCCGCTCAAGAACGAAATCAAGTGGAAAGTTTACAAACCAAAACGTACGTCACGTTCAGTTCAAAGAAGACACAGTCGAAGAAGATACCTCGGACAGCGACGACCCCTTATTCAAGATCGAAGAGGTTTCTCACGTCAAATCGCAGGGAAGACAGTTTAATACCACCCTGATCTTTTCGGATCAAGACGAGCAGTACCATTCACAGCTAACCTGTCAACTGGACACCGGCGCGACATGCAATGTGATGAGTCTGCAGGATTTAGAAGTGATCAACCAAACAGGCGACCCACCGCTCCGTAAAAGCAACGTAAAGCTGAAGTTATTTGACGGCTCCATAATGCAACCCTGTGGCGCAGCTATCCTAAAACTTCACCGAAATGGTACAGTTGATCAGTTGGAATTCCAGATCGTGGATGGCAAAAACAAGCCTCTTCTTTCCGCTGAAACCTGTGAAAGGCTAGGTCTCCTTAAGATCAACATCCCAGACGCGATTGAAGTTAATAGCATCGCTGTGGAACAAGTTAAAACAGAAGCTCCATTGACCAAAGAGAGAGTTTTCAGTGAATATAAAGATGTTTTTGAGGGCCTTGGACACATTGGGGACTCCAGTAGTTTTGTTGTCAGTCCTGACCACGCCCCAATACAGCACACCCCAAGACGAGTACCTGTGGGACTTAGAAAGGAAGTGAAAGAGAAGATTGAGGAAATGGAGAAGAAAGGCATAATCACAAAAGAAGCCAACCCGACTAAGTGGATCAGTAATATGGTTGTTGTAGCAAAACCAGGAAAGATACGCATATGTCTCGATCCAAGAGATCTGAACAAAGCTCTACAAAGACCCAAGTACCAGATGCCTACACTGGAAGAGGTGCTCCCCAAGCTGAGTAAAGCAAAAGTTTTCACCACTCTAGATGCAAAAGATGGTTTTTACCAGATTGGGCTTGATGAAAGCAGCAGTAAGAAGACTACCTTTTGGACCCCGTATGGCAGGTACAGATACCTCAGAATGCGTTTTGGTATTAACCTGGCCCCGGAGGAGTTTGAGTGCAAGCTTCATGAGAAGATAGGCGACCTAGAAGGTGTAGAAATCCTGAGAGATGACATACTAGTTGCAGGTTATGGAGATACGCAGGAAGAAGCTGATGCAAACCATGATCAGAATCTCAGATGACTACTAGTCAGAGCCAGAGAAATAAACTTGAAGCTCAACAGCAAGAAAATGAATTTCAAGAAACCAGAAGTAAAGTTCATGGGACATGTAATCAGCAAAGATGGCTTGAAACCTGACCCGGAGAAAGTCCGAGCAGTGAAGGATATGCCTAAGCCTACAAACAAGCAAGAGACTAAAAGTCTACTTGGCTTCATCAACTACCTGGCTAAGTTTCTTCCGAGATTATCAGAAGTCTCTCAACCTCTCCGTGAGCTGACCCTAGCCAATACTCCCTTTGTATGGTCACCACAGCACGATAAAGCATTCGAAGAGATAAAGCAGCTTGCAATCAAGCATCCAGTTCTCAAGTACTACGATGTAGAGGAGGAGTTAACCCTGCAGTGTGATGCCAGCGAACGAGGTCTAGGAGCAACCCTTCTACAACAAGGACAGCCAGTTGCCTTTGCATCACGCACCCTCTCTCAGACGGAACAAAGATACGCACAAATCGAGAAGGAGTGTCTGGCCATTGTCTTTGGTTGTCAAAAGTTCTCACAGTACATATCCAAGAGGGAGAAAGTGACAGTTGAATCGGACCATAAACCACTAGAGTCCATTTTCAAGAAGTCATTACTCCAAGCTCCACTGCGTCTGCAGAGAATAGGACAATCACATGACTTTTGGAGGGCATATAGTTTATTTGTGGCCCGAGTAGCATCATTTGCGCCCGAGCGCGAAGCGCAAGGGCGCAAATGATGCTACGAGGGACACAAATAAACTATATGACCGACAGAAGTCATGTGATTATCATTATTATCAATACACAAGGCCAAATCGTGCAAATTCATTTAATAAGAAAAAAATGTTTAACAGAGATGTAGCATGAAACTATGGTATGGAAAGTTGTTGCTACAATACGATCAGCTAAACAAGAGCCAAATAAAATTCCTTTTTGTTTACAATAAAATGTCAAATATAATCTAGTTTAAAAAGATTGGTAACAATGATTAGCAAAAAGACAGTTTATATTTAAAAAAATAATAGTCTTCCCGTTCACAGGCAATGGACTCAGCTGCAGGGCCGTTAATGCATTAACGGCCCGCTAGGAGTCATTTGCGGCCCGCAAAGCGCGTGTTTTCAAGAGGGCGGTTTTCAATTTGGCCGCGTGTCTTGATAATAATGATGCTTCGCTTACAAAGGTACAATCTAGATGTCCACTATCACCTGGGTTCTCAGATGTTTGTGGCAGATCATTTGTCAAGAGCCTACCTTACAGAAACAGGCCCTGATGAAGAAGAATTTCAAGTCTTCACCCTTGAAGTTGAGAGGATGAACCCCTTTGACACACTGAAGATTAGTAGTGAGGGACTGTCAAAGTTACAGAAAGCCACAGAACAAGATCCTGTGATGCAGATCCTAAAGACCACCATTCTCATGGGCTGGCCAGAACAGAGAGAGGAAGTCCCAATGCAGATTAGAGAATACTGGAATTACAGAGAAGAGCTAACCATACACAATGGTATTCTATTCAAGAACCAGCGAGTCATCATTCCAAAAGCAATGCAAACAGAAGTTACAGCAAGAGCTCATTCAAGTCACCAAGGAATTGAGTCAAGTATCCGAAGAGCAAAAGATGTCATGTTTTGGCCATCAATGAAGTCAGACATCCAGGAAGCAGTTACGAAGTGTGAAATCTGTGCTGAATTTCAAGCAAGCAACCCAAAGCAACCAATGCAAGCACACCAGATCCCAGATAGACCTTGGAGCCGAGTATCCTCAGATCTGTTTACGCTGAACTCCAGAAGCTACATTATCTTGGTAGACAGCTACTCAGATTTCATAGAGGTAGCAGAGTTAAAAGAAACCACGTCCAGTGATGTCATAGCCTTCCTAAAGGAACAATTCAGTCGACACGGTATTCCAGATGTATTGATGACAGACAATGGGCCACAGTATGCCAGTAAAGAGTTTACAGAGTTTTCCAGAAGATGGGAATTTAGACACATCACCTCTTCCCCAACTCATGCAAAAGCAAATGGTAAAGCAGAATCTGCAGTGAAAGTGACCAAACGGATCTTCAAGAAAGCGTTCAAAGATGGAAAGGATCCTTGGTTAGCCATGCTAGAGCAGAGGAACACACCCACTCAAGGCCTTAACTCCAGTCCTGTACAGTGTCGAATGTCTCGACAGACACGCAGCCTTCTGCCAACCTCAGCAAGTCTCCTCTATCCTAAAGCAGAGGAAGGAGTAACGGAGAAGCTAAAGTTAAGAAAGCAGAAAGCCAAGAGTTATTATGATAGAAGTGCCAAGTTGCTGCCAGAGCTAGAAATAGGTCAAGAAGTCAGAGTCGCAGGACAGCAACGCAGAAGCTGGGAAGCAGGTTCATGTATTGGGAAGTTGTCTGATCGCTCATACATGGTACAAGTCAATGGACAGACAATTCGCAGGAATCGAGAAGCTTTGCCAAAGTATGACACTGGTGGAAAGAAGGTCACAGAGAACAGTGTTGAAATTGAACCAGAGGTGTCATCCCCAGAACCACTACAGACCCAAGTGCCACGGGAGTACACACTGAAGGAAGAAGAGCCTGAACCAAAACTGTGTCAAGACACCCTCAAAAGGAAAACTAGAAGTCGAACAGTGAGACCACCAGTGAGACTCAAGGACTATGTGTTAACTTGAACTGTGCACTGAATACCTCAGCAGTCAGTGTTTTAAGTTTAAGTAAAGTTCTACCAACCAATTTGTTTTATTAATAGCTTTTATTTTTTGGTGCATTTCATTGGTAGTAGTTCGTTACATTTAAGCTTGCAAGGATTGTTATTATCCTTTTTCTCAAAAAAAAAAAGGGAGATGTTACATGTTATGCTTGTAGACTTCCGGTCACGTCAGACTTCCGGTCACGTTCAGCAAAACTACTTGTCAATCAAGTTACAATAAACGCATGTGCTATCAGTTCACCCTACAAGATGGTTGTTGTTTGACTTGTTTGTGGATGTCCCCCTTCCAAACACGAAAACATAACACTTGCTGTTGATATTAATCCATGCTACAGGCTCTTTCTCATCAACTGCTGATGGACTTTCCTTTGCAGGGAAGCCATGTCAGTCTGCATAAAAAGGCAAACAATTAACATTTCAATTAAAGAAGTAATGATTACACTGAAAGTGTTTGAGGAACAGAACGTGCCTGGTGAAAGCTTGGGACATCTCCTCTACTCTGGCCTTCTGCAAACTTAAGTATAAGACATATGTATGTTAATATCAAGATGATTGCAAATTCACAAACACTATAAAGGAGGACTATTTAAATTGTATTAAATTAATGTGATTAGCTTGAAACCTACCATACACAGGAACATGCCACAGTCATAGTCATTCTTTTGCTGTGGTATATCCTTTATGTTAGGATAAAAAAGGACAGCTTTTGTCACAAAGTTAAATAATACTGTCATGTGATTAAATGAATCAATCATATATATTTTTCACATCCCACTAAAAATAATAGTTTCAGTACAATTTGATTTGACCAATCTTCTTCTGAAAATACTTGCCCTCTCCTTGCACCTTCTTCTTTCAGAAAACACCTAGTATACATTCAAAATTGTACCATCAGATTTTCAAGCGTTAAGAATGTTAGATGAAATAATAGTCTCCAACATGTCTGCTAATATTCTGTTCTATAATTTCACATCCAAAGGGTTTGATTTCAGTTGTCACTTATATGATGAAACGTGCCATGTGCAAACTGTCCATCCAAACAATCAGATTCAAATTGTACTCTTTACTATTTGCTTTCCCTCATTGTACTTCTGTGGCTTTGTTTAAAATCTTTCATAGAAACCACTGGTGATAATGTATTTTCATGGTATATAAATAAATGTGTTTAGTTATTGAAAATGCTGGTGTGTCTGTTACACTTGCAGCCCTTATTTGGGCCTTACAAATGCTCTTAGAGAGCAAAAGTAAGCTTGTGACATACTGTGACTGCTGTCAATTTGTTTATGATGTTCCTCCTCATCACTGCTTTCCTCAGTGATGCTTTCCAGGTCTGAATCACCAGGAACATAACTATCATCTGACTCATCATCATCTTCATAGTGTGAACTGCCTGTGATGACAGCATCTCTCATTTCACAAGGTAAGTCCCCATCTAAAAAGCTAGGATTCCTGATGCTTTCCCTTGTTGAACTGTGTATGAAGCAGAATGAACAAAATCTGCTAAGCCCCATCATGACAATGATTGTTACCATTACACTTAGTTTCAAGAACCCCAAAACGCTCTTTTTGCTCACCTGAAAAATGTATTATGCCATTTAACTCAAAATTATGAATTCTTCAATGGATGGGTATGCTTCTAAATTAAGGAGGAATAAAATCTATTCCAGCATGCCAACAAAACACAAAATGTCAAGTTTCAAAGTTCATGAACAATAATACAAACATCATTTTCTTAGTTAAGTGGTCAACTCATTGCTGTATGCATTATTGAGTACTGACTTAGAGAAGATTGTCTCTCAGTCTCATAGTTGAAGGGATTCACTTGTAGTCTGAAAACAATAATTAAGAGGCTAGAGTATAGTTGAAGCTAAGTACAACTTGTCTTCCCTTGGCCTGTAATTTTTCTATGTGCAGTGTGTGTACCACAGATCCTAACCTTGGGCTCACCATTTAACCCCATAAGTACTTGATAAAAGTTTTGTTACCTTTCTTGTAACAATAAGGAATGGCTTGATGGAACTATCTGACTATCCCCATATGTTGTTGCTTTCAGAGCACGCCCATTCTCCAGCCTCACTTTTATGTCTCTGATGTCGAGCTGAATTTCACGAAGCATGTCAAAATTGATCTTTGTGTAGTCCTGATACCTGTATCCTACAACCATAAGGACAATTGCGGCTACTATCGTGAAAAGCGTCCTGCAAAGCCACAGCTGCGCATGGATGACTTCCTGGGGAAAGGATACAAAACACAATACATAAACAATTTAAAGTTATTTAAGAATTATTTGCCAAAGGCGAAGTGATTATCGGTGAATATTCACGAGATGAAGTCAAGGTGAACATTCACCGATAGTCACTGAGCCTGAGGCGAATAATTGTTTTAGTATAAATACACAGATGATTATTTCAAAAAAAAGAAAAAAAAAACCATTGTACAACACGGAAAAATTTTATTTCGTCAAAAGCCAGCGAACGATTGGGAGCCATTTTGTTCGTCAAGGTGATTATTGGCTGATAATCCGAGATAGGGAACCAATCAGAGCGTGTGAATATGTATAATCACCTGAGTATTTATACTAAATGGGAATACCCCCTACCCCACCACTCTCACTGTATGGGTAACAAACCGTGTCTGTTGATTGACCATTGGTCACTCCCCATGATGTCAGCACTCTTTCAAGAGAAATTAACACAGCTAATCCAATCAAAAGAGGAAGCCTGCCACCGGCTGTACGAGGGGCACTGGTAAGGAAATAGCATGTACACGCTGCAGTCAAATAAAAAGCCACTGACTGTAATTGAATGAACTCTCCAAGGATCATAGACTGCATAGATAGCAGCTTTCTGATGCTCTCAACTCTCTTGAAGACACCATCAAATGTCTCAGTAAACAGCGCTCTCTGTTCAACAGCGCTTTGTCGCATGTCCTCGAACGCTCTCTTGGCGTTTGCAGTCGAGTTTTTAAGCGTTTCAGATAGCACGACTTCGTTGTGTATTATTTTCCTCTGATTCTCGAGAGACACGTTCTGTTTTGCTAAAACCAAAAGTTGCTTTTGAGCTGAGTCTTCGAGTTGGACAGCAACATCTAGTGAAGTTCTTAAAAGTTCAGTGATAGTGTCCTCTGTCTTCTGCTGCCACACTTCGCTTTTCAAGTAGAAACAAATATTTGCTGTGTGAGCAAAAAATGTTGAATATGTCAGAAACGTTGTGTCGTCCATTTCTTTCGTGCACTGCTCGACCGTTTGAGTTTCCCTGGAGCAACTATAACTTTTCCTCCCAGATTTTGAGAGATGGCAGTTTGTAAAATCGATGGCAAGATAACTTTGCTGTATGTCTCCAAGATTCTTGCAACTTTGTTCAATACCTTCCACAGCTCTTTTCCAACAGTCACTGTTTTGGGCTTTGAAGCTAAATTCTTCAAGTTTTGATTTACCAGCTTGAATTCTATCTTTCGTGATCAGTTCAAATTCAGTTCCTCCACTATTACTTACTTTACTTGATTTACAAACCGTAATAGAAAATAGGATAAGTAACCGAAAGGCTGTAAGGCCATAACAGCTTGGTCGACGACAAGCCACACTGTCCGCCATAGTTTCTTATTAAATAGATTTAGGCAAACCTAAAAGCGGAGCTCCTCACACAGTCCCTCCAAAAATGCTTGAAAACTTGTAGAAAGTACTCAGCTTTATGCTTATGTCCCTCCAAAAACGCTTGAAAACTTGTAGGAAGAAAATTTTTCCTCGAAAACCGCTATGAATAATCCGTTTCTTCAGCAAAACATTGTAGACTGCTGTAGACTGCTGGCTGTGGGTTGTGTAGCCGGGGCAAGCCGCGAAAAGCGCGCGAAAAACAAAGCCTCGTTTCGGTTTAAGACATTCTAAATATCCCGGATGATTATGGCCGCCATGTTGGGGCAACATCGTCGTCGCTAGGCGCACGCGCCCGCGAGCCATGCCGCTAGCCACGATGACCATGAAAACTCAAACGCATGGTTTTCTCAATTTCTATCCTCGCACGGTAGTTATGGGGCTCCGCTCTGCGGCTCTTCGAGCCGCTGTGGCTATATAGGTATGTGCCGCTGGATAGGGTATGGTTTTTGAGGTTCTCGATCCTTAAATAGGGTATCATTTTTGCACATGTTGGCATGGTTTTCCCGGTGTGATCCTAAGATAGGATTCCTAAATTGTATCAGGGAGTCTACCATACTATGCTTGATGCTAACTTCCAGTAATCTTACAGAAACGAAATAAAGTTAACCCGCTCAAGCTATTTTTAGTTTTTGTTTTTCCCTTGCATAGGGTGTTATTTTTCGTGTTTGGGCCTTAAATAGGGTATCAATTTTCGTTTGCGTCATCCTTAGATGAGTCAGGGTTTAAGACCCTTAGCTGGCTCAGGGTTTAAGACCCTTCGCACACCTATCCGAAATTTATGGGAGTACCCCCCCCCCCGGAATATAACTTTCGGCACGATTTCTGGGCAGTTTCCGGTTATGTTTTTGTCACGTGACTTGGATGATCACGGTTATTGCTTGCACAACATTCACGAACATGAGCAGAGACCGTCTGCTTTCCTGTAGAAGAAGAGAAATGGGTATAGCGCAGCAGTGTCTACCTTGCAATAGAACAAAGTTATCCATTCTCGGTGTTGTAGTGGTCATAATATTGATCATATCTTTGGCTAACGCCTTCACGGTAAAAAAAAGTTTGAACTTCCAACCCACTATTACGCTAGAAGGCCAAAGGGAGTAGATCTTTACAAGGATATGTTGTATTTGTCAGATGACGATGAAGAAATTGGCCATGCAAGAAAGTGCGTGTCATGCGTTGTAAGGTGGACGATTTACATGCTAAATGCGAAGGAAGAAATCGCTGTAGTAGTGAAGAAGAAAGCTTGGACCTGGACAGACAAGTACGACATCGAGGAACAGTGGAAGACTAACGCTACAAGTTACAAGATAGAATACAGCTGGAGCGGCTCTGGACTCCTGAAGGAGGTTTATGTGATCAAGAACTCTGATGGAGACGAAATTGCGCGCACTGATCGCTTTCGTTTGGAACTTGACAAAACAATAACATTGAAAGACTCCAAGACTAAATCAAAGTTAGGAACGATGAAACGACCATCATTCCAGCTTTTCCCCACATGGGAAATAACTGTGAATGTTAAAGACGTTTTACCAACTTATTTCTACGGTGCTCTGGCAACCATCACGACACTGAAAGAAGCCGAAGAAGACAAGTGAGTGTGGAAACCGAAATCAAACCGACCGGAACGGTTGAATCGTGCCACTTTTATTTTCTACAAATTTTAAAACTGGAAAACTTTGAAGATACTAACTAAACTAGGGTTTTTTTTTAACATAATTATGTTCATATTGAGAGGAATTAAGGTGGTTCCGATACAAGTGGTTCGATGCGAAACAATCTATATTTTTCCGATCTGAAAAGCTTCGGGCAAGATTTCCGCACAGGTCCCTACTTCATTATGCATACGGTCCTTTGTTTCAAGAAAACAAAAGCGATAACAATAGACGTCCCTTGGGACTGTTGCGCTTTGTTTGCTCTCCTTTTTTTTCTTCTAAGTCTATGTGGACTTGAAAAAAATCCTTAGAACTTCTGACTGAAATATGGAAAATCGAACATTTCCAACGTAATTTTTGCAGTTTTTCTGCAATTTTAGCCATTTGTCAATTTTAAAATAAGCGAATAAAGTCGAGTTTTAAGAAATCTTTGTACAAATACGCCTCACATTCATTTGGTTGTCAGCGGCTATCTCCCAGAGGGCCCTTGGGAAGGTGGGATTGTTCGGGACTAACTGAGTGAAATTGTTATGAAGTGGCAAGCGAACATTTTTTTTCTACTTATAAATAAGAGCGGGAGCAGTTTTCTGCTAATATTGTTAAGGAGTTACAAATGGAATTGTAAAAGTTTATAAAGTTATTCATTCATGAGATGTGACAAGTGGGATGAACGAATCTAATGCTTTATTCTTTAACAATGAGATGTGGTCTGGAAAATTTAAATGAACTGCTTAATGTACAGTGTTCTTATATGCAGTCTGTAGCAATTGTTTTGGGTGGTAAAAAGAAAGATCGTAAATCATGAAATATACAAGTAAACATTAACAATAACAGCGTTTAAAACAAGCTTGTAAATGGTTATCAATTAATTAAGGAAATGTCTTGATCCAAATTTTGTAGCTTGAATAATGTTTTGACATTAAGAAATGTTTTTCACCTTATAAATTTGTGTACACTTAAAAAAACTTTGACAATAACAACTTGGAAAAAGGCTGACTGCACGAGTTGTTGAAAATATTTGTACTTAGAACTAAGGTTTTGTCATTAAGAAAGACAAAACTAAAAACCATTGGCACAAACAACTTTTGAAAGACTGGCTGATGCTGAATTAGCTCTCAATTAACTTGAAAAGTAGTTATAATACTAATCTTAAACCTTGAAGGGTTTGGTTATAAAAATGAACTATTTGCTGTTGCACAACAGCGATAAACAGCTCTGAAATCTCTTGGACATAATTCTTTAACAATAACCCTTGAACAAGGTTTTACAATATAATATTCTTGATTGTTGTTGGTCGATAAATGTTTTGAGTTCTTTGAAACAGTGAACTGAACATCAGTTATTTGCGGGTTCTGAAAGTCAGTTTTCTGCAGGTTCAGCTTCCAGCAACTTTCTAGTAGCCAGATCAAAGGAGACTTTGAGGCTGTCTAATCAGTGGAGAGAGTTGTAAACACTTTTTAAATTTGGAGGTCATTAAATGTTTTAATTTTTTCACATCGTCTGATTATGTGATATCGTTTGCGGAGGCGATGTAGACTCATTACATTCTTGCTTAAGGAATGAGTGACAGTAAAGAGCAGACCAACGTAACGTTCATCATGTAGAACATATAGCTCTTATGCGGTAAATATATTCCCAGTTTCTTTAGAAAGCGAGACGTTCTTAGTGCGTGACATTTTTCTTTTCATCGAGAGAGAATACGTGAAACACAAGTGGTAGATTTTATACAAACATCTTCGGCCGCGCTAAATTAATAGAAGACTTTTTGAAGCGTTTGCTCGGATCATTGAGGCCCTGCCAGGGTAAATTCCGACAAGCGACACGGGCCGAAAAGTAGCGACAGCGACCAAATGAAATAGCGACAAACGACTGCCATTCTATTAAAAAATCTCGACAGCGACATCAAAGCCGAGAATTAGTGACAAAGAACTGAAGTAGTTGTCCCTTAATTTCCAACAGCGACGTGAAGCCTTGACAAAACGCCGACACGAGGCATTTTAAAATTCCGACAAGCGACCTAGGACCCCCCCCCTGGTAGGGCCTCATCATTGACGACACCGGTAAGTTTTGGATTCCGGCTGCTCTACTTTGCTCTGGACGCTGATCTCTGGCATTATGCAAACGTTTGGCTCTTGGTCTTTCTTGAAAAGATTCAAGAGTTTCCCTCTTCAGCTCATAGTAGAGGGGAGTCCCCTCTACTAACTATGTTCAGCTCTAGGACCTCGGTTGCTCGTTGAAACACTGAGCCGCTTGTAACAAACAGCTTTGCATATATACAACTTGCTGCTTGCATAGATCTGTTTATTTCCACAAATTTATGGGTACTTTTGCCGAAATAAATACTCTTTCTTGGGCAGCTGGAGGCAAAGAACACATCATATGAACACTTTGAGATCACTACCTTTTTCGGCGTTTCACCCCGAGAGGGGGGGGACTCCCATATGGAGTGGACGGGGATGCTCGTCGGAAATTTTGAATTTAACCCCTAGCTAAAAGAGACCAACTTGGGCGCGACCCATGCTTATGCAGACCCCTAAAAGAGACCAAGACAAAGACATTTAGTTACAGTGGACTTAAGATATTAATGGTATGGAAAACTTTGTTTATATGAATTGAGTAAATATGAAGAATCAAAGTTCTTTTTGTTTTGCTATTTCTTCGCGTGCAACCCTTAACGAGACCTTGACGGCTAAAAATAATGACATTTTGCCCAGAACACCCTAAGCGAGACCAAAATCCGAAATTTACACCCCTAAGCGAGACGACGAGCATCCTCGCCATTCCATATGGGAGTCCCCCCCCCCCCCCCCCCCCCAGGCGTTTCACTCGCCATACCATGCGGCCGCAGGGAAAACTCACATAACGTTCGCGCGAAAATGACATCACTCGCAGTTTACTGATTTAATTGGTTGTTTGAAACACAGTGGTACAGGAATGTGGTTCGAATGTGAGCAGCCGTTCCTTTCGGGGGAGCGTTGCGTGATATCCCGGAGGACGGCAGCGAAGGAGACTAGAGTCGACTTTATCTGCAGGGAAAGAAATGAAAAGACGAGAAAGAATGAAAGAAAAAAGACGGAATTGCTGCCACTAGTACCTAGTCTTACTCGTGTGAATCACCATACGCCGCAAGGCATCATTGCTCACATAGTTACAGACGACGCATAAAATTCTTCATTATTCTTGGATGTAGATCGTATAAGTTTTCGGCTTCCCGGTGGGTTATGTCTGTTATTGAAACCTGATTTTTGAACTTAACCAACGCTTAAGAAGAAATGTTTTATTTGGCTGGAAAACATGGAAAACAGTTAACGATTTGGGCAGCTTAGAAGGTGACGCTTCGATTTTCAAATGTAGCATACAGTAACCAGTCGGGGATCTAATTCCACGTGAAATCATTTAGCAGACAAGATGCCTTTGGAAAGTTTCTCGATTGGAAAGGTCATTGGAAAAGGTAGCTACGGGGAAGTGTACTTGGTGAAACACAGGAAAGATCGCAAACAGGTGATAAAATATTTTGCAACATTTGAAGACTTTTCGATCGAATCTATCAATTCTATTTGAATCCACATTCATTGTTACATCAGATTTGGTGATATGAGTGCTGTCCTTTCTAAAAATATTTTGTGTACTTATAAATTTAGTATGTAATGAAAAAAGTGGACCTTTCAAAGGCTTCTGCGAGGGAAAGAAAAGCAGCAGAGCTTGAGGTAAAATTAACTTCCTTGTCTAGAAGATCGATTGACCTTCGTCTTTAGATATTTGCTTGATCAAGCGTTCTTTCCGAAATTAGAATAAGTCATATATCTTTGTTATAGTAAGAACTCCTGCCCATACTTGTTTTGCTTTTGTTAAATCCTTGTCCAGTTAACCGTCTGTTATTATAATTGTAAATTAGTGAATGTATGCTGTTCAAAACAATTGTTAATCTGTTTTACTTTATTACAATTAGTCTTAGGTCAAATCCATTTACCCGCAAGATCTAAGTAGAAATTTCCCTGACTGAGTGCTATACATTCCTTTTTATTTTGCGTGGGAGATTTTTCTGAGTTGATAATTTTCTAAATTCTCATCCTCTGCTTTGTCAGTAATGCACGGTTTTTGTAAGGAGAAATACAATATTGATCACCCTTTGGAGTGGAAGTGTTACATTGCTTTGACTGAATAAAAATATTGGCTGTCATGTATGCTATTACTATGTTACTCCACTAAACAATGTAGATTGTATGTAGTTTCCTTAAGTACAGAAGTGGAACAGGTTACTCATAGAAATTGCAGTTAAAAGACTGGATGCTGGAGACACTGTTTATGTGTATTACTGTAAAAACCTGTGAATGCTACAAGATGATGAATAGCTCAAACATTGAGGGTGTCATATGATCCAAGGGTTCTGCCTAAAATGTGATGTTGAACCTATTTGTTACTATGCAGAATTCCATAGTGGTTTGGCTATAGTTCAGTTGTCTTGGTGGATGTTGTAACAACTGGTCTTCTGGCCTGACAATTTTACCTGCTTAGCGTCAAGTAACTTTTGACTCTATGTATCTTTCTTGAACATCATAACTTCTCAAGAAAGATGAAGTCACTCCCACCCTTCCATCTCCAAGATCTGACAAGACATTAGTTATTAATGCATTAAATTAATGAATCTAGTGTATGAACATTTTTTAAATTCTCACCATCTGTTTGCTTGAGACTATAATGATATTGTTAAGGAGAAGTTGTACACTGGTCACTTTTGAGAGTGACTCCTGACCTACATGTAGTTACAATTATTTACTTAGTAAGTAATGGGATTATTTACTTTCAGGCAAAGTTACTTTCCCAGCTGCGTCATCCCAACATTGTCTCTTATAGAGAGTCATTCCAAGATGAGTCAGGTTTCTTGTATATTGTGATGAACTACTGTGAAGGTGGAGACTTATATTCTAAGTTAAAAGCTCAGTCAAAAGAGGGAACTCTACTTGAAGAGACTCAAATAGTAGAGTGGTTTGTGCAGATTGCTATGGCCTTACAGGTAAATTGCATTCTCCTGGTAGATTACAGTGTAACCTGTTTCAGTCTCTCATAATATAGTAGCAAACAAAAGTAGAAAACTTTTGTGATGAGGCAGTGGAGAGTTTTGTACAGTCTATCAGGGGTTTCAATACGTTCTAAAGTAGACGGCTGACCATATTAAAGTAGGCGGCTGTAACAGGTTAGAAATTCTGTGACTCAAGAAACTCAATGGACCAAAAAGAAATTTAATGTTAGAAAGTAGGCGGCGATGATTTGGGAAGTAGGTGGCGAAATTCGCCGGTTGCCGGCTTCTATTGAAACCCCTGGTCTATGGGTTATTTACATAGATAAATCTTAATGTTATAATAATAATAATAATAATAATAATAATAATAATAATAATTAATTGATTCCTAATTTCTTCCTATTGTTATTATTTTTTTCCTCTGCCCGCCTCGATTAGCCCAAGCTATTTGCAAGTAAAGGATGCCTGTGTATTTCATTGTCTCTAATGAAATTTAAATTTCCATCCTTAGATTTTGTAATTATAATTACCTGATGAAGATAACAAAGATCAATAAAGGGTGTGTGTGTGTGTATACAAAAGAAAGATTTTAACAGGCGGTTTTTCATTACCTTTACTGGATTCTAGAGCTACAGTTTTTTTATTCTAAGCAGCAGGAATATATCACTGTGGGAAAGATAAAAAGAGTTATCAATAGTTAAATGTACAGTGTAATAATAAATTATAAACCACTGACTTTGATGTCTATCATTTCCAGTACATACACGAGAAGAACATTCTGCACAGAGATCTGAAGACTCAGAACATTTTTCTGACAAAAAGCAAGATTATCAAGGTAACATCTATGTGTTCAAGGGAAGATTTTCAATACAGTGCAAACGTTGCTTCATCCAGGTAGCGCACTTGGTAATACATGTAACTGCAAAACTGCAGTTGCTGTGTTTTTGCCAGTAAGTGTGCATCATTGTATATGTTGTGGTTTGATTTTGCCATTGGTTTAAATTTTATTTTCCTTTGTTTTTTTTTTTTGCTATGGTAATGAATGATCATGAATTTGAAACAAAGGAAAATAAAATATAAATCAAGGATAAAATTAAATCACAACATATACACTGTAGATGATTCTTTGTTGGTGGGGGCTGGTAACATTGTTCTGTTACAGATTGTTCCTTGTGCTACTTGCTACTTCAATTTGATCCCTCTTCATCCCGACTGGCCACCAACTACTGGAGTTAATTTTTAGCCCTGGTTTCGGGTAGAATTTAGTTTGGCATGCATTGGTCGCACATAATTTACATTCATGTCGTCAATATGTTGACTACAAAAGAGAAACTCCCATCCCTGTTAAAATGTATCATGGGATATCAGGCTATTGAAGATTCAAAACATTGTGGAACTGCAAGGCACAGCTTTTGCTTTCGTCAGTATTTCATGTCTTTTAACTTGTACGCAGGCTGCAATGCAAGCTTATAGCGGAGCTCCACAGCGGCTCGAAGAGCCGCAGAGCGGAGCCCCATAACTACCATGCGAGGATAGAAATTGAGAAAACCATGCGTTTGAGTTTTCATGGTCATCATGGCTAGCGGCATGGCTCATGAGCGCGTGCGCCTAGCGACAACGACGTTGCCCCAACCAGCGACGACGACGACGACGTTGCCCCAACATGGCGGCCATAGTCATCCGGGTTATTTAGAAGGTCTTAAACCGAAACGAGGCTTTGTTTTTCGCGCGCCTTTCGCGGCTTGCCGCGGCTACACACCCTACAGCCAGCAGTCTACAGCAGTCTATAATGTTTTGCTGAAGAAGCGGATTATACATAGCGGTTTTGGAGGAAAAATTTTCTTCCTACAAGTTTTCAAGCGTTTTTGGAGGGACATAAGCATAAAGCTGAGTTCTTTCTACAAGTTTTCAAGCATTTTTGGAGGAGGGACTGTGTGAGGAGCTCCGCTTTTAGGCTTGCTTTAATCTATTTAATATAATTTACTCTGTATTTACAATTTTAACTTTTTAACAAAAATATTCAGTTTTCATTGTTGGAATACGGTGTGATCAGGCCCAGGCAAAATTGAATTCACCACATTTTCATTTCCTTTTTGTGTCATGATTGACAACTTAAAAGCGTAAAAACTTAAACTTTTTTATGTTTTATGACATTTTGGCTAAGTCCAGAGCTTGGCATACATACATACATGCATACATATACTTTTTGTTGAGGCAGGTTGGTTTGAGGCAACCTAAAGGCTGGTGGGGACCTAGCAATTTCAAGTGGCAGTATCAGTTTGAACATTTGGTGCATTTTGCGGAATGATTGCCGCACAGGTCCCTACTTAAATATGCATGCTGAAGCTGTCTTGTCTGGTGTAATGCATGTGCAAATATTTCTTGTGTTCGAAGAACGAAATGGTATAGTTACAGAATCCATAATGAAGTAGGGACCTGTGCAGAAATCTTACCCATTTTGCTCATTTTTGAAAATGTCTGACATGTCAGTCACAAAATCTATAAGATGACAGATTTTTTTGTTAAACAAACAACTTTTTATGCTAGTGTGACCCGGCCCTATAAATGTAATCAATCTGACACATTGTTACAGGTTGGTGATCTTGGTATAGCACGAGTTCTGGAAACTTCCTCTGACATGGCTACAACATTAATTGGAACTCCATATTATATGTCACCTGAGCTATTTTCCAACAAACCTTACAACCACAAGGTAACTTATAAATTTTACATGTAAACATTAATTTTGTTAATGTGCATTTTCTTTAATAGTAGTAAATTGTTTGATTTGTAAACATTGGTGTTGGTGCTTAATGCAATGCTGATATTGTAAGGTGAAGTTGCATAAATCATCCTCTTTTTGTATAGTAATCCAAATGTAGTTATATAGTCCAGTTCAACATTAATTTAACATTGTAAGGTTGTTTAACCGCCGACTGGTTAGCTCAGTTGGTAGAGCACCGGACTACTGTGCTGAAGGTTCCGGGTTCAAACCCTGGCCGACCAACACTCAGGGTCTTTAAATAACTGAGAAGAAAGTGCTGCCTTTGTAATGACATCTGCAAATGGTTAGACTTTCTCACAACCCTTGTTCATGATAACTTAGTGGGACATTAGAAGAACCCACACACTGATCATAGAGAGTAGGGGACATAGTTCCCAGTGTTGTGGTCTGGCCTTTGGGTTCAATTGTGCTTCACACAGTGATAACCTCAAATGCACCTTTCCCCCTTGGACAGAATCGTCCAAGAAAAATAAGTGTGTTCTATGTTCTAATGTTCTAGTGTTTTCTTGTGTCTTTATTTATTCAATAGTTTTCAAGTAAATGTGTTTGTCTTTCTGTCTTTCAGTCAGATGTTTGGGCCTTAGGTTGTTGTTTATATGAGATGTGTACATTAAGACCTGCATTCAATGCCAAAGACATGAGCTCTCTGGTCTACAAGATTCTCAAGGGAAAGGTTTGAAGAAACATTTTAAGTTAACTGAAATATTTGAATTAAAATTGTAAGGAACAGTAGTGATTATTGCTAAAGGAAACAAACAGGTTTCAGCATCATGTCACAGGGCTTAAAGTAATTTTCGGCGACTCTCCAGACATGACTACTGGCCAACTTCATTTTAGCTCGGTCACATATAATTTCTGGGTGGTCAAATTTATAAGATAAATAATTCTTATAACATGAGCCCTTGAACCAAAGCTGGCTCTATCAATATCCAAAAAAGTCGTTGCTTAGAACTTATAGCACTGTAAAGTACTTATTGTCAACAATAAAAATAAATTACAACGGTAAATGAAAATAAGCTAATGTGTATTTAAGTACATTTTCATTCTCTGTTTCAATGGGCAATTTGCAGGGTTGTCACTAAGGTTTCAAGTTGCCGGGTATTTGTTGTTAGTTGCCGGGGAAAGCCGCAAGCGGTTATGGAGCATGCTTATCTCCTTTTTAATGTAGAATTTTCAGGTGCTCGTTTGGTTTAATATAACAACGAAAGTAGCCTGGGGTCCTGCCCTGAGTAGCCGGGGGAAATCCCTGGCCCCCGGCCCTAATTGACAACCCTGAATTTGTTAGCAGTGATTCTAGTTGTATTTCACCCACGATTTTAGATTAATGTTCTGCAATACACAGCAACTCACAACATACAGTTAACAACTGAAACATTAATGCATGAACAGCATGGAAATTTAAATTTATTTCGCTTACAATACGATCGAATGTGATCAGTTGACATGACAAGCAAAACCAAAGGTTGACCAGTCAACCTTCCAATCAGGCCGGACATTGTCCATTGACTGGCGTTATTTCGAGCCCTGTGTCAACTATTTAGCTCATATAAATAAGTCCATCTCAATCTCTTTCATGGGGCCAAGGCTCATCAATTTACAGTATTACCTGAGCTGCATTGCATTTCCCATCAACTAGTGATCAACCACAAGGGGTACTAAGAGGGAGGGGAGGGAAGGGTGCTAGCTGACTAATTGGCAGGTCTGCAACCTGGGGGAAAGGTTCTTTATTTTCTCCAGTTTCCAAAGATCAGGCTTGGGACCCAAAGCAGGGGCCATATTCTCTTTCATATCAAGATTTCTAGTTATTGATCTCTGGTTTCTGCAGCTGTAAGAATTACTTTAATTATTAGTTCAGTTGAGACAGTGGTGCAAGTTTGGTTCTTTATCTAATCAGCTGACCATTGACAGTGGATTGAAAACTTATCATGTGCATCAAGTAAAGGGGAGCTGCTGCTTGTCACTTAATTTGTAGTAAAAAGGATAAAATCTATATCTTTTGCACTTACTATTTATGAAGTGAGGTCCAGTAAGTTCCAGTGATAAAGGTTTGACTGTGTCATTAGATTCCACCACTTCCACCAGAATACAGTAGTGACCTGTGTGGCATTGTACAGAGTATGCTAGAATTGGAGCCTGAAAAAAGGCCAAGTGCTTCCCGGCTTTTACGTCACACCTACATCAAAAAGCAGATTGCTTTGTTCCTTGAGGGTACAAAGAAAAGGTGAGACTGGAATTTTGGTTTAACTACTTCTCTTTCTACTTAACTGTGAGGATTTTTCATTTATCTTTATCTTTCTACGGCTGTACACATATATGGTATTTTCAAATATATATGTTGTAGTTCAATTTTTTCCTTTTTCAAATTTTATTTTCCTTTGTTTTTAGGTATGGTAATGTATGATAATGAGTTTGAAACAAAGGAAAATAAAATTTAAACCAAGGAAAAAATTGAACTACAACATATACATTCATTTCTTCATCTTCTATGAGTACAAACTCAAGAATGGTTGCTCCCAGTTGGCTTGATAGCTCAGTTGGTTAGAGCATTGCACTGGTATGACAAGGGCATGGGTTCCAATCTTGTTTAAGCCTGAGTTTTTTCAGGTCTTATCTTGGCGACTGACCATGTTGCTTACATAACTACAAAGATCGTTCATTTCAGTATTAAATATCTTTTCACTGCAATGCACATACATGAAATTTTCTTTCCTTTACGTTCATTTAATTGTGATAAATTGATATATTAGATTAATGATTGTTTTGAACAGCATACTTTGACTAACTTATGAGTATAATAACAGACCGTTGATTTCTCTTGTTGGCTGTGTGTCAGTGTACGTAAGTGTAGTGTAATGTAATTTAGTATTGCGTTATGCCACATTTATAGCGTTCTGTTATGGTTCAGGATCAGGCATGATCTTGTATGTGTTTGGCTTTGTGCCAGTAGGTGTAGGTGTGGTGCACCGGTAATCTAATGTAGTTAAATGAAGTGTCACGTTTAGATAGATAGATAGTTTATTAGAGATTTCCAAATACAACAGTCGCAGACTGAATTGCGTAAGGCAAGAAAGGAAATAACTTATGGCTACTATCTAGCATTACTGAATTCAAGAGCTTCTTGCACAAGCTGGAGCGCCTTTCTTTCAGAGGGCTAATAAGATTAACGCACGATGAGTTATCCTGGTATGGATCTATAATAGATAAGGCGCGTTTCTGTACACGTTCAATATCATCGCTTAGACAGGTGGGTAGACTATGGTGAAACACTGGTGCGCAATACTCTAGAACGGGTCTAATGCTTGTACAATAGAAATTATTTATAGCGTTCTGTTATAGGTCAGGGGGACCTCATGGGATATTTTTTGGCAATCTATTAATTTTGCCTCATTCAATAGACCCGGCTATATAACATGTGAACCCTACCTGACCCGTCCCTCACTTCTTTCGTATGATAGAATTATTTCAGGTTAATGATTTGTTAATTTGATTAGACAAATACAGAAAAGTGCTTCCAAACAAGACAGAGTCTCAAGTGCTAAGGCGAAGGAGTCAAAAACAAACTCTGTTAAATCGGATTCCGTATACGCCGGCTCGGGATTGGAGGCTTCCATTGCCACAGTATCCGCTGTAGAATGTGTGATAGATGAGAAGAAATCACCAGTTAAACCGTCACGACATGATCAACAAAGAGCGTCGACAGAGAGCAACTTGTCGTCCGGATCGTCGGAAAAGGGAAGAGGCGAAGTGAACGTTAAGAAGTCCGAGGAGAGGAACAAAGAGACAGATGTTGAGGAAAGACAGCGAGCTAAAGCAATGATCAAGAAGCAGATGGCTGGCAGGAAGAAGTCAGCTGGCGACAAAGTGGCGAATAAAAATTCTGGAGGACACAGAGTTGGGGAGGGTGATGCGCTGGAAAGAAGAAGAACAGCTGAAGATGAAAGACAGCGGGATGGTGTCGAAGAGAAGAGGCCGTTGCCAAGTGTGAGCAAGGCAAAACCATCCAAAGAAGAGGTATGTTATAAACTTTGTTAAATTGCAGAAAATATCAGATGTTAACCTGTACTAAGTGATCAACTTCTGGGCCATTGGCCAATACTTACAGGTATTCATTCTCTCTTAGGGTGCTGTAATCCCACTTTGAGGCAACCTGCCTAGTTCAGCTGGCCTTGCAAATACAACTCACTTCTAAACACAAGAAATTGGGATAATCAAACGAATTGATAAAGTAAGTTATACCACCGTAAGGTAAAAGGGAGGTACTGACGTTTCGAACGTTAGTCCTTCGTCGGATTCGCTCCGACGAAGGGCTAACGCTGGAAACGTCAACCTTACGGTGGTATAACTTACTTTATCAATTCGTTTGATTATCCCAATTTCTTGTGTTTCAGTTCCCCATGGACGTAGCACCAGTTTCTCCAGAGACTATCTCCACAATACTTCATTTCTGAACAAATGTAGCAAGCTCTTTGTAGAAACCACAGAAATTAATTTATGAATTTACTGTTTAGCATAAATATGCTATTGCCTATATTATCTCGTTGCTGACTGTTATGGCATGCTGTACAGACGATACTAGGAAAATCAATAAACGCGTATGCATGTATAATTATAATAATAGTAATAATAATAATAATAATAATAATAATAATAATAATAATTATCATATACTTTATTTCTATTGCGCATATTCTATGTGCATAATCAAAATGTTTTTACTAAAAGATACTAAGAATCCTTATGCTATTAAATCTATTAAAAATCTATACCATCCATTAAAAATCTATACCATCAACAATAAACTTTAGTGAACAAAAAAGTCTTTACTAATTTCTTAATGTAAAAATGTCTTTCGTTGTCCTTGCATCCAATGGGAGACTATTCCATAATGCGGGTGCTGCCCTGCTGAAGGACCGGTCATCCATGCCTGGTCTAAATGCAAAACAGCCCGAATTTCTAAAGTGCTTAAATGTTGCTCCGTGTGGCAGTTGCATGTATCACACTGTATCTTGTGCATTTTTACTACATTGTTATCTCCTTGTAGCATCAGGTTAGTAGAATTGATAACAACATGGGCATTTCATTTTACACAGAAATCAATGCCGCCTCAACGGCCCTTACCAAGGCCTCCTGAGATAGCACCTTCTGTGAACGAATTGCCAGCGTCTAGAAGTCCAAGAGCGAGACGGAGGTATAAAGTGGCTACTAGTTCGCATGCGCGATCACACGCTGCTGAAGAAGAGGAAGAAGAGGAAGAAGAAGACTCTGAAATAAGGTAGATTACTCAAAGTTAAGGCTGGCTGCTTCAAAATAATACAGACCAGGAGTTGAACAGGACTGAACTTTTGAGTCAAGATTCTAAAAGCTGTTTACAGAGAACTACGCTAATGCAACTGTGTGTATTTTTTGTTTATCCAGTTCGAGGTCTGTGAATGAAAGAACCCCTCAGGTACGCATCCCAACAGATGTGTATTTATATTACGGCAGAATAACCCCGCATAGAGGAGTCGTAATAAGGTTTTTTATGTTGTTATGTTATGTAGTCGTTATTAACACATTTTTTAGTACATCTCTTTTCCGTAGCTTTCCAGAGAATTGTCATATTGCGTAGATCAATTTACAACTGAAGAAGTTAGTACCACGCTCAGGGTCCGAAATTGCGACCAATGTGAGTGAAAATTGATCGTTGGCGACCAGAACTTCAAGGCGAATCGCCAGTAGGCGACTAACTTTTAGTGCCGTAAAATCAAAAAAGTTCCCGTCGCAAGGGCAGCAAGGCTGCTTGATTTGTGCCGGCATGGTGTGGTGAAAGTTAATTCTAAGGGAACTATCGCTTTATTGGAAACGCATCTGCAACTTTAATGTAAACAGTGCGATAAAATTTTATTAATGCCCTTAAACTTGGGAGTCTGACTCCTGCGATCGTTCTTGCGCTGGGTTACTGGATTATGTTTTAATTGAAGAAACGTCTTTGAAAACTTCTTGTTCGCTGTCAAGCAAAATTATGGGGACACTTTTTGGCGACCAGATTTTTCCATCTGGCTGCTGAAAAAATATATACAGTCTCCACTTTGCGCCCCTATAAAAAGTTAATTTCGGACCCTGACACTGTACAATAAAACAAACGTACCACAGCACAGCTCTGTTCAGTAGCTTTCCAAAGAATGGTCACACTGCATGGTTTGATCCACAGATGAAAAAGTTAGAACCACACTGTATAGTAAAACAAACGTACCACAGTACAGTACTGTTCAGTAGCTTTACAAAGAATGGTCACACTGCATGGTTTGATCCACGGATGAAAAAGTTAGAACCACACTGTATAGTAAAACAAACAGTACCACAGTACAGTACTGTTCAGTAGCTTTACAAAGAATGATCACACTGCATGGTTTGTTCCACAGGTGAAAAAGATAAAACCACACTGTATAGTAAAACAAACAGTACCACAGTACAGTTCTGTTCAGTAGCTTTCCAAAGAATGGTCACACTGCATGGTTTGATTCACAGATGAAAACGTTAGAACCACACTATATAGTAAAACAAACAGTACCACAGTACAGTTCTGTTCAGTAGCTTTCCAAAGAATGGTCACACTGCATGGTTTGATTCACAGATGAAAACGTTAGAACCACTCTGTATAGTAAAACAAACAGCACCACAGTTCTGTACTGTTCAGTAGCTTTCCAAAGAACTATCACACTGCATGATTTGATCCACAGGTGGAAATTTAGAACTACATTGTTGTCACACTCTGCTGTTTTTGTCATAGATGGAAAAGTGAGATGCATAAGACCGTTATGTGAAGCAACTATTTAGTAAACTAAGGCACTACTATGGTACTTCAAAATTTCCCAGTAATGAAATCATATTACATGTGTCATGTCCCGTCAGTTATTCAACGTTAAAAGTTTTCCTTTTTAGAGCGGACTCTCAGCCCGCGAAAGGCGACGACTAAAGCAGAGACAGAAGGCAGCCGAAAGTGCTGTTCCTACCCCTCCCTCGGTACATGTTCTACCTTCCCCTAGAGAGGTGATTGCCGCCAAGGTCAGGAAGTCACAAGAAAGCGTTGTAGGTATGTTTCTAACAAAGGTACCCCTTTATACCTTCTCTCGTATATTTGTGTGAACTCTTGGCGTATGGAAACTCATCGTATGTTTTGTGGCAAATTTTCTGATAAGGTTTATAAGCCTGTGAAACTAAGTGAAGGGATGCATTCCTATTTCTCACTGCCCTATAATGCTTTGTACCTCTGTGTTACCCCTTTCAACGGCCTTATCAAATATTTTTGTTCTGTTTGTAAGCCACGCCTAAACAAGGACCGCTAGTAGGGGCCCCCAGAAGACAGCTATCTGCAGGGAGTGTTGATGTCCCGGATGGGGTCAGGCCAATTGGTCGGCAAGCTTCTAACACAGTAAGTTAGTCTCTCACTCGGCTCCCGGTTTTCTTCGTTGTGGCTTGAACTGTTTTAATACATGAGGTTACCGGACATGAACAAGACAAAATGAGGAGAGAACATTACCCCGTCTGATATGATAAGGGGACAGAATCTATTTTTAGCGCGGAATCTATTTATATCTCGTTCCATGGCAGCGCGGTTTCCACATGGCGCATTGAAAGTACAACCACGTGATGAGAAGGACATCAGCCATTGGTGAGTTAAAATAGTTTCCGGATCTAAAAATAGATTATCTACCCTTATCATAGTAAGAGAACCCAGTATGGAAGATTCGTTCTCTTACCTCATTTTCTCTTGATTGTGTTCCCTTATCATAGTAAGAAAACCCAGTATGGAAGATACGTTCTCTTACCTCATTTTCTCTTGATTCTGTTCCCTTCCCTTCACAGAGACGGCGGAGCGTATTTTGAAGTGGGGGGGGAGGGGGGGCTGAAAACGAGCCCCGGAGGCGCGAGTTGGTAGGGGTGTCTGGGGGCATCCTCCCCCAGAAAATTTTAAAATCTAGAGTCTCGGAAATCGTATTTGCAACATTCTCCGCGACATACTTCTTGAAATAATTAGCCTGGGGAAAGCGTAAAATGAAAGGTACTTTTAATGCTTACAGCAATATTTTTGGAGGTTATTTCGCAGCCTTCTGGTCTCCAACGCTAACCTGCGGTTTTTGGACACAAGCTTCCCGTCTGTGGGAAGGAAGCACACGCTGAGAAAATGTTAAAAATACGTAAACACGAAACGTTTCCGACGAGGCTTGTATAAAGTTGTAGCTCAAACAAAATCAATTGTCATCCTCCTCAAAATTAAATGTCATCCCCCCCGCCCCCGGCTCCGCCGTCCCTGTATCATAGTAAGAGAACCCAGTATGGAAGATTCGTTCTCTTACCTCATTTTCTCTTGATTCTGTTCCCTTATCACAGTAAGAGAACCCAGTATGGAAGATTCGTTCTCTTACCTCATTTTCTCTTGATTCTGTCCCCTTATCATAGTAAGAGAACCCAGTATGGAAGATTCGTTCTCTTACCTCATTTTCTCTTGATTCTGTTCCCTTATCATAGTAAGAGAACCCAGTATGGAAGATTCGTTCTCTTACCTCATTTTCTCTTGATTCTGTTCCCTTATCACAGTAAGAGAACCCAGTATGGAAGATTCGTTCTCTTACCTCATTTTCTCTTGATTCTGTTCCCTTATCATAGTAAGAGAACCCAGTATGGAAGATTCGTTCTCTTACCTCATTTTCTCTTGATTCTGTTCCCTTATCATAGTAAGAGAACCCAGTATGGAAGATTCGTTCTCTTACCTCATTTTCTCTTGATTCTGTTCCCTTATCATAGTAAGAGAACCCAGTATGGAAGATTCGTTCTCTTACCTCATTTTCTCTTGATTCTGTTCCCTTATCATAGTAAGAGAACCCAGTATGGAAGATGCGTTCTCTTACCTCATTTTCTCTTGATTCTGTTCCCTTATCATAGTAAGAGAACCCAGTATGGAAGATGCGTTCTCTTACCTCATTTTCTCTTGCTAACCGTTAATCTTGGTTAACACGTGAGTTGTTTGGTGTTTCTGTAGGACTCGGTTTCACAAGGCAGCGATACTGACTCGGACTTGGAAGAAATCGGCGTAGATGAACCAAGCGCCTCATCGGAAAGGTTTGTGTTACGAACAACCAAACGCTCAAACGAAAGAAATGAAGGAAGGGGCCAACTTATTTGATTTTTGATCTGGTTATGAATTGACGAAGGAAAAAGAAATATAGTTATATTTTATATTATTTCTTATGGCAGTATATGATATGTAGAATTATTTTGATCGATGAAGGCATTATATGCGATATCTGCATAAGTTTCAAGATTATTTGAAACCTCAGCCCAAGATTATTAGTATTATTATCGTTATAATCATCATCATCATCGTCATCATCATCATCTTTATTATCATCATTATTATTAATCCGTATTTGCAGAATTTACAGTTTTTTTTATTTCGACTTAGCACTTCGAAGAATTGCTGCAAAATTCTTCTCAATATACGACAACAAAATCGTGCCACTGTAACTACCTTTGTTGGATCAGTGGAAGTATCTGGGTAACCGTGCACCTACCCCTCCCCGAACCCAACAAGTTGTAATAAGCTAAAACTTAGCGTCAATATTGCGTTTGAGGAGGGGTAGGTGCACAATTGCCCAGATACTTCCATTGATCCCCTTTTGGTATTTAACTATTAGGCACTTTCCTTCTAGCTCTCTTTAAAGGTTCCCAACTCGCTGTAAGTCATTTTTCCCGTTTTCTATAGCCGTTATTTTTTTTATTACCTGACGTGAAACCTCCAATAGTTTTTTCCAATATTGGACAATTGACATCGCCGTGCTGGCTTTTTAAGAGCTAGCTATTTGACTTGCTTGTCATTGTTTTGATGCTTTTTTTTTGTAGACATTTACGCAGGCAAAGTGACGTTAGCAATCTCATTTCTGCACTGGACACGACACTGAGGCTGTCCAACCTCAGTGGAGACAGAGAATCGCCGGAAGGGGAGGCTTCATTGGAAAAACTGGAGGAACCGTTGGATGTACCATACGGTAGGTGCCAAGCTTAATGTCCTGGGTGTTAATGAATGCGGCTGTGAATGGCATGCAGTGAAGAGGTCATTGATGAAAACCCTTTGTCTTAGAGCAAATTGGCAAATCTTTGTTGTTCTGCTAAACGGTCAGAACAACACATTGTGATTCCAATTGCGGCGTTGGGTTCAGTTAAAGTTAACTAGACGCTCCACGTAGCGTTAACTCGGGCTTGCTTGGTTCGTGTATTGTGAAGCTTCTGTGCTTTTAGTTTACTGCTAAACTTGGTTTATGAAAGTGCAAGATTGGAGTGAACCGACGTACTTATTCAAGATACGGAACGCCACGCCGCGCGCAAAACGCCGCAGAATGCTCGAAGTTGGCACCACAGGCAGCCCAAGCTGTTTATCTGTTGGTTTATAAGCTGCGATACAAGCTACTAAAATATGATCTTACTCAATAGAAGTTATGGAATCATTAGTAATTGTGCGTTACAAAATTGTTTAAATCGTAAATAAAGCCGTATTTCACGGTTTTTCTTAAAATTCCCATTCCCTGTACTAAAAAGAAAATGATGATGGATATGCTGCTATGTGATTGGTTTATAGGGTATTAATTATGATGCAATCGCTTATATGTAATGAAATGGAAATGCCAACTTTTTGTGTGGAGAATACTGAACTGATTCAGAACCACGGCACCCACTTTGAACCTTGAGATGGGAGGCAGAGGCTGCGAAATGATAGGTGTAAATACCAACAAACACTTTTATTTATACGAATCATGGAAATGGGCAAAAAGTTCTTTTCAAAAACTGTAAAAAAAGGCTTTTGTTTATATTTATTAGTATTTCTAGGCATGAGTTTAGTAGTACAAACATATTTTGAAATACTGAAGGGATCTTTACTACGGATGTCATCGCACTGTCTTTTCGAGACAGAAAACACGCCGCATTTTTGTGTCATAGCGTCTACTGTGTGTACGCACCGTAAAACGTCGATGTTTAACTCTACATTCCTTCACGCATTCCAATATTGAATAACGAATCGAAGGTAAAACACTTCATTTCTTCATTTCGGACGAAAGATTTTGTCCATTTTCCTTCCATTGTCTTGTCTACTCTAAATCTACAGGAATATTTATTAGCTGCGCTTTTCCCACATGAAAACCGCAAAGGAATTTAGAGATAAACATCGACGTTTTTCGGCGACATTAGACGCTATGACACAAAAACGCAGCGTGTTTTTCTGTTTCGAAAAGACAGTTCGCTGACATCCATAGTAGAAGATAATACTTTTTCCTTGTAAAGTTGAGCTATCTAGTACTAGGGTTTTCCTATCACCTTGTAAAGTGGACCTTACAGAAAAAAAGAAATATAAATAAAAATAATGGAGGGAAAACGCCAGCAATTAATGAAAGGACAAATTATTATTACAGTGACTTGAAATCCACATTAAAAATCCTGTTTTCCCACTCTGGTTCCTTAAAATCAAGGTCTCCAAAGATATCCTGCTTTCAGTTAAATCAGACAGTTGTCCCTGATATACTTCTTTAAGGGTCACATTTATATTAGTGCCGAAAATAGTAACAGTTTCAGTTATTTTGAGAGATGTTAAATGATGTTCACTATCCATTGTCTTGATGCAAATGAATATATGAAGGACCATATATTTGAACATTAATCAATTAATGTTACTACATCCATTGTCTTGTTAAGCTGAGATCCATTTTGAATGATTGCACCTAAAGTGTTTGAGTTCCAGTAACTGCAAGGTGAAATAATTGAGTAACATATAGAATAAAGAGCTATTGCAAAACAGTGTTTTTTGAAACAGATATGTTGATCTGATGTATTTAAGGCATCTTTTACATTGGTGTCAATTGCCATGTCATATTGGTATTTTCTAATTTTTAGACCTTTTAATTCATACACATCAGTTCCTCCATACAAGCTTTGAAAATATTGCACTAAGTTGTGTATAGATGATATATCCAATAATACACATGATCCTTGAGGATGACTTTTACCATAAATATCTCGAGCATGAGAGTCAAACACTTTAAAATGGCCATCATCAGCACAATATGTAATACCGATAGCAATACAGCCAACTGTTAAAATAAATGACCTACATTGTTGTGATATCAATGAACCAAAAGCTCTCTGCAGGCTCGTACAGTATTGATATCCCTCAATGCTAGGTTCACCATGTACATTACCTGTGTAGCTTTCAGTGTATTCTAGCTGGTAGTTTTCCTCTAATACTGTAAGCATTGTTGGTAATTCTGTTAGCAGTAAAAATGATTGTCTTGCCAGTTGTGATAAACTGCTATAGAGTTGATCCCCAATATACATGATTTGTATTAAGTCATCAGAGTTGTTTATTCCTTTCACGCTGTGGTATATTAAAGCACATAAGCTCATTGCAACACACTGTTGTCCTGCATTTTGTTCAAATACAACAACATCTCCTTGACTATATAGGATATAGGAAAAGAACCTTCGGTATTTTAGATATTTCTTTCCATGTTTATCCGCACTTGAACTGGAACGATATCTCGTTTTGAGGTCGACTTTTCTTTTTCTAAAAACTGTCTTCCTTCTCATTTTTTGTACAAACCTGACAGCTGTTTTGTGTCTACTTTTCTTTGGTTTTCCAATATTTTTAATAAGACTATAAACTTTCGATGACTTTGGTATATTTTAATTAAACGACTCCGTACATATCTCCGTAGCTTTCTGCTTTTATGAGAGAGACGTTTTAACATATTCACCGGTGCTTGGTGCACGATCACGTTTATAGCCATGGCATTCACATACAACACGAGTACAATTATAATATACATACTTTGCATAACGAGATCTGAATTCCTGTACTTTTATTGAAACTATAACATCATTTTGTTCATGTACATTTGTAAAATTCATAACGTTTTCTAATATATCACAGTCAGCAAGAATATTGTAATCATGTCATCTGCTAAGCACATGCAACTGCACACGTAGTGTAAACCAATATTCGCGATCGCTTGTACAATAATAGTAGTGATTAAGTAAGCAATATCAAATCGTACTCTACAACTGTTGAACAAAATAAAAGTTAGCAAAAGAATCAGGATATTGAACATAAAAGTTAAGTTTCGATATTTACGATTCAAGCTCCTTTGTTGACTCTCGTCTTTATCCAATATGGCGATTTGCTTGTCGTTGCTGTTAGCCTGATCTTTCAAGTTCTTGTCATGAAGATTATTGATTTTTCCAACATCTGAGGTGTTCATTTTAGAGTCATTGTTTGTTTTTAAGTCAGCAGTCATAGTTTTGTCAGTGTTCTCATAGGTTGAATTCATATATGGCTCATTTGTTATCTCGTAAGATCTTGTATGAACTTTGCTAATTTGGCTAGCTTTCAGACTATAGAATTCGTGGATCGACCCATTCCGAAAACGCTCAACTTCTTTTGGTGTGGGCCTACCACGAATGGTGTGTGGATCTGTAGTGAGATATGAGCGTAAAATTCATGATTCTTTCGAAAATCTTCCTCAGAAAACGCTGCATTGCATACCAAACTCGACTGCCGAAGACCAAACACGTCGCATAGTCGCATGCCGCATGCACGATTAGTCATCCCTAGTTTCCACGCTCTCCACGAGGAACGCCTGGGACCATGACCCCCCATTTGGCGACCAAACCGCTAGCATTTTTAGACTCGGGCTTTGCTTTGTAAGCAAGCCCGAGTAATAATTGCTTTTTTGATAGCGAAGCTATCAGAAAGTTTGTTCCATGAACCTGGTTTAATGGCTTTACTCCCTCGAGTCTCCTATGGCTTAGTGATTGAGCGTACGAACTACTGATCGCAAGATCAAAGGTTCGACTCCTATTGGGAAAACTCAGATTGCTTTTTCCGAGTTTGCCTGTAACAATACTGAATAATTCACCTTTCACGAATTCTCCAGGTTCAAAATATATCATCTTCATCGTTTCACCGTCTGTCACTGTCAAGTCGTTATTGCTACGAGGCAGATCGACTATCACGATTGTGAGCCTGAGGAGGTGGGCCGACCCATAGGCGTACGGGCTGGGGGGAATTTGGGCAACTGAGGTTTTTTTTAACTTCAAGAGAAATTTGGACAAAGCCATTTTTTAAAGAAATTTGCATGTGTGTGTGTTTTTTTTCTAAGAGATATTTTCTATTTCTTTTAATGTGTTTTATGAGCTCGTATGGTAGTTTCATATGTAAGAATATTTTCCTTTCATATGAAGGCCTATGTTGGTGCATCATATGACCTTCGTTTCTTTTCGACTCTTTCGTAAAAATTTGGGCAACTTGCGAGAATTTTTTGGCAAATGGTTCACCGCCCCCCGTACGCCTATGGGCCGATCATCGGCGGCGAGCGGGGGTGCACCTTGCCTCCTACTCGTTCTTCTTCGTTTATTGTACCGTTATGTCCTGCGGCATCTCGGTATTTATGCCCAGAGAAAAACAGAAACTAACATTGGTGACAAACTCTTTTCCATTGGATCTTTCAGGTGGTTCACCAACGACGTCAGGCAGACTGCGTGACAGAATCGAGAGACTGAAAAGGTACGGTGCTGTGACCATTTTACTTTCACATGATAGAAATCACGTAACGTTATTGAAGATGGTGTTAAACGCACTCTTAAATGGCCACGATGTTTTATTTCCCTAAAATCGATCGTACCGCTGGCTCGCGTATTTCGGCTTGCTTTGCAGAAGCGGGGTCGTTTAAACAAGCTGGATCCTGGCTTATCACGGGGCAAATACGCGTGGCTTAAGGAGATACGTGTGCCACAAAGTTTTGTCATATGGTGCGCGTACCAGCTCGATCGAAAGTGACCTGCCACTTAGTTGTTATCGTCATTGTCCTCCTTGAAATTGGTCAGCAAAATGTTCGAAACGGTGATCACCTACAGAGGATGACAATTTACGTACAGCTTACATAAAGGTTATCACGTCACTTAGCCGGGCACCATCTGTCTTTTCTTCTTGAATCAGGTCATTTTCATCAGCCACACTTCCTGATTTCCACTTCACCAAACTCAACACGCTGTTCTCTTCTTTTAAGTGAAGTTACTTCTTCTATGCGACCAGGTTCACAAGGAAGAAATTAAGTGATTTTTCGTCTATTTATTTTAGGGAATGTATACGCGGAATTGGGGAAGATCTTCTGATGAAAGCTTCCAACATCGTTGAAACACACGAAGACGATGCAGTGGAGGTATGGTCGTGTAAAGTAATTCGGCCTTTCATACTGGTAGTTCATGCCTTTCAAGGTATCTGTTGCTAGGTAATCCTAAATGTTTAAGTATATGGCTTGACGACAATTGGCTACTGGATGAGCTGACTGGTTGACTGACGGGCTGGCAGGCTGGCTAGCTGACTGACGTAGTGACAAATGACTGGCTGGCTAACTGGCTGACTTACTGACTGGTTGACTGTCTAGCTGACTGACTGACGAGCTGGGTGGCTGGCTGGCTTACTGATTGACGGGTTGGCTGGCTGACTGACTGGTTGGTAGGATCACTGATCTGCAGGCTGGCTGGCTGACGGACTGACGAGCTGACTCGCTGACTGTCCAGGTGTCTGGCTGACTGAGTTGCTTGTAGGTTTGCTGCCTGGCTAACTAAGGGACCGTTCATTTTTTAAGGGATTGGGGGGGGGGGTGCTGGTGGGATTTGGGGGAGTGTCAGTGGGAAATTGAGTGACCCCCCCTCAGCTTGCCAATTTTTTCACATGACTTCCCCTCAAAAGGAATTTTTTGGGATGACCCCCCCCCCTGGCCACCTCGAAAAAACGTTACAGCTGGTATTTTACAGATTAATACGTTCAAATGCCACTACATGCGTCTTGATGTCATATTAACTGTTACATTTCACTTATTTACAAATCTATAAAGAAAGCTGTTTTGCACACATCCCATCTAAATTTCTCAAAAGAGCTTCCAAATCGTCTTCTTTATCCTCCTTCCCTGACAATCCAATTAATTTTTTTTGGTGATCCCCCCTTTGAAGCCATTTTTTGCATGCCCCCCCCCAAATCCCACCAGCCCCCCTATCCCTTAAAAAATGAACGGTCCCTAATTGGTTGCTTGATTGGGCTTACTGAATTAATGACTAACTGCTCGCTGGCTGGCTGATAGACTGACAGTTGTTTGACATTCCAGTGGAGTGAGGGACTATCTGGCTGACTGTCGGGCGTACTGTTTGGTTGAGTGGCTGAGGTCTGGCTGACGGGCTGGTTGAATGTCCAACTGAGTGAGAGACTGACTGACGGATTTCTGGCTAACTGTCTGCCTGGCCAGTTTTTCGTTCGCTCCCTGTTGGCTGAAATGCCGCTCCAAGCGCAGTGAATTCGTATTAAACTTGAAAGAAAGCTTCAGAAGACTTGGTATATCCAGCGTCCGCCACAACAATGCATTTTATGCCTAATACAATAACCTAACACACTGGACACAATAGAAACAGGATGGACCTTGCTTATCAGGCTTGAATCCTTGATTCGTTCTTATTGAAGTTTTATGTCTGATCTCTTGCAGGAAGCGCTGGTACGACTAATGGGAAGACAGAATTTTGAGAGATACGGTCGATCTATCAGGCATATCAAGTTCTGTGAGAGTTTCATAGTGAACTAGCGAGCTTTGCATGCGTTTAGGTTTTCGGAAAAAGATGTAAATACCATGATTGCTATTGTCGTTTTTTATACGCAAACGGCATGTGTATACTATAATAATTTTTGTATACAGCAAGAAATAAATAATGGAATGCCTAATCGAAGCACTCCTTGCCACCCTTATAGAATCTCTGTTTCTTAACATACTGCAAGTGTTATAAATGGAAGAGGGTGTCAAGTAAAAACATTACTAAGAAGGGTATTCAGCTTACCCTTTTAAAAAATTATCAATCCATATGCAGCTTTTTAAAGAACAAATTTATATTAAGAAACTCAATGGAAGGCTCTACAGCGAAAATGTCGTCTGTGACGATTAGGACCTTATTTCTCAAAAGCAGAATGCCAATACCAAAATGTAGGACACAGGTTTCCTTTTTAAAGGGCAAAACCCATCAAAAATGTATCATTAGAACCATTTCTTATTTGTTACGAACAATTAGTCTCGTGTGGTAGTTTCGCTTTGGAGGTTCCAATTACATGAAGCTTGAGAATAGAGTCACATTCTATATGCCGGTGCTAAAGTTTACATCTCGCTTCTCTTCCATGGCCTAAACTGTTAGTATAGCAGATTCGTCTGTCTCTTGTAAAAATTTGGCCTAAAAATAATCTGCTAATACTGATATCACAGGACAGGAATAATTTAGAGTGAAATAAAGCGTTAATATGGCATTCTTAATCTCCCTAAATTAGAATAAACTGGTCAGACACAAGTCACAGTGTTTCATCTCATTTCAAACATTCAGTTCTCAAAGAGTTGAGGAATCAAAACATGGATACATTGATGAAAAAAAAAGAAAAACAAGATACTTGGAATTGTGACAAAACAAGATATTCCAGTACTTTCATTTTTTTTTTTTTTGTATTTTTTTATTTTTTCAGCATACTGCTAGTAATTTACAAGACTTTACAAGTTTTAAACATTATTATTAAACTACTTACATTACACACTACGCTACATCCCTTATAATACAGAAAAAAGTTATATTTCATTATACACACACACACACCTACATTTACATGACAATACAACATACAACTGACCCTCATGTTTTTCAGATCTAAATAGCAGAGATAATATAAAACGTAGCAGTATCTCGGTGCATAAGTTATGAGTCAAATTTGGCCCATTTCGCTTTATGAAGCGACAACTTATTTTTTGACTTTGCAATAACTAATTCAAGATTTTGAATCTTCCTTAATCTAGACGTAAAAACTTTAAATATAGGAAATGTTTTTCTCCAACGACAAGAGTACAAATATTGTTTAGCGATTAGTAATACATGATTGACAAATAACTCGTCTTCGCAATTTGGCATTCCAAGCATAATTTCTTTGTTGTTGAGGTTATTTATATTTACCTTTAAAGAGCGAAGCCACTTAATAACTTCTGCCCAGAATTCTTTGGTATAATTGCAATTGATAAAAATATGCTCGAGGGATTCGTTCTCCTTTCCGCAGAAAGAACAAACTGGAGAAGACACAACACCAATTTTATACAAAAAGACATTTGTCACTAGGTATTTGTTTAACAGTTTGAATTGAAATTCACGCATCTTTGTGTCCGAGGTGACACGATGAGGCAAGCTATAGATTTCTGGCCAATCAAGAGTATCATTTATAAAGGAGCTCCTATATTTCTCTTGAGCGGAAGGAACGGTTAATATAACTCTGTTTCTGAGTTCTTTATAAATAGTTTTTGACACAGCTTTACTGATCGAGGTGTTTTGCCCGTTTAAACGTAAAACAATTTGCTCCTCCAAATTAAATGCCTTTTTAACAGAGTAAAAAGGTCCATTTAATGAATCTCGCCATTGGCTTGGGAGGGCGTTTAACACAGAAAAAAGTCTAAATTGATCCAAAGGAGTAAGGTTCAGCTCCCTTAAACTGCATTTAGTTATTAACTCATTGTTTTCAGAAATGAGGTCTCTAATCCTTAAGATCCCTTTTCCGCCAATGTCTTATAAAATACGGGTTTCCCATCGATGCGAATATGTTTATTATTCCAAAGAATAATTTGGAGAATTTCATTTATATCATCAGTGATTTCTTCGCATTGATTATTTGCCACAGAGCATTTTGCGAAGCTCTTTAAGCAATCCTCATAGAAAAGTGGAACTTTTATCGGTAACCTTTTAACGTCGAAATTGCAGCAAAGAATAAATTTACCTCCAACTGGTCTTAAATAATGCAATAGAATAATTTTCCAGCTACTTGGTTCGTCACTAACTAATTTCTTACAGCACATAATTCTCTGTGTCTCAATCATGGAATTCAAATGAGGAGCTTTAAGACCACCATCCTCGATATCGCCGACAAGAACAGAACGCTTAACTTTGTCTTTACCCTTCCAAATAAAATCGAAAATAATTTTATTCACCTCCTTTACAAATTCTTGATCGCAACATACCATACTCGCCCTATACAAGAAAATAGGAGTTATGAATGTCTTGACAATTTGAATTCGGCCAAATATTGTAAGATCACGCCATCTCCAGATGTGTAGTTTCTGTTTGATAGAGGTAACAATTTCATCAAAATTCAACTTTCTTTTGGCACGTGAGTCGTAGGTGAAGTGAACTCCCAAAATTTTTACTGAGTGTTTAATTTCAAGGTTTTTAATTTCGGTGTCATTTCTTAAAGAGGAGCGCACACTGTTTCCGAGTAACATCACCTCAGACTTATCATGATTAATCCTGAGGCCTGAACATTCTCCAAAAGCTTCCACAAGTTCTAAAAATTTTTGAACAGAAATGACGTTCTTTAAAAAGCCGGTCAAATCATCAGCAAACAGCCCCAGTTTTATCTCCTCGGTATCTACTGCAATTCCTTGAATATCTTTGCTCCTTCGTATACAAATACATAAAGTTTCTAACACAATAATAAATAAGTAAGCAGAGAGCGGGTCTCCCTGCCTTACTCCACGTTCAACTGAAAAAGGTGCAGTAGAAAAGCCGTTATTAAGGACAAAGCTTGATATGTTTTTATAGAATGTGCGAATCCACTGAATAAATGAGTATCCAAAGCCGAAAGCTTGAAGGGTTTTAAACAAAAAGTTTCGACTTACAGTATCAAAGGCTTTCTTAAAATCAATACAAATCATTTTACCATTAATACAGTATCTTTCCGTAAATTCCATAATATCTTCAACTGTTCTAATTGCATCACAAATCGTTCTGCCTTTCACATACGCACATTGGTTATAATGTATCATGTTCGGCAAGACTGTCTCTAATCTTTTGGCTATGGCTTTTGAACCTATTTTAACATCTACATTGATTAGCGAGATTGGTCTCCAATTTGATAAGTACCTCTTATCTTTATCTTTTTTCTCAATTAAAGTGATGATAGCTTCCTTTTGAGAATTGGATAATTCGCCACGATCGTAAGAGTCATTTAAACTGTCCACCACAAACTCGCCCAAGACATGCCAAAAAGCTTTATAGCGGGGCTCCCGCGCGCGAAGCGCGCGTGGAGCAGAACCCCACACTCATGGAATATGGTCAACCTCTTTTCTTTTGGTTGTCACGTGACTGACCGAGCGTACGTACGTACGTACATACGTACGTACGTACGCGTCTACAGATTGTACGGGTAGGGTAGGGGAGACTATCAAAAGGAAGGGAGGAGTATCTCAGGCTTGTCTTGGCAAATCCACATCTTTTATATTGGACATTCATAATATGGTCAATTGACAGCTGTCAAAACGGGATAGCCACTGACCAGCATCACATGACCATATTGTGGGCTCATGTGTCAACTCATCGAGGTGACGTGATTTATTTGGAAGCTGTTCTGGTAGCCCGCATATTTTTGGCGGGAAATTGCGTTGACGACTGAAAAAGAAATTTTCAGTTCATTGTCTTTTTGAGACACAATATTACTACTCTACACTGTTAAAGTTTTACTAAAGGATAAACGAAACAATTTCTATTGCTATGTCAACAAACAATAGCAGAGAAAATATAATTTGCAGAACACAGGGTTCAGGTGAAGAGCAACGGGAAAGAGAGCAAGAATTAACTGAGGAAGAATGAGCGAAGTAGATCGCCAAAGAAGGCGCGCTCGGGAAAGAGAAAGGAGACGAAATTATAGCGAAGAACGCCGACAAGCAGAAAGAGTCCGGGCTCGAGAAAATAGACAAAATGTTAACGAAGAACGCCGAGAAGCGGAAAGATTCCGTGCTGTGGAAAACAGACAAAATTGTAGCGAAGAATGCCGAGAAGCGGAAAGACTTCGTGCTGTGGAAAACAGACAAAATTTTAGCGAAGAAAGCCGAGAAGCGGAAAGACTCCATGCTGTGGAAAACAGACAAAATTGTAGCGAAGAAAGCCGAGAAGCGGAAAGACTCCGTGCTGTGGAAAACAGACAAAATTGTAGCGAAGAAAGCCGAGAAGTGGAAAGACTCCGTGCTATGGACAACAAATTTGCATAAGTTTTGTCTGCAAAATATTTGCTCACTGATGCGTGACTCAGCACTCGCACTTTCCACTTTCCCTTAACTCGTTTCCGTCAAACGCACGATTATGGGGTCTTGTACGACCCCATGATTTAGAAAACTTACCAAAATATTACGTTACTTCCTTTTGCTTCCAAATTTGGCACACAGGAAGTAAATGAACGCACCCAATCACCTGGTGAATTTTAGCTCGTATACTTTAGTGACAGATGCATGACGAATTTTTAAATTCTGATTTGAGAGCGTGAGGACAGGTTAAGGAGGAGGGTTTTTCCTATCATTTGACATCATACTCTGACGGACATTCCCATATGGATATAGCTCCCCGGAAATTTTGAAAAACAAGCTTTTATCGATTTTGTGTTTGTAAGAATGGCTTATAGAAATTAAATTGTATTAAATTCTGTATTTGCTATTTTTCAAGCAGACTTGAAAGAAATAATACCAGATAAAAAAAGAAAACTTTTTTCTTTTAATTCTTTTCAGCAATTGGCTGGCATCTTGGTTTATGGGGATTTATATGCAAATTGTATGCATAGGTTATGTAAAATAGGCAACATGCTAAATTTTTGTGGAAAATATTATTGCTTACTAGAATGTGAAATATACATGTTTGGAAAGCCTATTTTGTACCCTTCAAAATGAGGTATATCTTTGATCACTGCTGTAAATATCTGCGGAGATGTTAAATAAAAATGAAATGTCCGTCAATTTGCTTGATTTTTGGACCGTCGGAAATGAGTTAAACTTGACACTTGACTTGGAAAACCGACTTCTAAACAAACCTTCTTCAGAAAAATGATCTTCTGAATGCACTACTTTTGAATGAGAAGCAAACTGATGAAAGATTTCAAATTTTTATGTCCTTTAATCATATAAACATCTCCCCTGTCGACGGCTAAGAAATACTCCCGCGGGAATTTTCTCTTGGCGGCAAATTGCAGAATGTAGCGCTTTCACTGGCAGCTTTTCGCGTTGTCGACGTTGTCATTTAGTGTGTCGATTGAGAACTTTGGTTTCAACGCCGTTGTTTTCGTAAAAAATGTTCTTCTAAATTGTAAAATGTCTCAAATGTATGTTAGTCATTCACGTGTTGCGTTGGACCAGCTCTACTTATAGTTCACACTTTTACGGTTATTTATTTCTTTTGTTAAGTAACTACAGCTGATTGTAGTGAATAAATGAAGGCAGTAATTTTTTAAACTTACAATGTAATTAAGAAAAGAATAATTAATAATTATTTTTTCATTCTCGTGAAAAATGTTTTTCGGGCTGGTAGATGTTGGTTACAGCTTGCCCGAAGGGCAATCTGTAAAATTAATTTTCTTTGCACCCTGCTTGGAGTAAACATTTATTTTACCGAGGTGTTCGTTTTAACACGAAAATGACAAGAGTTGTGTCCTGCATTTCCCAGTAGCGTGTACAAATCTTTTAAATACATTTACGCAAATAGAATGGTTAATTTCATCAGGAATAGAATACAGTACATTGATAATTTGTGTTTTTTGTAGAATATACTCCATGACTTTGTAGGTAGAAAGACCGTACTAATGGCAGACGAAAGTTTAGACAAAAATCATAGCAAGTTAACCGACCTCGACACTTAACTATAGTTAAAAACGTTAGTGAATTCCTTCGCAATATTTTAGAATGCTTTTACAGTTTAAAGTGAAATGAAAGTACTAACGGGAGCCCCGCTTTTAGGCTTGGCTAAATCTATATATTAGAATTCTACAGTTAGTCCATCATTCCCTGGAGACTTATTATTCTGAAAGAGCTGAAGACTTTTAAAACATTCAGAGACTGTTAGTTTTCCTTCACAGACTTGAGCATCAACTTGAGAAAGGTTTGGTACGGCAGGATTTTTCAGAAAAGAATTTAGCATATTCTCACTGGCAGATGGTGAGAGAGTATCGCTTTTACAGAGATCAGAGTAGAATCTTTCAATTTCTTGTTGCACTTTTTGAGGGTCTGTGATCAACACACCTTCGCCATTGAAGATTTTCCGAACTGAACTTTTGCTTTTATTATGACTTTCAAGATTTAAGAAGTATTTATTGCTTCTCTCTCCTTTTTCATACCAAGTAGCCTTCGAACGAATTATCGCACCTTTAGCCAGGTCTTCATATAAATCATCATATTCAATTTGAAGGTTTTCAAGCTGTTTAAAGTTTTCATCAGAAGGGCATTTGCTACACTGTTCCTCGCAAGTCTGAAGCTAAGCATTTTTTCGATCTTAGAAACTTTTTCTCTTTTTTCACGAGCTTTTTCTTTGCTATATTTTATGGAAAATTGTCTAATTCTGTATTTAATTAAGTCCCACAACTGAGACCCTCTTATCAGTAACTGCGTTGAATTCGGCTAGCCACGCTGGTATACTTTCAGTTAATAATGATACGTAATTCATATCATCAGCAAGACTAGCGTTGAATTTCCAAAACGACGGGCCGTATTTTTGTTTACCAATGCTACTAAAATGCAAAATAATGGCCGAGTGATCAGAGTTTATCGAGGATATGATATCGGATTTTTCAATATCTTCTTGACAAACATCGCTTATTAACCAAAAATCGAGTCTTCTCTGGATAAGAGGTTTCTTTTGTCTCGAAGTAAAACGTTTGATCTCCGGGTTTCTTATTCTCCAAATATCTATTAAATCAAAATCCAGACATAGATCTTCAATGAATTTAGCTGAAGCTTTCTTTGACTGATTCCCGCCAGAGCAGTCCCAGACCGGGTTTAATGTGACATTAAAATCACCTCCAAGGATTATCCTATTATCCTTTTCGATTATATTCTCTTCAATATTCTTATTCAAGTTATCGTAGAAACAACATTGATCTTGCACACTATTCGGAGCGTAGATATTTACAAACAAAAACGAAGATCCTTGAACTTCAGCTTCCATTATAATATAACGCCCCTTATCGTCGGAGCGAACCAAATTTAGCTTAAAGTCTAAATCATCTCTTACAAGAATCATTACCCCACAACTGTGATTAGAACCGTGTGAAAAGTATAGCTTACCTTGCCATTGTGTCCTCCAGACACTTTCAATATCAATAGTGCTGTAAGTTTCCTGCAAAAAAACTATATCATATTTCCGTTCACCTAGCCAGCCAAAGAGAGCTTTCCTCTTTGTGGGCGATCGTATCCCTCGAACATTTAAAGACAATAATTTAAAATCTACGCAAGATTTCTCGAATGCGAAGAAGCAAGTTATCAGAAAGTAACGTACAGTAACACAAGTGCACAGAGAATGTCAATAATTTGAGCGAAATAAAATATGATCTGAACACAAAAGGGTCATTCTTAACACTTAGACACCACACTAAAAATAATAGATTATTATAAGAGCTGCTGATTGCTAAATCATATACGCAGCCCGTGGGATTTAGAGCTTTTGGCATATTTGCATTTCATGAAAAGGTGACACTACCGCTCCCGCCATTTATGAGTAGAAGAAAAAAAAAAAAAATAATAATAATAATAACATGCATCATCAATAATGACCAAAATGTTGGAAAAAGAAAAAAAGAAACCAAAGCTAAAAAACTAAAGTTCTAAGTAACCACATGTCCATCAATAATAAGCTTGTCAGGTTCTTTCTTGTCGAAAAAAGCTCTCTTGCCTTCCCGGCCTCCCTCGCACGCTTCAGACGTGGCCACAATTTTCTTCTCCGCTCCTGTATTTCCTTCGGGTATTTAGCATACAACTTAACATCAATCTCATCTTTCAACTCCAACGCTCGTTTAAATACCTTTTCTCGATCGGGAAAGCAAAGGAAACGGGCAATGATCGGTCGGGGAGAACCTGGCTTCTTTCCTCCGATTCGATGCACACGTTGAAACTCAATGTCGCGAGCATTATCCACTTCAAGCTCCCTCTCAATAAATCGATAAATAAGTTCCTTGGCGTTCTCTTCCGTTGTATCAGTTGACTCAGGGATGTTAAAGAAACGTAGGTTCTCGCGTCGGCTATAGACATCTTGATAGAGGATGCGGCTATTCAGGGATTTAATTTCCACTTCATTTTCGTTCACTCTTGACTCTAATTGCTCTATCTCGCTGTTTAAAAAAGTTAAACTTCTGTCCATAGTGGCGACAGCCTTCTCGAAATCATCAGTTTTGGCGCTAAGTGTGGCAACTTCTCCTTTAATACTATTTACGGAGGACTCCAGGGCCGGGTTGTTCGAAGCTGGGTTTAGGTAACCTAGGGTTAGTGCGAAATTTAAAAGCAGATATGAGAGCTTAAAAAGCACATTCAGTATAATTCTTTTTGAATACAATTTGATGATTGCATGCTCTGAAAAAAGTACAGAAAGTTATCGGGAAAAATGCTTTTTAACAAGAGGAAAAGAAATCCGGGTTAAAATTTAACCCTGGATTAGCGCTAATCGGCCTTCGAACAACCGGCCCCAGGTTGTTAAATCGTTGTAGGACTCCTCCGACCATGCTCTCTAAGCTGTTCAATTTTTGTAAAACCAGTTGTAGCTTCGAGCCAAGATCTTCCGCCATGTCCAGCGCAATGTTGACTTCGTCGTCAGCTTCAAACGAAGGCTCGTATATTCTCTTTTCTTTCGGTGTCAGAGCTCCACTTTCTGAACTACTACTACTTCCTCTAGTTTTCCGCGGTACTGATTTCCTCACAGGTCCCTACTTCATTATGCATGCTGTAGTTGAATTGTCTTGGGAAGTGCGCGTGCAACGATTTCTGAGAACGAAACCTACGGCTACAGCATGCATAATGAAGTAGGGACCTGTGCGGAAATCATTCCGTTTTCCGATTTAAAATACTCAAAAATTCCGCCATACAAGAAATAGCTGCACCAAAAATAACGAATAAAGAGGGAGCGGTTTCGCTTACGTCTTCACTCGGCCATGACAGACCCAGACTCATTTTTAGGTTATGTGTTTATGAGCCGGTTCATTCTGACCTGTAAAACAAGAGATTAACATAAGAAGTTAAACTGTTTTGATAGAGACCAACTAGGATTAGTGAAAGTCTACTTTTAGACTAATGCAAATGCCGCAATCTGTTTGGCTGAGCTACTGCAGACTAGCAGCGATTAGACAGCACTTGCTTGAAGATCGTTTTCAAAATGGCGACGTATCGGCGCTTTTAGCGAAGTTTCGCAGCAAGATTGAGTATTTTGGCGTTTTTTTCACCGACACATGATTTAATTTGTTTATTCTGATTTTTACTAAAACAATCAGATTATTCGCTCTCGATTTCCATAGAAATCTCGGTCTCATAATCTAGTTGTTAATTATATTACATTCAGTATTACATCACTATTTATCAAATGCCTTTGATCTCATAATAATAATAATAATAATAATAATAATAATAATAATAATAAAAATGCTAATAATGATAGTGATAATAATAGAAGCATTTTCACGGTCATTATCCGAAAAGATGAGGGATGTAGACTAAGACCAAACCCACAATTGGCTTAGTACACCTGGCATCAAATCAGAAACAGAAAGTTTCATTATTACTGCCCAAGATCAGTGCATCAAGACCACCTATTACAGAAACAAGATCCTAATAAATGGCACTGAACGAATGCGCAGAATTTGTGGGCAAATTTCACGAAACAATTGACCACCTCGAGCGTCTCTGGATGCCCTGAACCTGCCAAGGAGGACACAGACACAACAAAGCTGCAGCACATCTCCACAGGACAATAAGCAAGCATAATGACATCAAAGTGCAATGTAAACACTGCGAACATGAACCAGCCACAGTGACAAAACCAAACAGCGACTATACTCTGGGACATGCTCCGACGAAGGGCTAACGCTCGAAACGTCAGCACCTCCCTTTTACCTTACGGTGGTATAACTTACTGAATCAACTCGTTTGATTTACCCAGTTTCTTGTGTTTCAATTTCCCACCGACGCAGCACCAGTTTCTTTAGAAACTATCCCCCCAATACTTGAGTACGACTACCGCTCTGTATCAATACTTCCTGCACTGTCGAAGGGTTTTCGAAAGGCTTGTATCTTACCAGGTTATTGGTTTTATTGAGGACCTGCTACTGTTTAGCAACAGTATCTCGGGTTTCAGGAAGGGTCACTCCACTGCTACAACGCTACTTAGTATCAGGAATGAAATCATTCTTGCCATTTGCCGTGGCGAGGTGAATTTAATGGGGTTACCTCGGTGTAAAAACCTTTGAAGTTTTTCTATTCCTTTTTTTTTTCTATTATTACCTCCGCCAAGGAGGTTATGTTTTCACGCCTGTCTGTTTGTTTGTTTGTTTGTTTGTTTGTTTGTCTGTCTGTTAATCGTTTTACGCAAAAACTAATCAACGGATTTGCACCAAATTTGGTGGAAAGGTCGCAAATATACCCAGGATCAATCGACTAAAATTTGGGCTTTATCCGGATGAAACTCCGGATCTCAGATCCAGAATAGACGCTCTCGGGAGCGTTCACTCGGGCTACACTTGATAATACGGCTTCGAACAAACGTGAATGTCAGTTTACGCCTAAGTTTTGTAATTATTGTATACTATATGGCTGGTTCCCCGACCGCAAAAAACCTATCAGACTGTATATCGCACCGCAATTCTTGTCGTGTTTAAGCTGAGCGACTTTATCAGAAAGTTTTCTAAGGTTCTACAGAAATTTCGGGCGTCGATAAAAGCCGGAACATGGAACATTCCGGAACATGCCGGATTATTCCGGGACATCCCGGAACATAAAAAAAAAATTTAAAAATTTAAAAAAAAATAATAGCAAGAAATAAATTACACAATAAATATAAACATAACTAAAGAGCCCAAAAAATAAAACTAAAGAAAGAAAGAAATTGGCTTGTAATTCTCGAGTACTCTACACTAGTTTAGACAACCAAGTAAACCATGTGAAATCGTCTTCGTATGAAACAAATAAGAAAACTTACCTATACTGGTCAGAGTTCCATATTTTCCTGCCGATCGCCGCCATCGTAGTTTTGTACAGCGAACGAAACGAGTACCCGACCCTAGGGGCATTTGGAACTCACCCCAGATTTCGCTCGCCATGAGAAACTAAGATGGCCGCAATCACCATCTAAAAATCGGGGACTGTGAACAGTATAGTATCTACCACCAATATAAATCTTTCCTTTTAAATCCAAAGCCAGTAGTCCCTAAGCTCTTGTTAAATGGATAACCGTCATAATTCTCTCTTGATTCAAGGCAAACCATTATGGAAGGTGGCTGTGCGAGGAAAGCTTAAAATTTCCCCTCTTCGCAACCCAATCTACTATATTTTAAAGAGGCGAGCCCTCAATCATGACTATCATTTGCATGGAACTGCCCTCACTTGCCCAGCAAATTAATTCGACCAAGAGAGTATAAAGCTTCATCCTCTCGTGATTCCGACAAAATATTGCTTTCTTATACTAGGAGAAGATACCAGATTCATTTTCTTTCTTTATTTTTCGTTTTTATTTTATGTATTTATGTATATAAAGTATGTTTATTGTCTTATTTATTTCTTGCTATTATTTTTTTTTTAAATTTTAAAAATGTTTTCATGTTACGGGATGTTCCGGAATGTTCCGGAATGTTCCATGTTCCTGCTTTTATCGATGACCAGAAATTTCAGTGATAATTGGGGTTGTTTACCATTTACCACAAATTCCCGCAAATTCCGGTTGGGATGTAAATGGTAAACGTTTTTTCGGTTCGTCCCACTGGAAAATTCCCGGGACAAACGGAAATTCTGAAAAGGTAGTCCCGTTTTCCCGGTTGGGACGCCAGAGGAGTTCCGAATGGAAATTCGTTTACCATTTACAAGTTCCTCCAGTTTCTTACTAGTTTCAGGCCTCTCCGAGCGCAATCGCTTCAACAACAACAACAAATATGAATCCAGTCTAGCGCGGCGCGACAATCCGGAAATTTGGGGGCAAATGGTAAACGAAACGTACCGTTCTTTCCGAACGAAAATTCCGAACCGAAATTTCCGGGAATTTGTGGTAAATGGGGCGTTTTCCATTTACCGAAAAATTCCGGAAATTTCATTGGGAAATTTCCATCGGTGAGGAACGTGTTCCATTTGACACAAGTTCCATTCATTCCCATGGGACTGTAGAAGAATCTGTCATTTCTCTTTACCGAAGATGTGGTCGTGAAGAATCACCGGCGTGAAAGGTCTGGAACTGGTGAAACCTCATGAAACTCGTAAATGGAACACGCATTTTCCATCGGAAGGTTTCCAACGGGAAAACGGGACTACCTTTTCAGACGCTCCGTTTATTCCGGAAATTTTCCAGTGGAACGTACCAAAAAAGTGCGTTCCATTTACATCCCAACCGGAATTTCCGGAATCTCTTGCTAAATGGAAAACGCCCATGGTAAACAACCTGGGTTTCTTTACTAATCGAATTAATGTTGACCAATCAGCTTTCTTGGTTCCCACGGTAGAAAACAGTTGTGAAACTTGATGCCATTCATCTGATTCCAAGTTATCAAAGGCGAAGAAGCGATATGTGGGAAAACAACAATATTACTACTCAATCGGATATACTTTTCTTCAAATAGCTCTTATTTGTGGATCCAAACTCTTAAGACATGCAACAATATGTGGCGGACGGAGGTATGCGCTCTACCGAGTGCCCTTCTAGTTTTTGTGGTAACTCCGTCCTACGGAGTACCACTTTGTCATGGCGCTATGCGAGTCCGTCCGTAACAATAGAATGTGACGTCACAATAGGATGACGTCTCTGGCTTAAGGCCAAGGTCGGTGCGTGCAAATAAATGCATTTGTATGTCCTTTTAGATCGTTATTTCTTAAAAACTTAATCGATTAAGGAAATCCTATTTCAGGTTTCTTCTGCCGGGTAATTGAAGAAAAAAATTATTTTTCAGATTTTTACAGACACGTGAAAACAGTTCTGAAACCAAGAGATATTATATAAAAGATATTACTAAAGTCTGGCATAATCCCTACTTTTAGTAGGTAATCTAATAAAGATTCAATATATTAAATTATACCCGAGAATTTATTTCTTGAATTTTAGAGTTTAGAAAACAACAGAACGACGAACGCGAATAAAAAAAACATGGACATTCACTTCTACAAAAATTTGAAATGCATAATATGAATCAGGGTTCAAAATAAAATTTCGGATCTGGCCTAAATTTGTCGGCTTTTTATTTTCAAGGCTCATATTTTACCGGCTGTCAATACTAGTAATGTTCTCACACTTTCCGCGACTACCTGTTGCCTAGCACGTGACCAAAATCTTCCTGAATGAAATTTCGCTTTCTTCCGTGGGAAACCTTGGGATCGTAAACTGATTAAAACAAGATTTCGCAAATATCCCATGCTTTGGACTGCTGATAAAATTTAAGTGCCAAAATATTTTCACTTTAATTAACGTGTTTCGCTGCGACAGTTCACTTCCAAACAAATTATGTGAACTATGCAACTTTGTCTAGACAAACTGTCGCGCTTCTTCACTCACAAGCACGGAAACCCGTGTTATCAAGCAATATGAATATATAGATGCTTAATTTTTCCACTGAACATTCGAAACATAAAAGAAAATAAGATCTGCATGCATTGCATATAGCCAATGTTCACCTGACTCTTGATGTTAAAGTAGTACCTGTATTTTTTCACTATGAAAAGGGCTTTTAAAAAACGAGTTTCCATTTATCCTTAACATTTTGGAGTAACCACACGCACTCACTGAGTGCCTTTAATTTTAGTTTCTATTGGTTTGTCTCCTTTGTGTTCTTTGTTCTACGGCACTCGTGAATGTAACAGGTTTTTAAACCAAGGATGAGCCCCTTTAATGGTTCTCGTGGACTAAGGCATTTAACACGGTTGACTTTAGATCAGTCATACTTTATTTAAGAAATAGAATTAATTGGGATGTCGTGTTCGGGATCTTCGTGTTTCTATAACTCAATAGAAACACGAAGAACATGTTTTCTATTTCTTTTAGAAAACACCGCGACGAAAAAAAGAAAAGCAACTTGTTAGCTTTGATTATCAAAATGTAAATTCTCTTTGCTCGCGTCATCATTACGTCAACAGCTCGTGCTAGTTCTGTGTTTCTATCGAGTTATAGAAACACGATTTCTAACCAATCAGCGCGCGTACTTTCTTAGGACTGTTTTCTAAAAAATGCATTCAAAGGGGTTCTCCAAAGAAATTCTTAATTGGGTCCTGTCCTATCTAACTGGTCGACAGCAATTTGATACAGATACATGATAAGTCCTCACAGCGATTGGAAGCAAGCTTCGGCGTCCCACAGGGCTTAATACTGAGGCCACTTATTTTCAATATTTATCTAGTTGACCTCAGTGTGGTTGTTCTTAATGTGCGGATGACACTACATTACTCCATCACACAAGACCGCAAAAGCTGGACACGTGTTTCAAGAATGTTAATCAAGCAATCAAACCCTTGAATAATTACTCAGCGGATTCCAATCTGGCACTCAGTTTGACTGAAATAAAGTGGATGTTGCTCTCTGCGTGGCAAATATCAACGACGCATGCTTTAGAGGAACTGTCTGGTGATGTTTACTGCGTCGAGGAAACATTTGAGAGAGTCACAAGTACTAAACTCCTCTAAGTACGTTGAGACCAGCACTTAGCATGGCGAGAACATTTGACAAACCTGATATCCTCATGTCATGCAACCTAATCTGTACTAAGAAAATCGCGCAGTTTTGCGCCATTTCATATCCATGGGCGCCAGGTAGAAAGCTTAGTTTTGTCAAACCTAGATTATTGTAATGTAGTGTACAGGCCTCTTGATGAGGACCAATCAAAGCGTCTACAGAGGGTGCAGAATACTTGCGCTGGATATGTTGTGTCGAGATATAATACTGTAAACGACCTCAAAGAACTTGGTTGGTTACCTATTTACAAACACTTAGACTTTTCTATAGAAAAAATGGCCCACATATAAATAAACAATGAGGACTTTCCACTAAAAACAAAGAAGCATACAGTAAGCTCCGAAAGGATAATATCATTAACAGCACCTAAACTTGAGCTTGCAAATAATTTTGAGAAAGGAACTTTTCAAGACCAAGCTGCTTCTGATCAGTGTTTAATAATCTGCCCAAGGAGCTACAGAACTGCAATGACTTTAATCAACTTTGTTGCAAGCTTACAAGTTTCTTAATAGAGTGTAATTCCCATGTATGAATATCTTCTTGTTTTGTTAAATTTCAACATTTCATTGTTGTTAAAAAGAGACAGAATTACACCTCAGACATGCAAGCTCGTCTTAGTCAAGCCATTGTGCCCGTTGCTTGCACTAACTTGTACATCAACAATATTTTGCATTTGATTGTGAGCCATAAGATACTATTGTAAAGCTCGAGCTGGACTTCGTTATCGCTGCCTTTGGTTTTTAATTGACTTAAGCGAGACCAAATTATTATATGAATAAATATATAAATACCAGAGTTAACGGCCGCTGTGTTAAGCTTTCTTGCAAGCAGTCGAAACTGTCTGTGTCTTGACGTTGCTCCGCCGTACTTTGCCATTCCTGGAAAAATGATGTAGAAGAAAATAAAGGGCAAAAGGCGCATATTTCTGAAAAAAAAAATATTGTCTTCAACTACATAACCTTTTCTTGGATTTTCTCATAAATTGGACAACTCTTTGATATGCTGTTTGTTCGACAAATACCTTGTGTTTGGATTTTTCATTGTTCCAGTATTTTATGGAATGGCTGTGCATGGGCTGTTCGTATCAGGTAGCGTGGCCGAGTGGTCTAAGGCGCTGGTTTTAGGCACCAGTCTCTTCGGAGGCGTGGGTTCGAATCCCACCGCTGCCAGCTTACTCTTTACTATTTCTCTTTTGTCTTACGCAAGCAAAATCAATTATTCCACATCAACAATACAAAGTTATGCTTGGAAAGGGTGCGCAAAGCTGATTTCATTCGCGTCCCTTTCGTAGCAGTTGATTGCTGTATTGATATTGTTTTCACTGCTGGGGGAAAAGAGGGAAAACAAAAGGGTTAGCGGGAAGAGTACTTTAAGGCTTTGCATGGATCTGAGTTCCTATTGAAACAAATGTCATCTTTTTAGTTGCAAAAATGGGCACCAAAGAAAAAATTGCATGGAGAAAGATATGATATCATTATATCAATAATATACGAATAATGAGTATATTAGCGGAGCTCCACAGCGGCTCGAAGAGCCGCAGAGCGGAGCCCCATAACTACCGTGCGAGGATAGAAATTGAGAAAACCATGCGTTTGAGTTTTCATGGTCATCGTGGCTAGCGGCATGGCTCGCGGGCGCGTGCGCCTAGCGACGACGACGACGACGACGTTGCCCCAACATGGCGGCCATAGTCATCCGGGATATTTAGAAGGTCTTAAACCGAAACGAGGCTTTGTTTTTCGCGCGCTTTTCGCGGCTTGCCGCGGCTACACAACCTACAGCCAGCAGTCTACAGCAGTCTACAATGTTTTGCTGAAGAAACGGATTATTCATAGCGGTTTTGGAGGAAAAATTTTCTTCCTACAAGTTTTCAAGTGTTTTTGGAGGGACATAAGCATAAAGCTGAGTTCTTCCTACAAGTTTTCAAGTATTTTTGGAGGGACATAAGCATAAAGCTGAGTGTCTATTTTTCATTTGTTAAAGAGCTGCTTAGCTGCTTTTGGTTTTGCTTTAAAACTATTATAATTTTGCTGACCAGGTGATGGTTCTTCCGTTTGACTCGCGAGCTAGATGTTTTTTTTTTTGACGATTTATTTCAGCTATCGAATCTTCTTTAAGTAGTTGCGTACACCAGGCGTATTTAATAACTTTAGTGACAGCATTTTCAATGTGTGAGGGTCTGTGTGAGGAGCTCCGCTTTTAGGCTTGCCTAAATCTATTTAATATGTTATGAATATCCCTGCAGGGAAAAATAGCGTTGTATGTGAGAAACAATTGTGGCGTTGCTAAAACGCTGGTAGCGGGTCACGGTAAGGGTTAAGGGTAAGGGTCAAGGGTGTGGGTCGAGAGTAAGGGTCAAGGGTCAAGGGTTTTTTAAAAATTTAAAAAAAGCAAAAAAATAATGTTACAATATCGCAGAAACTAAAAAGTTGTGACAGGCCTAAACGACTCCTGCTGTTCGCAAGTGTAGTTTCTTTGCCTTTGGGGTTTGGATCTCACGAGTATGTCCTTGAGCGATTTTCCTTTTTTGTACGAGATAATGGGAGGCTCTTTGTACATCTCACTCAGTAAAGATTGATTCTGTATTTTAAATGCGATTTGTTCATGAAGAATTTCTTAGACACCGCTGGATGGTATTGTGCGACAAAAGGAAGAATTCTATTGTGCGTTTCTTTCTTTTGTTGAAGAGTCGACTTTCTCTCTCGAATTTCAGTTCTGAGAGGACCTTATTTACAAGAGTATCTGGATAACCTCTCGCGTAAAGGCGTGATCTGAATGCTCTAAAATGTTCTTCAAAAGTATTTTTTTAAGAGTTATTTCGAAGCAACCTACGTACGTCTTTACTGACCTCTGGCGGGTGGCAGGAAGAGAAATGCGTGTACTGAAATGTTTCTGTAGGCTATTAGTGAGTTCGCACTTCAAGAATAGATGCAGCTCTAAATCTATCGCCATTGTAAATTGGCTGTAAATTGGCTCTCTCTATTCTTAAGGTTACTGTAGACCTTCAGTGGTGACTTCCGAAGAATCATTCGTATGCGCGCCGCTTATATTATAACCATAGAAAAGTATATATCATCGTAAAGATAATGACTGTGTTTTCACTGGGACAATTTCGACCAGTTAAAGTCGGAAAAGTCCGGAAGTACAGTGAAAACAGTTCTTCCTAGTTTTAGCGAGTCAAAAATGCAAGCTGATTTCACAAGAAAAAAACAAGGGATTTTCTCGCCTTTAGGACAAGAAATTCCCGCAACTCGCGAGATGGTTTAACTCGTCCTGGTAAATGCCGCAGCCAATCACAGTGCTCGTAGTGACAGATTCCTGCCAAATCGTGAACTGGCAAATATTTTCCATACGCTCGCGTTCACCTCATGGTTCACTTTGCAAATAGTGCTTTCGAAATGGCAGACGAATTCACTCGTAATACTTTCCCGTTCCGATTTACAATTCCTCCGGCTTCATTAGATCCCTCAGTTCCTCGGCCAGGACCTTACTTGTTTCACAGTGGCGGCGCGCAGAACCCGCATTACCCGCTTTTGAGCACAAATGTTTTACAACTCATGCCAGCCGCATCTCTCCGCAGCACATCCTCTACATCATCTTCACCCGCATCTTCCACAAGTACCGGCGAAAGCAGCGAGAACAGTCAAACCGAAGGCTCTGTCAACCGAAACCGATGTCCCAATTGGTCGGACGCTGAGACAAGATTTCTTTTGGAAATATGGAGCTGTTCAAATCAAAACTGTTCCATTCGGAAACATCATTGAGCATATCGCTGATTTGTACAATGTGCGATAAAGAGCCCTCTCTATGCACCACAGTTCGTGATTCGGCGGAAAGAGACGTGCATTATACCGGAAAGAAAACAAACGTACACTTTTCAGTGCTTTGGTGAATTGACAAAGTGACGAAGGACAATTTTAAGAGCAAAAAGAAGGTAGGCATTCAATTTCTGCGAACTTTTATTTGGTCTGTTTGTTTCGTATGTAAGAATGTGAAGCGTATTTATACAGAGATTTCTTAAAACTCGACTTCTTTCGCTTATTTTAAAATTGACAAATGGCTTAAAGTGCAGAAAATGTTGAAAATGTTCGATTTTCCGTATTTCAGTCGGAAATTCTAAGGATTTTTTAAAGTCCACATCACTGTGAGACTTAGAAAAACAACCTCAAAGAAGAACAAGCAAAGCGCAACAGTCCCAAGGGACGTCTATTGTTATCGCTTTTGTTTTCTTGAAACAAAGGACCGTATGCATAATGATTAGGGACCTGTGTGGAAATCCTGCCCTGGTCCCGGTAGACACATGGGGTACAGACATATGCACCAGCGACTCAGGATAGGTCATGATATACCTACTAAAACGTGTGCTAGTTAACAACTATTCACCTCAGTGTCGGTGGCTAGTGGTGGATATTTACCTCGCCGCTTCGCGGCTCGGTAAATATCCACCACTAGCTACCGACACTGAGGTGAATAGTTATTTTAGTATATACTAAAACAGTGAGATAAGTGTACACAAAAAATAGAAAAAGGCTTGGAAAATGGAGGACTTCTCAAATGACAATCCAACGCAGCGCCGATCGCCATTAGGGATTTTTTGTTGTAATTACTGCCGTACGTCTCGTTTTCTCGCTGAGAGAAAAAATTTTTGTTTAGTTCTACTGGCGACATTTCATCAAATGGAGTTGCAAACCCTTTCTGTATTTGAAACCATTCTGTAAAAAATATAATTCAACTTTGGTTCTCAAGTAAACAAGCGACATGACATTTGGTTATGCAAGATTAATTTGCATTTGTAAACAAAACCTTTCTCGTTGCTTTTTACCGCTAAACTCCGGGTTAAAAACATAAGCCATTACCTCTGAACACGGCCAAGCCAAATTTAGTCGCTTTCTTGGAGTTTTCAGGTACTGCTTCGTTGTTAATTTATATGATTTCTTCGCTTGTCATGCATACAAACCGGGCCGCCATATTCGCGCGGCGGAGCGAAAAATGACCTGTTTGTGAAGAGCATGTTTTCTATGTGTATGTGTAGCGCGAAATACCTCCGAGACCACTACATAAAATTTGTAAAACAATAGGTGTTACGCAAAGACTAATTTGAAAAATAATTACACACAGCAATTGTCATTGAAATTCAAAATTCAAACATGACCCCAAACCAACTTCACCAGGATTTTGCAAACAATCTCTTACACATACGCTTACGCCAGTTCAGCAACTGACAGCAAGCATATCAAAGGGAGAAAAAGAAAGTAACAGGCCAATCTCAGTAGAACCAACCGAAAGAGCCGTATCCAAACAATTCAATTGAAATGCAATGCCAATGTAGGCCCCGTTCGTTTAATATTCAACAGGGTTGAGGTTCGATTCAGCGATAAGTGTGAATTGTATCTGCAGTTCAACTGCTAATTGTCTACTCCTTGAAAGTTTGATATTAAACGCACGTTGAAAGGCGTTGGTGGTTCTTGAAATCGAATATTCGGTTCCGTAAATGTTATTGAGCGGCTCAGTGTTGTTCTCCTATTTTGGAAATGTGGACAAGATCAACTAAAATTGCGTTGTCTTGGAAGCTAGATCCAGTGTATTTTGTGAAGCCTGAAATAGTCCGACTGTGGTAAACCGTCTTCCGTCGAAAGCGTGGCATGTCGTACTGTATAGAGAGCAACACGCATTAAGCGCACTGAAATCCCTAGTGGAAAAGTTGGCGCAACTGGCCATGACGTCATAGGGAGCGCATGCGCAGTTTGAAATCAAACTTAGAACAATAGACCACCCTAATTTTTCCATATGATATCAGGTGCAGCCGGCGTGGTCTAGTGGATAGAGCAGTCGACTAGGGTGCGATAGGTACCGGGTTCGTAGCGCGGGATGGCTCTCGATCTGGCTTGGGGGCCGGGCCTCCCACCCCCTTGGCGTTTCTGCAAAGGTGTCTAGGAATTACTCTCCATCTGGCTTGGGGGCCGGGTAATTTCACCCTTCCATCCGCACAAATTTTGTTATTTTTTTTAATGTTCTAAGTTCAAAAACACAAGCAAGGAAGTCAATATAAACTGTCTTGAAGGCTTCTTTTTTTCTTTTTTTTTTCTTCTTTTTCGTCTTTTTTTCTCCTTTTCTTTGTTCTTTTGTGTCCAAATAAAATCAACTTTGATATTTTCCCTTTGCCATTTTTATATGAGACATGTAAAAAAAACAATTAAAAAAGGAAAAAGCAATTGTACCAGTTACAGTGTTCTTTTTTTAATACCAAAAGAACAAAACTTGAAAAATGAAAAAAATGAAAGCAAAACGAAATATGAAAAAGTAAATTTAAAACGTATAAACGTATAAAACATAATAAGAAACTAAAACCGAAAACACAAAAAAGAAAATTCAAAAAGTATAAAATAAAAACACTGGTGAAAAAGCAAAAACGAAAACATCAAAAACGAAATTCAAAAAGTATAACTAAAAGAGAAATGGAAAAATAAATACGAAAAAAATAAAAACAAAATTCAAAAAGTATGGAGAAAAAAATTAATAAAAAGAGTAACAACGAAAACATGAAAAACAAAATTGAAAAAGTATAAAGCAAAAATACATGAAAAGGTAAAACCGAAAGCACGAAAAACAAAATTCAAAAAGTATGAAATAAAAACACTGGTGAAAAAGTGAAAACGAAAACAGGAAAAGCAAAATGCAAAAAGTGTAGAGAAAAAATAGATGAAAAACAAAATTAAAAGAGTATGGAGATAAAATTAATAAAAAGAGTAACAACGAAAACATGAAAAACAAAATTCAAAAAGTATAAAGAAAAAATAAATAAAAAAGTAAAACCGAAAACACGAAAAAGAAAAGTCAAAAAGTATAAAATAAAAACACTGATAAAAAAGTGACAACGAAAACATGAAAAACAAAATTCAAAAAGTATGGAGAAAAAATTAATAAAAAGAGTAACAACGAAAACATGAAAAACAAAATCTAAAAAGTATAAAAAGAAACCAAAAATTCTCAATAGCTCTCTTTGGCTTCCGTAAATCCTTGCCTGACGCACAGGTAATATTGTTTTGCCTTTTTTCCACTATCTTCGTACTGTCAACAACTGAGTATCTATGTGGTTGCAAACTTAACATGCAGCCGAGAAAAGTAAATCGCGTGTGTCATGAAAACAAACGGTCAAAAGATTTGTCTTTGCCTTACTTTAAAAGAAAAAAGAAAATGAAAAACAAAATGAAAAAGTAAAAACTAAATCATGGAAAAACAAAACTCAAAAAGTATAAAAGAAAAACATAGCGCTGATCAGGTGTATAGGCTCTATGAATTTAAAATCATTGTAACACAACACCTCCGTATGCTGCAAGGCGTGAGTCACGTTTCCCGTATTCATACTCGGTTGTTTAATATGTAATGGTGTATGTCACGTTTCGCTGAACTTTTGCTTAAAAGTAAAAAAAAAAAAAAATAAATAAATAAAAAATAAAGGGTAAAAGGAATAACTCCTCGTGAGCTTGGGCCCCCTGTGTTAGCAACAGAAATTTATTTTCCAAGCAGTGTTCCCAAAGACGTGACCGTCGTCATCTTTGCTTTACTTCCCTACAGGAGCCCATCAATAAGCTCCTAGTCCCTATTAAAGTTCCGTTGATTTGTGAAAAGTTAAACAATAACTCAATTTGAAGGATGCCTTGACACATCTAGCAACAATGAAAGAAAAATTACCAACTTACTACTCTTGCTTGCCGTTGTGTAACCTCCCTTGCCAGTTCACAACCGCGTTTGTCAAGTACTTGGAAAAAAAATTATTTTTTTTAACCTGTTTGCAGCAAATACATTATTTTTCGAAACCAATGGGAATTCGTGAAGGGCCAAAAAATGGGTTTTCAAATTTCTCAAAAGTTGGTGACATAAATTTTGCCGAGGGTAGAATTCAAAATGTCCAAGTAAATCGATAACTGAGACAAAGATTCAAATATCACACGGCGGTGTATTTTTTATTTCTACCTTTCTAGGCAAACTTTTAGTCGTTGTTCCTCAAATCAACTACTTGCAACTTACTTTAATTAACAAAATGCTGAAATTCAAATTCAAACTGCAACTTTGTAGTAAGCAACAATTTAAAAGGCTTCCTGCAGTGTTGCCAAATTTATCCCGTCGGAATATGTTTTCTAAAAGATAAATTCACTGACAATGAACTTATTTGTAGTTACGTACTGTCATTACGTTGTGTCTTTAGAATGCAAGCCCGGTGTAAGGAAAGCAAAATAAACCGACGACAGGACATATCAATAGGAAGTTCAGAGAAATCTAAGCGAAGGATAGAAGAAAAGGCGGGAAAATGTATAGCACAAAAACTTTGCTTTGTTTCAGATATGCCATCGAGACATACCTTAATCGGACGTCATATAATAAGAAAGATTGAAAATATCCAGTGAGCCCAAATTTAAGCGTTCCAATGACATGCTTGGTGCCTAAAGAGTTCATCTGAAGAAAAATTGGAAACCACTTTGAGCCAACTATCTGAAAATGACGGCTTTGATTATTAGGCCAGTTATTCTGCTCTACTTATCCAAAATCAATCCTCAGCCACTGGCTGGATATGTTGGGAAAATATGGACGCCAAAGGATAATGTATGATACAACTACAAACGGAAAACAAGCTCGACAATTTGATGAATATAACTATGATATCAAAGCAGCACATTCAGTTGTCGCGCCAGTGCACCAACCAATACATACAAGCTGCAATCATTCATCTGTGGGCAATTAAAGGAATGTCAAATTGCTAACAATAAGCGTTTCAAGAGCACAACACACGAACAAACCTCACCCCACTCTAACACGTACCTTTCGGCGTTATCCCCTGGGAGCTGATTTCATGTTCGAAGGGTTTGTCTAAGTAGGCTAATATAAACAGGAGCCATTACCAGAAGCGGTTCTATGTGTTATTTGGTGTCCCCAGCAAAGATACTAATGAGGTTGATTTTGGATTTCATTTTTCCCGCGAAACTCTCTTTGAGCTGAAGAAAACATTAAAATCCTCGTAAGAAACTCGAAAACTCGAAAAAACTCGAAACTCGAAAAACCTGTGGAAACACTCGCCTGCGGCTCGTGTTCCCACAGCATTTCTCGTTCTCCCAAACTTACACTCGTGTTTCTATAATTCGATAGAAACACGGCACATGTTTTCCATTTCTTAAATAAAACATGGGTTTTTGATCAATCAGAGCGCGCGTAAGAACGTAGCTATATTATACAAACATGAATATATGAGGTCAATGGAACGATTTGTATGTCTAGCTATGACATTGAAAGCAACGAAATTCCAGTTCACAGAAATTGTAGAATATATGGTTTTTAAGTCCTTGTTCCAAATGGGCTGTAATGATTTTTCTAGTCATACCCTGGTGCAAATAAGGGACGGACCATTAGAAAAGTGATGGGGAGGGGGGGGGGGGGAATTTTCAGCTTGCACGAATTTTTTTTTTCGCTCATTGCTTTTGCAGGAATTTTTTTTTCAGGTGAACCTATCTGCACGAATTTTTTTTACTACGTGTGAAAAAGTCACAATTGGACCTACCTTCTGCATAAATTTTTTTTTTACCTTCTTCTTTGCATGAATTTTTTTTTTACCTTCTTCTTTGCATGAATTTTTTTTTTGGCATTTTGCCTTGCATGAATTTTTTTTTTTGTTTTTTTTTTTTCCCACCCCCCCCCCCCCCCCCCATCACTTTTCTAATGGTCCGTCCCTCAAAGACATAAACAGCGATAAATTAGTATTGGATTTCTTCACTTTTGTATCCGCTGCGACCTACTTCAAGCTCCTTCAAGCTACGATACGTTTTCTGTTATATATATCTACAAGATAAAATGAGGTAAGAGAACCGTATCTTCCATACTGGGTTCTCTTACTATGATAAGGGGATAGAATCTATTTTTAGATCCGGAAACTATTTTAACTGACCAATGGCTGATGTCCTTCTTATTTTAAAAAAAATATTTACACAATAAATATAAACATAACTAAAGAACCCAAAAAATAAAACTAAAGAAAGAAAGAAATTGGCTTGTAATTCTCGAGTACTCTACACTAGTTTAGACAACCAAGTAAACCATGTGAAATCGTCTACGTGTGAAACAAATAAGAAAACTTACCTATACTGGTCAGAGTCCTATATTTTCCTGCCGATCGCCGCCATCTTAGTATTGTACAGTGAACGAAACGAGTACCCGTCCCTAGAGGCATTTGGAACTCTCCCCAGATTTCGCTCGCCATGAGAAACCAAGATGGCCGCAATCACCATCTAAAAATCGGGGACTGTGAACAGTATAGTATCTACCACCAATATAAATCTTTCCTTTTAAATCCAAAGCCAGTAGTCCCTAAGCTCTTGTTAAATGGATAACCGTCATAATTCTCTCTTGATTCAAGGCAAACCATTATGGAACTAAGGTGGCTGTGCGAGGAAAGCTTAAAAATTCCCCTCTTCGCAACCCAATCTACTATATTTTAAAGAGGCGAGCCCTCAATCATGACTATCATTTGCATGGAACTGCCCTCAACTCGCCCAGCAAATTAATTCGACCAAGAGAGGATAAAGCTTCATCCTCTCGTGATTCCGACAAAATATTGTTTTCTTATACTCGGAGAAGACACGAGATTCATTTTCTTTCTTTACTTTTCGTTTTTATTTTATGTATTTATGTCTATTTTCGTTATATATAAAGTATGTTTATTGTCTTATTTATTTCTTGCTATTATTTTTTAAAAATTTTGAAAATTTTTTCATGTTCCGGGATGTTCCGGGATGTTCCGGGGTGTTCCGGAATGTTCCGGGGTGTTCCGGAATGTTCCGGTATGTTCCGGCATGTTCCGGCATGTTCCATGTTTCTGCTTTCATCGACGCCCGTTGAAAAACAGTCAAAACCCACTAAATGCAGATCAATCAAATACAAATACAAGACAGATTAAAGTTGAAAAATTAATTAGCAAAAATAGAACAATGTATCTAGTAGCTCAACAAGGAAAGTTTTGGCACAACTAAACAATGAAGTCTACTCACATCTGGGAATTAACAAACTCACCAGCTATCTGAGCCCCAAAATCCTAAGTGCTTACTAGAGAGGTAAAAATCTTGACGTATTTAAGTATGCTAAAGCTTATAGTTCATCATTTTAGATTTATAAATCCTTAAGGTGGCTCGATAGGCAAAAAATGGCCATTTTTGTTACAATTATTTGAACCCTAAAACACTCAATAGATCCATGGCTGTTCAAAATTTATATTGTACGTTCTTTAAACATTTTATGTTTGGAATCATGAACGAATACCTTACATTCCTGAGGAACCACACCCAATATACTGACCACACCCATTTCAAGCTGGTCCAAAACTAGGTTTACGCCAAAGAAGATATCTCTACAATGAAAAGTGCTACACCCTTGAGATTTTGCTTGCAGAACAACAATACTCAGAGCTGTGCAACCTACCACTCTTAGCTCATCAGTGCACACATTTCAAGTTTTATCATGCTGTAAAATAATTGCTCAAAAATATGCATAATGGCTTCCAATTAAAATCTTATAACTCTCCAGTTATTCACTAGAATCTCACCAAAGTGGTAGGTTGCACAGCTCTGTTAATGTCCAAAACACCCTGAAAATTTCAGCCTGTTTTCTAAAATAGTTTTGGAGAAATCACATTTCTAAGCATGAAAAACAGTCAAAATGCAGGTATTGAGAAAAATGGGTACAAAAAGTGCAAACATTTGTTCAGTTATTTTTAGACACGTCAGAAGGCTCCTGGTCCATATGCAGGACCTTCTCTTGACTCTAATGTCTCAGTGAAGCCCTTCTTGTAGTTTCGGAGTTGTCTGCACCTTTTCTTGGATGCTTCTCCGCTTTTACGACGCGAATGGCGAATTCTGTCATGGTCCAGCTTTGTACAGGCTTTCCTACAGTGATAACCTGGATCAATTCCGAGGGCTTCTAAAGTGGTCAGGAGTGTTTGTGACCCATCATTGAAGTGGCCAACTGCTAGGAAGGTTGCCAGCTCTACAGTTGGTGTACTGGCATGCATTTCCTTGGTTGCCCGTTGCCAAATGAGTTCACTGATGGCCTCGTTTTGATTTTGGGTGCCACCATGAAGGCATCTTGAAAGTAAACTTTTGTCACTCAGTGCTTCAAACATTGGATAAATTACACCAGCAATAGCTTCTGGAATGGGCGATTCATGGACAGGACAAAATCTGCTGTTCCCTTTGAAATGTCTCTTTGAAAGCCGTACCAAGATTCCCCACCAGGAGGACAGATTCTTCATTCGTTGATTTTGATTGATGCCAAATGGCCATGACAGCATTTTGCTAAAACAGCCCTCCTGTTCACCTCAAACGCTTTGCTGCTGTTGGCCTTGGTTGAGGTGTAAAATGACTTTTGAAAAGAGCACTTTCGAGTCGTACACTTCAAAATTAGCAGGGAAGCAAGGCCCATCTTTGATTTCTTGTCTTCGTCGAAAACAATATGCCCTTGTTTACACAAAGGGCACAACAACGACTCGAACACAGCGGCAAGAATGGCGATATCAATGAACCGGAATCCACTTACGTGTTCCACTTCATCTTCATTGCTCTCTTCTGTTGAAGAATCACTTGATTCTGCCTTCATCTTACGGACGGACGCTGGTAAACTCTTGAAACTTGCTGCTTCCTCAGTTTCCACGTGCTCCTCGCCACTACTCGAGTCTCCACTCACTTCGGGTGAAGCCTCCTTTTTTGAGCGTTCGGTTTCTATCTTTTCTGCTTTCTTTTGGTACTGATTCCCCTTAATATTCTTTTTCTTCGTTAAAATACTTCGAATTTTTTTTTGGGAGGCATATTCTTCTAAATTTCCGACCAAACAATCTTCTACGAACAGATCACAACAACGTTTTACTTTCGTCCCAGAAAGGACGTCATATAACTGTCAGCTATTGTGCCCCTTTGAGCTCAAACTAGTAACTAGGCTCCTATAGGCTTTTAGATCACTCGTTCTGGATTTGGGAGAAAATCTGACAACAAATACCGATTCTTTTGACCAAAAACGACGCGTAAACAATGCTGGTTTCCATAGCAACTATTAACAACGCTTAGGAAAAGTTAAAATTTCTTGATTAAATCGAAGGGTGTATAGCAAAAAACTAACTTTCCTTCAAAGTACACTAACTAAACATGTTAAAATTGCTTTTTCTAAAAATATGACATTTTTTACTTTTTTTCCCTATCGGGCCACCTTAAGATCTTCATAGGAGTCAATCCTTTGAGCTTTGGAATTGAGTTCCGTTTTGAAGAAAATTCTCCCGTCTACAGTCCAAGCTTTGCCGTTGTCAATGTGATATTTTTTTCTAACTTTACTTACCTCTTTAAAAAACTAAGTCCTCATTGATGTAAATCTTGCCAGGGCCTATGTCATGCGAGGTCACACTTCTAAGATACAATCTAGCTTTATATAACTTATTCTTGGCGTTGTAACTTGCAAAACGGACGATAATTGGATGGAGTTCGTTCTTAGACTTTGTGTTTAATCTATGAACAATGTCAATGTCACCTCGTGTTAAGCTCACCTTCAAAAGTTTTCCCAGTTCAATTACATTCTCCACATTATCCTCTTCTTCGCGTTCAGAGATCCCATATATCACTAGATTAAATTTTCGAGTGTACCAGTCTTTTATAATGCTCTCCCCCAATATTTGATAAACGAGCTCGTGCGTATTGAGAAAAGGGCGCTGTCGATCATAATGCCCGACACCAGCTACAGCAATCCATGCGAAACATTAAGATTAACTCCAATGAGGGATTATCACAGGTTTTTATGCGATACATTTTTCAAGAACATAGAGTCTGATGAAGAACATAAGCTTCACAATCTGCTTCCGCCATGCAACAATATATTGCGTATAACCTAAGACGCAGCCGTAAATATGCCATGGCACAGCTACGTACCAACAGGACTAAGAACTCCTTCATTTTGCTATGGTCAATAAATAACTGGATAGACTGTTTTTATAGATTTTAAAGATTTTAGCAAATTTTAATGGTTAACATAATTTTTAAGGAATTAATATATTTATAACTGTAAATTTGTTTCTTATATATAATATATATATATTTTATACATGTATGTACGTGTGTTTCCCTTTTATATTCATAAAAATTGTGTAATTCAGCATATCGGCTGCGATACAATTTCGTAAATAAACTATCTATCTATCTATCTATCTATCTATCTAAATTTATGACACTATCAGCCAGAATCTCTCTAGCGTTGCATTTGGTAGTCAAGGAAGGCTTATTTTTAATGGAATTTCAAGGCGGTTTCCGTTGAATTGCCGAGGCAAAGCATTATACTTTCTGTGCTGTGGCGCCATTCTATACTCGATTCGAGCGTTTGAAAGTACAGTGAACAAGCATACCACGGCTACCAAAGCAGAAATGTCACGGTCTTTGACCACTCATAACATCTGTAAATTGCTTGGATGACATTTTCAGATATGCAATATCGAAGAAATGGTAAACGTGCAACGTGCAACCATAAGTTATGGACACATGCGGGTGGTTGCTAAGCAAAAACGAAGCGTAAGAGATGATCCAGGCGCAGCCGAGAGCATCATTTTTCAAGTAACATTGATGGGTTTTCTAAACTTCAGTCAAATTAATTTACTGCTGTATAAGAGGGTCCTGAATGGAAGGTACCAAACCCATTTCCCAGACTATTTTTCTTTTAATCATAACTATAACAAAATTCTCAAATCTGATTGGCTATCAACTGTCCTGATTTCAGTTTTAATAGGGCAGTTAAATAGGACAGTACGCGTCATGCCTGTGTAATTGGACAGTACGCGCCATCACGCGCGGGCTTAAATGGCTTTTTTCACTGCTGGCGTAAAAAAATCTTGGAATTTCATGTGCTTTGATTTAAAAAAAGAAGAAGTTTATACATCACAAATTTTGTTAAAGTCATGATTAATTGGTAATAAGACTTTGTGTCGTCCAATTCGGTCTGCAATCATACTCGTGATTAAACAAATCGGACTCCCGCTACGCGGTCGTCCGATTTTGTTGATCACTCGTATGATTACAGACCGAATTGGACCCCACTCAGCCCTATTACCATTACTCAAAATCCCACTTCCCAGTGCTCAAATCCCATTCCCACTGGCAGAATTTGGAAACAAATTCCATTTCCCAGTGACCGAATCCCATTCCCAGTGATTTAAGTCCAATTTTGACTGCGCAAAACCCGGCCAATCCGCTCCAACAGTCCCACTGTACCCCTTTAGGAACCTCTTATAAGTACCAAGTCGAGTGCTTTTCATCTTTAAGTTAAACGTCTGCCTGTTATTCCTGCAAGAGGTAACATATTTTTTTGCTCAACTGGCACATCACACCTATGGCGTTGACGAATTCACTAGCCAAGGTTTTCGTGCGATTTTCGAAGCGATAAGTAAATTACCTTAATTGCATTCTATTTGAAGAAGTCCGAAGGTTAAAGGCTCACGAAACCCGGTAGAAGGAAGAGTACTCCTGAAAATAGCTTGAAAACTGAAAGCTGTGCGGCATCTCCCTTTAGACATTTACTATGTTTCAGACCAATTTGAGTGAGTTTGGGTTAATACAAACACAATTCCAGATCCTAGTACATTACCGTGTGCAAAACCAGAGGTGTAGAACACAAACGGTTCAACAAACGTAACTGCTGTTCTCTATCGGAGGAACTCTAGGTCTTTCAGCTCCTCACGCAAGAGGTACGAAAACATGTCTGGACCGTAGGAATATTGGCTTTAAAAAAAAAAACAAAAAAAAAAATAAATGGCACACAGCTGCCGTCTCGGCATTTCAGCTTCAGATACCTGTCCTTTTCCATTTCTCATAAACTAAACTGCAAGCCATCATTTTTCTATTGTTCTTTGTATTTTCTTATTTTTCCCTCCTTCAATTTCTATACTCAAGGTGAAATGTACAATTGTAAAGTAAATGTGTAAAGTAGAAACGTATTTGCAAGTATCGGTTTACTGTCATTAAATTAAAATAAATATATATGCAAATATGCCACTGTACATAACCAACAGTTACTAACATTAATTAAATTACCCCTCCCAATGCGTAAGAAATAAGTGATTTGCCCGTATGGAAATTATCTCCACGCCCTAAGACACTTGAATACCTTGAAATCTACTTAGGGACGGACCATTAGAAAAGTGATGGGGGGTGGGGGGGGGGGGGGTGGGGAAAAAAACAAAAAAAAAAATTCATGCAAGGGAAATGCCAAGAAAAAACATTCATGCAAAGAAGAAGGTAAAAAAAATTTCATGCAGAAGGAAGGTCCAATTGTGACTTTTTCACACGTAGTAAAAAAAATTCGTGCAGAGGGGTTCACCTGAAAAAAAAATTCCTGCACAAGCAGTGAGCGAAAAAAAAATTCGTGCAAGCTGAAAATTCCCCACCCCCCCCCCCCCACCATCACTTTTCTAATGGTCCGTCCCTTAGGACATTCTGTTCTGAATCAAATGTTCCTTCGCCGTTTTTACTTCCACTTCCTTATAAAATGAGTATGTCGCGAGCGCTGTAAACTCCCATCATCCACACTATATAATATTATATGTTTAGTTCAATTTTTTCCTTGGTTCAATTTTTTTTTCTTTGTTTTCTGGTATGATAATGAGTTTGAAACAAAGGGAAATAAAATTTGAATGAAGGATAAAATTGAACTACGACATATACCGAGGCATGTCTGAGAGATTTATTAAAGCGTTAAACTTCAACGTCTCATGATCAGTCAGCTGTTGCTTGCTACTTTGAAAAGTCTGAATTAGTTTAAATCCGTTGCTGGCTATGAAGCATTTATTTATAACTGAAGTATTAAATGGGAAATACGTGAATACGCCATTGTTAGAATGGGATCAAGGTTGATTTTTTAGCTGAAAGGAATCCCTCATTCCACTCATTTTTCATGCCAATTTTTCTACGAGGTGTCACTTTATCTGTTGCCTTTCAAATAAATGGAAACTTTAAGATAAGGACGGACGTGTGAATAATGTCTAAGACATTAAAACTTAGGGAAGAACAAAAAGAAAATAACACACTATGAAAAGGAATACTGACAGCGTTTATACTAAAGATGTTCTTTGCTGCAGGTGGCACTTAACATTCAGAAATATAAAACAGTCGTTCTTAAAGAAATATCGCATACTTAGAGTGAAGCTTCCAAAGAAAGTCTAGGCGTATTGTATTGATTATTAAAAAGGCATATATCCAATCAAATGGTACAAATCTGTAATGTATTTTATAATTTATCTTCATAATATCTATTTCTAGGCTGATAACGCAATTTATTTTTGAGTAATTCATTACATATTCTACTAAGAGGCTGATAGGGTGGTAATAAATCAAAGCGCCGTCTACAGTAAAAATGTCAAGTTCAATTTGCAGAGGAGTGGGTTTCGGAAGAAATATATCTTCCTCTCTAGCTAACTTATATTAGCCAAAATATTTCATATGAAAACATCTCACATGAAGGGTTTTTAATCATTATTTCAAGTGGAAGGCCAATCACTGACCAGACAAGCGACATAAGTGGAAAATATCGGATGTGGAATACCGGATCTAGCGAGAAATATATGGCTGGAAATCCAAAATGTCAAAGCAAACTGAATTTAAATCAGAGTAGAAAAATAAATGTAGCAAAAACTGTCCAAAAAAGATAAGCAACTGATGGCTGGACTTGACGTTTGGTGCTATTTCTTCAGTGTTATGGAAATCGTTATTGCAATCCTCGGATCCTCTCTTAACAGCTTAGTGATCATCACAATTTCTAGACATATTTGGCGTGTTGCAAGTTCAAATTATTTCATCCTCAGCATTGCAGTAAGCGATTTTCTGGGATGTTTGATTGTTGTGCCATTTGCCTTGGACCGTCTTCTACAGAAAAGCTGGCCCTTTGGCTCTGCTGGATACAAGGTCCACGCTTTTGTTATATTCCTTCTAGGCCTTGTCTCTATTACCCACATGACTGCCATATCAGCGGAAAGATATTTAACCATATCCAGGTCTCTTACTAAGGATTGTTACTTCGACAGGAGGCAGACATTGTGGATAGTATTGGGCTTATGGCTGTACTCTTTGGCCTTTAGTTTCGCACCTTTGCTTAGCCTCCATAACAATACTGATAAAAGAGAAACTAATACTTCATGTGCGGTGCAGTGGAATTCACCGTTCGCAAACGATAAAGCTTATTTCGGAATGGCCATATTTGGTTGCTATTTCTTACCCATAGCAATAATTACTTTCTGTTATTCCAAAATTCATATTTTGTCAAAACATATTGTTGCTAAAAGGTGTCAAGTGACCAATAACAGAATGTCCATGAGCCAGGCGTTTTTGAGGAAACACCACAAATCTGCTGTATATTTTCTCGCTATCATAGTTTCATTTCTCTTTTGCTGGACACCGTATGCTGTCGTTTCTTTCATGGCCCTTCTGGGCACGAAGTTAAGCCCTCTTGAAAGCGGTATTACTAGCACCTTCGCCAAAGCATCTTTCACCGTGAATCCAATTCTCTATGGCCTCGTTTCACGCAGATTTCGAAAATGGATGACCCTGGCTATTCCAATAACCAAGCAAAATCGCCGAATCAGACCAGCAAACTTCTCTTCGCTTGGATTCGTAGATCATTGATTAGTCAACTTTTTGCTGTTCGCTTTGACTATTTTGCACTTTTTGCACACTCTTAGGAGGCACAGTAGTGTAGTGGTTAACGTGTCGGACTTCCGAGCAGAAGGTTTGGAGTTCGAGCCCTGGTGCTAACACGGTGTTGTTTCCTTAGACAAAAAAAAACTTTACTCCACACTGTCTCTATAATGCTAGGCTGGGGGTGACCCTGCGATGGACTAGCATCCCATCCAGGGGGGAGTAATAATATTTCCAGGTGCTTCCGGGATAAGCCCCAGCCTTGTGGGCCTCCTGTGGCTCGTGTGTGCCTACCTTTTACTTATAGGACTAATTAACGCACTCTGGTTCACGCAACGTTCCAATTAAAAGAAAATAAAAAAACCCTACTTTCAAGCTTTTCCACTTCTCGTAGTTAACATTCACATCCTCGTCAGACATGACTAAAACAATCGTTATGCTAGCAACTTTTATTAGAAGCTTGAAGACAACAAAGGGTGACAAGTTTTGATCGTAAATCGCAACTCGATAACTTACAATGAGACAGGAAACTCGAGATGATCCCTCTGACTCCACAGTTCCCCGCGTCACGTGTCACCTAAACTATTTTCAACAAATCTTATCGGCTAGATTGACTGGGTCAACCATTTTACTAGTAAAACAGACTACAATGCGCCTTCTCCGTACAATACCAATACAATGTCAAGCAAACAGATAGAGAATTCACTCGCAGAATTGTCTACTGAAGGATAATGAATTGGTGCGACATAAAATTCTCATAACTAGCATATAACGAAGGTCTCGATGGGGTGATGACCTTTACGGCTAACGGTTGATATTTTTGGCTGTTTTACGGCTAAGGGCTAAACGTTTTTAATATTTACGCCTAACGGCTAATTTTTTTCCCGTTTTACGGCTTACGGTTAACCCCATTGAGACCCTCTATAACGAAGTGTACTCACTAAGGAGAAAAACCACTCACATCACGGCTCAAGTTGCTAAAATGTTAAACCACTACGGTAGAATACTGAGATGCTGACCGTAAACGTTGTATGAAAAGTTCAGTCCTTCGAGTTTTCATTAGTCTTGAAGCGAAACGAACAATCCCCCTCCCCCTCCCCCACTAGTGAACACTTTCGTAGAGTAGTTATTTTAGGGGTTTTTTTTGCGCCAAATTCGTTACCGCCAGCCAATCAGCGTCGAACATCCTCTTTGTCCTTTTAAAAAAACGACAATAGAATTCATCTGGGAATAGACCCGTTGCGTGAGCAGTTTGGGCGACAACTTGCAATCTAAGAATAGCGAAGTAATAGTATGTGAAGATGCTTACTCGTGATGTGGCCCAGTTGTTCTCTTCTGGTTAACGTCTTGAATTATTTCATGAATACTTAGTACAACCTCATCTCCTCCCTCCTTCGTTCTTTGACTCGTCTTTTCCTCATTGTTACGTCCATTCAATACTTTGCACCGAGAAAAATGTTGACAATGCATTGAAGCATTTGTCCTCTAGGGAAGTCATACTTTAGCTGTCATGATTATTAAAAAGCTTTTTCGTGGAAAACGAATGTGTTGAAATCCAAGTATAGAACGGCAAAGAGGTTTTTTCCTCACAGGAAAAAGAAGGTTGGCCATTCCCTGACAGCATAAGATTAGCTGAAGAATTCATGCCAGTCTAAACCTCAATGAAAGCCTTCAAGCGTTTGTCAACGAACAATGGGAGAACTAAAAACTGGGCTGTAAAAAGTTATATACAGGCTATGTGAGGTTTCTTCGCGGTTTCCTGCGAGTACGCGTGGAAAGACATAAACAGAATTATAATTCTTCCATCTAGATCTAGATGGGCTCCTGTCTATATGGATTACCAACCTTACCACAATGGCAGTCTTCCCGAGCAATTTGACGTCTTACCGAAGAGTAGGAGGAAATTTGATTGCTTAATCGAAAAAATTCTGATTGTTTCCGAACACCAGCCAACACCTTAAGGGCCTAACTTAATACTTTCGTGCAGATAGAGTCATTTGGAGTGTTAAATTCCGTACCTCGGTGTTAGCCACCCATTTTTCTTGGGGCAACCACTTGTTCCAAATACTGACCACCTTTATGTACAATTCAAAATGGCGTTATCACGAAGCCCAAAAAACAGCAATAAGTTTATCTTTTTTTTTCGAAAACGTTTTTCGTAACAAAATTAGGGACGGACCATTAGAAAAGTGATGGGGGGGGGGGGGGTGGGGAAAAAAACAAAAAAAAAATTCATGCAAGGCAAAATGCCAAAAAAAAATTCATGCAAAGAAGAAGGTAAAAAAAAAAACATTCATGCAGAAGGAAGGTCCAATTGTGACTTTTTCACACGTAGTAAAAAAAATTCGTGCAGAGAGGTTCACCTGAAAAAAAAATTCCTGCAAAAGCAGTGAGCGAAAAAAAAATTCGTGCAAGCTGAAAATTCCCCACCCCCCCCCCCCCATCACTTTTCTAATGGTCCGTCCCTTATTTGCACCAGGCTATGACTAGAAAAATCATTACAGCCCATTTGGAACAAGGACTTAAAAACCATATATTCTACAATTCCTGTGAACTGGAATTTCGTTGCTTTCAGTGTCATAGCTAGACATACAAATCGTTCCATTGACCTCATATATTCATGTTTGTATAATATAGCTACGTTCTTACGCGCGCTCTGATTGATCAAAAACCCATGTTTTATTTAAAAAATAGAAAACATGTGCCGTGTTTCTATCGAATTATAGAAACACGAGTGTAAGTTTGGGAGAACGAGAAATGCTGTGGGAACACGAGCCGCAGGCGAGTGTTTCCACAGGTTTTTCGAGTTTCGAGTTTTTTCGAGTTTTCGAGTTTCTTACGAGGATTTTAATGTTTTCTTCAGCTCAAAGAGAGTTTCGCGGGAAAAATGAAATCCAAAATCAACCTCATTAGTATCTTTGCTGGGGACACCAAATAACACATAGAACAGCTTCTGGTAATGGGCTCCTGTTTATATTAGCCTACTTAGACAAACCCTTCGAACATGAAATCAGCTCCCAGGGGATAACGCTTTATGGCTTGGCTTTGGCGACAAGGTTATCAAGACTCTTCAGTGGCAAGTCAAATAACTCAGAGCCAACTGAATTCGAACGTTGTAATTATTTCATTTATTTCAGTTGTATTTCAACTAAGTTCCTCCTACATCATCAACTTGGCACACGTTGTGCTACTTAGCTCCTAAAACATGAGAGCAAAGTTTTCCTCTCCGCTACGTATATACAATCTTCGCTGTATGCAGCTGAAGCGGTAAATTCACCTTCAGACATCTCACTGAGCACAAGAAAGGAGCACTGAAAAAAGAAATAACTGTAAATCAAACGCTAACACGCCCATAAAGCGATTGTAATAATTAAAAACACTTATTGTCTGTCAAAAACAACAACCAAAGCTCTAAATTTGGTACATCACAACAGAGACACCAATTCCAATGAGCCAATCAGAATTCAAAGAAAATACATGACGTAAGTTGGTACGACGAGAAACACTAGTGAGCTAGCTAGCTGAGCATGCCGGTAATAAGTTTTAGTTTTACTTCTGGTTGGTTGAAAAAGTGACTCGACGTTCGTTCACCAATTTATTACCGTACCAATGCAAAACCAATAGCGAAATATCTTTCAGCCGGCAAATCAAAAACTGTTCTATAAATCATTATTACGTTACTTAGGAGTGATAGACGAGGTCAGTGTAAAAAGCACAAAGTGATCATAGCTGCAGCATGCCGCTTTTCCTGTAATTTTTCATCACTTAACAGGGCAATGAGCTCCTGCACTTAACATTTTCTATCTCCTTAATGTCTATGTTCCTCTCCTAAGTCTGTGCGTTGTATTGATTTTATTTTATAAATAGAATAAAAACCGCCAAAACCAAATGTGTAAAGCGAGGTTACTAACGGATCTGTAAGACACAAAAAGACTGATCATAGGGGCTTTCTCGACTTCATTGCGTTAAATTTTTTATCTCTGATTTATTCAATTTTGCCATCTATTTTCCATCAAACAACATAAACATCTTCAAAGCAAAATTGAATGTTTCCTGCGGCACACATCATTGAAAACGTTTCACAAAAAATTAACATCGAAATGACCGTTTATGAGCGGAAACCTATTCAACATGGCCTAACAATTCCTTTTTCCTTATTATTTTAGTTCTTTGGACTGCTTTCATTTTATTTTTGCTAAATTCGATTTTGCGACGACATCAGCCAAAGTAATCTCCTTGATGGGCTTCGTCTTTTCCGGACTCCGCCAATACAGTTATCATTACAAAGCGGTGATGTGGTCTTTAAATCGAACTTACCTTTATCTCGCCATACAAACATTATAAAACACGTCCTCACACGGCCTATACTGGAGGCGCCTTTATCGCAAAGTAATGCTACCTCACGCGAAGTCAAAAGAGTAGCAAGTTTGCGAAAATGCTTTTGAATTTGGTTGCAAATTTGAATGCAACCTCTCTTGTAGCATTGGAGATTGAAAACTGATGGAAGTAAAGCCAGTGAGACATACGAACCCTAAGCCAGCTGCCTCTTTTTCCCTTAGGAAAGGACAATGTTGCTGTGAATTTGACGGCCATTCATTGGCATAGTGTTGCGGAAATTATTACACATACGCCCGGCATTGGGACCCGCAGTGTGTGTCTTCTTACTCTGTAATGCACGGAATGCTTGAATCTGTGAAAACGAAAGTAATAATCGTGAATTTTATAGTCCGTCTTTTCTCTACTCTTTTGATGTATTTGGAAAGACTTAACTAGACAATGAGGCCCTGCGCTCTCTAGTTCATTTATATAAACATTCGCTCCGACGAAGGGCTAACGCTCGAAACGTCAGCACCTCCCATTCACCTTACGGTGGTATAACTTACTTAATCAACTCGTTTGATTTTCCATTTTCTTGCATTTATATAAGGCTCTGTCTCATATAAAACTAGAAATATGACTCCCGCAAAGCCTCGCGAAGCTAGTTTTTGAGAGAACTCGTAACATATTGTTACGGGGATAGGGTCGTATGTCCTAATCTGAGAAAAGGCATTATTCCCCTACTGTTACAAGCAATACATTTTTCTTCTGAATTTGGGTTTGTATCAGAGTTGGTAATGATTAAACAGCTCTCAACAATACCATTTCTTCTTTGAGGCTTGGGATCTAGGGCAGTCATTTGTCGATAAAGTTAGTGTGGAAAGTCATGACTGAAAGCATAGGGCATTTAGGAAAATGGAAAGACTTGTTATTTCATACAACACATTTGCAATGAATGTATGCCTTTTTGTTGTACTTTCCTTGGTATTAATGATGAACTAAGAGTACAGAAAAACGTGACCCCATCCCCTGAATATACATACCACATCGATGTAAGTATCGCAGAAAAAGTTCATAGAAATGTTGCCATTACAAACATTCGTTTCTCCTTTTACAGAGTTTTTCCAATGTAAAAGGTCAACTGTATATTGTGGTTATTAAATATTGGTATTTGACATCATAAAAACGAAATAAACAGCACTAACGGAAAACCAGAAAGGAAAAAGGTTGAGTATGTTATGTCCAATTCTGCAAAGTAGGGTTTAAACCTTTCATTTTTGGTAAATGAGCAGGTGGCTGAGATAGCAATTCTCACGGGGTCATAAAACTCAAATAAAAAAAAACATTATGAAAAGGCCATGAAACTTGTCTGTCGGTACCAACGTTCTGAAACCTTTCCATCACAGTATACATATATATAGCAAAGATATATAGCAAAGATAAATACTACAAAGAAGTCAGTGATAACATCTGCTTTATTGTCAAATCAGAATTGCATTGATCACTGATAATATTGCAAAACCAGTACTCAGTGTTCGGTATCCTTTCTGTTGAAAATGCTGAACATAACTGCAAGATCAAGAAAATTTACAGTGTTTTCACTGTTGGTTTTATTACGAAACATAACTACTTGCATTCTCATTGCCGTATATTATAAAATACTTGGTGACTGTAACTTTTCATGTCTTTGCGAATGGTTTCTGTTCCCCTTTCCAGGCAATTTTTTAACAACGATATGGTACTCTGTTTAGTCGTTCGTCTTCTGATTCTGTCTGTATGCTGTTGCCACAGATTTCCTTAAATTCTCAATATAATCTGTTTTTATTGTGCGCCCTTCTCATTATGTCTGGCAGTGTATTCTGTTGGGATAATTTTTCCGAAGATTTCTCAATCGGTTTTGTTGCCCGTCTTCCGATTCCGTTTGTAGTCTTGTGGAAGCCTTTCCAATTGTCGAAGTCGTTCCTACTCGGTTTCCTTTGTAAGTCGCTTTGCTTATTTTTGTTCGCCAATTTCGTTATGTAATCGTTCGCTCTTATCCCACTTAAATAAATCCTTGATTCAAGACCTGTAACCTTTATACAAGACTTGTCAGCTGATTTCAAGACCACAAAAATTAGTTTTAAGCAGACTAATTTGTGATGTCTTGAAATAAGAATATTTGAGTCTCAGTTACAACACAAGGTAACTCTTTTTTCAAGCAACTTTTATTGTTACTCAAATAGTACATGTACGTACTCTGAAAGGAAATCTTAAATTATCTTATCTGAAATTGAGTATTCAATTTCCTATTTCAAGCAGTGTGACTCTTGTTTTTAGAAATTAAATAACCTTGGTTTAAGGTGATGAATTTCTTATCCGCAGGAACTTAAAATAAGGTTTTTTGGTCTTGATTTAATGGTTTATACTTAAAGAGTGGATCCTGGTATAGCTAAAAAGAGTCTGTTTCTTTTCTATCGATAACACATTATATTTCCAACCTAACTTCGTTGAATTCCTGGTCCTTATCCTTGCTGTTTCGACTGCCTTTTTATGAATGAGCAGTTGTTGCCTTTGCTGCGATGTCTGTTGTTATTGTGCTTGCCGTCGTTTCTCAGTCCCTGCTTCAAGTCGTGCTATCCTTGTGCTGATTTGTACGGTATTCGAACTTACTCGAGGACGATCTGTCGCTGCTCTTTGTGGTACATCTCGAGGATCTTCTTGCTGGGATGTACTTTCAGGACGAGGGAAGTCGGTTTCCACAAAATTTACATTATTTTTAAAAGAGCATTCACCGACTACTCGCAATGGCGGAAATTCAAGTGCGCTATCCTTGCCCGGTAACCAGGCCTGCGAACGGCACCTTTAAAATATATTTAACAATTATTCTACGAAACCAGACATAACTAATCGATGGCATCAATGGTCTTATGTTCGGTGTAAAACGGTGTGAAGATTTTCTTCGTTTTAGGTCATTGTTGTCGTGGTCTGCATTGTTTAGATTTTCTTTGTAATCTTTTGTTACGTCACTGGTGCGTTTTACACCGAACATAAAGCCATCAATGACATCAATGAAATCAATGAGTAATCAATAGCTAATCGATAGGTCATCATTTGATTGGTCATTGATTATTGCCGATGGTCAATGAGTAATCGAAGACTAATCGATAGGCCACAAAATATTTGGTTATCGATTAGTCATCAATTGCATTGATTTGTCGACATGTTGTCGAACCGATCGATGTGTAAAAAAGTTTCAAACACGAGTCCGGCTTGTTCTTAAACATCGCTTTAAGGTACTTGTCAAATTTTTTCGAGTTCGCAAATTAGTTTGAGAATTAAAAGTTGAAAAAGTAGGCAGAATTAAAGGCGTATCCGATTCAATGTATTAGACTTGATTCATAGCTTTTTTACTACCCTTACCTCCAATTCTGTGATCTGGGGATGGTTGTTCATAACAAACCAGGTAACTGATTCGTAACATCCTGGGGTAGTGAGAGATCCTTGGTACTTGTAGAATCTGTCGGCGACATCTTGAGACACTAAAAGTGGGGCCAGATCCTCAATGTGGATTCCAGCACTTTGCGTGACCACGTGCGAGCTCCCTGTGCCAAAGAAATCGGATTTTTTTTATGAAAACAAGAACTTGGCGAGTTGAGGATGAAGGCAAACGGTCTCTTGAAGTTTCCAGTTGAGAGCTTGGTTTAACAATGATGATAGAGTTCGTCTCGGTGAATATTCAACGATAATCACTTCGCCTTCGGCAAATAATTGTTAATTATTAACATACAAGTCAAGACTTACCTTCCTCTATAATATTAGTGAGAAGTTGAGCAATCTTTTCCAATGCACTATTTGGAGCGGTTTCGTTACTGTTTGCCATTGGAAGCTAGAACCAAATAAACGTCATCAAAGGAGAAAAAGATGAAACCTTATCTCTAAAGGGCCAGGTAAAGAATTATTTGAAGTTGACATAGTTGAACACTGTTGAAGTCAGTTGAGATGCTCGATTTGACTCAAGCCGTGTGGCTACTATTTTGATATTGTTTATTGTTAAGATATTGTTGAACAATATCTTATGATGAACAATATCTGTGACGGTGGCAGTGTTTCGTTTGTAGTGTGGCCCGGTTCTACAAATGATTCCTTGAATTGATTTTGATAGACTGACATATTGACTGACTGACTGAAAGAAGAACGAACAGAGACTGAATGACTGACTAAATGACTGACTGAGGAACGGACGAATGGACGGCCAAACTAGCTGATTGACAGCCTTATCAACTGACTGGATGGCTAAATTGAATCACTGATTGAAAGAAAGACTAATAGACTTTCTTTCTGATTGACTGACTGACTGACTGACTGACCGATAGACTAACTGATCACCTGATCCTGACTGACTAACATATTGACTAACTGACTGATTGACTGACAAATCAACTAACTGGTTGACTGGCTAAGCGACGGACTTACCAACCGACTGACTGATTGGCTGACCGCCTTATCAACTGACTGATTGACCCGTTGACTGATTGACTAACTGTGATTTGATTCACAGACTGACTGACTAATTGCAGGAGCCCATTACTTACCTTAAACAGTGACTGATTAACAAACTGATCGACTGACTGGATAATTTAATAAGTGATTTTTACTTACCTCGTATAAAACACCTACAACGGCCAAGCCGGCTTCTCCTTCAGCTGCTAGTTCAAACGTAGCGTAGTTAGCGTTGTCCCAGAACACCATATGTAACTAAACAGAAAATGTGAACAATTGAATAACAGCTTTACGTACTCAAACACCGTTCATTTCCCCCCTTCTTTTAAAAAATATGGGCAATAATTTACGCCGACATGGATTTTTTGTAGTTGGTCTAACTCAGGAACCTGACGATTTATGTGTTGATTTGGTCGCGTCAACCCACCTTCCGGGTATTCAGGGTACATATGGTTGTAAAATAATAAAAAAATATGCACTGTATTTTCAACTTTTAACTTCCCGTGTTTTATTTTTATTCCATTTTAATTTTAATTTTTATTTTTGGTATTTATAAAGAGCACCAACTAACTAAATGTTCATCACATTTTTAGCTGTGGACGGAACCTTGAAGTGTTACTGTTGTGATTCAATCTATTTATCTCTGAAAAGCTACCAAACAGTACTTTCATTTGATGCCTTGCGGCTTTGCTCTTAATATTCTTTAAAGGGAATCTTGCCGCTGTCAAGACGAATTCTGGTCTAATTTACTGCGCGACAAATGAAATAAGAAACCTGCAAAGAGGAGCATGTAATTATTGAAAAATAGTCTAACCTCAATTGGGTAAGTGTTTCCATCTATTGTATGCTCTGATCCCACAGTGTCATTACAGCCAAAATGAAAATGAAACTGCTTGAGAAAGTAGTTTTCCTCGAGAAGTCCGCCTGCCAGTTTCACCGTCAACTCCTCTCCAACGTAAAATGTCGGCGCGTAGCCGTTGTTTCTAATCTCGCCAGTGATTGGATTATTGCCAGCCACAGTGAGCCTCAGATTCGGGGGATTGGTGGGATCCTTTTGCATCACTTGGTCAGTCAAAATATTGATTGGCGACTGTTTTTTCCCGTTACAAGACCAGTTTGCATTCAAGGTCTCCCACTCGTCTGGCCCTGTAAAGGATAATCTGTTAAAGTTGATGATCTTGTGACGACCTCGTTATAAAAACCATCACACAATTTTCCAACTTGCATCTGAAGCTGCAAGTATAGTGCAGTGACACGTGGACTCGCCTCCCTCAAATTTGGCCTGGGTCTGTTCCCCAATTTGGGAGTAGAGATAGTGTGTTGTGCCTCGAGTAGAGCTCCTGCTAGAGTGATTAAGAGATGAATAAACGTTATATCTTTTAGTATGTCTGGAAATATCGAAGCTCATATAATTGATCAGTGTATAAAACTGTTTTACTTATGGTAAACGGGCAACAGGCTCCAACTGTGGCAAATGCCATCGAAGTGTGCTAGGAAATATTTTGTTTAATCTTAAATATTCATCTGCTATTGTGCAAGAATATCAAAGGCAAGTTGTCATTAGACTATGATGATGACGTTGATAACGACGATGATAATGATAATGGTGATGATAATAGTCTTTTATATTCACCATTTGCTCCAGCCACTCTATCATAGCTCCACGAAACTCCACCTGTTGTGGCTGAACGAAGACAAATATTAGTCAAAACAGAAGCTTATCGCCCTGAGCGAACATTTGAGGGTCTTGATGGAGCTAACCTTCACCTGTCAAACAGCTCAAAATCTAGCCGTCAAGCGCCAAAACGTTTTTTTTTTCTTTTTTTTTACCGTCAACCTTCAAAGAGATAACCGACAAGCGGCCAAATGTTAAACCGTCAGCCGCCAAAAAAAAACCCCGGATTTTTTAACCATCAAGCGGCAAAGCACCACCCCTATCAATACCCTCACAACTATACTACATTGCTGAATGAACGTTAATTTTTCGCATTACAGGTGGACGGTCTGCGTCTGTCTGCTTTCCGTGCTAAGTCTCCGAGTTTGAACGTATTTCTCAAAAGGCTGCAAGATATGTCACACCTCAAGAAGCTGGCGGTTAACACGTTCTCGTGAGAAGCACTTCAAAAATAGCCAGATCTTTTACAACTGCTCTCTCAAATGGAACATAACGGAATTGTACCCTCGGATTTATGCCGGCCTAATAAAAAGAAGCTACGTACAGCAGTCTTGTGATCAAATCAGTGGAGGAGCAAGAGACATATCCGGCTAACTATAGAGCGTTGGCCTGACTTTTAGTTTGCCTGGGAATAACGTTCCTTTTCAATCAAAGCAGTAAATTTTTCTTCTCTTTCGAAGCTGAGATGAAAGGAAGAGTAGTAAATCTGCGTTTTAACCAGTACACGAGTGCTATTAAACTGACCTTAGAATTATTCTTCTTCTTTTGTTTTTTTTTGATACTCTGTAAAGCATGCAACACAGTGCGCCCCCTGTGCGATCCATGGTTTATCTCCTATCTTATAAAAATAACCTCACCGCAAAATACTTACTGGCCTGGACATAAAATACTGGTACACAGGCAACAACTGAAAAAGGAAAACAAAAACCAGCTTTTTAAGTGACGTTTTTTTAAATATATCAAATCAGGTCAAATGAAGAGTAAGAACTGGCTCTCCTTGTCTTCCGCTAAAAAAAAAAACTTAAGGAAATTGTCCGCTCCTCGCTGGATTTTGTTCATACACTTGAGTTATCTTTACCCCACCCCTCCCCCCTGCCTCTTCTCCTCTTCACCCCAACAGTCTAAAATCGCGAATCACTTCTGGTACCTAAGCTTCTTCCATATGTAGCAATCACACATGGAGTAGACCCCTAACTCATCAACAAACAAATTTTTGACTTCTTAGACCAGGGAAATTTACTGGTTGAGCAATGCAAGCAGGTTCTAACCGCTCGAGAATGTCAAGTCTTGAAGGTCAAGATTACATTAGTTCCCTTTAAAATTCATCGCTCAGTTTAGGAACAACAAACAAAGATTATACTTTTTCAAGGATCAGCTATGAAAACGTAAAAAAAACGAAGCACTACGTTAATTAAACTAAGGTGAATCGATAGTTAAGGCTTAATAATCTGTACTGCAATATTTTCGATAAATTAAGCTCTGACAAAACCTAATAATCAAGGGCAGGTTTGAGCCTGTAAATCGTTAAAACGCCGTGAGTGTTTGTTGATAGAATAGGCTTCGGCAAACACCTGGCATTTATTACTTGGGCGTTTCCCAAAGGGAGCCCAAGTTTAAAATTGCCCTTCGTTTTTGTTTTCTGCGTTCAGTCACAAATCGCCGTCTGGGCCTTTAAACGCATGCGTGCCGATTTATTATGTAATTCCTGGCGCAAACCAGAAGGATCGCGGGCTCTGGGTACGAGAATAAGCACGCACATGGTAAAATATGGTGGATTTATCTCAAGCGACGTCCTTGAAAGAAAGCACGAATATTATGGTTTTTCTACGATCAAACCACATACAAATGCACACAGCGTTTGCGGTAGACCCACAGAAAACGTTTTGGAACGTTTTATGAAAGGGTCGCTCCGCGGACTTTACGAGAGATCAATTTACGAGCGAACATTTCTGAGTATTTATCGTGTATTTAGACGTGATCGCGAACCCAGCAGAATACCAATACGAACTCTGGAACGCTTGAGGAACAAGAACAGAAAGGGTAGAGAATTTGTTTATAAAGGTATTCGTTCGTATACACCCAAGTCTTCCAAAATGTATTGTTATGTGAAAGTTCCAAAACAACGAAATAAAGCGACGTTTTTGTTTAAAGGTTCTGGGACAATCCATAATGGTATATTAAAGTTAAGAAAGAGAGCTAGTCGGTATTTGTCATTGTTTTCTTCAAATAGACTGTGTATTTACATGAGTCAGGCCCATGCAGCGACTTATTGTACATTTAAATTGATTTCAGACATAGAAAAGAACCCTGGTCCTATCCCAATGCACGTCGACTCTACAGTACTGTAGCAAAACAATAGCAGCACCATATAGCCAAGGTAATGAGTTAGTATTTGGACAAAATGCAGGGCAACAATGTGTAGCAATGAGTTTATGTTCTTTGATTTACAATACCAGGCAACGCATTTGTTGTGCTCATGATCTCATCAACATAATGAATTTTGGAAATCAATTGTATTCAAGTTTATCTCAATTAGCGAGACAGTCCTATTTAATGCAGACAGAATTGCCAACAATGTTAAATGTGTTTCAGGATGACTATCAACTACAATACAGTGAAAGCTATTCTGGAACTGTGCATGGTCAGACAATAATAGAAGGATATCAGTACTGTACCTCTTTACAATGAGCCTTTGAATCACTCATATCTGATGGTTACACTAATTTTATATTAACAGTAGGGGTTATTAGTGTTGCTATCTACTGTAATGGTAATATGGGGTTTAAAATATTTGATTCTCATGCAAGGGATTCATATGGCAGAGGGCATCCTCAAGGTACATGTGTACTGCTTGGAATACCATCACTGAGTAGCATGGTACATTATTTTCAGAGTATACATAATAATGAAATATTTGAAATAAAAGGGGTACACATTAATCAAAGTAACACACTTTCTCGAACCAACTGTTTTGGAACGCAAAACTTTAATATTAGTTTTGCAGTAGCTATCTACTCTCTGTGCTACTCTTTAATAAAATCATGTAGTCATTGGAATTCAAACACTTTAGCAGTTATTGTGGACAATGGAAAAAGATTATGTGACAATCTAAGTTTAAATGGGAATTTTTCCCCAGCTGATTTGCCAAAGACTGTTGACGTTTTTGGAACTGATGTAGCTCTAGAAGTTTTGAGTGAAAGCAGTGAGGGAGTTTTATCTGATTCACTTCAAAGCAAATTAATGCTACAAAATATTATAGTAAATAATAGTGAATGCACTGGGTTTTTAATGTGGTTTTCCTGTTGTTGTATCAGTTGTATCTTGAAATACTTTATCGAGTGCCCGCTTGCATTTCCATTTTTATTTATCTGTACGTATAAAAAAAATGTGACTGTGGAAGGCCACTCAATCAACAAAAGATAACTGAGAGTTCATCATGTCGACTTTCTGGTGTTTAAACCTGGATATTCCACCAAAGAAGCCCAAGTTCACGCAGATATGCGTCTTGTTGTTGTATACATTGTTAGTTGACTTCATATTTCAATTAGACAAACGGAAACTTTAGCCTCCGACGTACTGTTGCTCAATATTTATTTAACACGATTGATCCTCACTTAGAAAACTAAAAATTCACTCTTATTGAACTTCTTTGACGTTGCGATTTTTAGGTTTGCTATACGATGTTTTCTCTGACATTTTTCCAGCGAATCGCCGCCTATCAATTGAAATTCCATTTTACACACAAGCGAGTGCAATTTCGTGATTTCGATTAGACGATCTTTGAGGAAGGATTCGTCATTTTGTTCGGATTAACGCTGAATCGAAAAATAAGAGAGTTCTGTCTGATTCTTAGTCGACAAATGAAAACAAGACTATTGAATCGTGTAAGTTAGCGGCCGAATTAGTTCATTCAAAGGACGAGGTTGACAACACAAATTCGTGTAAAACTGCGTGAATTTTATCACCGTAAGACTACGAATATAAAAAAAGGTCAAAAAGTACCGGAAATAGATTGACCTAAGAGTCTGTTTATACTAAGTAATCGAGTGCGATAGATAAACAGGATATTATAGGATTATAAGATAATTAAGCTAAACCTGCCATAAATCATGACAACTTTTACCTGTACTGGCAACCACGAGAAAAATCCAGTCCCACTTTGAAGACATCCTTAGCGAGCAAAGAAACGTTATCTACAATAGGAATTTTTGAGTTTGTACTACAAGTTGCGTTTGCACTTCTCGCTTCTTGGAGTAATGGGATTCTCCAAGGTTTCTTTGTTTTTCAAATCCTCTCATGAAATGTTAACAAAATGAACAAACATATCCTGGTGGGTGTGACTAAGACCAGTCAGAGGGTGACCTCCAATGTGTCCATAAGGTGGCATTCAATGATTAAGGCAAAAATAGACAAAAGCACTTAACATCGATAGAACTGACCCACAGTTACTGGAATCCCAAATTCTTCAAGTTGTCTATCTCCAATATTAGACATTCCGTCAAAAAGTCAAAGCTGATTCTACAATTCTCTTGGCCACAATTTCGAGTGTTTACTATCTCTACTATCTCCGGTTGTCCCTTGCGGGACATTGTTCATCATTGTGTAACTTCCAAGTGACCCTGTTTTAATTTAACCCTCTTCAGCTCTGTGTCCACTGACTCCCTCGAGCGATTTTTTCCTTATCCTTGGAACGAAGATTTAACTTGCATCAATGTACTCATTATCACCTGAGGGAGGTACTGGTGGGGAATGGTTATGTCGCACGCATGGCTTCGTCCATAACTGGGGGCAAAAGTATTGTTCCTTTCCTTGTCAAGCAGACTGTCTTCCCGGGGGGGTACTCGATATATCTCTGGGTAGGGAGGTGCGGCGCGCCCCCTCATACCCTGACCCTGTTTAAGACAAATATCGCTGATTTTCCTACCCTGTTTAAGACAGAATTCCGATTTTTGATACCCTGTTTAAGACACAACCCGAAACCATACCCTGTGTAAAACAATAAGAGATATCGAAACTCTTTCTCATTTAATCCATTGGCAATCACAAAACTATTTACTGCTTGTAAAAATTTTGCTGTTTATCGTCCAAGAAAAGATATCCTGTTTAAGACAAAAAATGATAAATTCGATACCCTGTTTAAGACAAAAATCCCGAAAAACATACCCGGGCTAGCCGCACGTCCCCCATCAAGCCCTTATAAGGGAGTAACCCCCCGGGACTGTCTTCTCTATACTGTATTTCATGTAAGTGAAAAAACAGCCTCTTATCAAAAGGTGGTACAAGTTACATTTGTCAAGTCATTTGTATACATATTTTTTGTGTGTGTTTCAATTCTCAACCGATGCAGAATCAGTTTCTTTAGAAAGTAACTCTTTTGCACCTTCCACGCGTTTTGACATTGTGTCAAAGTGATTTGACATTGTGTCAAAGTGACAACCATTGTAGGATCAGTTTGCATTAGACATTCATTAAGGCGTTCCTCATTCCAGTGTTTGTTCTTTACCTTAACCGGCTTCAAGTTCACTCACAGACGCAATCAGTTTCCAACTTCTCAGTTACAATATCAATACATTGTCAAGCAAACAGCAGTCCAGTGCGGACTGAATTGTACTGCCTTCGTCATGTTATTTTCTCAAACATTTCAGCTGTGCGCAAGCGCTATCACCGTGTTTACGTACTCGTGATAGATAGTTCATTTTGGCTTACCTGACCGTAAAAGTCGGCTCATCTAATCGTTTTTGACGTATGACCTATTTCCTGCTCGTATTAGTTAAGGTAATCATACGGTTTCTCATTCAATTTGCTGACTCGTCCCCAGTCGTCTTCGCGTAACGCGCGCGGCGGTAGCAGGGGGTGATGTGAAGGGAAAAGGGAAGAAGACGACGTCTCTCTCCCTCGCTTTCGTCCTTCCCATCACACCCCTCGCGCCACTAGGGAGAGACAGAGAGAGACGACTGGGGACGAGTCAGTTCAATTTGGAATTAATTTGCACGAGTGAGTTTAAACTCACAAGTGCAAATTAATTCCAAATTGAACGAGAAAAACCGTATGATTACTTATTAATAATATAAACATGAAAAAATTCGCCTGGAGGAAGTGCCAGAAGATATCATTGCGGACAGGAAGTGAGCATTTGACGCGGATTTGACACTTTATTTACTGATTGGCTGGTGAAGATTGGCTGATAACGCAACGAACTCAAAGCGGTTCGTTTAAAAATACAGAATATCATAATCCAGAATATCGATGTGTAATTTGCACTGGTGTTACACGTTTTGCACTGGTGTTACACTTTTCGCACTGGTGTTACACTTGAACTGCACTGCTCTCAGCCAATCAGAATCGAGTAATTTTGTCATGTATATACTGCGTAATTATGACGTGGCCCTCGAGATAAGTAGTCTCCTCCGCAGTCGTTATTAGGGTCGTCACGCAACGCTTCTACCCAATGTTGCGTGACGACCCTGATAACGGCTGCGGAGGAGACTACGAGATAAGAAGTATCAGGAAAAGAAAATTTTTGCAACAATACAGGAGCCCATCACAAATGTCGGAAGAATATCGAGGATTACAAACTGCTCGCCTTAACTGACGATTGCAATCCAATTCGGCTCCAAACACTCGCCTCGCGGCCCACGCAGCTAATCGCGAAGCCCTCGCACCCACTTCAACTAGGCACATAAACTAAGGGACGGACCATTAGAAAAGTGATGGGGGGGGGAGGGTGGGGAAAAAACAAAAAAATATCATGCAAGGGAAAATGCCAAGAAAAAAATTCATGCAAAGAAGAAGGTAAAAAAAAAATTCATGCAGAAGGAAGGTCCAATTATGACTTTTTCACACGTAGTAAAAAACATTCGTGCAGAGGGGTTCACCTGAAAAAAAAAATTCCTGCACAAGCAGTGAGCGAAAAAAAAATTCGTGCAAGCTGAAAATTCCCCATCCCACCCCCCCCCATCACTTTTCTAATTGTCCGTCCCTAACAAACTGCGTTTCCTTAAAACAAGCTTGCTCTATCTCGACAAAAATACTAGTCGCGCGTTTGAGATGTAAGAGTTTTCGTAAGAAAACGTGCTTAAATTTTTTTATTTCCACTCCTGCTCGATAAAATTTTTTTTCTGCCTACGTACTAAAGCTTATTCATTTCTTCAGCTCTGTCATCACATTATCGTTTCCTTTTTGCACCTTAAGGAACAACGTCTTCCAGGAAGAACGCGAGACAAAGGTTTCGAGCAAATGCTCCGCGAGACGCACGTCACGAGGAAAGCGCGCGCAGTAAAGCTCGTACCCTCTGTGACATCACAAATCGCTGTTTATTGACACTGAGGGTGCTTAAGAAAACTATCTCAGCTTTTTCAGGTTTTTAACAATAATGTCACTCGGTGGTGAGTTACGCGAGAATGGATTTAGCCCACCTGACGAGAGAACACACCTATTCCATCTTCGTGATGCTGAGCATCACGACGAAATGATAAATTGTGAAGGTTATGAAGAGACTCGACGAGAAACAGAAATTCCACCAAAAGAGTCTTTGAAAGGCTCTACAGAAAGAGACTTTGAAGAGAGCATCTCAGTTGAAATGGAAAACGGAGTGGATAAACAGGAAGGGATCGCGATGCTGCAAGAATTGTTCGAAACTGTTGGTGGAGATTTAGAGGACATCAAACGTTTAGTCTTAAAATTACACGGTGTTTTGCAAAGTGGAATGAACGCTGGTGAATCTGCAAATCTGAACTCGTCGGCTGAAATATTTCAAAATACCTCAAGAGAAAGAGAGACTAGTGATCTCGAGCAAGAGGAAACTCAAAAACAACCTCAGGAATTTTCACTGGAAGGTAAACCGCACTTGACAAGCGAATCATCCAACAACAAAAAATTTTCCGCCCTTTTTGCGGATATAGAACTTTTGAAAGTCAATCTTTTTTCACTTCAAAGAAACCTCGAGAATTGAAAGCTTGTTTTCGATTAGCCATCATGGACATCATGCTTCAAGAAAATAAGCAACTCATTTTAACACCGCACTAGAAATGAGGAGATTAAAGTTTTACTTTGACAAGTAAATTATAATTTGTTCTGTTTATCTTATTAGAAAATTCGCGGTCCTAAATATAAGTGTTGCAACTTTTGATAACAAGTTGAAGAAATATCATTATCTATAACCTCTACCTTCTCCTGATCAATGTTCCCTTTGTTTTGTTTTCTCTTTCAAATCGTTTTTTTTGTTAAATTAAATTGCCAATTAATGTGATTTTTCAAATTGTTTTTTTAGTCCTTTTTTGAAGGAGAAGGAATTAGGGCCTTCATTTCATATACGCGTGCCGGCTGGAATTGTTTATGCACAGTTATAGTTACAGTTCGCTCCGAGTATCTTCGCAGAGTTTCCATTTTTGCATTCGCTTTCTTAATTAAGTTCAGTGTAACAATTCGGTCATATCATTCAGGGGCCGTGAATAAAACGAAGAAAGTCTTCCTCTCCCCAGTCTTAGATGAGGGGGGGGGGGCGTAAAGGGGGTCCGCAAACCGCAAATTCGCACAGAAATACGCTAAAAAACCGCAAACCGCATCAGATTTTTTTCCCGAATACCGAAACCGCACGTACATGGAGGCCACAATATGAAAGTTGACGTCAGCAAGACTTGTGATATATCCTGATAACATTGTACGTTAATATTAAACATACCATCATAGCGCTAACGGTCTGCAGCAGGCGTTTCCCAGTTGTCATGTGGCAGGTCAACTGCAATCATGTCTCCAATCTAATATCGCGTTCGTGTTAAATAAGGGAATTCGCAAGATCATTCTTTTGGTAATATGCACTCGGAAAGGAAGTTGTGTCGTGTGCGTTTATGACGAACAAGAAAACACAGTGGGTAAGCACATGGCCTTAGTAGAAGGAACAAAACCAATCCACGTGCTCGCATGTGGAATAGAATTTTAATTTTGAAGGTACCCCAGCGATGTTTTATTTGAATTGTGAGATTTTCTACAAAATTCAGTGACACAGTTGGTTTATTTCGAATCTGTACTCAATTCTTACTACTATTTGTGTTTTTCATTTAATCATTTTCTAAAGTGACAATGGGATGCTGAATTACCTGGATCCGGCAATGAAAGTATCTGGGCATTGTGCACCTACCCCTCCCCTAACCCAACACTAACGCTAAGTTTTCAACTTATTATAACTTGTTGGGTAGGGGAGGGGTAGGTGCACAGTTGCCCATATGCTTGCATTGATCCAAATAACTCACCATGTTCTTTGTCCGTGTCTTCAAAGTCCTACTCATAGTGGCTGTCATAGTAATCTTGGTAGAGCACTGCACCGGTATCGCATAGGTCATGGGTTCGAATCCCGTTCAGGCCTGAGGTTTTTTTTTTCAGGCTTTAATTTCACAGCTGCCTAAGTTGTGTGCATAACTGCGATGATCACTTAATGTCATTACATATTAATCCGCAGTTCAAATATATGTTCTTTCATATATTCATTTACATCATTCTTCTTCATCTACGGGTATACATTACCTTTTTGGATAAACTTGTAACATGTTTAAATCTTGCTACCATTTTTCTTTTCGCAGTTCTCTCACAAATTACAGATATTCGGTTGATTTTGACCACATTTTGAGAATGCTCTCATTTGTCGTAATATAAGTGCCAATATCATAACCCTGCCAAATTCACGATGTCGGAAAATAATAACTCCAAACTGATAACATGGATAACTCAATATGGAAGCTACGGTATACGGGCCATTGGTTTGTGATCTTATACCTCGCTTGATGGGACCATTTGCGTCATAATTTGATCAAAATCAAATGGATACATTTTTGCACTACATCTAACTCATTTTGGGTCATTGTGCTTGTTGGAGCATTTGGCTTTGGAGTTAAATTATTCAAAACTCAACTTTTATTAAGCATTATAGCACTGAATCGCACTGGTTAAACGGCTAAAAGTTCAAACTTACTATAGTTTGCAATGAAGGCATTTTGCCTTATTCGTGAATTTCATATATAGAGTCAAATAAAAAGGATTAACAAAACAAATGAATAGAAAGTTGTCTCTATCTTCTCCACCTGTTTAAGCCCACTGATGCACTGCACATATTTTTGAAAGGCTACCGAACATCACTGTACTGTGGTGCTGCTCTTTGCCTATATACAAGGGTGGTTCTGTGGATCAAACCATGCAGTGTGACCATTCTTTGGAAAGCTACTGAACAGTATTGTACTGTGGCACTGTTTGTTTTGCTATACATTGTGGTTCTAACTTTTTCATCTGTGGATCAAACCATGCAGTGTGACCTTTCTTTGTAAAGCTACTGAACAGTACTGTACTGTGGCACTGTTTGTTTTACCATACAGTGTGGTTCTATCTTTTTCATCTGTGGATCAAACCATGCAGTGTGACCATTCTTTGTAAAGGTACTGAACAGTACTGTACTGTGGTACTGTTTGTTTTACTATACAGTGTGGTTCTAACTTTTTCATCTGTGGATCAAACCATGCAGTGTGACCATTCTTTGTAAAGCTACTGAACAGTACTGTACTGTACTGTTTGTTTCACTATACAGTGTGGTTTCTGTCTTTTTACAATGGACAAACTAACGCTAAAATACCATTCGTTTAAAATTTTCTAAACAATCCAAAGTTATTTATTCAAAGTTTTTCCCCTTAAAAACTTTTGCCTTTTCAACGGTATCAAGATTACAGAAATTGTACTTACCAGAAGTAGTAGTGAACGAGTAGCCATGTTGACGCAAACAGATGTGAGCCTCAGATGTCAAGTCCTACAATGACTCAGACGTTTTTGCATCGAACTAAGACCGTTTGCGAGTAACAATCACTGATAAATCTAAAACAAGGCCATTAATTTAACTAATCTACACTCTGACAACAATTTATTATTTCGCCGCATTTTATCTACAGTCCGGGAGTCGCAAGATATTGTTTCCTTAGTGATGGTTTTTGTACAATTCATTTTTATCGCTTGGGGGAGGGGGGGGGGGGTGGGGTTCGAGAATCCCATGAAAAATGTTGGGGTGCCCGTCGGAAATTTTCAAAAACCACGCTGAAAGATACCAAAAACATGTTTACCCCCTACAGGTACCAATTAAAAAAAACAACACGAAATATGACGCCTTAAGTGAAAATGAGACGACGATGGAAAAAAATAGTTTCTATCATAGTTTTACTTCAAAAAGGAGCGCGAAAATTCCGTCAGTGGCGATTTTCGATTTTTCACCTCAAGAGACACCAAGCCTCAATTTTTTCCCTTAAAAGGTGATACGAGCATCCCCGTCAATTTCTTATGGGGGTCCCCTCAGGTCAATATTATGAGTTCAATAAAGTATGACTAGAAAGTTGTTAAAGTAATTAGACTCCAATTTTCACCAGTTTTATCATAGTGAAAGATTTATGAATTTGAAGATATGAATTTTTTGTATTTTAACTGCGGAAAAACGATAGTCGCAGTTTTATACGGAACACGAAACTTAAGTAGTTGCAGTAGAGGATTAACACGGATATGAATGTAAATGTATAAAAATGTCTCCCTTTTTATAGATATTCAAATTCATATCTTCGTCCTCTGAGCTGAGTTTATATTACAAACTCACAAATGCCCAGCTCTCAGTCAGGGATGGCGCTCAGTCTGCGGACGACTAACTGAAACTAAATTTCCGTCAGATAATTCGAATCTCTTATACAGCCGGTTCGGTCGTGTAAGCACGTACAAGAAGGAAAAGGAAATGAACGCAAAGCCTGTGCATTATCGAAGATTTAGACGCCTACAGTACAGGAACCCAAGTTTCCTTCGCAGACACAAACTCTCCGGCCATTTCCTATTTACCGCTTGCGTACACGTCCGAAGAAATGCAAAGTAAATACTGCAGTGTGTCATGGGTAGTTCACTAGCAAAATCAGGAATTGACAACATCAAATGTGGGACTTTAGAACGGTCGAGGTGCGCTAGAACTATCGCCTCCTGCATGTCCGCCATTTTTTATTTCTCACTTGGAGGCAACAACAGCAAATTTCGCGGGAAATAGTCATTCTAAAAATAGCGTAAGGTGTAAATACGCTGTTGCCCCTGTACAGGGGAGATGGAGGCTCCGGGTCATGGGCTCCTGGGGATGGCAAATGGTCCTTCAAAAACTCTGGGTCTCGAAAAATTTTAGTCGAATTTCACGGGTCTCGCAGTCTCGCTTTTTAGCGGTTATGTGCCTCTCGCAGTCTTGGTTTTTATACGAAAGAATCTCGCACTCAAAACACTTTGAATTCTCGGTCTCGCAATGTAAAAAGTCAAAATGTCTCGGGCTCGCAAAGAAAAACGCTAGTCTCGCCGTCTCGCAAAGTCTCGTATTTACCATTCGTCACCCCACCAGTTGGCTTGATAGCTCAGTTTGCGTTGCACTGGCATCACTGGTATCGGTTTGAATCCCGTTCAAGCAAGAAATTTTTTTGGGTCTTATCTTCGCAACTGCTCAAGATGCGGCATAACTGCGACGATGTTTCAATTATGAAAAACAAAACATTTAGTTTATAAGTATGGTTAGGATATTACATTTATTAACTTCTAGGGCCCTAACTACTAGGCCAGACACGATAAAACCTCCTTATATAGCAAAAAGAACCAGAAATACCAGGTGCCCTGTATATCAAGTAGAGGGAGCCCAGAGTAATTTACATTCCATGGTTTCACGAGAGGGTGTATATCTATAATCTAAATTGGCCCTGCGATAAGAGCATACCAGGGCTGATATCGTTTTTTATTGCACAGAACTTAGTAGTATAGCGAGAGGTAGCAAATGGATAAGTACCATGAGTAGTAGTGAAAAGCGGGTTCTGAGACATGTGGAAATTTTTGAAAAATGTGATTTTTTTATCCGCAAAATAAAATTTGGTTCTGGGACATGTTGAAATTTTTGAATTATGTAGATTTTTTTATCCGCAAAGTATCCGCAAAGTATTCGCAGGGGAGGAAGTCCGAAAATACAAAACAGAGTTTTTATCAGGTCGTTACAAAGCCGATGCCAAGCCGATGCCAAGCCGATGCTAAGCCGATGCTAAGCCGATGCCAAGCCGATGCCAAGCCGATTCCAAGCCGATGCCAAGCCGATGCCAAACCTTATACTGCACCTGATCCCACCCCCACATAAGTATCCATAAAAATAAAAAAATTTGATTTTAATATTAGTTTAAAGAATAACTTACGAAAGTATAAATGGAAGAGTTGCAAAAGAAAAAAGTTGTAGAATTGAAAGAACTTGCTCGAGAACACATTGGTAGGGGATTTTCTAATTTGAGGAGTAAACGCGAACTAGTTGAAGCATTGAGTGATATTCCAGAAGTTATGGAAGAGATGCGTAATCTGCAGAGACAAAGACCTATTCTTGATGAGCCAATACCTAATATTGACGCTAAAATTCTAAAACCTAAAAAACCAAAACCCCCCAAAATTCCAATTAAAAATTTGGAAAGCAGAGTAGAAAAACCAATAATTAAAGATATTAACGAGTTTGCAGATTGGATACAATCTTATATACCAGAACCTTCCAAAAAGATTGTAGACAAACGAATAGAAAGTATGAAGGAAGAGTTTAACAAAATATTTAAACGTTTTAATCAAAAAGAAAATTTGAGTGAAAAGGCTGATCAAATAAGAAAACGTTTTACACCAAAAGAAAGTCTGAAGGAAAGATTTACACGAACGTTTAAAAAACCAGTCACTGAATATGGAAAAGAATTTTTCACATTTAATGAACAACAAACAGCATTGAGGGGATATCTGAAAACTTATAGGATAGATGGAAAGATGGGGTATGGTCCAAAGGGATTTATCATTAAAATAAAACCAAAAGTTCTTAATCTAATTAACCAGAAAAAGAAACCAATCAAAATTAAGTTCATCTTTAAATGTAAATTTATAAAAGAGAATCCAGATACAGGACAGATTGATGAAACATCACATCCCTTCCATACCAAAAAACCAGAAACGATTACTGACTCAACAGATTTCTCTAACTTATTCGATACAATGACAGATTACCAACTTGAAAAGGTTGCAAAGTTTCAAAAAAGAAAGTCTGGATGGATATTCGATCAAGTTGAATACTTTGATATAAACATTGACCCCTTCGAGCCGCTTGTTGGAAGTTCATATATCGAATTACCACAAATATTAGCAAAAAAGAAGGCTATTATAAATGTTAAGAATGAAAATGATCATGAGTGTTTTAAGTGGGCTGTAACCTCTGCAGTTTACATACAAAAAATTCATCCAGAAAGACTAAACAAACAAATGATGGAAAACTCAAAGAACTTTGACTGGTCGGGAATGGAGTTTCCTACCTCACTAAAACAAATTAACAAGTTTGAAAAACAAAACCCATACTACACTATTAATGTTTACGGATGTGATAAAGGTGATGTATGTCCACTAAGAATAAGTAAAAAACAAAAAGGTTATCTAATCAACCTACTTCTAATATCAGAAGGTGAAAATAATCACTACTGCTGGATAAAGAATATTAGTAGATTGTTAGCCTCAAAAGTTAGTAAACATAAATCAAAGATGTACTTTTGTCCTAGATGTCTAAACGCATTCCAGTCAGAAAAATCTTTAGAAAAACATCTTGAATATTGCGCTACAAATGAAGAAGTAAAGATTGTTATGCCTAAGGATAAAGATGGTAATCCTAAGTTTATTAATTTTAAGAACTTCAATAGAAAAATGCGAGTTCCGTTTGTCGTATATGCAGATTTTGAATGTTACCCAGAGAAAATACACACCTGTTCACCAAATGAAAGTGAAAGTTTTACAAACCAATACCAAAAACACAAACCATCAGGATTCAGTTATCTCATAAAATCTTTTGATGATAAAATATTTCCACCCGAGCTTGCGCAATACACCGCTGAATCCCCAGATGATGATATCCCACAGATATTCGTAGATAATTTGGAGCAGGATATTAAAAAAATTTACAATAAGACAAAATATAAAAAGAAGGTGGGTGATATGTCAGAAATGGATAAAAAAGAATATGAAAACGCCACCCACTGCCACATCTGTGAGAAAGAATTGGGAAAAGATAAGGTATTAGATCACTGTCATCTTACAGGAAATTATAGAGGAGCAGCTCATAATGAATGCAACTTAAATTACAAGATTCCAAAGTTCTTTCCTGTAATGTTTCACAACTTGTCTGGGTATGACGCACATCTTTTCATCAAGAATCTTGGTGTAACAGAAGGTAAAATAAACTGCATACCTAATAATGAGGAAAAGTATATTTCTTTCGCAAAAAAGATTGTGGTTGACACATTTACAAATAAAGAAGGTAAGCGTGTTGAGGTAAAACGAGATATTAGATTCATAGATTCATTTAAATTTATGGCATCAAGTCTTGATAAATTAGTAACTAATCTACCAAATGAATCTTTCAAAAACCTAAAGAGTTGCTATGAAGGTGATAAATTAAAGTTATTGTTGAGAAAAGGAGTTTTTCCATATGATTGGTTTGATAGCTTCGATAAACTCAACGCAACTCAACTTCCGCCTAAAGAAGCGTTCTTCTCAAAACTCAGCGATGAAGATATAACAGAAGATAACTACCAACACGCAAAAAAGGTGTGGGAAACCTTTAATATGAAAACAATGCGGGAATATCACGACCTATATCTTGAGTCGGATGTACTACTTTTGGCGGATGTATTTGAGAACTTTAGAGATGTTTGTAGTAAAAACTATGGATTGGATCCCGCTTGGTATTATACAGCGCCAGGACTGGCTTGGGACGCTGCATTAAAGATAACGAAAGTGAATTTGGAGTTACTGGCCGACAGCGATATGCTACTTATGATTGAGAAAGGTATTCGGGGTGGGATATCCATGATATCTACTAGATATGGGAAAGCTAACAATCCCTACATGAACGAATATGATCCAAAACTACCTACAAAGTATATTTCATATCTCGACGCAAACAATCTATATGGTGGGGGAATGAGTGAAAAACTACCTACGCATGGTTTTAGATGGATACCTAAAGAAGAGCTAAAAAACTGGAAAAATATGCCTTGTATAATAGAGGTTGATTTGGAATACCAAACTAACCTTCATGATTTGCATAATGATTACCCCCTCGCTCCAGAGAGACTTATCATTAATAAGGTTGAGAAATTGATTCCAAATCTAAACAATAAGGTAAAGTATGTTGTTCATCATGAAACACTAAAACTTTACGAAAGTCTTGGATTAAAAGTTACAAAAATTCATAGAGGCATTACATTTAAAGAGTCGGCTTGGTTAAAACCATACATTGACTTGAATACAAACCTAAGAGCTAAAGGAAATAACGATTTTGAGAAAGATTTCTTCAAACTTATGAATAACTCCGTATTTGGTAAAACAATGGAAAACATTAGAAAAAGGGTGGATGTGCGATTAGTTACGAATGAAAAAGATTCGAAAAAATTAATATCAAAACCTAACTATCAGCATCGTACTATCTTTTGTGAAAATCTTGTGGCTATCCACATGAAGAAAACAAAGCTAGTATTCGATAAACCTGTTTACTTGGGTATGAGCATTCTGGATCTAAGTAAAACAATAATGTATAAATTTCACTATAATTATATTAAACCTAAATATGGAGAAAAAGCAAAATTGTTGTTTACAGATACAGACAGCCTCGCATATGAAATAGAAACAGAAGATTTCTATAAAGATATTAGCCCCGATGTGAGAAAAATGTTTGATACCAGCAATTTTCCTAAAGTCCATCCGTCTGGTATTGAGACTGGTGTGAATAAGAAAGTTGTTAATATGTTTAAAGATGAGACCGGTGGTAGGCAGATAACTGAATTTGTAGGACTACGAGCAAAGCTTTACTCCTACAAGATGGATGAAGGTGAAGAAGAAAAGAAATGTAAGGGAGTAAAGAAGGCAATCGTGAAAAAGACCATAAGATTTAATGATTATAAGGATTGCCTTTTCAATAAAAAGCCACAGATGAGACGGATGAATGTATTAAGAAGTCATAAGCACGACATTTTTCAGAAACAATTAATAAAGTTGCGCTGTCTTGTGATGATGATAAGAGAGAAATTTGTAAAGATAATATACATACTTTTGCATACGGGCATTATCTTTGCAAAACAGAATTAGGAGGTAACTCAGTATCATGAGGTATAACCTGTAATTCTTCTCTAACAAACCCACGTCTTGGCCCATCCGCCAAATAATATAAAACTGGTTGATTAGGTGAAACGACGCTGCGCGAGATATCATAAACTTTGATACTCCAAATAGGATCTGTAGCTCGTCTTTTTTCCCCGCCCTCAAGTTCACCAGGAGATAATAAATATCTAACTTTAACACTAGGAGGTAACCTAACCTCATCAAGCCCTACAACTCGTTGATAATTTTTAGGACTAATATCTACCTCTTTCATTTTTATAGCATCATCAGGTTCTTTACCGGTTATTCTCGTTGGTGTATTGTTCAAAGTTTTCAAAATATCTGGTAATCGTTTCACCCATACTCTGGATCGGGCAGAGCCCTCCCCGCCTTTAGCGGATCGATCATCGCTTATCATTTCTTGCGCATATTGATGACTAAATAATTTTTCACTTAATGTCCTATTTGCTCTTTCCACAAATGCTTGGGCTCTATGATTACCAGCTTCACTTCTTTGTATTCTTACATTATGGTAATTCATGAGTTTACTAACTTCACCCATAAATTCTTTTCCAGGATCAACCATTAATGTTTTAGGGTATTTTAACTTTCTAGAATATATTTTTTTAAAAGCTTCTGATATCTCTCGACTTTCTTTTGAGGTTAATGGCTCAGCATCTTTATATCTCGAGGCGATATCAACCACAACTAATGCATATTTATATGTTTTTCTTCCAACTCTATCATGCGGTAAAAATAATAAATCTGCTTGATGAATCTGATTAGGTTTTTCTACAGCCCAGTGTGGTCTTGGAATATACTTGGGAGCTGGAAGATAAATTTGCCATATTGCTTGTTTTTCCAACCATTGTTTTGCTTCATCTTCACTTACTTTCGCCTTATCAGCTAATTTACTAATAGCGGAATATCCTTTCCAATATCCTTCAGTTGAATAATATATCCGACTTAAAGTCGGGCCCGGCTCCGCCGATATTTTTGATATCTTTTCGTTACTCATTTAAGGATTAACCAAAGTATCTTATAAATTATAATGGAGGAAGAAAAAATAAATTTTAGCGAATACCAAATTAATATGATGAAAAAAATTATAATTTCAAAAATTCACAATATGGAAGATGGTGATGAACTTTTTAATCTTATGCTTGTAATTGAAGGAGTAAGAGAAAGTTTAGTAAAATATATTGAAGAATTAGATAATGAAAAAATACCAATTCAGATGCCTATGAGGTTTAAAGATTAACCAAAGTATCTTATAAATTAAAATGACGTCTGAAAAAATTAATCCAAATAGAATTCCGCGCGAACCATTTGGTTTAAAAGCAGAATCAACAATTAACCGAATTACTCTAAATCCATCATCTGCTAGCCCCGGAGAAACATTATATATAAATATTCCAAAACTTTCTGAGAATTTAGTGATTGTACCTGGAAGCGTATCTCTTCTATTTGATTTAGATGTAGATGGACATGCTAATAACACACTCGTGAATAATGTAGGTAGTAATCTTGTATCTAGACTTAGAGTTCTTTTTGGCGGTGAAACATTACAGGATACTCAAAGATATGATCTTTTTCAAACCTATCACGACTTATTCTTAACAGATGAAGAACGCGAAGATAGATTAAAACAAGGTATTTCTTCTGAAAACATGAGAAAGCTTAGGACAAATGCAGGTGATAAGAAAACACAAGATGTTAAGGCAGTGACCCTTGCATCAGTACATAACACCAAGTATCGTATACCACTAAACCATCCTATTCTAAACGATCATGGAGTTTTCTATCCAAAGGCACTAGATCATCATCTAATCTTTGAGATTACACTTGCCCCAGTTAATAATATTGTTGTTTATTCCGACACTACTAAGACTCCATCTTATTCAATCAAAAACCTTGAGTTAGAATATTCCTCCATTTCAAGTGAATACTTGGCTCGCGAGGCACAAGCAGCTTATCGGGTTGGTAAAGGATTCTTTTACGAAAATGTCACTCTACACAAAACTTTTACATTTTCTATAGGCGGTGATGGTGTTATAAATCAGCATATTAATCTACCTAGAAGATCAATGACTGGGATATTATGTTTGTTTACATTACCAACCACAGCAGGAGCACGTAACTCTGAGAATTTTTACAATCCAGGGATCACCTCGATCAATATAGATGTTGACGGTGTGCCAAATCGTTTATACTCTAAGGGGATGATACCATCAGATCTATGGGAGTCAGTAAAGAAACGATTTGAGAGAGATGATGTTTATAGTCCCCCATCCGTAAAAGAAAAGGATTTTTATGCTGATAAGTTTGCTCTTTGGGTTGATATGAGAACTCACCCAGATAATGGTATTCATGGTGGCGGTCTAGCATTAAACAATACACAAGATGGTGTAAAACTTGAAATTAAAAGAAAACAAAGCGGATCTGGAATAATAACATGCCATATGTTTGTTGTAGCTGACGCAATGATGGAAATAATGAATTCAGGTTTGAGATCAATAAAGTACTAACTGATCCGCGGAATAGATTTAAAAACCTTTAGTTATGATACAAAAATCATGGAAGAACTACGAGAAAAAATACCATTCCACTGTATCATAACCGGACCAACAAATTGTGGGAAAACAAAATACATCATTGAACAGCTTCGAGGGCCATTCCGAAAAATTTTTGATTACATTGTTTTAATATGTCCAACCTATGCTAAAAATAAAACATATCATAATTTTGCTCGAGGAGATAAACGCTTCTTTGTATTGTCGCCCGATGCTAGTAATATAGACGAGATTAATGAATTATTAACTGATTGCCAAACTTTATTCTCTGGAAAAAACACATTAATAATTTTAGACGATTGCGCTGTATCTAATGATCTGAAGAAAAGATCAAACAAGTTTATAGATTTGGCATTCTCCGGAAGACATCATGGATTATCAGTTTGGGTTCTCACTCAGCAATTAACATCAATTGCAAAACCATTCCGAGAAAATGTGGCTTGTGTGGTCTCATTTCATAATCCGTCGCAAAAAGGTATGAAGATGCTTTTCGAAGATTATGGGGGTGATTTAGATTCTGAAACTGGTAAAAAATTTGTACAACTCCTGAAAACTGAAAAATATTCTAGACTTTGTTTATCTTTACGTCACCCATTTAATTGTTATTTGGAGATACCTGAAGTGATTTCCTTCGGACCGGCAAAGCCGATTTAAAAATAGTAAATGTATCACCATAAAAGATGACAGAAGTTGATCGAGCGAAGCTCTCCCCGGCGAAGCCGGAAGATTATATAGAAGAACAACCTGTGGTAAAAGACAATGTAAAATCAGATGAAATTGAAATAAAACAAGAATCTCTCGCAATTCTCGCAGCCCTAGGAACAACAAAGGAATATTTAGGAGTTGAAATGAGTTTGGGTGATATAAAAAAATTATCAGAAAAAGATGTAGAAAAATATTTTAATCGATATCAAGCGGTAATGGGTAAAAAAATTAACGGCGGATTGGTTGATTCATCCCTTCAATTAGTTTCCAAACTTATTTCATATTTAGTTCCCGTGGATGATATAGAAGCTCTTTGTGTGGATTTGAAGAATGATGATTTGGTTAATCGTGAACTAACAAACATTGTAGGCCTCTTAGCATTAAAAGCAGGAAGACTGACAGCACTTGCTAGCGGAGTATTCCAGGTTGTTAAACACATAAAATTCAACAAAAATCAACAAGTTACAAGGACAATTATAGATAATGCTAACACAACTGAGCAGGTTACTAAGCAAGATGCTAGCGGTGCTGATACTGTTTACTAAGCATTATGCGATTGATTTAAAGATTTCTTAATGATATGAAAATAATGTCTGAAGAAGTTGTTGATCGGGGTGAAGCCCCTCCCCGCTATGCGGAGCAAATTACAAGAGATCCTCCAAAAGAAGAGGAAAAAACTACAGGAAAAAAGGCAAAAAATCCTAAAAAGGTTGCGGCTGGTAAGAAATTAGCCGAATATAATAAAAAAGCAAAAGAAGCATTGGCCAGGGAAATGAAACGTGAAGAAGAGACACTACGGACGGCGGAGCAAAATGAAAATATAGAAAAGACAGATAACGAATCGAAAGCGTGGCTACCAGAACTATCTTTTACAACAGTATTGTCAATTGTTGGAATAGGTTTTACAGCATTTGATATGTTTATGAGATACCGACAAAAGGAGGATAATAAAAACAGAATACCTGATTTATCGCAAGTTCCTCAAATACCACAACCTTTTCAAGCCCCGCCCATAAAGGTTCATAATCCACAAACAAATAATCAAGCGCCACCACTAGATCGCCCAAAAATTGGAATGATGTAATTATAAATTATTTTTTACTACATAAAGCCATTTAAAAGTTTCATACTGATGTAGTAAAAAATCATGTCAAGCGAAAATAAACTTGTGAAAACTGTTACTGATTCAGCGGTCCTTATCGGTTTAGCAGCTGGAGTTGGATATGTAGCTAAAAAGATGATGAAAGAATCATTTATGAATGACCCATCCTCAAGTATTACAAATTATGCAAAATGGGTGGTTGTATTATCAGGAAGTATGTATCTAAAAACCTATTTAGAGGAACAAAAGATTTTACCAAATTAAATAATAATGGCATTTGTTTCAATAGCAATGATGGTTGGAGGAGCAGTATTAAACTCAACAGCATTTGTTGGCGGGTCATATCTCGCAAAATATTTATCGGGAAAAAATGTTGATACAGAAAAAATAAGACACGATAAAGCAATGGAAAAATATCAAAAAGATTATACAGAATATCAGGAAAAAAGACAAAAACTAATGGATTGGAAAATAAAGAAAAAAGATGAAAAATATCAAGCATCAAAAAATATTTCAAAAACAAATGAACAATTTGCATTATATGAAGAAATGCAAGAACCTAAATTCTCTGATTATTATAAGCCAAGCGATAATCAAAAGACGAGCGAAATGTTATATGTGGGTGGTGGTATGTTGGCATTGGGTTATATGGCTAGTAAATTATTTTAGGTTATCGTATATGATTAGTTTAAAGATTTCTTACTGATGAGTAAAAAAATCATGGCAGAATATATACCATTAGATGATCTACCAAAAGAACCCGATGATGATAATGATGATGATGATGGTGATACTCCTCCTCCAGGTAGGCCTCCGAATCGTCGGCCAGGAACTCCACCTCCAAGGCGAGATTTAGTCGATGATGATGATGATGATGAAGATGGGGATGACACATTTTACCAAAGTCCAAATACATCTACATCTGTTGATCAGGGCTATCTTGGTTATTCAGAATATATGGCCGAAAGAAAACGGCTTCAATGGGAAATAAAAGATGAAGAGAAAAAACCAACAAATATTAGAGAAAGAGATGAGAAATATGACAGAAGGCGAGAAGCAGGTCAAGAACTCAAACGTTATATACCAGGCTTCAATCCCAATGATGCAACATTTAATGTAAAATATGAAAAAGATGGTAGTATATCAGCAGAATTTAGTAATAGGAAGGGTTCTGTACCGCATATCGTGCTTACTAAAGATAAAGTTCTTATGCTTGAAGATTTACCAAAAACAATGAGAAAAGCTCTTGGTGCTGATTATGCAACAATGGTGAAAAAATATAATGATACTATATCACAATTAAATGAAGAAAAAGAAAAAAATATAGAATTAGAAAAAATTGCGGATGGATTGATGGTGGAAATAAATGTACATCCGCAGGAGATTAGCCGTTATGAAGAAAGAGAAAAAGAACTTAGGGAATTCATTGAGAGACAACAGGTACAAAAAGCAGAAAATAAAAGTCTTTTCGATCAAACTGTTAAACAGAATATAGAATTAAAAATACAAGCAAAGAAACTTTTGGATGAAATAAAATTATACAAAGAAGAAATAGATAAATATAAAAAGGATAAATTAAATACGGCAAATCTTGAGCGAAGCAATGAAAGATTAAGATCTGAGGTTGATAAATTAAGAGAGAAAATTAGAAATAAAATAATTTCAAGCGATGAACAAATATCAGAAATTCAAGCTAGAAAAGATGAAATACTTAAAAATTTACCATTACGGGAGCGATTAAAGTATATCTTCAAAAAGTATGGTTTTACAGTTTTTTCTGTTATTGCTGCAGTAGGTACCATAATTGGTGTTATAGTTTCTAATCTTTCTAAAGGCTTATCAACATTAGGAAAAGGTGTAGGGAATGGGTTGAAAGCTCTCGGTAAGAAACTCGGTGAAATATTGCCTGGAATGGTTGGAGCTATCGTGGGCTTTCTATTCAAAACAGCAGGCGAGGTTATTGGGTTTTTAGGTAAGAACGCTTGGCTATTGATAATGGCTGTGGTTCTATATTTTGTTGAAAACATAAAGAAGAGAAAGTAACAAATTTAAAGATATCATACTGTTCAGTAAAATACAATATGGATGAATACAATAGAATTTACGGCCCAGCCGGTCCCGGGCGAAGCTCGATTTATCCTGGATTGCCTAATAATCCAGATCCCATTAATTTCAGACTACAAAAATCAAGTGAAGTATTACAAAATCTTGAGAGAGAAATTAAACATTATGAAGATGTAAGGAAAAAATACAATAGAGCAAGAGGAATATTTACAAAAATCAGTGTTTGTAGTGGTGTGCTTTCAGTTATTCTTTCTGCAAGCGGACTTGGAACTTCTCTTACCGGTTTTGGTGCTATTATTGGTGTTCCGTTGGGCGTTGTAGGTGGAATTTGTGGTGGAGTATCTGTTGGATTTGGCGCGGCTTCAAAAAGACTTTCAAATAAAGTCAGCAAACACGAACAGACTGTTTCCATAGCAAAATCAAAATTAAACACCATTAACGACTTGGTTTCAAAGGCATTGAAAGATAATGTTATATCTGATCAAGAATTTTCTATAATTTTAGCAGAGTTGGAAAAGTTTCAAAAACTAAAACTAGAAATCCGCCAAAAATTTAGGGGGGATACAGAAAAAAACTTAAACATGTCTCAAATAAGGAGAGAAGTTCGTGCAGATCTATTAAAAGAGTTAATCACACCCGATCCCGCTCATTAAAAATTTCATATGAGAGAACTGATGTAGGATGTAATTGTTTTGCGGGGATTAGAAAAGAGGTTAATTGACTTTACATCTTATTCTTAATCTAAAGACCAGATTATTTGGAACACAAAGAATAAGATGTTATTAAACGACTTCAAAAATAGATATCCAAGCGCTAATCTTGATAAATTTACATTTGTGAATGATTCATTTGGAGGATATATTAAGTGGAAAGTTAATGGAACAACAATCATGTCCAATGATGATCCTACTGGGAAAACATGGATTGAAAATCTTTCGCCCCATATAAAAAGATTGTTACGGGAAGATTTAGGGTTAAGTTTGCCGGAAGTAGTTTCATCTTTCCCAAGGAGTTTATCCATAACCAATCGAACTTACCCAATACCAGCTATTAACTTTGATGACTTTACAACTGATGTAACAAAAATGCTAACCTTTCTAGATATATACGTTTCAAATACGAAGAAATTCACAGCAAAAATGAGAAACATATTTACATCACAAGTTGTAACATTCAAGTTTGGAAAACAAAGTAGAAAGTGGTTAAATGGACCAGATATGAATTATTGGCCACAACAACTTAACTTTGCAGTATGGTGTGCAACATCTGGTTGTGGTATAAGTCCTTTCGAGAGTCTAAATTATCCTAAAGTAATTAGTAGTTTTATAAAGTTTCATATATATTTCACAATAAGGCGAATATTGTATGAATTGAAACTGCCTTTGCCAGACGAAAAACCTTTTGTGATAAATAATAATCCATATAATAAAGTTGCATATCAACGATTGTGTGCTGAATTTGGGGCTAGTAATAATTCTGATTTTAGATGGAAAGGCGGTAGAAACGGGGGTTTAGGAGATATATTCCTTGATTATGGTTCTGGATACCATGGAAAAGGCGGAGGATATCAAAATGTTCATGTTGTAAGAAATTATGATCATGAAGCAGATCAATGGCCTGGTGGGGGCGGTAAATTCGCTGATGAAGGTGGTAAGAAAGAAAAGGGTAATCTAATATCATTTATCCGTAATGATGGCTTCGCCAATTTCAAATATGCTTGGTTTATCCCAACAAGTGGACATGGACTCACTAAAGCTGGACTTGGTAGATTGAATCGATCTGCGGAAGCTTTTGTTTACTGTATATTAGGCGCACAAGTTAACACTAGAAACTCGATTTATGGTAATGGTGGAGGAGCAATCGAGACACAACAAGAATTCTTAGCTTTATTTGAAAGTAGTGTGATTGAGAATGACATTTCTAGCTCCATCCAAAGATATCAATTAGCCGTACAAGAAGCGAAATTACGGCTTGATTTAGCTGTTGCCCCTGGTGTGTGGTTGATGCCAAGTAATATGATAATCAATACTGAAAGCGTGGTTGGATATAATAACAAACTTATGAAAGCAACTGGCGATATGAAATTTGGAGTGAATAATTCACTAAACACTGAATCAAAACCGGTTGGAATAAGTCATAACTTGGGATCTTCAAAGTTAAAGTTACCTCATTCAATAGTTGAGACAAATCCAAAACCAAAAATCTCTCCAACGCAAAATGAAAAGCCAACCAAAGGTCGGGACGTAACCACGCAACATGAAGATAATATATTAGCATTTATAATTGTCTCTAGTGTATTTGCGTGGTATCTATTTCGGTAGTTCATGGCTATTTCACGTGATTATCATTGTTTGTAAATTGCATACTTTACGGTATAGTAACAAGGTCGGTTTCTAACGCCGATGAATATGTTGTAATCAAAACAAATCGGTCTAAAGGCCTCCCCGCTATGTGGAAAATGTTGAGTATTACCATGTATGATTCAGAAACTAGGATTTATTTTGATCCTCCCCTGAAAAATCTTAGGGAGATACAACTCCTGGATTGCAATATAAAAACCAAAAGATTGATTAATTTCAAGGAACAGCAGGTATTGTTTCATTTTGAGAATCAGCCTATAATAATAATACAACCCGGCACATATTCATTGCGTGATATTCAATCTTTCTTTCTAATAGATACTGATAGGGAAAAGATAACAATAATTGAGACTGATACTGTTGACTATCTATATTCAAATAAAAACTCCAACATTAAACTTTCGAGGGGGTTGGCGATTGGTTTGGGCATACCCGAAGTTATAAACCCAGGTAAATTATACCCCTTAAATATACAGATTAAGGAACCGCTGAGACTTATGTGTAGTATAGTTGATAATAAGTCTTCATATATGAATAAAACCAAATATGGCGAACTTGTGAAACTATCACCATCATACCTACTTGCAAACATACCCTCAAAGGATTACCCAACAATTCCAGTTCGAAAATATGATGGCGTTATAAACCACTTTGATTTAACTATCTTAGATAACAAATGGGAAAAACTTGATCTGAATGGTTCTCCCATAACTTTTAGTTTAAGATTTAGGTAAATTTTGTTATGTAACCATTATCTAGGTTATATAACTTAATTATTTTTAATTAATCTTCACCCCATAACTCTTTCAAAAACTTTAATTCCTCTACATCAACAATCCAATCTAAATATCTACTTGGGTGCCATGTTCTTACTATTAATTCTTTATCTAAGTCTTTGAAAAATTTTTCTTTATGTAATACTTTATATTCATTTATCTCTATTTCAACCACTATTGAATCAAAAATAATATAATTATATTCTAACTCATAATCTCCTTCATTAAAAAAAAAATCTTCATAAAAATTTTCGCTCCAAAATAAATTAATATTTTCAATAAAATAATTTTCGTCAAACACCAAACCTTTTTTAATATCTAAAATAATCCAACCTCTATAAATTTTATCATTTTTTATAAAAAAAATATCACAACAAAAATTATATCCATTTTTTTCAACAATAAATTCGCGATATTTTGTTATCTTTTTTAACAAATCTTCATTTATTGAATCTATAAATTCACTAATTAAAAAACCTTTTTCATTTAAAAACATTAAAGAAAGTTGCCCGCATTTTAATAAAAATTTATTTTCCGTTTTAATTCGTCTTACCATTTCTTCCCTCATTTTATATTTTATATTTTATTTTATATCTTTAAATAACATTAAAAATCATTTTTTTATATTTAGCAACATTCTTTACACTGTCTCTTTTGTTTATTATGTTCACATATTCCTTTTCCTTTACACTCTTTACATATATACTTTTGTAATTTGTGTTCACATATTTGAGAGCCTTTACATTCTTTACAGTATGACTTAATTTTATTGTGTTCACATATTTGTGTTCCTCCACACTCTCTACAGACATATTTATACTTTCCATGAATACAAATATAATCATAATTATTGATAGTATCTTTTGGTATTAATTTAATAATCTCCTCATCCGGAAATTTTTTTAACACATTAATAAAATCTTCTTTTCGCATTCTAGATCGTCCTTTAATTTTCAACTCTTTTGCAATTTTTTTCAGTTGTACAAATTTCAATTCACCAAGATTCAATCTTTCTAAATTCTCCATTTATACTTTCGTAAGTTATTCTTTAAATTAACATTAAAATCCAAATTTTTATTTTGCGGATACTTATGTGGGGGTGGGCTTGGATAGGGATGGCATCGGCTTGGCATCGGCTTGGCATCGGCTTGGCATCGGCTTGGAATCGGCTTGGCATCGGCTTGGCATCGGCTTAGCATCGGCTTAGCATCGGCTTGGCATCGGCTTGGCATCGGCTTTGTAACGACCTGATAAAAACTCTGTTTTGTATTTTCGGACTTCCTCCCCTGCGAATACTTTGCGGATACTTTGCGGATAAAAAAATCTACATAATTCAAAAATTTCAACATGTCCCAGAACCAAATTTTATTTTGCGGATAAAAAAATCACATTTTTCAAAAATTTCCACATGTCTCAGAACCCGCTTTTCACTACTACTCCATGTTATACATTTGTGATTTCACTGGCGGAATAGTATTTTCTATTATATTCTATTATAGAATTTTCTACCACTCTGTACACTTACAGTGCGACATCTCGAACCTAGGCTACCGAATCAGATTTTCAAACAGACCAGATCTAATCACGTATTGTGGGTGTAGTTTCTAAAGAAACTGGTGCTGTGTCTGTGGGGAATTTAAAAACAAGAAATTGGGATAATCAAACCAGTTTATCAAGTAAGTTATACCCCCATAAAGTAAAAAAGAGGGTGCTGAAGTTTCTAGCGTTAGCTCTTCGTCAGCCCATTCGCTCTGACGAAGGGCTAGCGCTCGAAACGTCGGCACCCCTCTTCTTTAACTTATGGTGGTATAACTTACTTGATCAACTTGTTTGATTATCCCAGTTTCTTAGATCTAATCCTGGCACGATCGAGAATCTAAACAACAGAATCTCTACAAATGTTTTATATTTCAATCGCTTAAAATGCCCTTAATTTGCTCCATAACTTTACAAAGCATATCATGCTAGAGAAATAATCATCTTAGTCGATAGAAACTTGCCACAAATTTGTTGTTCAGCGTGAAAATCAGTCATTCAAAGTTTATATAAAAATATATTTGGGTAGCCTTGGTACGAGTAGTCGCATTGAACAATTTTACATAACCAAAAGAAGAGATACGAAACTATCTTCAATCTCTTCTCTGGAAAAATATTTTACTCGTTTGCTCTTGGCTGCCTTTATCTTGCCTGTGCTAAAAGGTTACATAACAAGCTAAGAGTTACTCCTCCGTTATTTTCTGTGTGTCTTTATTTATTCCTTATTTTCGCGGGAACTAAATTTCGCGAAAATAGAGCGGGCATATTTCGCGGGACTTAAATTTCGCGAAAATTGTCAGAAGAATGATTTGCATTAACAAACAGTTAGTATCAGAATTGGTTCGACTGATTCTCATTTTCCATATATAGGGATAGTATCTTTGTAATAAAGTAGAACTATGCCAGAGTACTATTATCACTATGACAACGCCCAATTGCGCTTACAGCTGAAAGACAATATCAATTTTTTCAAATGAGCCCTCGATAGAATTGATTTGAAAAAGAGTCATACAGCAAGGAATCAAATTTCGCGTGGTTAGTTTTCGCGAGAACGTTTTTTCTCGTGACTTAAATTTCGCGATTTTTTGGAAATCGCGAAAATCGTGAAACGTAAGTCCCGCGAAAATCAGTAACTATAAAGTGGCTTCAGGAAGCTTGTGTTATACAAACCACTTCTCGTTCACTGTAAAAAAGGTTTGAACTAAGGAGTCTTAGAAGCTTTCTCCCTTTTATTATCATTTTATTTAAAGTCCCCAGATATCCGTACCCATCAAGAACAATTTTGAACACATTATAATAACTAAAAATGCAAATATAATGCAAATTTAATTTATTCATTTTTTGTTTGTCACCTTCGTTGTGGCCACGTTGGAAGGGAAGGAAAGTTTCGAACGATGAATGTCTGCTTTTACCGTATTCGTAGCAGTCAACTAAAGCAACGTTTTAGAGTGAAAATCGCTACTTTAAAGGAGGTTGCGCGGAGACCGTTTCATGGAGTTTGTTTCTTGCGAAACCTGGATTTGGGGGACGTTTCATTTGATGGAGGTGGTGAACATGTAACCGTTGAGGCCGCACTGAAGCGAGCGGAACTAATGAGGAATTCAAGTCCATCGTAACTGCTTTACAGGTAACTTTATTGCATTTATTATTTATGTTTTCGTTGTTGTACAACTGAAGTATATTTCTCACAGAAATATTTATCGTTATTCCAAATTCTTTGCTGCCATACAAGTTCTCTTCCATGTCAATGTGTACAGTGTTTCAAAAGTAGAACTCTCTTAACTTGGAAGATATCCCAGACAGTGAAAGTTTATTCAGTTCAATGAGTATCATCCCTTGCGGAGAACTGTTAATTATTTTTAAACCAAGCATCTCCAACTGATCAAACATCTTCACAATTAATCTTGTATGGCCAATTAATGTTATGTAATGCTCAGCTCAAATGTAGAATTTGTTCCCAACGATGTTTTTTTTACATTGGATGAGATTAATCTCTAATAAGTATCTATATCATATTCTAGGAGTAAGAAATTTTGTTACTCGAACTTCACATGCTGGTCTAGGATCCAAGGTAAGATCTGACTAAAGTACTTTTACTGTAGATTGTCCGTTTGTGTTAGCTGCTGTGAGTTTCTCTGGGCCTGGAGGAATTAAAGTTAAATTCAAGAAAGCAAAGAGGTTCCGTTCTGATTGCTCAGTGTTTTGATCCACTTCAATTGAGTGTTATAACATAAATTCCAAAGCAAAGCTACACTTGTAACATCATGATTAATTCTAGAGAAATTTTCATCTTTAAACAGCAATTTCGCGTTCTAATGTGCTTCAATGTTGTTTTTCTTTAAATTCAGCAGTTTGGAATTTTTAAGCCCCACTAATACAATATAAATTCAAAGTGAATAATCTGAAGTGTTCAGGGTAAAATCAATGGCTTAAGGATCGAATTTTTGATTTTTTGATTTTTTGACTTTTTTTCTCTAGTGAAATTGTAAGTTCCTCCCGCCATGAATTCTGTGGCAGCGTTATAAGCAAGCAACATACTGTACACAGGGAAATTCAAGGCATAATTTAGTTATAGTCAAAACATCCAACCTGTTCCTTCACGTTCTTGGATTGACTTTCATTCATTGACTTTCATTCATTGTAAACAGACTACAGTATTCATTATCAAACTCATTGTTTTGGGATTTGCAACTTTTCTTTCTCTCGAATCGATCAAGCACTCGATTCTCCAAACCAGACCACAAAAATTCATTCACTCACTGAAGAGAATTGATCGTCAGATCTAGGAATTGATCATCAGATCTAGGAATTGATCATCAGATCTAGGAATTGATCATCAGTTCTTGGAATTGATCATCAGATCTTGGAGTTTATCATCAGATCTTGGAATTGATCATCAGATCTTGGAATTGATCATCAGATCTTGGAATTGATCATCAGATCTTGGAATTGATCATCAGATCTTGGAATTGATCATCAGATCTTGGAATTGATCATCAGATCTTGGAATTGATCATCAGATCAATGTAATCAATCATTTCTTATTACAAATACTAAGACATGCGACATATTTTTAACCTCATTTGAATTGATACTTCATAGTTTGCAGGGTGGCTCAAGCGAAAAACCAATCATTCACAGTTTGCATATTAATGCATAAATTCCGTAAAGGCTCGAGAGTCATTCTCAGATAACAAACGGAACATGAAAGGTGTTTGGGCTACACAGTGCATTGCTGATTGACACGCCGAAGTGTGCTGTCTTCTTGAAGTCCATTTTGTGGTTGTATATTTTGTGGTTGAATATTTTGTTTAAAGTTCCATTATGCAATCGTAATAGTTCTTAAGTGGTGTTCAATTGACTGTCGCATATAATTTTGCCCTCGTCCTTGCCACGATAGGTGATTTATTGGCTAAAAAATTGCGCGTTAATTTATACAACAGAAGTAAAACTATGACCAATGGTGATAAGCTTGCACGCACTTTCCCGCGCTTACCCGCGCTTCGGGATGGTGACAGTTCTGATTAGTTCACAAGATAAACTGCCTAGTGATCGGCCAGAGTAATTGCTTTGAATTTGGCTTTGGTTTTGCGACAGTCAGTTGAAAACCGCTCTGCTTTGAAAAAGTTGACACAGTTAATTTCTCTGAAAACGTTTCAGCTGCCTTCAAGCTTAGGTTGCTTGATTCAGATGTTATTACAGGTACGATTTTATCTACCAGTAATAGCTTGCGCACATGAAAACATCTAAAAATTCTTTAGAGAACTCAACTGTCAACTTTGCTGCTTGCTAACAGAAAAATGAAGCTCGAGGCAAATCTTAGTTTAAGGATTTTCGATTAAATTGACGGTTAAGAAAACTTTCATTCTTCAGTTGTATATTCACAGTAATAATCCAAAGGCCTTCTATAAATACTATCAATAACAGTAAGTGTTTAACTGCTGTTTGTTTGTATTTTCAGATGTCAAAGCAAGAAACACAAGACAAAGAACACAAAAACCTAATCTGATTGTACACTGTTGAAGCAAATAAAGATTGTTGAACCAGAACAGAGTTTGTAAACGTTAAACCAGTACGTTAGCGTTGCATTTTAGGTGAGAAAGGCAAATCAAGAAAAATTCCAAGTCTCGAATTTACCTTAGTACGCATGCGCAAGAACTTTTCTTCAAAGAATGTATATTTTGGGTCACTGCGCATGCGCGAAAAATTTTGCTTGAAAAAATACTAAGTCTCTATTTTGCCTTTCTATACATGCGCGAGTATTTAAGCTGCACTGGTTTAATATTTGCACTCTCTATTTGCATAATGAGTCTTTCCATCAGCTCCCTATTCAAATTGGCTAAATTTTCCCGCCAAAAGACTTAGAAAAATACCAGGGCGCTAAATACGCATGCGCCAATTTTTTTATGGTGGCCCCTGTTCAAATGTTGGCAATTTTCCCGCCAAAAGACTTAGAAAAATACGACGTGCCAGATACGCATGCGCCGTTTTTTTTTTTTTAAAAAATATGAACGTCATATTCATTACAATAACTCATTTTCTTCTCTTTCATTTCTTTATTGTCATCTCAAGTGTGCGTTACATAATAAATCATCTAATTTACATGACTTGTGTTATGCTAATTCTTATGCGTTCTATTATGAAGTTTCTAAATAATGTAATCTGACAAGCGTTGCTTTGTCTGCAAGCCACGTGAAATACTCAATTCACGCTGGAGTTTTTGTTCCCGCCAAAACTCCAGCATGAATTAAGGTTTGACTTGACTTGCAAACAAAGCAAAGCTTGTACTTTACATTTCTAAGTCTACAATGCTATTACAAGGTCCACTTCGTCTGGCCGCCAAGATAAATTCTTAATTTGCATCGGAATATTTTTTCTTCAAGTACTCCGACATAAATTGAGGTTTAACTTGGTTTGCAAAGTGAAGCTTGCAACTCACAATTCTACGCCATGAGAAGCCTTACTTCGTCTCCTTGCCAAGTAAATTCTCAATTTACACCGGAGTTTCAACTCTGTATTTTGTTTTTGAGCTTTGAAATGTGTTTTCGAAAACACTCCGGCATAAATTGAGGTTTGACTTGGCTCGTAAGCAAAGTTCAGCTTTCATTTTCATTACGTTACATTCTAAGATTACGAATCCGTGGGATTCTTCCACGCTGCGCGGGTTTTTAGCTGCGACATTGAATGTTGTAAGATAAAAATTGCCAATTCTACTAAATGGAACGCCATCAAACTAAAGCATTGCACACTATACAAGGCGAGAGTGTTTTCAAAATAAAAGACTCAATCCCTAAAAGTAGGTTTTAGCAATTTTAGCGTGAATTGTGAAGCTGTACCTTTAGAGGAAGATCCGCTGGATGTCTTAAATAAATATCAGAGCTTAACAAATCACAAGCGGTAACCTCATTGGAATTAGAAATGCAGCTAAAACTAAGCTATATATGTGCATTTTAATGTCTTGGGTTTGTCAGCGAGAAACGTTTTCAGATCATTTTGGTATGAAGATTCATGTACCAATCCAGCTAAAAAAGTGAAAAAATCTTTAGGCGAAATAGCGTGAGGTTTCCGTCGTGATTTCTTTGAAGCTCTGTACAAGAAATTAAAGCTACAGTGTAAAAGTGCGCCACGTAAAAATCGCTGTTTACATTATTCGGCTTTCTAGCAGAAATCAATCAAACAAACCATTCAGTTATTGAGTTCTACATTGAAGGTGTCAGCCTTAAGAGACTGTGTTTACGGCTATAGTGAAGAAAATGCAAGATTGCTAAAAGGCGTTGTCACCGATTATTGGAAAGCTACTTAACAGCACTGTACTGTGATACTGCCCATTCAACTACACAGTGTGATTCTAGCATTTTTTTTTCGGTGGATCAAACCATGCAGTGCAACTTGTGGTTGAAAAGCTACTCAACAGTACTATAAAGTGGCACTGTTTGTTTTACTATACAGTGTGGTTTTAACTTTTTCATCTGTGGATCAAACTAAGCCATGTAACTCTTCTTTGGAAAGCTACTAGACAGTACTGTACTGTGGTACTGTTTGCTTTACTATACAGTGTGGTTCTAACTTTTTCATCTGTGGATCAAACTAAGCAGTGTAACTATTCTATGGAAAGCTAGGCTGAATAGTACTGAACTGTGGTACTGTTTCCTTTACTATACAGTGTGGTTCTAGCTTTTTATCTGTGGATCAAACGAAGCAGTGTAACTATTTTTCGTACAGCTACTGAACAGTACTGTACTGTGATACTGTTTGTTTTACTATACAGTGTGGTTCTAACTTTTTCATCTGTGGATCAAACTAAGCAGTGTAACTATTCTATGGAAAGCTACTGAACAGTACTGTACTATGATATTGTTTGTTTTACTATACAGTGTGGTTCTAACTTTTTCATCTGTGGATCAAACTAAGCAGTGTAACTATTCTATGGAAAGCTACTGAAGAGTACTGTACTGTGGCACTGTTTGTTTTACTACACAGTGTGGTTCTAACTTTTTCATTTGTTGATCAAACTAAGCAGTGTGACTATTCTATGGAAAGCTACTGAACAGTACTGTCCTCGTGTACTGTACTGTGGTACTGTTTGTTTTACTATACAGTGTGCTCTTGCTTTTTATCTGTGGATCAAACCATGCAGTGCAACTTGTGCTTGAAAAGTTACTGAGCAGTACTGTACTGTGGTACTGTTTGTTTTACTACACAGTGTGATTCTAACTTTTTCATCTGTTGATCAAACTAAGCAGTGTGACTATTCTATGGAAAGCTACTGAACAGTACTGTACTGTGGTACTGTTTGTTTTACTATACAGTGTGCTTCTAACTTTTTCATCTGTGGATCAAACTAAGCAGTGTAACTATTCTATGGAAAGCTACTGAAGAGTACTGTACTGTGGCACTGTTTGTTTTACTACACAGTGTGGTTCTAAATTTTTCATTTGTTGATCAAACTAAGCAGTGTGACTATTCTATGGAAAGCTACTGAACAGTACTGTCCTCGTGTACTGTACTGTGGTACTGTTTGTTTTACTACACAGTGTGCTCTTGCTTTTTATCTGTGGATCAAACCATGCAGTGCAACTTGTGGTTGAAAACCTATTGAACAGTACTGTACTGTGGTACTGTTTGTTTTACTACACAGTGTGCCCTTGCTTTCTATCTGTGGATCAAACCATGCAGTGCAACTTGTGCTTGAAAACCTATTGAACAGTACTGTACTGTGGTACTGTTTGTTTTACTACACAGTGTGATTCCTGCTTTTTATTTGTGGATCAAACTAAGCAGTGTTACTATTCTATGGAAAGCTACTGAACAGTACTGTACTGTGGTACTGTTTGTTTTACTATACAGTGTGGTTCTAACTTTTTCATCTGTGGATCAAACTAAGCAGTGTAACTATTCTATGGAAAGGTACTGAACAGTGCTGAACTGTGGTACTGTTTGTTTTACTATACAGTGTGGTTCTAACTTTTTACCTGTGGATCAAACCATGCAGCAGTGCAACTTGTGGTTGAAAGGCTAATGAGCAGTACTGTACTGTGGTACTGTTTGTTTTACTACACAGTGTGGTTCTTGCTTTTTATCTGTGGATCAAACCATGCAGTGCAACTTGTGGTTGAAAACCTATTGAACAGTACTGTACTGTGGTACTGTTTGTTTTACTACACAGTGTGCCCTTGCTTTTTATCTGTGGATCAAACCATGCAGTGCAACTTGTGCTTGAAAACCTATTGAACAGTACTGTACTGTGGTACTGTTTGTTTTACTACACAGTGTGATTCCTGCTTTTTACGTGTGGATCAAACTAAGCAGTGTTGCTATTCTATGGAAAGCTACTGAACAGTACTGTACTGTGGTACTGTTTGTTTTACTATACAGTGTGCTTCTAACTTTTTCATCTGTGGATCAAACTAAGCAGTGTAACTATTCTATGGAAAGGTACTGAACAGTGCTGAACTGTGGTACTGTTTGTTTTACTATACAGTGTGGTTCTAACTTTTTACCTGTGGATCAAACCATGCAGCAGTGCAACTTGTGGTTGAAAAGCTAATGAGCAGTACTGTACTGTGGTACTGTTTATTTTACTATACAGTGTGGTTCTGGCTTTTTATCTGTGGATTAAACTAAGCAGTCTAACTATTCTTCTTAAAGCTACAGAACAGTACTGTACTGTGGTACTGTTTGTTTTACTATGCAGTGTGGTTTTAACTTTTTCATCTGTGGATCAAACTGAGCTGTGTAACTATTGTTGCAAAGCTACTGAGCAGTGTAACTATTCTTTGCAAAGCTACTGAACAGTACTGTGCTGTGGTACCCTTTGTTTTACTATACAGTGCGGCTCTAACTTTTATACAGTGTGGTTTTGTAATTTTTCATTTGTGGATCAAACTGAGCAGTGTAACTATTCTTTGCAAAGCTACTGAACAGTACTGTGCTGTGGTACCCTTTGTTTTACTATACAGTGCGGCTCTAACTTTTATACAGTGTGGTTTTGTAATTTTTCATTTGTGGATCAAACTGAGCAGTGTAACTATTCTTTGCAAAGCTACTGAACAGTACTGTGCTGTGGTACCCTTTGTTTTACTATACAGTGCGGTTCTAACTTTTTCATCTGTGGATCAAACCCTTTCAGTGTGACCATTTTTTGTAAAGCTATTAAACAGTACTGTACTGTGGCACTGTTTGTTTTACTATACAGTGTGGTTCTAACTTTTTCATCTGTGTATCAAACCATGCAGTGTAACCATTCTTTGTAAAGCAACTGAATAGTACTGTACTGTGATGCTGTTAGTTTTGCTATACAATGTGGATTAAACTATGCAGTGTAATTATTTTTGGGGGAAGCTACTTAACAGTAGTATAATGTGCGTGCAGTATACGTACTGCGCGATTAACCAGAGACCGAAGAATGATAGCAACATTGAGCAACTCAAATTTTTCGCGCGTCTTCAGTGTTCTTCGCATGACGCACCTTAACACTCACGTGGCACACCTTAAAGTAACGCAAGCCCCAAGAGTTTTATCTGAATTATCCCTACAGATGCTATTTCTTGCGTATCCTTAAGCAATTATTTGGGCGCACTAACGAGAACATTAAAAGTAAGAATCATCTTGTTAAAGGCCTATTTTTGCATCCAATACCAGCCTATATTAGCGCATATCGCTAAGCGTAAGCATTTTAGGCCGCAAAAATATATCTTGTCTAAATATCTTCTGGTCTTTTTGGTTCAGAAATGATGGCTTCGCTGCGCTTAAACTATTCCGGAAATTCAGTTTTCTCCCTTGACGCTTTGAGAATCAAAACATATAACGAAAGCGAGGAAGCTTTAGGCAAACACGACGGAGCCAGGCGAAATTACTCTGTTTTATGCATTGCCAAGGGATTTGCGTTGGTCGCGCTGTTAAGTCACTTTTGTCAAAGTTCCATATTTCATTAAATCATGTTCTAAGTCACGTGATCGGTGAAAGCACGTGTGAAGCAAAAGTCAATCAGGGACAGCCATTTTTCACACAAGAAAATAATCGAATTAACGTAAATATGAGTGTGGCAGGTTGTAAATTTGTAACTCTTCTAATCATTCCTTGATCTAGCTCGAAATTCTTATTTTTTTTGTTTTGTTTAATAGATAACATATAATAATCAGTACTTTCTACGTTATAATTGAATTCGTATTCAAAATCTTGCGCGTGTAATTTGATTGAATTGGTCTTTTTTGGTCAATTTTGTGCACTGAAATTTCGGTGACAATTATCAGGTTTTAACAGAATATTATATAATTATCATAATCAGTGCTTTCTTCGTTACAATTGAATTCGTATGCAAAATCTTATGCGTGTACAGTAACCATGAAATTTAACATCTTCTGCCCCTTTTCTGCCATTTACTCTGCGATGAAAAGCAATGATTGAAGAAAATTCTTTTACGTCATCTGATCTTTGATTTTTCTTAAAATTGCTCACTGTTCTTGGAGTATGTATGATATTTTGCAGAGCTTTGATAACAATATCAGTTTTAAAGTGGCGTAAGACCTTTTTGAGCTTAAGATACTCGCGTGAAGATGTCGTAGGTTTAATTTAGACATTACAATTTGTGTTGAAGCTGTGTGGTGATCACTTGTATAAGTTTATACATACGACGATCTTGAAAATGAGGTAGATATTGTAAATGGTCCGTATGACTTATCGTCGCGATTCAAGGAAAGCGTGCGCCCAATCTAAAAAGCTTTTTGCCTCCGCGACCCTGGCGGGTTCCTTTGCCTCGTGCGTATGAAATTATGCAGTTTCACGGGCGCTGTACATTACGTATTGACCGCGCCTTAGGTAATACCAGACTTGACTGGCGCCATGTTTGCTTAAGTTCCTCTTCCAATATTACATAAAAAAATTCAATAAAGATTTCTACCTTTGAATCCACTAACTACATTCTTCTCTGTGACCAGAAGGGAAACCTCTCTCGGAGGACGCACTGTCTTGTGAGGGATTTTCACTTGGAATCTGAAATAAAGATGATAAAACAAATTAAGTCAACAATATTTTGTCTCACGTTTGCTAATATCTCTTATTGTTTCATTTGTCAGTAACAAACAAGTGTATTTAACATGCCCCCATTGTTTATGGTGATGTCACTAATTAGCATACTTAACAGAGTTCAACAAAGAGAGACAGGTTCCCTTGGGAATTAATTTTTTCGGATAGAGTTTCACCTCTGGATTTTTCGTGCTCGAAATTTTTTTAGGAGGGTAGGTTTGAATTGAGGGCATCACAGAAAATAGTGTTTAGCGCCTCGAAATAAGTTCCGACAAATTTTTATAAAGGTTTCGAGTGATGCTTGTTTTCTCCAAAAAAATAAAAAAAAAAAAAATAAATTCCTAACACCAGCCATTTTCAGCAATTGAAATCTTCACCCATTTAAATACTTTGACCCTTGCAGCAACGTACTTTGATGAACCAGAGAAGGGCGCGTGCTTTATTAGCTAAAGCCATAATTGCGTATGCGAAGTAATATCAGGAACCATCACGATGGACTCATGGTAATATAATTTGTCGGTAAGATTTCCGCACAGGTCTCTACTTCATGATGCATTCTGTAATTATATTATTTCGTTCTTCGAACACAAGAAATATAAGACAGCTTCAGCATGCATAATGAAGCAAGGACCTGTGCGGAAATCATTCCAATTTTTTCACTAGATTTAATGATTTCGTTCCCATCTAGGTGCTTCCGCCTGTGGGTCGTGTCTTGAAACATTACATGTCAAAGGGTCTCACTATGTTTGTGCAACTCCAACAAAAACTTAGGACTACAAAATGTTTTTTTTTTCTTTTTACGTCTTTTTACGTCGCCAGGGCTTTTGGCAGGTGCACCGAGGCGCGGAAAATAAAGCTATATTAATAATTGAAGAAAAAAGATTATTTCCGTCTTACCATTTGAGTGAGCTCCAACGCCTCCATTGCTTGATGTTTGACTTTACAATGTAACCACTCATCATTTACCTGGTGATATTAAAGAAACATGGCAACTTAATATGATGCAGTCCTAATATGAGACAGGTATGAATGATAACTAGAGTCCATTTTGTAATATTCTTCGTTCTTCAATAGCCTCCGACATATGCAAATGAAGCGGTCGGGTATTTGGTAATCGCTCTCCCGCTAGAAAGCTTTCGAAGACTAGTTCAACGTTGTTTTCGTTTGTTTTAAATACTGTACAATGCCGGCTTTGAAAACTGTTTTAGGCTTAAAAACAAGGCATTAATCTAAAGAAAGAATGATTATTACTAAATTTCTGCTTACCTTGGGAAGAAACCAAGAAGAGCATTCTGCCATGTGCTTTCTTCGCTCGCCGCCACCGCGAGACTTTTTCGCGTATCAACAACAAAACTGAGCAGATGTTATGGGAAACGTGTTGTCGTCTTGAAAGTTTTCTTTCAAAGCACAGCCAATTTACAGACTTGAGGATGAAAAATTGAAGATGGAGAATCCGTTTTCTCTCTTCGACCTCGTGCTTTGGCGGATGACGGTGCTAGTAAAAATCAGAATGAATAATTAACATTGGCATTACAAATCTGCCGCCAAACAGAGAATGCATTCTGATTGGCTTTCTTTCCCCAAAGGGATGAGACTCAACCAAAGAAATAACTTCTTTATAGGGAGGGGAGGGTGAGGTAGAGAAGACGCGGAACTGGCTACTGTTGTGGGAGAAGGGGTAAGGGGGAAAATGATAAGAAAATGAAGCGTTCCTCGTGAGAGGCTACTAAAGAAAAGCATTGAAAGAATTAAGTTGCCTACCTGTATAGAAAGCTTAGCTGCTCTGGGAACTCTAAAACACCGACCCTTCTCTGGTCTTCTCTATTTATTGAAAGAAATCAATCCGTTGGTTAATTTTGTTACTTTTGTAATAATATACATGGAAAAATTACTCGCTTCTGATTGGATGAGAGCAGTGCAGTTCAAGTGTAACATCAGTGCAAAAAGTGTAACACCAGTGCAAATTGCACATCGAAATTCTGATATGATTGGCTGAAAGACACTAGGAAATTTTCTAAGCCAATGATATCTCGTAAAATGATAACGAAAATTTTCTGGGAAAAGTTGAGTTGAGTGAAAAGTTTTCTCGAGTGAGAAAAAACGGCTACATTAAATCAAGAAAGGTTTACTCTGGACAATACTTTTTTCATGTTTATATTATTATTGCTCGTGCAATTTCAGCTTTTTGAAAAATTCACTAGCGCAAATTAATTCCAAATTGAACTTGAAACCGTATGATTACCATTACTAATATAATATAATGAGTGACATGAATTACTCCTTAATTTCGGCGCGAAATTTCATCGTTAATTTATAATTTCACATGTGAAATTATAACAGGCGCGTTTTGTCCAAAATCTAATAACTTACTTTGCCAAAAAGCTCGGATTATTATTAAAATTTGGGCAAAACGCACGTGAAATTATTTCCTAATTTCACTTGACACCATTAAGGTTACACGTACAAACTAAAGGTCGTCCGTGTGTAGGACGTTCTAAGAAGTTGGTGATTGACATTTCGACAACCTGAGCGGAAGTAAACATCAGAGACAAGTGAGGTACGCGTAGACAGGTGGTGGTATTTATGCCCTGTCCAAAGTTGCGTCTGGTTGTTTGGGCCGTGATGTTATTGGCTGTCAGTAAATTGCGAGATTTCATGATTAGTAAATGAGACGTGCGAAAGGGTTAAATTTTGAGAAAGTTAACTTGAACGCTTGGAGCAAAACATTTTGCCGAGAATAAACCAACAAGCTTATTTTGTCCACCTGGCGTCATCCAAACCAACTCCAATCTATCTACCCCCCATCCTAACCAGCCCACTCTATCCATCGTCCACGATATCCATTCCCCAATCCCATGAAACTCCAACCCTATTTATTCCGACAATTTCTTCATCCCCCACCTTAGGGACGGACCATTAGAAAAGTGATTGGGGGGGGGGGGGGGGTGGGAAAAAAAAAAACAAAAAAAAATTAATCCAAGGGAAAATGCCAAGAAAAAATATTCATGCAAAGAAGAAGGTAAAAAAAAAATTCATGCAGAAGGAAGGTCCAATTGTGTCTTTTTCACACGTAATAAAAAAATTCGTGCAGAGGGGTTCACCTGAAAAAAAATTTCCTGCACAAGCAGTGACCGAAAAAAAATTCGTGCAAGCTGAAAATTCCCCACCCCCCCCCCATCACTTTTCTAATGGTCCGTCCCTTATTCACTCTCTACTCCACCCATCCCTCACCATGTCAATCCCCCATCTTATCCACACCCCAACCCTATTCATCCCTGTACCCACCCTATTCATCTCCTCGCCCTCTCCATTTCCTGTCTTATCCACCCCCCAACCTGCCCATCCCACACCTTATTTATCGTTGCCACCTTCACCCTACCCACCCCCATCTTATCTCTCCCCTCATCCAAACCATGTACAGGGTACTACACTACTCATGCATGTCCCCATCCTTTACCCCAAGTCTTACCCACCCTCTTGCCCTATCTACTTATCTTACCCACATTATTCAACCTCTCCCTCTCTACCTTATGCATCCCCTCGTCTTAACCACCGCTCACCCTATCCACCCTGCATCATTGTGAACAGAAGAATTCAACCTTCCACTTCCAAGATCTGAGTAGAAATTCTCCTTAGCACATGCCACGCATTCACTTAAAATGTCGATCGTTTGAAGAATATGGCCTTAGATCAATTGATAACTTTCTGATCTACTGTTTCCTTGACGGTTTTTACTGAAAAGAAGTAAGAAGTTCGATATTGGTCACCACTGGGAGTGAAAGGGTTAATTCGGTTTTGAAAATGTTCAGTTTCGTCACTAATCTGCTACGGTTAGGCTTTTGTAGATTGTGCTCTTAAAATGAGCATATTATCTTCTTGGCACTGCTCGAAATTTCTCCAAATTATTCTGGAATTAGGCTTTTTTTTCCAAATTATGCTCCGTGTCAGCTAAAATATGCTTCCTATTTTTAAGGAAATTAGTACTAATTAAATATCACTGTAAATACCATCAAATTTTGATTTAAAGTAGCTTTTGCTAGTCTTGATAAGGTTTTAATAACACATATGGAGACAATCATCTTATATTATTTTATTAACTATGTCTTAAGTTAATAACAACAATAATATCAAAGTCAACCGTTTCTAGAGTCTTGGCGAGTGCAGGTGTTTTTCATTGCGTCTGGTCTTGACGCTTATCGTACTGCAACATAACAGAAGCCTGTAGGTAGTCCACGAGAGCATGGTCTTGCAAATCGTTAAAAGATGCGTTGAGACGAGAGAATACTCTCTCAGCTGCCGCCGATGAGGGCTGCACCAACAAAACCTTCATAACTGCAGAAGACCAGTTAGGCAGATTGTCCGATTGTTGCCTCCACCACTTCACTTTATCTTCTTCACAAGCCATTCTGACGTCCTGGGCGGCAGCAATATATGCGGGCAGTTCCGTAACGAGGGAATCGATTACGTCGTTACTGTCCAGGAACGGAAACTGATGCAAAGCCTGAACGTTTGCTGGTGTTGGTCGGAGCCACTGAACAGTTACAGGGCACATTATTCTTGCAGCCTTGAAGGCACTCAACGTGTTGTGTAATTCTCTGAACTTCTTGCTTGAATATTACGCTTATATAATCCATCATGTTGGAACTGTGACTCAACCGATAACCTTAAGCTTGCATTTCAAGGAGAGGTCGAAGCTTATTCATTTTACATAAGGGTATCCCAGATTCAGAAACTCCTCTACTACTTGTAAACGGTATGCTCTCTCTGCAACTGGCAACGTGCTGTCTTTGTTTTGCTTCTCTTGTTTAAGCGCTTCTATGATGGTTTGATCTCGCATTTTTGTCTTTTTCAACCTTTCTTTACCTGCAGTATGCTTTTTTGAAGACCTGTCGTTTTTCAGGATGCTTTTCTTATAGGCTAGGATTTCCTTGCACGCATCAAAGAACAGTTTCCCGTTTCGAAGGCACAAATGTTCATTTGGGAATTCCTTTAACCGATCGTGAAGATTCTTGTTCTTAGGATCAGAGTTTCCCCTTTCTTTGTATTTTCCTTGGTTCTGTTTAAGAGTACGTTCTCTGGATATCGCAGCTCTAGGTACAGCATCGCTAGTCATAGCAACGCTGGAAGTAGTCGCCATCTTTGATTCTGGCAGCCGAGCCCCCGAGCATGCAGTTTCAAAACGAGCGTGGACTGAGGAGAGACCACAGGATGACCGCAGATTTAACAGTCCATGAAACACGCCAAACATATTTATTCAAAAAAAAATGCAGAAATGAAGAGCAAAGCTAAGCGTGTACTAAAAAAATCATTCTTTTTGGTTTGAAAAAACAAAAATTATGCCTGCAGTGTTAAAATGTGCTAAAACCTTAAAATTATGCTCGTTTTACCCCATTATGCTGCTAGCACAATCTACAAAAGCCTAGCTACGGTCTCTTATATCAAAACACTGCGCACAGCGTTTTATCGCGATCTCAATTAAGTCGAAGCAGTTTCTCGAAGTATTTCGGCTTTCTTGTCCTCGTTTAAAAGAGGGTCTGAATGGGGGTACCTCAATAACACTAAACACTTTATTTTTTGGCTTTGTAACATGAAACAGTTAAATTTTAGCCATTTTAACAATAACATTAAAAAATTCTATAAAACAGTTATTTTTTTTTCAGAAAACAGCAAAAACGGCTCCAAAAGGCCAATATTAGTTTTCAGTATTATCAAGGCCCGGGTTTTTTGGCCATTTTACGATGATTCCGGATTATTCCAGAAGATTTCCGAAGGCCGCCGTACATTTCCGAAGACTGTCGAACATTTTCGAAGATTAATGAAGCGTTCCGACCATTGCCGAAGATGTCCGAAGAATCGTCCAAACACTTAACAATATTTTCTTCGGAAACAGTAAACATTAAAAAATTGGCCAATTTAACAGCAAACACTAAAAATTATGCGAAAATAACACCAAACATTAAACCCTATGCAGACCCTCTTAAAACGCAACGAAACACTGTTTAGCTGAAAAAATCATTTTCTCATGTTTCTCTTCAACTGTTACTTTCCTGATTCCTAAGCACATCCGTGGCCAGGATGTGTAACAAGGCACTATCTACTGATGTTTCTTCCCTCCTTTTAGTACAATTTTGTGACAACCCACAAAAAAATGTTTATAAAATACGTTGACAAAATAATTTGTAAATCCGCAAGATTAAAAGAGTTTTGAGTGCTCAAAACGTCAGCACTCTGTAAATCTTACGGTGGTAAAACTCACTTATAATAACCCATTAACCCTTTTCACCTTAAGAGTGACTTTATAGATTTTACTCTTGCTAACGCTAGACGATTTTACTCGTCCCTGGGACACCCCTTAGGGCTTAAAGGGTTAAGCCCCAATATCAATATTCCTTTTCTCCTAACTGTTCTCATATATTTGTCATGGTACAAATGAGGAGAATTTGTTTAAATATCAATTAAACTCTTTTTTGATGATCATTTTCGTTATTCTCATAACATGAATTGTTGATGAACAGTGAACATTCTAATGAGAAATTGGATGCTGGTCTCTACTGGAACTTTCAGTTTTTTGGGTTTTATTTTCCATCCGACGCAGCACCAGTTTGAATATTTATCGTGACATAAGTAGATTGAACCTTTTTCAACTCATTCACTGGTAACCCGAAATAATGACCCAGAAGCAGGAAAATTATTATTGTGAACCAGGAGCGTTCCTATGTGTTGGGTGGCGTCCCCTGCACAGCAGCAGACGTGGTTATTTTTAGAACTCATATTTCCCGCGATTGTAAAAGCGACAGTACAAATTCGCATCAGAAATTTACATGTACGTAGCGCAGTTGGTCGTTGAAATAATATCTTTGTTTTCTTTGCCGCGAAATAGAAGTTAAAAATAGCACCATCTACTACTGTGCTGGGGCAAGGGGCAAATATGGGAAAGGAACGCTCGATACGATCTTACAGGGGTCTTCCTAGTGTTTTCGGGCAGTACGTATGTTCTCTCATAAAGCGCCAGAGTTCGTGAAAGTTTTTGAAAGTTCCCACTGCATTTCTCGTTTTCCCAAACTTCCACCCGTGTTTCTATTTAACAATTAGAGTATGAGCTCGAGATTTCTATGGGGTGATAGTTGATGAGGATTATCATCTCATAGAAATCGAGAGCGAAGGAACATTAAAGGAACAGGGAGAAAATAAGTCTCAAGTCTGTGGTTATCTTATATGATTATATATTATTTCCATCCCTTGTGGGGGGGGGGGGGGGGAGGAAGGGACGGGAAGGAAATAATGGTTATTAATGAGTAGTCCATTAATCCCATCCCCTCCTCCCACAATTACAAAATTTTAAGTTACTCTTCAAGCGATGATTACAAGCATTTGACCGCCTCTACAACCTTGTGGCATTAAAGGAACAGGGAGAAAATGGGTCTCATGTCTGTGGTTATCATGATATGGTTAGATATTATTTATTAAACAACATATCTGCTATTCATTACCTAGGGGACTGGCCATTAAACTGGAGGCTCACGATTTAACAACTAATTACACAACACAGGGTTGGACATTTTAAAATTTCGGAGCACTCACCATCTGGGCGAGTCACCTTCAAATTCCACTCACCCTGTCACTGATCCTGTACGCGTTGCATTGGGTGACTGATTACCTTGGATGACCCTCTGCAACCTCGACGACCTCAGTTGGCATCGTCGCGCATTGAATAATCAAAGCAACGAGAACACGAGGCTGTACGGCTGTACGAGCTAACATCCGGCATGGAATTTCACGAAGTCGAAGCATCATTGGCCAAAACGACCAAAACGGTTAATCACATTAACCAGGCTCCTGCATTAACTATTAACTGGAAAAGGTTGTGATTGCAAACCACAGAGTTAAACTGTAAACTTATCTGATATAATGAGTCCTGATGCGGTGTAAAACAAAACACTTGGCTCGCGCTTGCAAAGCAACCGCATGCCGATCGCCTGCCGACCGTTCTAAAGAGTGTTGTCAGCGCAGACAGTTTTTTTTTGTTTGCAAAGGGGTGTACACAGGGTCTCATCTGGAGGACGGGGTGGGGGGAGAGGGGTTGTTTGGCTGTTTGACAATTGTTGTTTCCTTACTGATTTCGCCAATATAGAATCATGGGTCAGAAGGTTTGTTTGCAAAGGAGGGAGGTTCCGGAACCATTGGAACCTGGCCTCCACTAGGCACGCCCTGATATTTGAAGGGAACCAAATGTACACGTATAGTATCTTATGGCGCGCCGTTCAAGTCAATATTCAAACAACCTTAATATACAATACATCCATTACATTTCTGTGCCATATTTTATATTTCCTTTCTGTATATTTTTTATTTTGCTTCATTATTTTTCATTTTGCTTCTATATTTTTTATATCCCTTCCTATTAATTTATATATACGTGTTCAGCTCATCTCTTTTTTATTTTGATCTCTTTATTTCATATGCGTTCTTTATTTTTTATATTTATTCCATATCTTTTTTTTTCGTTCTGAGTGGGATTTTTTATTTTCTTTCTAATTAGTATGCAACACGTGATCACATGACCGCGATGCACTTTTTAATACCGCCATTTTGGCTTTTGTTCACATGGAGGAAGATCTGTATAGTGCTTGCCGTGCGGCCGCGGATGCCTTAGAGATTTTAAGTAATTTAAGACCTGGTTTTACGAGAAATGTTATACCTCGGATAAATTCAACGGCAGCCTCTCTCAGTCAGCCGAACAACGGGGATCATCAGGTGAACAAAGTAATAAATTTCACAGTGTTCACAATCGAAGTTGGTAGTCTATGATTACTGTAAATGCTGGGAACACCTTCTCCGAAACATACAGTAGTTACCACCAAAACAGCATTATCGTATCGTATTGTACCAGCAGCAGTTGATGTTCAGCTCACACCACAACAACTGCACATTTTGGAAGTTTCCTATCACCCTTCGAATGACGATGGTGAGCATGGTAGAACTCAATATTTGGGATGCATAGACATCCTTAGGAATCAGTTCAACATATAAGAAACGATAGTGTTGTTATGGTGGTAACCACTGTATGTTTCGGAGCAGGTGTTCCCAGCATTTACAGTTAATCAACTTCGATTGTAAATACTTTGAAATTTATTACTTTGTTCACCTGATGATCCCCGTTGTTCGGCTGACTGAGAGAGACTGCCGTTGAATTTATCCGAGGTATAACATTTCTCGTAAAACCAGGTCCTAAATTACTTAAAATCTCTAAGGCATCCGCGGCCGCACGGCAAGCACTATACAGATCTTCCTCCATGTGAACAAAAGCCAAAATGGCGGTATTAAAAAGTGCATCGCGGTCATGTGATCACGTGTTGCATACTAATTTGAAAGAAAATAAAAAATCCCACTCAGAACGAAAAAAAAATATATGGAATAAATATAAAAAATAAAGAACGCATATGAAATAAAGAGAACAAAATAAAAAAAAATGAGCTTAACACGTATATATAAATTAATAGGAAGGGATATAAAAAATATAGAAGCAAAATGAAAAATAATGAAGCAAAATAAAAAATATACAGAAAGGAAATATAAAATATGGCACAGAAATGTAATGGATGTATTGTATATTAAGGTTGTTTGAATATTGACTGGAACGGCGCGCCATAGTATCTTTGAGTGAGCATTTTCACAGACCTAGTAATTTTTTAGATTGAAAGATCTAGTCTTGAGTCATCCAATTTGACCTCATCGTTACGATGTTTTGAATGATTTGATATGGGCATACGCTCTTTGGCATGTTCTAATTTGTCGCTACAAGGGATGTCGCACTCTGCCAAGTCGGCTAGTGACAGTATTCTAAAAAGAAAAAGACTAGAGGTCTGTGAAAATGTTTACTCTGAGATAAATTTGAAATACGGGAGTTGCGCCCTCCAAGATAAGGTCCCTGGTTACGTCGAAAAAGAACATGGACTAAAGGGACGCAAAAAAGGGCATGCGTCCCCCAGACACAGTGGGTGAGGCAACTTTGAACTATCCCGCGACAAACTTTTCCTTTGGAAAACAGGAGAAAAATCTACCTCTCAGCTTTTTTGTCATATTGTCACATAACATGAGCGAACTTCCTTCATCAGAGACAGTTCTCCGAAGCTGCCAAAGTCGCTGTGTCAGGCTAAACAACTCATGAATTCCTCTTTCAAATCGCTCTTCTATTTTTTGTTGCTGTAGGTTTTTTGGAATATTTTTTCTAGTTGATTTTTTTTCTTGTCATTTATAGTTTTAGGCTTTAAATTCTCCTTTTATAAAATTTACAGAATTGTACAAGGTCCTTTCACTGCGTGAGACGAGAATGAAAACCATGTCTCCTGCTGTAACAGGATTGGTCAGTTTGTATTTTGCTGTCAATCACAGTATCGTATGTCCCTGACGCCATGTTGCAGGTTATATACATAATGGCGGACGGAGTGAAGTATTTTTATTTTGTGGAATATATACTATGTGCTGGTGTTAAAAATCGTGGAGATTTTGTTTAACATTGTTATACCATGAGTTTACTAAGGAAATTGGCGTCCTTTTCGCCTCTTCAATCGCCGAATTCTGATGTAGAAAAAAGGAATTTTGAGGATGCTGTTTTGGAGCCAGGTTCCGTGGACTGTCTTAAAATGGTCGATATTCACTGGAATAACGCAAAGGCAATAATGGCTCTGGACGAGAAAACGGTTGGGCTTCCAGAGCGTTTTAATATACTAGTTTATCATTTAAATGAGATTGTTTTCGTGTTAGTGGAAGAAAAAGAAGGCGATCCCGGGCCGTGTTTGCAATACGTACTCGATCAAGGTGTATTTCAATCTGTCTACTTATGGAGTGTATCTAACAAGAACTACTTAAAAGACATGCAACGAGAGCAGCTCAGATTGTTTCGGAACCTTATAGAAAAAGCTAAAACACATCTGCTAATATATGAGCAAGTGTGGAAGCCTCTGTTGTACCTGCTTCACTCCTGCACTAACAGAATTTCCCCTGACACCGAGGAGCATTTTGTAGCCGTTTTGAAAGGTTTGTGCGTTAGCGCGAACAGAGATATTGCCTTGTTGGATTTGTTTTTCTTGGATAACCACCACCATGGTCAGATCGCCAAACTTTCAGTGTTTTCACTGCTAATTCCTTTCGTCCATCGGGAGGCAAATGTTGGCAACTGGGCACGCGATGCGATGTTACTCTCCATGGCTTTGTCATCTGTTGATGCAAGATTAGGCACTTACATCGCGGAAGAAACAGACTTTTGCCCAGTAAGTACCGATATGACACAGAGTTTACGATTATGATTTATTTTCCTGAAAGCCTCTTACCGTTCTTCATTTTATACGGGAAATTCTTATTCGCCGAAATTAATTTGACTTGTTATGTCTGTGTCGTGCAGTAGATTGACGTCCATGTAGTATTTATAACTTCTACTTTAAACAATAGGTCAACATTATTTGCATTTCCCATCAGCTTGTTACATGAAAATTACTGTTAAGCATTTGTTTAAGAATACGTCCTTCGTTGAGCAGTCAAGCTTTTTGCCTCTGGCAACAGAATTGACAGGATATTTGTTCTAAAGGCTTTTTTTAATTCGCTGGATTTTATGTTTGCACGAATTCAACTACGTACATGTACATTGGCGGTACGTGTAGTTGTCTTGCATGTTCGTGAACTATTTGAAAATACCTCAAGCGCGTCGTCTCCTTTGTGTCACTTGTCAATTACAAATACTTTTATAAACTCTTTCTGCTAGATTGTTATCTTAAATGTAATGTTATATTATTCGATCGTTGCTCTTCTATGTGTTTACACCCTCTATAAATTTCTCTGGCACTTGCAACAACATTCACTCTTGAATTATTTTTGCTGAGTAGCAAAAATCTGCAAATTTATTCAAAGTTAGCATCGTTGTACACGGAAATTACTTGCTACTCTCTGTTTCACCGGTATGGGAAATAAATTATACAAATTCCCATGTTTGGATATGATGCCATAAGTTGTGCCAAAATTAAAATCAGACTTATGAATTTTACATGTTATCATCTTTTCTTGCTGTTTGTTTATTCCTCATAAAGTGAGTGCAACATTAGTGAATAAATTCCCTGTAACAGTCAACAGCTGTTGGAGATATTAATGGCTCTTCTTTGTTCTTCTACTGTTTTTGCAAGATTTTCACATTAGCCCACAAGAATCAAAGAGGCAAATATACATGTAGCTCTTATTAAATTACATAACAGTTTCCAAATAGGGTAAGGACATTGAAAAAATTTCTCAGTACATGGTGCATGTGATAAATGAAATACACTATACTATGAATTTAACTTTGCAGTTGAAATTATGCAGTTTGGGAACCAAAAAAAAAAACAGATTCAGAACAGTTTCAAAACAGATGATGATGAATCCTAAGATCTGTAATATTAACATCTCAGAATTTTGTATTAACTGTGTATATACAGTGCAAGCTCTATGATGTGGACTTGGAACTGGGCATGACACTTTGTCTATTCCCCAAATTTGCATCTTGTTTTTACCTTACAACAAACCCCTATTTAGCAGACACCTCTATGCAGTGAAATTGGGATACTCAAACGAATTGACAAAGTAAATTATACCACCGTAAAACATCAGCACCTCCCTTTTACCTTACGGCGGTATAATTTACTTTGTCAATTCGTTTGATTATCCCAATTTCTTGTGTTTCAATTCCCCACTGGCGCAGCACCAGTGTCTATAGAAACCATCCTCACAATACCTCTATACAGTGGACAAGGACACTAGATTGAATTTTATTTTGGTAATTATGGGTACTACGGTTGAAAATGCCTATGAAAACTACACTGCCCTGAATTTACAATGCAGTATTGGATTACATCCCTGAAAGACTGGATTGAATATTGAAAAACTCCATTCACTTAGCTGTCAATAAACTGATGATTACAGCCATATCCATATGATTATCATCCACTGTCCAAGTTGACTTAACCATTATTACAGTAAAAAGCATTGAATGTTAATCATTAACAAACATTCCACAATTTTTACAAACCTTTATTAAGTGGATGCCCCCTACTAAGTGGACACTTGGGAAGATCCCAAAGATGTCTGGCTAATTAAGGTTCCGCTGAAAAAATTTTAACATGCTGATTGGATGAGAGCATACCGATTAGTGCAAAACGGTACATAAAGTTTAAATTGAGTGCAGAAATGTTCACATTATTTTGTGTTATGAACAATTATTCAAGTAATTTTGAGAGCAATTTGGAATAGCACTCGTAAATTTTTCAAATGCGACAAATTTTACTTGTTCTACTCGTGTTCATTTAATATAATTTCCAAATTGCACTAGCAATCATTAGATCGCAATAACCCATACCAGGAAGGACAGTATTGCTATTTGGTAGATCATGATTTTTGATCCTAAATGACTTGATGCGTCAAAGGAATGAAAAAATCCCAGTCCCAAGGGATTATTGGTTCTACTGCTATATTATCATGATTGATTTTGAGCAACAAAACCAAATCTCTATCATCCTTAACCCTTTAAGCCCCGAGGGGTCTCCCTGTGATGAGTAAAATCGTCTGGCTTTAGCCAGAGTAAAATCTGTTAAGACACTATCGGGGCTTAAAGGGTTAAGGAGACAGTTTTTAAGGAACAAAATTTAGTATTTCATTGTCAGTCAGAAGAACCAATTATTTTTAAGAATGTGTTAAAGAATAAGCGGTCACCACTCTGAAATAATTTAACAATGATAATTGTGATTTTCTAGGTGTTAGCAACAGGTTTGAGTGCATTGTACTCTCTCCTTCCTACCTCACTGGACATTCCCTCTGAAGACTGGTATTCGTTAGAAAGGGGGCTCTGGGCTACATTTCCTGAACTGGTTGCATTTCTTACTTCTTTGGAGTTCTGCAACAACGTAATCCAGGTACTATCATTTTCTTTGTTAACCCTTTCACTCCCAGAAGTGATCAGCAGGGAACTTCTCCATACAAGAATAATGCAATGCACGGCTGACTGTCAATGAGAATGACAGAAATGATCAACTCAGACATCATGCATTGATCTGACACCAAATTCTCTTAACTATTTTAAAACTAACTGTATGGCAGTCACTTATGAGAATTCGTACTGAGATCTTGGAAGTGAAAGGGTTGGTTTGATCCTTGTTTTCCCTAGTTTTCATTTTAAGTTCAGTATTACTGTTGAGTTATCTCCTGTTGACTGTCAAAAGCAATTGCTTTCAACTGGTTTTGCATTGCTACACTAGGCTATGGGCTCAAAAAATCTTGAGCCCTTATCGACCCATTGTAGCAGTTTTTTTCCAGGCGTGGTTCTAATGGTACATGTATGAATTTGCTTTGTATTCTGTTTGGTTTAAAATATAAGCATTGGACTGTGCATCTGTTGTGTTTGACCTGAACAGTTACATTGGTTTTATACTCATAGCCTGTTCAAATGTGGCCCCTTTGGCTTAGTAGGGCCCTGTTCAATCCCCACCATCACGTGGTTCTTCTTATTTCCAAAACCAGGGCTTACAGGGCCAAAAGTTGGCGGTTGCACGGTCGCCAGTGGTGAATTAAAACTGACCAGGGCTACCAAAAGTTAAGGTTTGCACGCCAGATGTGCAACTATGCTACAAAATTTCAAAAAGTTGCAATGTAAATTATGCGAAGTACAAAGTTAAAAAGAAAACTCAACATGTAGTTTAATTGGACTATTTTTCTTTTCAATTCTTTGCCTGGACTCTAAGATCATCCATTTGAGTGAATTTTTATTTCTAAAGTGGAAATTCCAAGCCGTGTTAACAGAGATTTCATAAGCAATCCACATTCACAACATAAAGATGCCATTTTACGCCATTTTATGCCACTGTTACTGTTAACTTTATTTTTACTCTGAGGGAGCCCAATGTCTATAAGCCTCGTGGTTTCTTTTTGCGCTTCCTCGCCACTTTCATTTGCTTTTGTGTAACTGTCTTGTTTTATCGTTATTTGTATTTTGTGGTAAATCAAAAATAAAGTTACAAAGATAAAGTTACAAAAATAAAAAAAATCGAGGGCTACTTCATTTTGGGATGGACCACTAAGAATTCAAGGAAACTGGCCCGACTAGCCACCAAGCACTGGAGTTAATTTTTAACCCTGGGCTTATACTCTGTGTAAATTGAAAGAAAATGATTGGTAGCACTAACATTTACATTCATTGTTTTTTTCTGTTTCAGTAAATTGTATGTTACTGATATGTGTATATTTGATGAACTGGTGACTCTCCTTGCTGCAACTCAACACATTCTCCTGACTGGTGTTATAGGGTTCCCTATGTCCTTTAAAGTTGTTGGTGTTAAACCAGTCCATGTTTAATTTACTATCTTCATCACTTGTTTGCTTGAAGATTTAATTATACTGAAAGGACATTTTGATTGAAAGATTGTGACACTGTGTTTCTCCTCTATTTTAGATTGCTCATCCCAGAGTGCGAAGAAAGTTACTTAACCTCGTGTATCATGGGTTCCTTGTATCGGTGATGGCACCCGCTCTTAGTCAAGTAGGTGCACATTCTAAGATACTATTTTTGCTGATTTTAATATTTCTCAGTAGAACTGTGTACCGGGCTGTATGAGTCATATGATAAATGAAAAATGTTACCCACCTGGAGATGCAAAATCTCTCTTCACGTGACGACATTACTTTTCAACAGGAGTAGAGAAATCATCCCTGACCCTTCAAGTCCTTCAAGTTTCAAATTCTCCCAGTGGTACCCGGTATTAATGTGCAGAAATACACTAGACATATAATGCAAATAAGAGATTGATGACCACTTATGGAATGTTGATATACAGTATATATGTATTCTCACATTCTCCTACATGTAATTGATGCTGTATGACATTTAAGGAGTCCATAAAGGAGAATTTTTATCTTAATCTTTAGTCTCCCAAGATCTCAATAGCAACTGTCTTTAGTGAATGACAGTAGATTGGTTCAATATCTTCAAAGTGATGATCTTCTCCACTCCCATAAACCTGTTTGCATGACAATAATAATAATAATATTGTAAGGAGATATTGCATACTTGTGTATTAGATACTGATCACGTCTGGCATTGAAAGGATATATACACCTTATTCGATGGTTTAGCATATAATACTTGCGGATATTTTGCAAGTTGTAGAATACGAGCAATGAGCAAAATGTTCGCTCGTATTATATGCTAAACCATTGAATAGTAGGTTTATTATTCCACTACAAAAAAAATTGTTATTTTGCAATTGGCTTCTATTTTTTGGTAAGAGTATTCAGAAACAGCCTGATTCTGTCTGTGAAAATGACGTTTGCAATTGGCTTCTATTTTTTTGGTATGAGTATTCAGAAACACCCTGATTCCGTCTGTGAAAATGATATTAACAATGAACAAAATGTTCGCGGGTATTATGTCAAACCATTGAATCAGAGGTTGATTATTCTACTGCCAAAAAATTGTTATTTTGCAATTGCCTTTTATTTTTTTGGTAAGAGTATTCAGAAACAGCCTGATTCCGTCTGCGAAAATGATGTTTGCAATTGGCTTCTATTTTTTTGGTAAGAGTATTCAGAAACACCCTGATGCCGTCTGTGAAAATGATGTTAACAATGAACAAAATGTTCGCGGCTATTATGTCAAACCATTGAACGAGAGGTTGATTATTCTACTGCCAAAAAAAATTGTTATTGTTATTTTTAGAGCTCCTTCATCCGCCGGTATTCGCCCTGTTGTAAACCGGTTAAACTAGGACACTGCATTGTATTACGGCCTCGTATTTTGTGCCTTCTCTTGACCTTATATGGTTAAATGACATAATAGTGGAATAATAAATAATAGTAATGAATTGTTAATTATTAATATCAGTAATGCATCCAGTATGTGAATTAATTGTATTTTTATAACTTTTCTTGTAGAATGTATTGTTTTTTTTGCTTTGTGTATGTGTGATGTAATTGTAATGTGGCTACCGTTGTGCGTTGCGTTACATCCGGTTTTGATACATCCAGGTTTGTTCAAACATCATGTGATGTCCTCTAGGGAACTGGTAGAGTTCTAGTTCTTTGAGTTTTTTTGCAGTGTATCGACAAACAGTTGTTAAAGGTGCCTTCCCACGTTTTGTGCACCTTTTTCTTGTACTTTGACATTAAAAAAGGATCAGCTTATGGAAGCTACATGTAATTCAGCAACTGGTAATTTTTATCAAGGCTGCTGCCTAAGACAAATTTAAGGGAGCCCGAGCCATATTTCTAGGAGCCCAGAATAAATTACAAAACTTTATATAAGGCGCATGTTTGTTCCTTTGAAAGTGTTCCGAGGGTTTTAAGTGGTTATCAAAGATTTAAATCCAGGTAACTTCATGTTTCGGTATTAATAACGAGCTGAGAAATAATTACATCGACACGGGAATAGAAACCTTCACTTACCTTGCGCGAAAACGCCATCGCTGCCAAGTGAATCTTTGGAAATTTACGCGGGAAAATGGATGCATGTTCACGTGCAACAAAGTAAAACTCTACGAACATTCTCATTAAAGTTTTCTTTATTTACAAATTGAAGCAAATCACTGACATTGAAATATCATACCGCACTCTTGAAATTCTCTCGAAAACTGACCATCTTCATCGAAAATCAAGCTCGTGGGGTTGATAGCACGTAACTAAAAGTCACATATCCAATCGCTGTTCATCCGGTTCCCAGAAAAATAAGCCATCAAATCGGCAAACTTATGAAAGAAATGCGAAAGCGAAAGCTAATCGGTCGCCGAACCTTCACCAGAAGCAACGCACAGCCCATTATTTTGCTATTCCATATTTGGCAATCACATCTAGGACCCAGTCTTAAACTGCCAACAAGCCTCAAAATGGCTTCCCAAACGTTCGTGGTTCGTCGTATTTTGTTTCGAGTTTGTGAAAATTTACCACATTTGAACTTTCGCAAAATACAAAGAATTTGTACTACTAAGAATGCACCTAATGAGAACCAAATTTACATCGAAGCAAGACTCATTGCACATGATGATAATAGGTTTTAGGCGCCCGTCCGGGCTCCTTGAACGGAAAGTTGGTCGCCCAAACACATAACCTAGGCGCCCCAGGCGACCGGGCGACCGTTAGGCAGCAGCCTTGTTTATGTTGTACAAAATTGATAAGTTTACTAAAGATTAATAAGTTACAGAAAAAAGACAGTATCCAGAGTGTTTAGCATACTGCTTTCAACATTATTTATGTAGCCTTGAGTAAAATAATTTTTCTAACATCAAACTTTATCTTTCCAACATTCAGTCATCCACAGAAGCCCTCATGGCTGCCACAGCATATCTGGACTTGTTCCTTCGCAGTATAACAGATGCCAACCTGATGAAGGTGTTTGTGAAATTTATCATGATTGAGAAATCTGATGGCACTCCTATTCTTGACTCCCTGGTATCACGGATTGGACACGAATCACAGGTACAGCGTGGTTGACATTCAAATCCTAGCTCTTTTGCAAAATGTTTGTCCCATGTTTAATGGTTTCCATGCTTTCAAAATAGTGCTATAGCTCAGTGGTAGGTATGTGAACTGGGAAATTGAGTGTCAGGTTTGACTCTTATTGGGAGCACTCTAATTTCTTTTTCCAAGTTTCAGAAGTTCACAAGGCTTAACATGTATTTTCGTCATCCTTTCACAAAATTTTTGTATAGTCATTTGTTTTTTTGTTTTTGTGGTTAAGGTGACAGACTAACCTGATTTTTTCATATTATTATTATCGTAATGATAACTATAACAAAATTCTCAAATCTGATTGGCTATCAACTGCCCTGATTCCAGCCTTAATAGAACAGTTTAACAGGACAATACGCGTTATGCCTAAGGGACCATTCATTTTTTATGAGGGAGGGGGAGCTGGTGTGATTCGGGAAGCACCATTAAAAATTGCATGACCCCCCCTCAGGTTGCCAATTTTTTCACATTGAGTCTCCCCTCAAATTATAACATTATGACATAAAAGTATGGCTAAAATATTTCACGTGAGCCCCACGGTCCCTAAGTAATTGTACAGTACGCGCCATCACGCGCGCGCTTAAATTGCTTTTTTTTCACTGCTAGCAAAAAGAAAAGATAATCTTGAAATTTCTTGTGTTTGATTTTAAAAAGAGCTTTATATATCACCAATTTTGTTAAGGTTATGATTAATGGGTAACAGAACTTTGTGTGATCCGATTCGGTCTGCAATCGTACTCATGATTAGACAAATCGGACTCCCGCTACGCGGTCGTCCGATTTTTTTTTCATCACTCGTATGATTAGTATGTGTAGTCAAATGGTGACGAGTGAAATTAGGGAATAATTTCACGCGCGTTTTGTCCAAATCCTAATAATTTCCCGAGCCTTTGTATACACAAGGATAACTACAAACACTAAAAATATATCTTTCGTTTGTAACAACACTCTTGTAAATAGGGCTTAATCAGCGGTTAGCTGTTAGCGGTTAGTTAACAAAACGAGTTCACCATTTGATTACTTATTAATATTTTGGGTGACAAATTGCGTTCACAAGAAGCGCAAGAACTTTATCCAGCTGTTCAGGAGGAAGCTTCTCAGCGCTTTTGTCGAGGGCATTTTCATCACACCAGTTCTCAAAACTCTCAACCAGTTAACTGTGCTTTTACGGGTGTTCAAGTTTTCGGCAGCGTCTTTTAATGCCGCCACATCAGAATCTGTAACATCTTCAAATCTGGACGCCATTTTGGCTGCGTCGGAACGGTTGCCATGGCAATTTTGTAATTTCACATGTGAAATTATAAATTAACGCTGAAATTTCGCGCCAAAATTAAGGAGTAATTTGTCACCCATGATATTATTAATATAATTATTGTTATTGCTGCTGTTATAGTTGTTGTTATTGTTATTATTATCTAACCAAGTATTTTGTAAAACCTTCAAAACATAGATGTTAATATTGGTGCTTGGGGTTTGTTAAGAATGGCAGTGTAACAGATTTAACATCTTATTTTGCACAGTTGGCTGTGATATCGCTAGGACTGTTTTATACTCTGTTGGACCTGAATTGTGAGGACATCATGTATACTTTGGTGCTCAGGTGAGACTTAAACTGGCTCTCTGATTGGTGGAAACACACACGATTCCTGGGACACACTGCACTGGGAATTTTGTTATATACTGAAGAATTGTTTTGTCCTTAGACTGTTTTAGTACTGTCTTTGTATGACATTCCCAAACGGTTAGACTTTCTAGTCTTTTCGGATAAGGACTATAAAATGTATGTCTCGTCTCACCATACTTGTTCCTTATAATCTGTGGGACGTTAAAGAACCCACACACTGTTCGAAAAGAGTAGGGGACGTAGTTCCCGGTGTGGTGCTCTGGTTTCATATGTCATGAACACGTACACGTTTGAGGGTCTTGCAGGGGTTTTGGGGAACAAGGGAACATTGGCAAAATATCGAAGGGAACAAGGGAACATTAGCCAATTTCTGGGGAACAGGGGAACAAAATTCGAAAAATTACAAAGGGGAACAATTTACGAAAATGTGTGGGAACATGGGAACATGGGAACACAGGGCAGTTTTGGAAGGGAACAAGGGAACAAGGACCCTCCCTGGGAGACCCTCACGTTTTAACGAGCACTTAGGAGCTCCTTGGTGTCACGTGTATAAATCAAGTATTGTACGTATTGTGTCAGGTTATGGATGCACGCGGAAGGATTAGAGAGTTCAAGAGTACATGTATCTTGTTTTTACATCGCCGTCTGTCTGATGTACACATGTCATCTTATATAGAGGCACGCCTGCGCTCTGTATCTTGAGCAATAATATACATGCAAAAATTTCAGCATGCTCATTGGCTGAGAGCACGTCAGTTAATCCCAAACAGTGCAGAAAATTGAAATTGAGTGCAAAAAGTTGAAATTGAGTGCAGAAAGTTGAAATTAAATTTTTGCATGTACTGTATATTATTAACAAGTAATCACATGATTTGTCTCGTGCAATTTGGGGTAAATCAGCACTCGTAAATTTTTCAGACTACAAATTGCACTCGCCCTACGGGCTCGTGCAATTTGGTTAGCCTTTGAAAAATTTACTCGTGCTGATTTATCCCAAATTGCACTCGAAATCATGTGATTACCTATACAAATGTGCAATTTAACAAATCGAATGTGGATTCACTCGATGCGCCTCGTGAGTCCACAACATTTTGACCACTGTGATTTTATTTTTTACCCCAATAGCAGCATTAAAGAGTGTGAAGGAAAATGTTTTTTTTTCAGAGCGTGACCAAGATCGTGGCACAAAGAAAAAGCAAACGTTGTCTATAACTTTCTCGCTATCTGATTGGTTTATTCTCCAAAATGAGCGTTTCTGATTGGCTATCGCTTTACGTGACACATTGACTCGAGCAGCGTTGTCTAGACTCTTATCGACAGCGGCAAATTGGCCGATCAGATTGCGAGATTAGTAGCACTTGTGGTAAAAAATATCATACTAACTCCTCTCTGAAATAGATAGGAATAAAAAAGCGCATGCGATGTGTTAAATTAGGTGAAATTTGCAGAAACGTTTAGCAAGGCAAATCTTTGGACGTGATTATCGTTCTTGTGTGAAGGACTGAAATCCTAGCGTCAATGTTGTCTGAATTTTTGGGAACAATCAGAAGTAAAACCGAAACCAGTAATCATTATTGAGACCGGTGTACGTTTTGGTGCTCGCGAAATGTATGAAATATATTTTATTATTTGGCTTGTTCCGCGAGCGAGCAAGATATGACGCGAATTCTGAGCTGTGATTGGCTCCCCGAGCTGGCAAGATATGACACGAATTCTGAGCTGTGATTGGCTCCCCGAGCGGGCAAGATATGACGCGAATTCTGAGCTGTGATTGGCTACCCGAGCGGGCAAGATATGACGCGAATTCTGAGCTGTGATTGGCTCCCCAAGCGGGCAAGATATGACGCGAGTTCTGAGCTGTGATTGGCTCCCCAAGCGGGCAAGATATGACGCGAATTCTGAGCTGTGATTGGCTCCCCGAGCGGGCAAGATATGACGCGAATTCTGAGCTGTGATTGGCTACCCGAGCGGGCAAGATATGACGCGAATTCTGAGCTGTGATTGGCTCCCCAAGCGGGCAAGATATGACGCGAATTCTGAGCTGTGATTGGCTCCCCGAGCTGGCAAGATATGACACGAATTCTGAGCTGTGATTGGCTCCCCGAGCGGGCAAGATATGACGCGAATTCTGAGCTGTGATTGGCTACCCGAGCGGGCAAGATATGACGCGAATTCTGAGCTGTGATTGGCTCCCCAAGCGGGCAAGATATGACGCGAATTCTGAGCTGTGATTGGCTACCCGAGCGGGCAAGATATGATTCGAATTCTGAGCTGTGATTTGCTCTCCGAGCGGGCAAGGTTGCCGTATCTTGCCGGTTCGGATTTCCCGCGTTGTCCTGCGAAACAAAACGACTCGAAATGGCCATAAAGTAAGTCGATTATTGGCCAAGCTTGTTCGATCAAACGGCTGAATGTTGGCCTCATTCTTTGTTGCGTTTTCATCGACATTCACATAGTTTCGGTCAATAAAAACGCAAGGAAAGACGTCGGTCAATATCCAGCCATTTTGACCTCACTCTTGGGCAATAACGCATTATATATTTTCTTTTAGATCTGGTTTGTCCATTGGATAGTGTGCAACCATTCAGATTGATTAGAGCGATTATTTTTGTACTTCTATGTTAAAAACCGCTTTGTCTTTCAGGTATCTCATTCCATGCACCCACATTTTAAGCAGTCAAAAAAGGACAATCAAAGAAGTGGATCTGTACAGCAAAAGTGCTTTGAAGTTCCTATCGTTGATCCCAACTAGTTGCGAGCTCAACAAGAGCAGAAGTGAATCGCCCACGCCTTCGTCGTCCTGTGAAAACTTAAACGGCAACAGCCACACACCATTGAAGATTGACATCAAGGCGTCAAGTGAGCTGGTGTTCTACAGAACGTCACTTCTGTTTGATCTGTACGCATACGTTTGTGCGGATTACATGGAGTATCTTGCAGAGGCGCGAGTTTCGTTGAAGGATTGCCAGATGAGATGTACGTGTTGGTCTGCACCGTACGACGGGCAAACACCAGCGCCTCAAGACGTCACGTCGGTAGACAGACAGCGCTCTGTTTCTAATTCTGTTACCGTTGCAAACGGCTCTGTACCCGGTCAACAATTTCTTGTAACGGATACGTCGCTGTTGCCTTCTAAAAGGTCGAAGTCAACTTGTGACTCAGAGCAGAATGAATGCAGCCAAAGCTTAGGACCGTTCCTAGTGACGCTTTTCCAGAAAGTGGAGCGAATGCCGCAGAATTCTTTCTATGTGAACTTGATACTGACTGCCGTGGTGACCAGACTCGCGCTTTATCCTCAACCTCTGCTGCGATCATTTCTGTTGAATTACAACATGGTGCTCAAGCCAGGGGTGCGGTCACTTTTTCAGGTGGGTTTCCAACTAAATCTATCTCGCCCGCTATCGTGTCCAGTGTTACAGAGCGCTTATCAACGGACTGAAAGTGTTAACAGTAGTCTGGCCAATCGGAGAGAGGTGCTCGCAATCCATTGAACGAATATGAGATTCATGCCCGGTGTAATATAATTTATTCATTTTCTTTGTTAGTTAGGGTTAGGTACATTGTTAAGAATGCTTTGTGTCCTTTGTTTTACGTCATTTATGTGAATAAATTATATTACACCGGAGATGAGCCTAATATGATTTCAAGTCAAAGAAGTTAAATTTGTCAGCACCAAACGCGGTAATATAGTCACAACTGGTTGACGAGAGAGTCTCTTGTAGCAATTTAAACAAGAGTAGCTGGTCAATTACAGTACTTTTGATAGTTAATCGACAACCGCTTAAAAGGCGACTGAAAAAAATGACTCCTTTATGTGTGGCTTACACGAAGTATATAACCACATCATGAGGTTTTGTGGTTAGCGGCATGGAATAAATCCTTCATTGGCCAAGCATGCTCAGTGAAGGTGTGTCAAATATATTTATCCTATGCATTCTATGTTTTAGATTCTCAGCTCTGTTAAAATCAAGTTGGAAAACCTCGCTGAGCAGATAGATGGACTGGACACACTGTTGCGCCGCGCCAAGAAGAACTTAGTCCTTCGCGAGGAGAAAAGCCGAGCGAGTATTCAGAGTGTTGTCACCGACGTGAAACCGAAGTTTTCCCGACACTCGGAACCGAGAAGCCCGACCATGGCGCAAAAACTGTTGAAACAAAGAACGGATACGTTTCTATTGGGAACCGTCCGTCCTCTTCAGGATGGGCCTGCTCCGAGAAATTTTGGACAGAATAGTCCTAAGCTGAGGAAGCATTCATTAGGGGCACAGGCCAGTCCAAAGATAAGGAGACCAGACGCTGAGAGGCGAGCCAGCGTAAGCACCAGCACTTCGAGTCTGTCGTTGAGCGGGTCATGCGAAAGCCTTGGTTCGCTCAGTCCTCGGTCTGGTAGTAATAGTGATCTGACATCAGATGGTTTACCCAAGCCAGGAACGGTTCAAAAACTGCACATCTCGTTACAATTCGATGGCAGTTCACCGAAAAATACTTTTCCCAGGAATACGTTCAAACGAAAGAATCCAAAGATTGTTAAGAATGCGGTCTATTGCATGGTGGTTTTGGAGCATTGGTTGAAGGAGTTGGCGGCCATTTCACAGGAGCAGGCGTTGTTGCTTGTAGGCTCCGAGGATTCACATGGTTAACCCTTTCACACCCGATATCCGAGTAGAAATTCCCCGTAGTTATTTGGCTGGTTCCGCGAGTGGGCTAGGTGGTCCTTTATGTGCAATGTATCTTCCCCCTCGGGATTGCCCGCTTCGTCGCGCTCGAAGAAAAGAAGGCAAAACAAAACAAACTCCCAGAAGCCAACTTTCGTAGTAAACCAATCAACTGATGCTATTTTTTTATCTGTCCAATCAGAAACGATTTAAAGAACTTGGTCAATAACCAGCCATCTTAACCTCACGCTAGGTCAATAAGATATATTTATGTGATACTTGGGTGAATTTAGTGAAAGATAAATACGCTATCCTTTAGTTTATAATTTTCTCGGTTATCACAATCTTTTCGCTTTATACTATACAGAATATTAATAAGAAATTGGGTATTTTGAATCTTTTTTGTGAGTGAAAGGGTTACACAAACAGTTATGCTCGCCACTTGAAACCCCACTGGAAACCAGATTGTCTCAGTGAAAATATTTTTGGAATTGTTCTTGAGAGTTTATCTCAAGGCCCTAAATTATTTTAGCCGTTTTCTGATCGGTATTCCCTCTTTTTCGCGAAAAAGGCGAAGTTTCTAACGAGGAACCCTCGTAAAAAGGTAAAATTTCTATCTTGCAAATGAAATTTTGGCGCGAAAAGATTTCCAGGAATCTCTTAGGTGGTAACTAATGTAAGCTGTGATTGGCCATTGGAAACAAAGGACTAGTCAAACTGTTGACGCATCCGATCTCAGAATTCGTGGTCAGGGTTTTTGGTGCTCAATCTGCCCTGGCCCTCCCTTGGTGACTGTTTCTATTCACTTGTTCGTATAGAAATTATTATTCCAAAAGTTAAAAATATATTGTATAGTCGTGTTGTCAGCGGAAGCGCAATTGCCAACAATTTGGCCTTAATTTTTGTCATTTCACAATTGCATTAAGAGACTTTATGAAGGCAACACATTAAATCATAACGGGAACGAATAATCATAATTATTAATTTTCGAAGTTAGACGAAATTAATTTGTATTATATAATGTTATTTCTTGCCTAATGGAAGGGGTTTATCTCGGTGTAAAACGCTGTGAAGTTTTTCTTTGTTTTTTTCATCATTATTTTCCTGGTGTCTATTGTTTTGTTCCACGTCACTCGTGAAGATAACAGGTTTTGACACCGAGGATGAGCCAGTGAAAGCTCTAAAGAAATTATTTCAAGTTTTGTGAATATTTACTACCATTTTCTTTATCCCTACCTTTCGCCAATAAATTGATAAACATTTCAGATTTTGTATTTTTCACCAATAATATCGTGATTCCAGAGGTACACAAAAGTCACTCAGACCGGATATCAAATTTAAACAAAACAGGTTTCAGACAAAAAAAGTACTTTACATGCTCTTTTTAGAGAGCAATAGTGAGAAGAATAATTCGCTCGCGCGATAGCGCGCGCTCATGACATGCTCTCGTCACTCCCTCCTTCTTCTGGGCAATTTTAAGTGTTTTTTTTTCTCTCTTGATTATGTTATAAAACAAAGAGTAAACGGTCCAGCGTGTAATATCGAGTTTTAGTATAAATCTACTATTGTTCTATCACAAATGCCGCGCTCTGATTGGCTACGCTACCCACTATCTATTCTGTGATAGATAGTGAGTAGCGTAGCAGTGTGCCCTTGCTAACAAAATGGCGGCCGCTTCTTCACGTTTTCGAAGGGTCCATGAAGAAGATTTAGACAGTTAACTGGTCGAGGCTGTTCCAGAAAAGACAAAGTTTTAAACGACTAGTAGATTTATACTAAAACAATTAGATTATTCGCTCTCGATTTCCGCTATGAGTGATAGTTGACTCGGGCTGCGCCCTCGTCAACTATCACGCGATAGAAATCTCGAGCTCATAATCTAATTGTTTAATAGTTGCACTTGGGAGGGTTGCTAAGCACTCAAAAAGCTAGACTCTCGTGCTTAGCAACCTCCCGCGTGCAACTACTAAACAATTAGATTATGAGCTCGAGATTTCTATCGCGTGATAGTTGACTCGGGCTGCGCCCTCGTCAACTATCACGCATAGAAATCGAGAGCGAATAATCTAATTGTTTTAGTATAAATCTACTAGTCGTTCAAAACTTTGTCTTTGTGGAAGATCGTCTCGCTCATCAGCATCACATATAGAAAGGCTTACCCGAAAAGGAAAGGCATAAACATCTAACAGAAATGAGGGTATTGTTTGTGTTGTTTGTTTGGATTTCCATTTCGGAATCCAAAGTTTAAAAAAATAATTTCATAAACAGTTAGAAACTAGTTAGAAATCTTAGGTTATGATGTCTACACTATACCGGATAGCTCTTGCGCCGTTACGGCTTTTGATCCGGCACATAGAACTCTGATTTTGGTGCGGTTTTTGCAACGGAGCGAAGCTGCGCCACTTCGATCTTTAAAGTGAATCGTCACGTATCGGATAGGTTCTCCTGCCGCTCTTTTGGCAGTGTGAATAGATATAGAACCGTAACGGAAGGTGAAAACTAGGAGAGAGGATTGGAACCCACTGTAACGGAAGTCGATAGTTAGGAGTGAGGGTTGGAATTTAGTGCAAAGATGGCGGCCTTACCACTCAGGGAACTTTTGCGGTTTTCTGCCATCTCAAGCGGTTGTCTTATGAAGAAGACGACGATAAAAGATATGAAGCTTTCACTGATGCTTAAAGAAATGACGAAGAAAATCTACGGAAGGGGGTTTCCGCGTACAAAATTATTTTGGATCAGGCCTGGACGATGCAATGAATCGTGGATCAACTTTGTTGCTCAAAGGGTTGCTGCAGACAAATGGAAAGAGAACTGATTTCTTTAATGTATGAATCGCGAGACATTTATGAAATTATGCCAAGAGCTAAGGCCCATATTAGCGTAGCCGATATTCTTTCTTTGGTGATAACCTCGGCTTTACCAACAAATTTTTCGTTAGGGTTGTCACTTGGCTTGTTTGGATATCGTTCTACAGCAAGTTCTGTTATATTCTGGTTCTTTGCCCTTGCTCCTTCCCAACATGTAGTTACGTTCTAGTAACGAGCTGTTAGGAGCTTTCAATGGTTATGAAGTAAGACAGTCGATCTCTCTCGTGAGATAAACTTCTAGTGAACGCTTCTTTTACAGTTTAATGGACTCAACCCGGCGGGGCCACCCGGCGTTTTTCTGCCAATCACAAGACGAGTTAACAGGAGTTTGTTTCTGTTTCGGACCAATCACAAATGAGGGACTTTCCGCGAAAAGTTGTTCATTTCCATCAACGAAAAGGCTAATAAATATTTACTGAAAGGGGACAGGAATTTTCGAGACTAAAACGGACCAAACACAAATATTTCTGAAATATCGGATTCCCACACGGCAATCATGTAAAGCAGTTGTAATTAGTTTTAGTTTTTAACTTAAGCTTAACTGATGATTTTCCGTGTTTAAATAAAGATTTACATACATACATACAACTGACGGAGCCCCTTATATTCACATTTGGACTTGCACACTGACAAGCGCGCAACGAGGAAGAAGATCCAGTTCATCATCTGTCCAGGGAAAATCTTCGAATCCGCCATATTGTAAACGCGCGAAAATAAACCGCTGTACGAGTGTTTTGTAAATTGCTATTCAGCACCAAACCCTCTTCGGCCAAAGCTCCTTTGCGGTCCGTTGACCTGTGTCAGAACGACTTGTTCCATTTCTGGGCAGTTTCTGTTCATACCAGACGGGAGCATTTTTCATGTCAATGCCACAAGCGAACCGGTGTAGCGTAGACAAAGGCTTAAACAAAACACTTAAACAAAACACTTACCTCAGACACTACTTGCCATGAAAATCTTTCTTTTGCCGGTCAGTCATAACAGTTGCCAACCACGTGGTAGTGCTCCGTATGAAAACTGAAATCCACTCATATTTTTGTAGTAACCTCTTCGTCACTAAACAGTGCATCCACAAAGGAAATTTTATTGCGGAAACATAGCTTCCATAGAGTTGAAAAACTGCATGTTCTGCGTTAAAAGCAGTTCTTCGAACTAGCTTTTGACCTCCAAGGCAAATCATCTCAGATTCAGTGCTCAGTGCATTCTTAAGATCCCCAAGTGTCCCTCTAGACCAATTATTTTTCACGAGAGATTTGATATTTGCTTATTTACCAGATCTCGCCAAAAAGAAATAAGCATGTTATTGACCGTTCCTTTGGGGATATAAGTCACTCCCATCGCTCAAGGAACTGGCCGACAACATTGCAAACGTCACAAAAAGAAGAGAACGAGGGAATTCCCACATCCTGACTTACTTTCCACCCACAAAACCTTCCTGTCAAAAACCTACGTCATTTTGAAGAACTTCAAATCACTACTAGGAGAATCTTCTCCACCAACTAAGAAGAATCCAAATCATTTGTGCGACATTTTAGCCTGCCCGACCATTCGGCTCAAAACATGACGATCTGCGAGCTTTCCTTACATCACGGCAATAGAGAGAGCCGAAAGAATCGCAAACAAAAGTTTAACTCCCAATTAGGGTACTCTTAATCCCAACGCTATCAACAAAAGCTTTCCGATGCATTTAATTCACTTTCATTCAAATGTTGCTGGAGCCAGAGTCCTACCGCTGGCTCCGACAAAGGGCTCACAATCCAAACCTCACCACATCTTTACTCTTACGGTGGCATAACTCACATTTATCATCTGGTTTGATAAACTCATTATATGATATTCTCATCGGATGTGGCAAGCTGGGAATATAGAAGAAAGGGGATTAGCAATTCAGTTCCATTGATAGGTGCGGCCCTAGTTACCAAGGTTTTGAACCAGATTTGGTTTGAAAGTACATATCTAATTCAGACGTTTATTCTAGAATGTATAACATGTATTGTGGCAGATTTAACAGACGCAACTTAATTTTTTTGTAAGATTGTCTCGAAATTAAGCTTTCCTAACAGGTCAAATGTGGAAATAAATGCATTTATTGAATGGATGCAATGTAAATCTGAAATTAGATGAGAAATTTTGGGTAAGACTGAGGGAGAAGTTAAAATGTATTTCTATGTGGAATAGTGTGTGGATGCCGCACGTTATTCACCTTGAAACGTTGGTTCAGTTGAGTGGATTTTTTATGCCCAAGGAAAAAGCTCTTCATATGGGCAGACGCATAGAAATTTCCGGGAGATCAAATCGACTTCATCTCAGCCTCTCAGCTGACCAATATAAGGCTTGATTTGGCTTATCTTGTATGTGGTTCATATTGCCCACCTCAGTACCGCCTTCCCCCTCCACTCCCCCCCGGCATATCCCCGCTCTCCACGCAGTTCCCCCCACTCCCCCCCCCTCGGTATATCCCCGCTCTCCACGCACGTGACATGATTTGTAGGCGAACAGCACCAACTACAAAACGTGACTTTTAATCACAATGTGGCTCTTTGCCAAAAACAATGATAGTTACATCTTTCTTCTGTTAGACAAATATGCTGTAAACTGTATGGTTATAAATTAGTCAAATATATATAATATATATATCTCATAAAACGATAACAATGAAGGGTCTGATATAAGCGCTCCACGAGACTACGGAAAAGTTTCTGACATGCCCTATAAATCTTGTTTTCTCCACCGAAGGGAAAAAATTATTACAAGGCTGAAAATTTGTTAAATATAGTGAACCCATGCGCGAGTACTCTACAGTAACTACTATCACGTGGTAGCTTGTATTGATTAACTGGAGAAAAATATATAGAGCCAAACCGAGTACCGCAGTATGGTGCTGTTCAGTAGCTTTTCTGACAACAAACACACCACATGGTTTGACCATTAGATAAAAAAGTTAGAGCCACACTGCGTTGTCAAGCAAACAGTATCACAAAATAATTTGGTAGCTTTTCCTGATTACTGCATGCTTTCAAAGAAAAAATGCCAAACACAGAAACACAAAGTTTTTCTCAAAACGTGCTGCCAATTAACGTGTTCACTACACTTAAAAATACGAACGTATTAAGTATCAAGAATATCTTCACGGCATAAATAACTCTAATAAATGATAATCTTAATAGTACTTTTTGATACTTTTTTCAGGAAACTGTACTATCTCTTAGTCTGGTTTCGGTTTGCATACAGGCGACTTTCACTGAAGCGCGTCTATAATTTATTAGTACTGACAGGGGTTTTTCCCGGAAGAAACCTAAATAGAACATTATTTCACTCCCGCTTATTGAATACACGTCTTCAATAAGCACTTGGATCGTCAAACATAAGTCCATTGAATCTCCGCCCGACTCACCTTCAAGGCTCGGTCACTAAACAAGAGAACGACTGGTGACGAAATAAAAATAAAATGGTTCGGTAAACCGCTGGCCTTTCTGATCGCATTTGTAGGGTTGTCGTTTTTATTTAACTGCGTAACCAATCAAATGAGGTTGCATGAGATAGATGGGCAGAAGCAACTCGTTGAGGTAAAACTTCTCGTAGTGAACGAAAGAAAAGCCGGCATTGTCGATTGCCGTCCACGTTTCCCTGTTACAGGAGCAGCCATCGCTGAAGTATTTCCAGACTCTGTCTAATTTGCCTTGAAACTTGCACCTCCATGTTTGTGGCTCATCTGAAAACGAGTAAATCGTGAATTATTTAAACATTCTTCCATGGATAAGTTACTCCGCTATTCAGTGCAAGCACAGTATCAAAAAAAAGAGCTTAAGCAAACAGGACGACGATGCCGAGGACGACATTTGAAAAAAAGAAAAAACTGAATTTGTTTTCCCACTGTACTGTTGGCGACTGGCCTCTTTCACATCACTTCCATTTTTCTTTCAAACTGTAGAATTTTGCAAATCGGCGTTAGCGTTTTCTAAGTTTTCGAACTTTAGAATTCTGCTGTTGTATATGTCTTCCAGAGGACTTGAACAATGGCCCTTTCGCGTTGTTGTTCTAAAAAGGACGGCAAAGAAATCTACCAAACAGCATTTGACATGTACAATTTTATTGTGTCGTTCCTTGCCGATAGTAACCTGAAATCTTACAGTTGTACATCATACTTTATCAACTCCTTTGATACGAAACCATTTAATGTAAAGGCGCACACGAGCCTTAAGGCCCACACGGCCGGAGCTTATCCCGGTTTCAATAACATGAAGCACCTGGGAGTATTATTACTCCCCCCTGGATGTGATGCTAGTCAATCACACAGTCACCCATGCACCACATGAGAGGTGCCACAGAAGACCCACTGGTGCCACAGGAGGCCCATCTTATCCCGGTTTCAATAGCATGAAGCACCTGGGAGTATTATTACTCCCCCCTGGATGTGATGCTAGTCCATCGCAGCGTTACCCCCAGCATTGTATCGCCGGTACCCATTTATACACGTGGGTAGAGAGAGACAGTGTGGAGTAAAGATTCTTGTCTAAGGAAACAACACAGTGCCAGCACCAGGGTTCAAACTACAAACCTTCAGCTCGGAAGTCCGACACGCTAACCACTACACTACTGCGCCTCCGAACCATTTTGTGTGCCCTAACGAAATTGTTTTGTACCGTCCTCGTTCGACGACGTCGCCCTGTTTTGCTTAAGCTCCCAAATGATTGTTTTAGAGACACATAACGAGTACCCTTCGTGCCAGAGGCTTTGAAACTTTCTTACTCTGCGGATAACAAACAGATAGGGGAGACCCACGAGATTCCCTCACTCCCAACTTAACGACCTCGAGCTTGCTTAGTCGGAATTGCTAGAGGTAGAAGAACCTTCTCGTTTCAGGGTACTTAACAGAGCCGCAATCTTTGTTTTCAAATCTCCTTTATCGCTTTTTGATCAAAAAAATGACGGTACTCTAAGCAGGATATTATTAGACATTACAGGCGGGTAGCATCAAAGCCGATTAGAACTAACCCGGATGTAACAATAGTTCAGGGTTAAGCGGCTATTAAACAAACAACATTCCTTGTCATATTGTTCGAAGATACAATCTCCGCGTTCATAAGCAACAGGAAGATGAACCACGAAGGCATTTTTTGTACTCATATTTTAGGAAGAAAACGCAACCAAAACATTTAAAAATTGCATGACCGCCCTCAGCTTTCCAATTTGTTTCACATGCCCCACCCACCCCCCTCCCCCTCCCCCCACACACACACCCTGAAGCAGCGATTTCATTGATGGGCTCCTGTTAAAACATTATGCCATTTCAAAGTATTGAGAAAATATTTCAGGTGACCCCCCGTTTTCCCAATTTTTTTTGGTATGGCCCCCCTCGAAAGCCGTTTTTTTTCGCATGGCCCCCCCAAATCCCCAACAACCCCTCCCTCCCTCGTAATAAAGGAATCCCGATTGAACAACCGCTTCGAAAAAAGCTGCGTTATTCGTAAGTGTTGTTTTCTTGTTCCTCGATATTTCCAAAAATGGATGCATTTTCCCGTTTTACACCCGAGGCCGAATATTTGGAAGTGAACAACCGGTTATGAAGACGCTTTGTTACTAGTCAGTCCGGAAGTGCTACCTCTTCAGCTACTGTTAAGAGTCTCGCCACACCCAGAGTAGTTCTTGATCGTTTCTAGAAAAAATGATACCGAATTGCTGTGGCTGAGTTTATTGGAACCTACTGAGCACTTCCTCTGCATTGCAAAGCCTATTGGACGTTTTCGTAACCGCGCATACCTCACACAAATGAACCATCATTGAACAATATTACGTTTAACTGAAAACCCACATATCCCACCGGTGTGTTTAATGGCATCAGGTTTTGCTTAGTCGCGCGATATAATTTAAATAGTCTCGAGACTTGACTTGAATCGTCTCAGTTTCTTTAGCATTGTCTTTGGTTTTCCTGGTGGTGTATCTGTTGTAGTTCAATTTTATCTATGGTTTAAATTTTATTTTGCTTGATATGTGTTTCATCTAAGGAGGATGTGTTTTATTTATGAGTTTCCTGTCGCTGTTGCTTAGTTCAATACGGATATGGGTCCGCTGGTTTCTGATGTAATATAGAAATAAATAAAAATAGCAAATATTTCCAGTTTTTTGACGCTCGCGTTGAGTTGAATATTCGACTTTGACCACGGTTTTAATCGCGGAAATAAACAGCATAATAACTAAAGGGAAAAGAGGAAAGCTAGTAACCACGGACTAAATCTCTTTATCTACCACAGTCGTATCCCAGGAAGCGATATGTGACTCTAACGTTTTTATGTATTGGCAAAATGTTGCGATTGAAATGACACAGAAGAGTCATTATTTGTTGTCGTTAATTTAAAGGTAAGCGAAGCAGATGTCAACTAGCGCTTTACCGGCATAAACTCACGTGCTTACTTTAGAATACGTAGGAGATTAAAATACTGCTCCAGCCATTGCACCGTTTAATATGTTGAATATGAGGAATTTCGAGCTCATTCTACAGCATTTAAGTTCATTTGTAAGCAGGAAACGGAGAAACGAGAAGTCTCTATCCCCTCAAAATCAGTCTTAAATTGAAAGGGTGTTTATTTTGTGGCAGCCGTAAATCGCATAGGCGATTCCCTTATGACCACTGTCACCGAATAACAGCAATAAATCGAAAATGTAATTTGCTCCTGATAGGGCCATGAGTTATTAGAAACATACTTAAAGATACAAAAATAGGGTACACCAATACGCACTCCAGCGGCCAATGAGATTTCAGAAAATGAAATAACATTCGAACTTGGAATGTAAGTTGCAATATTGCAAAATTAACGAGAATTAATTTCGTATTTGTTGTCAGTGTTCCATGCTAAAATGGTTAAGAAAGGAGTGCTTTTGCTAAAATGAACGTTTAGAAAACAGCTAAATATGTTTTTGTTCTAAAACAAAAATAGTATGTGTGTTTTCAGTTTCACACACAATCACGTGCAAAAGAGTCCGTGAAACGACTTACAGATTATCACGAAACTCGTTTCGATACACGCGAAACAAACTAAATTATAACATAGCTTTCGGAAAGCACGCGCTATGATTGGATAATACGCGCGAGTAATTGACCCAAGGCTTGCATGCTGACGTCAGATTCAGTGTTAACCAGCATAAAAGTTGTGAAGTGTTATAAAGGAAATGGTAACCGTGCAGCGCGCAGCCATCGAGTTATGGACGTACTTGAGAGTTTGCTAAGCACTCAAGAAGCTAGAGATTCTCTCTGCTGCGTCTAGGGAATCTCTTACGCTTCTTTCGTGCTTAACAACCTGCCCCGTGCGTCCATAACTCGATGGTTGCACGCTGCACGGTTACCATTTCTTCAATGGCACGAGACATCAACATACCTGAAACATGCTCCAGAAAGTAGAAATAACCTCCCTGAAAATTAAATTAAAAGGAATTATCAGTGTAGACAACAAAACGAAAAGTACAAGTCAGCGACGATGTATGGTAATGAAATCTAACGAATCTTACGTAATTATTTTATCTAGAATGGGTGAATATTTCAATGATGGCTTTACGGCCCCTAAACTGAGTTAACGTGCTGATAAGAGTGGAATGAATGGAAACTCTCAATTTCGATTTCAGTACGTAAGTTAGTTTAACAAAGTCCAGTCCAGAGTCCTATTTTTCCGGTTGACCTTGGTGCCTGCATCATAACAACTAGTAAGTTGATCAGCCAAACAAATTTTCAAAGAGAGATTACCAAATCTTTAAAAAAACCAAAAACAAACGGATATGCCAATCATTGCCCTTAATGTTCAGCGATACCGAAGGCAACTTTTTAAAACCTCTTTGTTGATGCGCATAGTTCACTTAATCAGTTTATGAAGCTTCCGCCCCACCTTCACCCGCCGGAAGCAAAGTTGATTAAATCTATTTTAAAAACTCACAGATCAGTTCCGTGAATGCTATCATATACGAGGTATTTATCAAGAATGACAATTACATGTCTAAATTTGGTTGTGTTTTGATCGTTAAAAATATAAACACTATATCATGGACGGTTGTTACCTGGTCTATCTAAACAAGAGTTGTGAGACACGGAAAGAAGTCGAAAAATCGAATGCTAATTCTCGGGCGCACTGAAGCGGGAACTCTAATCGACCTAATCAACACAGTGGTTTGAGAACAATAATTTTAAGTCCATCATTCTTTAAGATAAGCCTGCTTTGTCTGTGATAAATAAGCGTTAAACGAACAGCTATGAAAAATGTTTCTTTTTTTTCTCTAAAGGATTCACTTCTTTGTCTCCGGCTTCTTCGAGAAACCAGCACCGTGGTATGACCTTAACTGATTTTAAAAATCCGGTCCACAAGATTCCAACAGTTTTGATTTTAAAAAAACGGCACCACGGGTGGTAAAAAGCGGACAACATCACAACGTAGAAAAAAAAATGAAAGCAAACTCATCGAAGGGAGTGTGAGTTATGTATGGTTATAATCTTACCTCCGGAATGTTAATAACAGTTCTTAAACCTTAATTAGAAATCCTAAACCGTTTAAGGAAAAGATTTTTTAAGGTCAAAACCGTTTTCTTCCTTTTGATTTATCGTTACGCGCCCTATGACAATTTTTCGTTACGCGACAGACATTTTTCAAGTACTTACCGGTTTCAGAACTCTCTTAGCTTCCGTCAAAACTGCTCCCATGTCTTGCACAGAGCAGAGAGTAAGGGTGCAAACCACAACTGCCATGGAGTTGTCTTTGATTTCTTCCTTCTTCTCCGCGACACTACATACGACTTTCTTAATATGAACGTTCGGGTGTTTGTCAGCGTTTTCCAATAAATACGCCTTCATGTGCGGATTCGGTTCGAGGGCGACAACCGAGCTTCCAGGTAAAAAATATTCAAAGTTTGCACCAGTGCCTGCCCCGATCTCTAAAACGTCACCTCCGCCATCGTTACTTCCTAAAACAGAATTCATGTGCGTAAACAAGTCCTCTTTTCTCTTCCTGACGGCTCTGTTGTATAGACGGCTGAAAATGTTCATGTGGACGGCGAACGCTTTCTTGTACGTCTGTGACGTTACGACCACGTTAAGGACTCGGTCGCTTAACGCTGCGGCTATCACCAAAACCGCAACTAAAATCACTGCGACGCAGACAAGTATTTCCATCATGACGCGCGCTTCAATGTCGTCGATGCGTTTGACGTTTCTTCTCTTTTTTCTGCCCCTGAAGTGAAGACGGGTTTAAACCGGATAGGAAGTCTTGTCAATTAAAGAGATAGTGGTGCTATTAACAGTGACGCCGCTTAGACTCGGCAAAATAAGAGCAATGTCAATTTTATCGCACTTAAGATGTCAACGACGCGAGCAGCTCTCGAAAACCTGATGATTCAGATATTTTAAAGGGTCGCGGAAGAGCGTCAACAGTTAAAGACGACAAAAGTCATCCGCTAAATTTGAACCAGGAATGCAGGAACTCGAGAAGAAGTAAACGCTGCATGAAAAGGTCACAAGTTGTGCAAACACACCATATGCTGAATTGTTAGATCATCTCGCCTTTTTATCAACGCCCAACTTCATTGTTCTTGTGCAACCATGCATGATTGCATATGACCGTTGACGCATAACGATTACCTACTCAACGATAGTTGACGTAAATCAATCATGCTGAGCGTGCAAACGTCATCGCATTGGTCCGCGAAATATATTCTTACAAATATCACAGAAATGTAACACATGGTCAAAGGATCAGTTGTTTTCTAGAACCCTTGAGAATAGGTTAGTGTTATCTAGATCGAATTTTGCAACACAGTTGGGTGTGCCAAGGGTTATCAGATGGGGCTGAGTTTCTGTGTGTGCTTTGGGTGCCAGAAATGTTTTTCTTTTCTATTATCCGTGGAATTAGTCGAGACGCAAAGCGAGCCTCAGCGAGGAAGCCTTTCGTATAGAAGAAGAAAAAGGTGGTTACTTTTCAGTAAGCTTAAAACAGCTGATAAAAAAGGGGGTTTCTAGATATTTTCCAATAGACTCACGAACCCTTGGAAACGTGCAAGAACAAGCTGTAGTTTGTGGAAAACCATAGGAGTAATCAAATATTTGAAGCTAAAGGCAACAAACCAGAAAGACTAGATGGCCAAAAACAGATACCGTTGAGATCTATGGAATGATTGCGAAATCCAATTCTATCAAAATCCAGATTTTCGGAGAAACATTTCCAAGTCCAGCTCGTTTTTAACTCGTGGATACGCGAAGCGTATTTGCGAGTTTTTGTGGGGACTTCGATATGCAAATTGTCACTCACTCACTCACTCACTCACTCACTCACTCACTCCAGTGTAGACATCTTCGTAATTAGTCGGATAGAACTCGGGGGCACCAATATGAAGACGACAATTGTCGTGACCGAAGTCACGGAAGTCTGTTGATGAAAGTTCACGCTGAAAGTGTATCGTACCGTTGCCAGAGTTTGTAATGATTTTGTAGCTTAAGAGGACGATTAGCGAGGCCCTGTTAGGGGTAAATTTCGACAAGCGACGTGGCCTTGAAACGGCGACATAAAGGACCTGAAATGGCGACGAACGACGAGCCGCTCCCGGGAAATTACGACAGCGACCTTCGACCTTCCGAAATTGCGACGTGAAAAGGTTTGAAACTCAGACGCGCGACATAAACAACCTCACTAACAGGGCCTCATTAGCGGTCTTGCTAAAATCAAAAGGAGTTTAAATGTTTCCAGTTAGGACAATGACCAACTTGGAGACTGAATTTCGTGAGCCTTTTACTCGGCCAGGCGCTAAACGTGAACAGATGATAACTATTCGCTTTTCCGACATCGACCGCCCCCAAGATTACAAGCAGTATATGAATTTCAGTTGGCTCGAAAGTGATCTGAAGATGAGAAAATCTCTTGCTAATGTAGTAAGCTTTGATGAGAACTCATAGAGCGAAATTAGCACTTGAATGAGAATTTATTTGAGCGAAATGAGTACTCGTTATTGAACGAAACTACTACTGAAAACAGAATAAATTGACGAATCCATGATGTGAAACCGAAGAACTTCTGCGGCCAACCTGGATAAGAAACATCGCATGGAGGACTTTTCTACTGATTTAAGTGTTAGTACTAACAGGAATGGAGTTGGAAAAGTATTGGGACGGTCAAGAAGTATGTCAACGCTTACCATTAAATATAGAGGCGCATGCCGTGACGGAGAACCAGGGTTCGAAAAGAGTAAGTCATGTAGAAAATGTATTAAGCGTTATATTATATACAATACACCACAAGCCGTTACAATGAAACGTTTTCTGTCTATTGATTTCCGAATTTACCTTGAAGTGAACTAGATTGTGTTGAAGTAGACATGTTGGAAAAATAGGCTTACCTGTTTTGCTTACTGTTGTGTGACTCATCATGTTTACATTGTAAAAGCAAGAAGTTATAAGGATAAAAACAAAGATGTATTGCTGTATTAATGATGGCAAGTGTGGTTTTTTTTAAGTGCAACACTGAATATATATACCACTGATAACCTAAAATGAGATGGTAATGTAAATAAACTAATTCAACTTGATAAAGGATTGAGAGTCTTAAGGATTTTAAGATCATCACGTCAGCTGGGCTATCCTACATGGTTTTGTTCATTATCAGCTGCAGAATCAAGGTGGATATTTCTGTTGCATACATTGAATAGACTTGTAGACAACAAAAACTATAATGATGATAAAATTGACAATGTCATGGCAACAAAATTCAGACCTTATTCAGAAGGACCCTGTTACTTTGAACACACAGACAGTGAGCAGCAGGATACCAGAACTACATTTGGTTTCGGTGCCATTTAATCCTGTACCCTTATGTTAAGTTATCAAATTTTTTAACAACTGTATGCTTGCCACCTGCCTTATAACTGATGCCTAGTGTAGTCAAATGATTGGCGTCATGTACTCACTGTATGTTTATTTCAAAAAGCTACTCAGCTCCCTGGTCACTTTTATGTTGTGATTATAGATTATTAAAATTATCTTCAAGTTCATTCAATCACAACTGTGAAAAAACACCTCATTAATTTTTAAATTATTTCTTTTTTCTCTGTTTTGTAAACATATCCACGAGTTCACCATAGTCCTACTTTGATTTACCTTTCCGATGACCTACAGCTGTACCTTCAGGCGTTACTGAGAGTAAACCCGAAGCCTCAACAGCTTAGGCAAGGGGCACACAGATCAACGACGTCGTCGTTCTCTTTTTCACCACCATATATCAAGAATAAGAATGGTCGGAAAATGAACAAAAAAAGACTGAAAAGGGTTATGCGTTTGGTGCACTTGCTCTTTGATCAAGCATACCATCAGTTTTATACTGTCTAGTGTAAGAACGTATCACCTGCATTAGTTGGCCAAAGAAGGCTTAGCTCGTAGTTCCACAGGGTTCCTCAGCTACCATCCCGCCTTAGGGATGAGGGGTGCAGGCGTTGAAAGAGTAAGCGATTTTAAGTATCTTAGAAAAAAGGAGAATGTTGAGAATAAGACGTCAGAGATAATGTGTGATCAAATTTCTAAGTTAACTAAACATTACATCAATTTTTCTTGCAATGTATGAAGCACGGACTATGAACGTAGTAGCAGTTGTAGTAGCAGTAATAACATCCTGTTGTTGTTGAAACTAGTCCGCTTTTCAGAGCAGGGAAAAGCATTCAATTTGCTGCTCCATCTTACGAGGGTCCCCCAGGGGGAGCCCCTTGTTCCCTTCCAAAATTCCCCTATGTTCCCGCAGCTTTTCCTTATTTGTTCCCCATTACATATCTTCTTGTCACGTATCCCCCATTCTCAATTCCCCAACCCCTTTTATAGAGTTTTGACCAGTTTTTGTTCCCGTGTTCTCTAAAGCAGGGGTTGTGTTACCTTGTTCCCTGTGATATGTTCCCTTCCGATTCCCTTGTTCCCCAAAACCCATTGGAGACCTTTTCTCACCGTAATACAACTTCCTTTACAAATTAAACTCGTTTTATAAGCTACTTTGGTAGTTACTTAAGACATTGTTGCTGTTAGTGCATGTTCAGTTTAGAAAACAGATGATAATGAAGAAATGGTAAACGCCCAGCTTGCAACTATCGAGTTATGACGCACGCGTGAGGCTGCTAAGCACGAAAAAAAAGCGTTAGAGATGCTCGAGTCGCAGCCGAGAGAATATCAAAGTTGTTGAGTGCTTAGCAAACCTCCCAAGTACGTCCATATATAACTCGATGGTTGCACAGCTGCTGTGTTTACCATTTCTTTTACAGCACAGGACTTCACAACTTCACAAACTGTCGTCAGCGCGCAACCCGTGAGCAAATGAATCGCGCGTATTAGCCAATCAGCGCGCGCTTTTGCAAGGATATGTTATAAATTCTCCTGGCTTAATCAGTATTTACAGGCCCTCAAGACTGATATGAGTTCTGTAAGCCATTTAACCTTCCCTACACTGAGAAAAGTTTTTTTTTATTAATACCGACTGCTAAAACCGAAGTTTTATTTGGAAACATGCTGTGGACTTTCAATCCAAGAAAAACTGATTTGAATTAGTCTTCAATTACCGTTTCAACACTAAACATGATACGCGATTTATAAGGAAACCGCAATTACGTCGCTACAAACCTTTCTTGTTCATTTGGTTGCGACGCACGTTCACTGGCAGTCTTCCCGAAATTCCAAAATCAAACTGATAAACAGACGTTTGTACCTAACGCATTGACCAATCCCAATCCACGATCGCCGGCCTTTTTCTTTCTGATTACCCAATCAGCTTCAGAGGGCGTTGATGCTGCACGCAACGCTTTCTGGCGAAAAACGTTTCTGGAAAGCTGAGATAAAAGTTTGTAAATGTTGCCAACTACTTTCCCTTGCACTTTACTAAGGCTTTGGTATAGCAGAATCAGTTAAGGAACAGAACAGAGGAAAGGGACGAAACGTCGACTTGTCTCGCTGATTATCTTAAGATGGTACAACTTACCTTTACTTGTTTGCAACTCGTTCGATAAACCAATTTTTTATGTGATATGCAATGATAACTTTTTATGACATTCCCCGAAATGCATGCGAAACGATCGGTGTCTCTCAGCTTCCCATGTACACTTATCAACTCGTTTGATGACTCCAGTTTTAATGCAGCACCACAGCTTATTAAAAAAACTAAAAGCAGTTCAAATAAAAGTGTTCAGCTTAGTCAGTTCGGTTTTTGTACGTGATCCAAACAGCCATCCCACTGTCCCACAAAGCAACCTTTGGCCCAGTTTTTGTCTATCTTTTTGTTTTTTGCCGCGTTTGTTTTAATTTTCGCTAAATCTAGATCTGTTGTTACCAAAATCAGAATTCGAGTGTTATCTCAGTGATTATCAGGAACTCCTTTCAATTCAATCTAAACTTACATTCACACGAAACCGCCCAATATCATTATTCGTTGTCGTTGGAACTACAGTCCAACGCTCCCAAAGTTTTCCAAAAATACTGTTTCCTATTTTCAATTTGTTTTTTTCAACTCATGCGGTTCGTTATGGTTCGCGGCACAGAATGTTGGATCACAAACAACTTACGTTCACTACGTGACCAAAACTAATAGTAACATCATTAACTGGCATTGTATAGCGCCACACGATGCACTAGTGTATTTTTACTTTGTTAGAACTGAGAAATACATTAACTGGCTCGTATTCTAAATTGGAATACAGCCCAAACATGCCTTTGGAAAAAAATATTTTCAAATCCTGACATCTGCAGTAGGTTTCGAAACCGAATAGAAGTACTTGATATAGTTTTATTCGATGACATGAACAGATTGTGTTCAGAGAAAACTGAGAAGCGGGGTAACACATGCTTTATCGTACATAGAGCCTGACATAGGGGTACAGCACAGAACTGCATGGTCACACTGCATGCCTTTATCCACAGATGAAAAAGGTAGACCCACACAGTACAGTATCCGTGACAGTACAGGACTGTTCAGTAGCTTTCCAAAGAATGGTCACACTGCATGGTTTGACCCACAGATGAAAAAGGTAGAATCACGGTTTGGTCCGGACAATAAATATTTAACATTTCCCGGAATGCATCAGTGTTAGGTTTAGGTTTCAAAGTTCAGTTGATAGCTCAGTTGATAGTTCAGTTGCTCTAGCGTCGGTCATTAGTCAATTCACGTCGAACAATAAATTAATTTTCAAGCTTAGGAGATCCACTCTTCAGGTACAATATTTTCTTTTTATTTGTTTCAACTTGTACGATGATTTCTCGTTTGTTTTTCGAATTCCTTCATTATTTACATTCCTTTGTTTATTAGCATCTAGCGTAGCAAAACCCCTTTTATTTCAGAATCTTTTCCAATAAAGGTTAAAAGAAATCTCCTTGGCTTGGATTGCGTTATTTCCCTCGTTACCAAAATCTGTATAGTAAAACAAACAGTACCACAGTACAGTACTGTTCAGTAGCTTTCCAAAGAATGGTCACACTGCATGGTTTGATCCACAGATGAAAAAGGTAGAATCACACTGTATAGTAAAACAAACAGTACCACAGTACAGTACTGTTCAGTAGCTTTCCAAAGAATGGTCACACTGCATGGTTTGATCCACAGATGAAAATGTTACAACTACAAGGTATAGTAAAACAAACAGTACCACAGTACAGTACTGTTCAGTATCTACCAAAAAGAGAAAGCAAGATAGTTTTATCCATGATATATGATTAAGTACGAGACAGTACTGGCAAGGTGAAAATTAAAAGTAGCGTCGGGCGCGGAGTATATTCTGTTATTGTCATTGCTCATTTTTTTAACTAGTTTCGTTTGCGAGGTAGTCTGATATCAGCTGATGCCTTTGATTCCAGTACGAATGAAAACCGTGTTTTCCTCGGAAAAACTGCGGGAACTTAGAAGGATTAGGACCAAAAACAAACTCAAACAACGGGATTTTGAATCAAGGGGATCGAGTATCAGTTTTAAAATGACTCAGATTTCAAGCAAATTCATAGCCACTCACGGAACATGTTTCCTCTAATTGTTTTCCATGAGAAATAAAAGGTTTGTTGTTAAGACCTTCAAGGACGGCAAGTGCCTCTAAGTAGCTCCTTATCCAGGAAAACGGAAAACGCATTTTTGTTTATATAAGATCGCCCTGTAAGGCTGTCACAGAATCCTTGGACTTCGCTATTCAGTTGAGCTCTGCTCACTATTTCGAGCTTCGAAGGGAAACGAAAAAAGTTCGACAGAGCAGAGATTCCGAATAATAATGCAGAAGGTTTTATATCAAGCTTTTTTATTTGTTGCAATTTCCGAGTTTAACGTAACAGTGTAAATAGACTTTTTGATTATGTCCTAGGTTCGTTATTTTATAATGTTTTTTTTTTATCAGGTTTTAACATGAGCAACTCCTTTGACCTTTTAAAGTATTACAACAAAACATATGTGTTTTTATCCTGGGAGAAGACAAGACTAATGGCTACACAGCGACGGCAATGTTCTACATTTAATTTTTACCATAACTCTTAAAATTCTTTTGCCCAATTCTAATATCTGATACTTCTATCCTGTGGTGGGTGAAGACATGACAAGACTAATTAGACGAAGAAGTAAAAAGTGGGGTCGACGTTCTAGGTTTGTAATTCAATACTATCTGCTTTCAATTTTTTCAATTTGTAAAGGTAATCATACGGTTTCGAGTTCAATTTGGAATTAATTTGCACGAGTGAGTTTTTCAAAAAGCTGAAATTGCACGAGCCGCTTCGGCGAGTGCAATTTCAGCTTTTTGAAAAACTCACAAGTACAAATTAATTCCAAATTGAACGAGAAAAGCCGTATGATTACTTATTAATAATATAAACATGAAAAAACTCGCCTGGAAGAAGTACCGAAGATCTCATTGCGGACAGGAAGTAAGCATTTGACGCGGATTTGACACTTTATTTACTGATTGGCTGATGAAGATCAACTGATAACGCTACGAACTCAAAGCAATTCGTTTAAAAATAAAGAATATCATAATCCAGAAAATCGATGTGTAATTTGCACTGGTGTTACACTTTTTGCACTGGTGTTACACTTTTTGCACTGGTATTACACTTTTTGCACTGGTGTTACACTTGAACTGCACTGCTCTCAGCCAATCAGAATCGAGTAATTTTTTCATGTATATTATTATGATTATTACTATGAAGACGAGACAAAGCTTATGACTGAGAAGCGAGATCACTGTTCTAGGTCTTGATTTTCACAATGGCTTTCTTCTCAAGACGGGAGCAACAACCCACAAGCGAGGGTAAGGCCAGGATGGGGTTTGATTCCAAGATGGCAAGAAATTCGAGATAACTACAGGGGCACCCAACGAAACATTTTCCCAAAATGCAATATTCAACCCATCACAATGATAAGTAAACACTTTAAAGGCATTTTTAGTATTTTTTTTTCCTGTTGCTGGGAAAAAAATATCTGTTCCGCACTCCCAGCAGGATGGTAAGAAAAGTTCCACTTCCCAGCTACATTGCCAGGGAAATTCCCAGCCAGCTGACTGTCTGCTGATTTTTTTCCCAGCCAGCATTTGAAAAAGACATTAATTAGTGAAAAACGCATGCTTGTCCTGTATTCCTTTAGTTTTGCCGTGATTTTACTTCCGCGTATGAGAAAATGCCTTAATAATTCTAATGCTAATATTTTAAAACTTCTCCAAACAAATGGTGGGAATCATGATTGCTTGGCTGTTATGCAAAAAGGCTAATGGACAATAAATTATTTAATGAGTTAAACAATTAGACAATTACCTTTCACTGTCAAACATTTATTAACTGATTCTTGTAATTCTGACATACAGTGAACAGTGAGTGTGCAAAAAAGAGGTACAATGTCTCGTAGCTGGCATGAACATTACATAAGATTACATAAAGATTACATACAATTCAGTTTTACTTTACTCTTCCATCTCCAAAAATGTTCTAAGATTTTATCCTTGGGAGTATGCTCGTTTCTCACAGATTTCATGGTTGGTTGTTACATTGACTTGACTTTTCCAGTCACACTGTCAATTTTGCAAACCATTTCAATGTTTGACTGAGTCCTCGCCATGAACTTGTATAAACTTCTTTGTCAAAAAAAGCTGCTGAGGTAGTAACATCCATTTCTTATCATGGTGCAAAATGTCACCAAGCTGGGCTTCAGGTACTAAGCCAGAAATGTCTGACTGCTAAATGCCGCAACTAAATAGACTTCTCATTGTCAGTAATTTATTACAAAATGAAATTGTTACCATGGCTGAACAAATTGTTGAACATCTTCATCTCAATGACTTGAATATGCAAACATTCACATACAGTGAGTGCAAATTTAAGAGTTGGCGCATAGAAAAAAAAATACCTTCACCCGATAGAAGAGAGAGGGTCACAAGAATGAACAAACAGTGAATGCTCATCGTCACAAGCCTAACTCAACCTTATGGAAGAGAGAGGGTCACAAGAATGAACAAGCAATGAATGCTCATCGTCACAAGCCTAACTCAACCTGATGGAAGAGAGAGGGTCACAAGAATGAACAAGCAATGAATGCTCATCGTCACAAGCCTAACTCAACCTGATGGAAGAGAGAGGGTCACAAGAATGAACAAGCAATGAATGCTCATCGTCACAAGCCTAACTCAACCTGATGGAAGAGAGAGGGTCACAAGAATGAACAAGCAATGAGTGCTCATCGTCACAAGCCTAACTCAACCTGGTGGAAGAGAGAGGGTCACAAGAATGAACAAGCAATGAGTGCTCATCGTCACAAGCCTAACTCAATCTGATGGAAGAGAGAGGGTCACAAGAATGAACGAACAATGAATGCTCATCGTCACAAGCCTAACTCATTCCGATGGAAGAGAGAGGGTCACAAGAATGAACAAGCAATGAATGCTCATCGTCACAAGCCTAACTCAACCTGATGGAAGAGAGAGGGTCACAAGAATGAACAAGCAATGAATGCTCATCGTCACAAGCCTAACTCAACCTGATGGAAGAGAGAGGGTCACAAGAACGAACAAGCAATGAATGCTCATCGTCACAAGCCTAACTCAACCTGATGGAAGAGAGAGGGTCACAAGAATGAACAAGCAATGAATGCTCATCGTCACAAGCCTAACTCAACCTGATGGAAGAGAGAGGGTCACAAGAACGAACAAGCAATGAATGCTCATCGTCACAAGCCTAACTCAACCTGATGGAAGAGAGAGGGTCACAAGAATGAACAAGCAATGAATGCTCATCGTCACAAGCCTAACTCAACCTGATGGAAGAGAGAGGGTCACAAGAATGAACAAGCAATGAATGCCCATCGTCACAAGCCTAACTCAACCTGATGGAAGAGAGAGGGTCACAAGAATGAACAAGCAATGAATGCTCATCGTCACAAGCCTAACTCAACCTGATGGAAGAGAGAGGGTCACAAGAATGAACAAGCAATGAATGCTCATCGTCACAAGCCTAACTCAACCTGATGGAAGAGAGAGGGTCACAAGAATGAACAAGCAATGAATGCTCATCGTCACAAGCCTAACTCAACCTGATGGAAGAGAGAGGGTCACAAGAATGAACAAGCAATGAGTGCTCATCGTCACAAGCCTAACTCAATCTGATGGAAGAGAGAGGGTCACAAGAATGAACGAACAATGAATGCTCATCGTCACAAGCCTAACTCATTCCGATGGAAGAGAGAGGGTCACAAGAATGAACAAGCAATGAATGCTCATCGTCACAAGCCTAACTCAACCTTGTTTGTTATAATAAGAGGATGATATGATAAATTGGTGATATTAAAAAGGAGTAGTAAAAGATCTGCCAAGTAAAAAAATGTACAATGTTGGTCATAATAACAATTACTAACATACACAATACACAAAAACACTAATAAACAGAGAAAATATTTATTTGCACATATTGAGTACCCAAGCCCACACAAAACAGCTGATGATTAGTTGCATTTCAATCAGAGGACTTTACTTAGTCCATGTTGGTCTGTCCTGATAAATTGATAAGGAGCAATCTCACACAAGTAAATTTCACTCAGTTGGGCATATAAAAATCTACACTACAACTGTGCTCATGATGCCAATCTGAATCATTAGACATAATTTAAAAGTAATGATGATACATGTAAAACTGTAGTGGACTGGCATAGCCGTAAAACCATAAGACAACACAACTATAAAATAATGTCTGGCCAGACAAACTTCGTGCCCTGCCAAAATTGCCCCTCAACTGACAATTAGCCTGGTAATATAACAAAATTGTTTCCAAGCTTGCGCAGTTGACTACAACTTTAAGGCATATACCACCACTTCCACCAAATTCAGACATCTGTCAGTGTTGAACCACTGTTGAATTCGGAATGAAAACACGAAATTAACAATTTGTTGAAGGTTGCACATTTTTTTTTTTTTTTGGCACATGCTTGTCCTCTACAGCCTGGAGTTGTCGAAAGAAATTAACTGAAATAATACAATTTTTACCGTAAAAGTAGAGGATAAAAACTTGCCTTCTGTTTGAAGAATCACGCTGTCGACTCTAGAACTGAGAGCGGGAAGCCGAACTGGCACCCCAAATCTGCAGAATCTGTGAATGAAAATACTGTTGTTAGCTCATTCAATTCGTCTCAACTGTAGACGAACATCACAAGAACTTCAGCATACAGACAAAAAAACAATGGAAAATTAATCTTACATGTAAATGAGGAAGATGCAAAATATATTCCCTCAAAATGTCGTTGGATCTTGCATAATCCCGCGTGTATGAATACAGAAGCGACCAAAACCGTTTTTTCCGCAAACGCGATAACTTTAGCCAGCGGTCATTACTTTGTCACTACCGAGGGAGTGGTGGAGGGGTTCATTTTCACTCGTCATCAGTCTCCAGTGTTCCTTTAGCCAGCTCCTTCTGTTCGGCTGGAAATGCTAGAAAAAAAGTAAGTATTTCCCAGCCAGCTCGGCTTGAAATGCTTGAAAAAGTCAGTAATTCCCAGCAGAAGCCACTAGCAATTAAAAATTTCCCAGCCAGCTGAATGTGTACTGCGGAACACCTTTTTTGCGGAACACCTCCGATGGGTGCCCCTGTAACTAAGGTCGAGATGGTGAGGTTTTTAAACATCACTGACGCCAATCTCGTGAGTAAACCGAAACCGGAAATACACGAAAATGCTGAGTATTGCGGTGCGATAACATCAGTGCAGAGATAAATTTGTTTGGGATTTAATCTGCGTCATCGAGTCTAATACCGTAAATTAAGAGCGCAAAGGAAATGTGACAGGCACAGGTTTTCGGTAAGATAATATGAGTTGAAGTATTTGATGTTATCTTCAAGTTCGCTGTGGATGGTAATAATGTTAGTGGATTATAAACAAAAAAAAATCAACTTTGGTTATCATCACCTGCAAAAATCAAGCATAAAAATTATAATCTTCTCCTCAACCAATAAAAAATCATGGCTTTCTCCTCAACCAATGAAATGACACAATTTTCCATCAAACTGAAAATCTCACTGATATCTTTGTTTGGGTTTTACAGATCAACTTCGGGAAACTTGCGATTATGAGGGGACAATGACCTGACCTCTTGCAACTGTACAAACAGCATACGCCTGTGTGGTTTCAGTTATATATGCGGTTTATTTACCTTGTCAATCTTCACCTGATCAAATTAAGTCAATTTTTTAACTAACTGGATGTCTACACTGAACAGCTGGTGTGGGATTTACCTTTAAATGCAGACATAAATCTTGACAGAGTGATTTGAAAATTTTATATTACAATGCCGCTTGTGCTAGAATCTAAAAGATCAGGACATTTCGTGATATTTATCGGAACAAAAGCCAAAGCAATGATTTACTAGGTGTAAACACAAATCCTGTCTCTATTTTTAAAAGTCCATAGGAAATGCATATGTATCACCACAAAATCCATCCCAGGTTTTTATGAAACAGTCATTTCCACTCGCGAATTTTTCATAATTTGTGGAAAACATTCTTAAGATTCTTTTTCAATATAGTCCATACATGGATTGCAAGCCGAACTCGGTGGACTCGAAAAGGATGTTCGGCGCCGATGAACTGATTAAAGATCCTATGCTGCATCTTCCTGCTCTTTCATGCATGGGTCTTGTTTTCACTTTTCATGCAAAGTTCCCTGTAGGAACTGAAGAGAGAGGTAAAACTACGGAGCTGGGACAGCAAAAAATTCGTGAAAAATTCGTGAAAAATTCGTGAAAAAATTTATAAAAAATTTGAATTTTTTAATTATGGTTTAAAGATAAAATTATAATTAATATAAATAATGGAAAACATGAATATCAACCAATTAAAAGATGCTGATTTGAGACAAATTGTAAAAGAATTGAAATTACCTAAATGGCACGAAATGCGTAAAGCAGGAAAAATTGAAGCATTGGATGAAATGGGAATTAAAACAGTTGAAGATTTGGAAAATTATCGCCGAGGCCTTATTGATAATAGGCCGCAAACACCAGAGATATTAAATCCAAGACCTCGTATTCCAAGAAAACAAACTCCAGATGTTTTAAATACTAGAAAAGCAGTAAGTCTTATTCCTAGACCTATTTCAAAACCTAAACTTAGAGTTGAGAAAAATATTTATCAATCAAAAACCTATTATAATCAAAAAATACAACAACAAGAAGAACAAATAAAACAACAAGAAGAACAAATAAGAAAACTAGAAGAACAAATAAAACAACAAGAAGAACAAAATAAAATAAAACAACAAGAAGAACAAATACAAAAAAATCAAGAAAAAATACAAAGACTACAAGCCCAATTACAAAAACCCAATACAACAATTACAGAAAGTTTTAGAGATTATGAGAAAGAAGGTGCTAAACCTAAAATAAAACCTGAAAGAGAAGAAGAATCAACTATAGGCAAGGATAAAACAAAAACAAAAAAAAGAAGGAGGAGGAATAGAAAGAACAAAAAAAAAGATCTAATCATAGATAGAGATTATGAGAAAGAGGGTGCTAGACCTAAAACAAAAGGAAATGTAAAAAATTATGAACAAGAAAATGAGGAAGAGTTCACATTTAATGAACAAAAAAAAGCATTAAAAGGATATTTGAAAACTTGTAGGATAGATGGAAAGAAAGGATATGATCCCGAAGAATTCATGAAAAAAATAAAACAAAAAGTTATAGATCGAATTAATCAGGAAAAGAAACCAATAAAAGGTAAATTTATATTAACATGTAAGTTTGTAACAAGTTCTTTACTAGGAACAAAAAAAATAAAAATAGAAACTGAAAGATTCTTTCATTCTTCACCAAAAATAATTACTGAAGCAACTAATTTATCAGAATTATTTGATGTAATGATTAAACATATACTTAATGAGATTGAAAAATTTCTAATTAATAACCCTTCAGGTGTTTTTGAATTTGATTCTGTAGTACGTTTTGATATTGGTTTAGTTCCCTACGAAACTATTTCTGGAAGTTCATATTTTCCATTACCTGCAAGATTAGTATCAAAAAAAGCTATTATTAACCCCCAGAATTTTAAAGATAAGGAATGTTTTAAGTACGCAACAACAGAAGCAGTGTTTCCAAGAAAAAATCATCGAGAGAGAGTAAATGATGAATTGAGAGAAAAATCTAAAAAGTTAAATTGGAAAGGAATAGAATTCCCTACTCCATTAAATCATATTGATAAGTTTGAAAAACAAAATCCAAATATTGCTATTAATGTATTGGGATATGAAGATGATATAATATATCCTCTAAGAATAAGTGATAAATGTGATTGTAAGAAAAAACAAGAATGTAATAATTGTGGATGTAGGAAAAAAGAATGTATAAAACTAGAATGTAAGAAAGAAGAATGTATAAAACAAGAATGTGAGAAATGTGGTTGTAAAAAATGTGATTGTAACAAAGAAGAATGTGATATATGCGACTGTAAAATTATAACATTAATTTTAATATCTAATGGTGAAGAAAGCCATTACTGTTTGGTAACTGATATTAGTAGGCTTTTATCCTCTGAAATTGATAAAAATAAAAACAAAAAATATTTTTGCCTTAGATGTTTCAACTCATTCTATAAACAAAAATATTTAGATGAACATAAAATATACTGTGATTCAAATGGAGAAGTTATAATCAATATGGTAAAGAATAAAGATGGAAGTCCAAAATTTATTCAATTCAAAAATTATAAAAATAAAATGAGAGCACCATTTGTTATTTATGTAGACTTTGAGTGCTATCTGATACCAATAGATTCACACTACCCAGATAAAAATAAAAGCTATACTGAAAAATATCAGAAACATAAACCGTCAGGATTTTGTTATTATATAAAGTGTTTTGATGATAGTATATTACCAACCGATTTTAATCAAATTGTGCAATATACCGCAAAATCAGACGATGAAGATGTTGCACAGATATTTGTAGAATATTTAGAAAGAGATATTAGAAAAATTTATAAAATAATAGAAGAAAGAAAAGAAAAATTTAGATTCTATAATAAGAATAACATGTCAGAAACAATTAAAAAAGAACATGAAAATGCAACTCATTGCCATATATGTGAAGGAAAATTTACAGAAAGTAAAATTAAAGATTATAAAAAAGTAATAGATCATTGTCATCTTACGGGGAAATATAGAGGAGCTGCTCATAATAAGTGTAATCTAAGATATGAGATTCCTAACTTCATCCCAGTAATAGCACATAATATGTCAGGATATGATTCTCATTTATTTATTAAAAATCTTGCTAAAACAAAAGGTGAAATAACCTGTTTAGCCAATACTAATGAAAAGTATATTAGTTTCTCAAAGAAAATTTTAATTGGACATGATGATGAAGGTAAACCTATTAATAGAATGATAAGATTCATTGATTCTTACAAATTTATGCAAAGCGGTCTTAGCAGTTTAGTTGATAATCTAACCAAATGTGGAAAGTGTAAGACATGCAAACCGTTGGATTGTATGAAAAGATACATTGAAGATGGAAAAGATATTGAGCATAAAAGTATTGGTAGATGTGAAAAATGTGAGAATTGCTTGTTAGCTGAAAAAAGATGTCTTTCTCCAAAAGATGATAAACTAACAGAAACAAAAAAGGAATTTGACTATAAAACATATTTAGTAATGAGAAAAGGAGTGTTTAATTATGATGATTTTACTAGCATTAATAAACTAAATGAAACAAAACTACCACCAAAGAAGGCATTTCATTCAAAATTAAATGATGAAGATATAAGTGATGATGATTACCAACACGCTGAAAAAATATTTGAGGTTTTTGATATGAAATCAATGAGGGAATATCATGATTTATATCTCAAGACGGATGTTTTACTTTTAGCAGATGTATTTGAGAACTTTAGAGATGTTTGTCAAAATAATTATGGTTTAGATCCAGCACACTATTTTACATCACCGGGGCTATCTTGGGATGCAATGTTAAAATTAACCAAAGTTAAATTGGAGCTGTTTACTGATGTTAATATGTTACTTATGATTGAAAGAGGTATTAGAGGCGGCGTAGCTCAAATATCAAAAAGATATGCTAAAGCTAACAATCCATATATGAGAGAATTTGTAGAAAATATAGTTAAAAGTTATATTGTATATCTTGATGCAAATAACTTATATGGCGCTGGAATGAGTGGAAATCTACCCAAGCATGGATTTGAATGGATGACTAAAGAGGAGCTTAAAAATTGGAGAGATATACCCTGCATAGTTATGGTTGATTTGAAATACCCAAAACATCTTCATAATAGAGATAAAGATCTTCCTTTAGCCCCAGACAAACTTACTGTTAATAAAGTTAAGAAATTAATACCAAACCTATTTGATAAGAAAAGGTACGTTGTTTATCATGAGACTTTAAAATTTTATGAAAGTATGGGATTAGAAATAACAAAAATTCATAAAGGAATTAAATTCAATGAGTCTGCATGGTTAAAACCATACATTGATTTGAATACAAAATTCAGAGCTCAAGCAAAGAATGATTTTGAAAAAGATTTCTTCAAGTTAATGAATAATTCTGTATTTGGTAAAACAATGGAAAATATGAGAAAAAGGATAGATGTTAGATTAGTTAATGATAAAAAAGCGGCTAAAAAATTAATAAAAAAACCAAACTTTGATTATTTTACTATCTTTTCTGAAGATCTAGTTGCTGTAAATATGAAGAAAATAAAAATAAATTTTAATAAACCAATTTATGTAGGGTTTTGCATTCTAGATCGAAGTAAACAAATAATGTATTATTTTCATTATAATTATATTAAAAAGAAATATGGGGATAAGGCTGAATTACTTATGACTGATACTGATAGTCTTGTATATCATATAGAAACTCCAGATTTCTACAAAGATATAAGTTCAGATGTTAGAGAAAAGTTTGACACCAGTAATTACCCTAAAGGCCACCCATCTGGAATCGAGACTGGTGTAAACAAAAAAGTAATTGGGATGTTCAAAGATGAGTTTGGTGGAATGATACCTACAGAGTTTGTAGGTCTAGGAGCTAAACAATATAGTTTAAAAATGGATAATGGTAAGGAGATAAAAAAGGATAAAGGAACAAAGAAATCAGTTGTTAAGAAGAACATAAAACATAATGACTTTAAAGATTGTTTAGAAACTAGAAAACCTCAAATGAGATTACAAAATTTAATTGGATCAGATCTACATAATCTTTACACAAAAACTGTTAATAAAAAAGCATTATCTGCAGATGATGATAAAAGGGATATTTTAAAAGATGGGATAAATACTCTTCCATATGGGCATTATCTTTCCAAAACAGAATTAGATGATAATATGAATATCATCTTTCCAGCTAAGCTGGGGAGGGCTACGCCCGTTCCAAAACAGAATTAGGGGGTAACTCAGTATCATAAGGAATAACCTGTAATTCTTCTCTTACAAAGCCCCGTCTTGGGCCATCTAGCAAATAATATAAAACCGGTTGATTAGACGAAATCACACTTCTAGAAATATAATAGACTTTGATACTCCAAATAGGATCTGTAGCCCGCCTTTTTTCACCTCCCTCAAGTTCACCAGGAGATAATAAATATCTAACTCTAACAAAAGGAGATAATCTAACCTCATCAGGACCAACAACCCGTTGGTATCTTCTAGTTTCAAGTTCCACTTCTTTCATTTTTATAGCTTTATCAGGTTCTTTACCAGTTATTCTTGTTGGTGTATTGTTCAAAGTTTTTAGAATATGTGGTAATCTTTTCACCCATACTCTAGACCTTTCATCAATAACCATTTCTTGTGCATATTGATGACTAAATAATCTTTCACCTAATATTCTGTTTGCGTTTTCTACAAATGCCTGAGCTCTATGATTTCCAGCTTCACTTCTTTGAATGTTTACGTTATGATAATTCATAAGTTTTGTAACATCACCCATAAATTCTTTTCCTGGATCAACCATTAATGTTTTGGGATATTTCATTTTCGCTTCGCGGTCTATTTTTCTAGAATATATTTTTTCAAAAGCTTTAGATATCTCATGACTTTCTTTTGAGGTTAATGGTTCAGCATCTTTGTATCTTGAGGCAACATCAACCACAACTAATGCGTATTTATATGTTTTTCTTCCAACTCTATCATGTGGTAAAAATAATAAATCTGCTTGGTGAATCTGATTAGGTTTATCTATAGTCCAATGTGGTCTTGGAATATATTTTGGAGCTGGTAGATATATTTACCATATTGCTTGTTTTTGTAACCATTGTTTTGCTACATATTCACTTACTTTCGCTTTTTGTGCTAATTTAGATATTGCAGAATATCCTTTCCAATATCCTTCAGTTGAATAATATATCCGCTCTAAAAGAGGGTCCAGCTGAGCCGATTTTTTCGATCCGCTGAAGGTGGGGAGAGCTTTGCTTGATAAAGTAGAACTCATTTAAAGATTACTCCTCCCTTCCTTAAAATAAATATGACAACCATATCTGAAAAAATTAACCCAAACAGGATTCCAAGAGATCCACTAGGTTTGAAAGCGGAATCAATATTGAACCGAATTACACTAAATCCTTCATCAGCTAATCCGGGAGAAATACTATATATAAATATTCCTAAACTTTCTGAAAATTTAGTGATTGTGCCAGGAAGTGTATCTCTAGTATTTAACCTGGCTGTTGATGGTCATGAAGATAACACCCTTGTGAATAATGTAGGTAGTAATCTTGTATCCAGACTCAGGGTTCTTTTTGGTGGTGAAACACTGCAGGATACACAAAGATACGATCTATTTCAAACATACCATGACTTATTCTTAACAGATGAAGAACGAGAGGATAGATTAAGGCAAGGTATTTCTTCTGAAAACATGAGGAAGCTACGGACAAATGCGGGTGATAAGGTAGACGCAGATGCAAAAGAAGTAGCTCTTGCAGTAGTACACAATACCAAATACCATATCCCACTAAACCATCCTATTCTCAACGATCATGGAGTTTTCTACCCAAAGGCATTAGATCATCAACTAATCTTTGAGATTACACTAGCTCCAGTTAACGATATTGTTGTTTATTCTGACAAGACCAAGACTCCAACTTATAAAATCACAAACCTTGAGTTGGAATATTCTTGCATATCAAGCGAATACTTAGCTCGTGAGGCACAAGCAGCTTATCAGGTTGGTAAGGGATTCTTTTATGAGAATGTCACTCTACACAAAACTTTCACCATATCCAGACCAACAGACGGCGTTATAAACCAGCATATTAATCTACCTAGAAGATCAATTACAGGGATATTATGTTTGTTTACATTACCATACGACGGAGGAGCACGAGATTCTGAGAATTTTTTCAATCCAGGTATCACCTCAATCAATATCGATGTTAATGGTGTACCAAACCGTTTCTACTCTAAGGGAATGGTACCTTCAGACCTCTGGGAGTCGATAAAGAAACGTTTCAGGGAGAGCTTTGCTCGATGGCCGGTAAAGGAAAAGGATTTTTATAGTAAAAAGTTTGCTCTGTGGATAGATTTGAGAACTCACCCAGATAATGATATTCATGGAGGAGGTCTAGCCTTAAACAATGCACAAGATGGTGTAAAAATAGAAATGAAAAGAAAAGTTAGTGGGTCTGGTATTATGACTTGTTACATGTTTGTTGTAGCTGATGCGTTAATGGAGGTTATGAATTCAAACTTAAGATCAATCATGTATTAGTTAAAAGAAAAAAATGGAAGAATTACGAGATAAAATTCCTTTTCACTGCATTATAACTGGTCCAACAAATTGCGGAAAGACAAAGTATATCATAGATCAACTCAGAGGTCCATTTAGAAAATTGTTTGAATTCATTGTTTTAATATGTCCAACTTATTCTAAAAATAAAACATATCATAATTTTGCTAGAGGAGATAAACGTTTCTTTGTATTATCACCAGATGCTAGTAATATTGATGAGATTAATGAGTTATTAACTGATTGTCAAACTTTATTTTCAGGAACAAATACACTAATAATTTTAGACGATTGTGCTGTTTCAAATGATCTGAAAAAAAGATCAAACAAGTTTATTGATTTAGCATTCTCTGGAAGGCATCATGGATTATCAATGTGGGTTCTAACTCAGCAATTAACATCGATAGCAAAACCATTCCGTGAAAATGTAGCTTGTGTTGTTACTTTCCATAACCCATCGCAAAAAGGCATGAAGATGTTTTTCGAAGATTATGGTGGTGATTTGGATTATGAATTATTTAAAAAATTTATACAATTATTAAAAACTGAAAAATATTCTAGACTTTGTTTATCTTTACGGCACCCATTTAATTTCTATTTGGAGATCCCTGAAGTTATAAATTTAAAGACCTAACTGTAGGGAAGAAAATTGTAAAATGTCAGAAGTTGAAGATTATATTGAAGAAGAAAAGACTGGAGGAAATACTGAGGCAAAAGATAATGATGATAATGAAGTTGAAATAAAACAAGAATCACTAGCTATTCTCGCAGCTCTTGGAACCACAAAGGAATATTTAGGTGTTGATATGAGTCTAGGTGATATAAAAAAATTATCGGTAAAAGACATTGAAAAATATTATAATCGATATCAAGCAGTATTGGGTAAGAAAATTAATGGGGGGTTGGTAGATTCATCTCTTCAATTAGTTTCTAAAGTTATTTCTTACATGGTTCCTGTAGATGATATAAAAGCTCTTTGTGATGATTTGAAAAATGATGATTTGGTTAATCGCGAACTGACAAACATTGTAGGTCTCTTAGCATTGAAAGCAGGAAGGTTGGCAGCACTTGCTAGCGGGCTATTCCAGGTTGCTAAGCATGTTAAAATAGGTAAAATCAGCGAAGCTGGGCCTGCTCTTCGAGCAGAAATACAACAAGTTACAAGTAAAAATATAGATGATTCTAACACAACTGAGAATACTACTGAGCATGTAAATGAGCACAACTGATTTAAAGATTCTTTACTTTGTGAAATAAAATAATAATGTCTGAACAAGTTGAACAAATTACAATGGATCCATCACCTGAAAAGAAAGATACTAAAAAGAAAGAGAAAGACCCTAAAAAGGTTGCAGCTGGTAAAAAATTGGCAGAATATAACAAAAAAGCGAAAGAAGCATTGGCTAGAGAGACCCTGCGAGCTGAGGAACAAATGAAACGTGAAAAGGAACAAGATGAGATTAAAAATAGGGAAGAAAATGGAGAAGAAAATGGGAAAGCATGGATTCCGGAGCTATCTTTTACTACTGTATTATCTATTGTTGGAATAGGGTTTACAGCATTTGACATTTTTATAAGATATTACAAAAATAGAATACCTGATTTATCCCAAGTTCCAACTAAAGTTCCGCTGAATATTCCTACACAACCATCACAAACGCCACAACCACCAAAAACTGGAATGATATGAGTAAGCGATTTCAGCGTAGCCGGCCGGCAAAGCTGATTTAAAGGTTTTATATATCATCAATAAAATTATGTCAACTGAAAACAAACTTGTGAAAACTGTTACTGATTCAGCAGTACTTATTGGGTTAGCAGCTGCTGTTGGTTATGTAGCTAAAAAGGTTATGAAAGAATCATTTATGAACGATCCATCCTCAAGTATTACAAACTATGCTAAATGGGTTGCTGTATTGTCAGGTAGTATGTACCTAAAAATATATTTAGAGGATCAAAAGATTTTACCAACCTAAAAGGGAGGAACATCAAATTAAGTATTTATAGACCTGAGCGAAGCGAAGAAACATGGCAACAATAGCAATGATGTTTGGAGGAGCTATTTTGAATGCAACCGCCTTTGTTGGCGGGTCATACCTTGCACGATATCTCTCAGGTGATAAAACAGATACAGAGAAAATACGACATGATAAGGCATTAGAAAAATATCAAAAAGATTATGCTGAATACCAGGAAAATAGACAGAAACTAATTGATTGGAAAGTAAAAAAAAAAGATGATAAATACCAAGCTTCAAAAAATATTTCGAATACAGATGAAGCTTTTAACTTGTACAGTAAAATGCACGAATCTAAAAATGAAATTGAACCAAAATTTGCGGATTATTATAGCCCTAGTAACAATCAAAAGATAGGTGAAATGGTATATGTTGGCGGTGGAATGTTGGCATTAGGTTATATGGTAAGTAAATTCTTTTAGGTTATATTTCTTCATCTAAGTAGTTTTAAAGTATCTAAAGATTTATTAATGAGTAAAAAATCATGGAAGAAAAAGAACCATTGATACCAAAATTTGAAACAACTGATCTAGACGATGATGATGATAAAGAAGCTATACAAATGGGTCCAATATCATCCACCACTAGGGTAATTAACCCCGATGATGCGATGGCAGAAACATCGTTTGGTGGTGTGGGAGGTGATGATGATGATAAAGAACCCCCGCCGATTAATGAAAGTAAAGAAGAAAATAGGTCACGAGCTTTAAAAAAGATACAAGAAAAGTTCTACAATTTCGACCCACTAAATTCACCATTCAGTGCAAGAATCGATAATGAGGGGGGTGTGTGGGTTAGATTGACTGATAACATTAGAAATATTGAGCATTTACTTATTAACTCTAATGGGGATTTGGTAAAAAATCATGATACACTTCCTATTACTATCAGGAGAGCAATTGGTATTGATTCTCAGACTCTTATTCTAAATAATAATAAACTAATTGACGATTTGAATGAAAAGAATGAAGAAATTAAGGATTTACATAATGCATTAGAAGGTTTAAGAGCATTTGTAGAAACAGGTGAAAAGGAGATAGAACAATATGTTACAATTGATAGAAAAGAGTTGAGAGCTATAATTGAAAAACAACAAACCAGAATTGTAGAAAGTGAAAGCTATTTAGATGCGGCTGTTAAACAGAAGGTGGCAGCTAAAACAGAGGTTGAAAAACTTAAAGTTGAATTGAATCGATACAAAGATGAGTTAGAAAAAAATAAAAGAGGATTATCAAATTTAAAAAATCTAGAACAAAGTAGAGATCGTTTGCAAGATAGGGTTAATAAATTTGAAGAACTATTGAGAAAGCAGAGAATTTTAAATCAAGAACAAATATCTGATATGGAGAGTAAAAATGAAGAAATACTTAAAAATCTACCATTACGAGAACGTGTGAAGGCTATCTTCAAAAAGTATGGGTTTACAGTATTTGCAGTTGTGAGTGCTGTTGGTGTTGTTATTGGTGTTATCGTTTCTAATCTTTCTAAAAGCCTATCCACATTAGGTAAAGGTGTTGGTAATGGGTTGAAAGCTATTGGTAAGAAACTCGGTGAAATATTACCTGGAATGGTTGGCGCAATAGTTAGCTTTCTATTCAAAGCAGCTGGTGAAGTTATTGGATTTTTAGGTAAGAACGCTTGGCTTTTGATAATGGCCGTGGTTCTATATTTTGTGGAACAGTTTAAAAATAAGAAGAGGAGATAAGTAAAAAAATGTGTGATACAATATATCTATCAATAACAATGTTGAGTACTGAAACAAGAATTTATCTAAACCCGCCATTATCAAATGTAAAAGATATACAAATGGTAGATAATTACTTTGGAAATACAGATCCTAACAATCCTTTGTACTTAATGTGTGATCTTATAGAGTCAAAGTCTTCATATTACAATAAGATACCTAGCGGTGGAGATGTTGAACTTAACCCCTCACAACTGCTGGCTGTTATTCCATCAAAAAAGTATCCTTGTTTAAGAATTACAAAAACAAAAAATACTGTGAACTACTTTACTTTATGGATTTTAGATAAAAATGGAAGAAATGCTAACTTAAATAACGGCCCTTTGTGGATTTTAGATAAAAATGGAATAAAGGCCAACTTAAATAACGATCCTTTCCGTATCAATTTAAAGATTTCATGTTGATCAGTAAAATATGGAAGACTACAATAAAATTTACGGCGTAGCTGGTCCCGAGCAAATTCAGGCAGAGCCCTCCCCGCAAAGCGGAAGCTCGATTTATCCTAATTTGCCTGTTAATTCAGACCCGAGTTCCTCATTTCAATCGGTTAATTTCAGACTACAAAAGTCGTGCGAAGTATTAAATAATCTTCAAAAGGAAATTAAACATTACGAGGATGTTAGGAAAAAATACAATAGAGCGAGGGGAATATTTACAAAAATCAGTGTTGGTAGTGGAGTTTTTTCAGTTATCCTATCTGCAAGTGGGCTTGGAACCACCCTTACTGGTTTTGGTGCTGCTGTTGGTATCCCATTAGGAGCTGTAGGTGGTATATGTGGAGGAATATCGGTTGGATTCGGCGCGGCTTCTAAACGACTTTCCCATAAAGTTAGTAAACATGAACAGACAGTTTCTCTAGCAAAAGCAAAAGTAAATACCATTCAAGACTTGGTTTCAAAGGCACTAAAAGATAACGCTATCTCTGACCAAGAATTTTCTTTAATTTTATCAGAGGTTGATAAGTTTGAAAAACTAAAACTCGAAATCCGCCAAAAAACTCGGAAAGATACAGAAAAAAACTTAAATATGAATCAGATAAGAACAGAGGTTCGAGCGGAAATATTAAAGGACCTGTCCGAAGGGAGGGAAAGAACCAGCAGAGAACACTGAAAATTTCATATGAAAGAACTGATGTGGGATTTAATTGTTTTGCTGGTATTAGAAAAGAGGTGATTTAAAAGCATCCTATTATCAACGTAAATAATAAAATGGGTTTACTAAATGATTTCATAAATAAATATCCAAATGCTGATACGGGTAAATTTGAAGTTGTAGCTGATCCGTATGGCGGATATATTAAGTGGAGATACAATGGAATAACAATCATGTCTAATGACGATCCCACAGGAAAAACATGGACTGATGGCCTATCACCCCGTTTGAAAAAACTTTTATGGAAAGATTTAGGACTGGGCGAAGCGAAGAACTTGAGTTCATTCCCAAAGAGTTTAACTATAACTAATCGAAGCTATCCTATACCCGCAATTGATTTTGATGACTTTTCAACTGATATAACAAAAATGCTAACCTCGCTGGATATATACGTTTCAAATACAAAGAAATTCACAGCAAAGATGAGAAACATATTTACATCACAAGTTGTTACTTTCAAATTTGGTAAACAAAGTAGAAAATGGTTGAACGCCCCTGATATGAATTATTGGCCTCAACAACTTAACTTTGCAGTATGGTGTGCTACATCTGGTTGTGGTATAAGCCCATTTGAAAGTTTAAATTATCCAAAAGTAGTAAATAGCTTCATTAAGTTTCATATATATTTCACAATAAGGAGAATATTATATGAATTAAGTCTTCCCTTACCTGATGAGCAACCTTTTGTAATAAATAATAATCCATATAGTAAAGTAGCATATCAACGATTGTGTGCAGAATTTAGCATATCGAAAAACTCAGACTTTAGATGGAAAGGTGGTAGAAACGACGGATTGGGAGATATATTCCTTGATTATGGCGCAGGATATCATGGAAAAGGTGGTGGATATCAAAATGTACATATTGTAAGGAATTATGATATTGAAGCAGATCAATGGCCTGGTGAAGGTGGTAAATTCGCTGATGAAGGTGGAAAGAAGGAAAAGGGTAATCTAATCTCATTTATACGTAATGATGACTTTGCTGATTTCAAATATGCTTGGTTTATCCCTACAAGTGGTCGTGGACTAACTAAAGCTGGACTTGGTATCTGCTGAAGCTTTTGTTTACTGTATATTGGGGGCACAAGTTAACACTAGAAACTCGATTTATGGTAATGGTGGTGGAGCGATTGAGACACAACAAGAATTCTTGGCTTTATTTGAAAGTAGTGTGATCGAGAATGACATTTCTAGTTCTATCCAAAGGTATCAATTAGCTGTACAAGAAGCGAAATTACGGCTTGATTTAGCTATTGCTCCTGGTGTATGGTTGATGCCGAGTAATATGATAATCAATACTGAAAGCGTGACAGGTTTTAATAACAAGTTGATGAAAGCGAGTAATGATATGAATTTTGGTGTGAATAATTCCCTAAACACTGAAGCAAAACAGGTTGGAATAAGTCATAACTTAGGATCTTCAAAGGTAAAATTGATCGAAGATCAGGACCGGCAAAGCCGAAAGTTACCTCATATTCGCGTGGAAGGTGGAACTGAAACGAAGAAAAACCCGAAGGAACCAAAAACCTCAACGAAAACAGACTCGATAAAACAGGAAATCCACAGGACCAGCTCCGCTGAAAATAATATTAACTCAACACAACATGAAAAGAATATATTAGCATTTATAATTGTCGCTGGTGGATTAGCGCGGTATCTATTTCGGTAGATGCCTGGATTTTTCAGCTTACGCGTAAGTCGTTTTTTATCGCAGGCGGTTATTATAGAAATTACGGCGCAACCAGCCCCGACCAGCGAAGCTGGAACCAAAAAGGGGGCAAAGCTCGATTTAAAGATGAATATGGTGTAATCAAAATAAAAATGTTGAGCATTACCATGTATGAGTCTGAAACTAGGATTTATTTAGATCCACCGTTGAAAAATATTCGTGAGATACAGCTACTATATTGTAATATACAAACCAAAAGATTGATTAATTTCAAGGATCAACAGATATTATTCAATGATAGGAATCTAGGCTTCATAATAATTGAACCTGGTACATATTCTTTGCGTGATATTCAATCGATCTTTCTAAAAGACGCTGATAGGGAAAAGATAACAATAATTGAGACTGATACTGTTGACTATCTATATTCAAATAAGAACTTCAACATTAAACTTACAAGAGGGTTGGGGTTTGGTTTAGGGGTGCCTGAAGTCATAAATCCTGGTAAATTATACCCTATAAATATACAGATTAAGGAACCGCTGAGACTTATGTGTAGTATAGTGGATAATAAGTATTCATATATGAATATAAACAAATATGGAGAACTTGTGAAACTCTCGCCATCACAATTACTTGCAAACATACCCTCAAAGGATTATCCAACAATTCCAGTTCGAAAATATGATACCCTAATAAATCACTTTGATTTAACCATTTTAGATAATGAATGGAAAAAACTTAATCTTAAGGGTTCTCCCATAACTTTTAGCTTAAGATTTAGGTAAATTTTTTTTGTTATGTAACACATATAAGCGTTATATAACATAATTAGATCCTATCAATCTTCACCCCATAACTCTTTCAAAAACTTTAACTCCTCGATATCAACACACCAATCTAAATATCTAGATGGCTTCCATGCTACTTTCATTAGATCATAATACAAGTCTTTGTAGAATTTCTTTTTATGTAATACCTTATACGGATTCATATATATAGTAACATTAAATGAACTAATAATAAAATTATTAATATTATAATATTCATCGCCATAATCAATAATATTATCATCATCATAATAAATACCAGCAACATCATAAATAAAATAATTTTTATTAACAAAACTTAATAAATTTTTAACAAAATCATTAGTACATATATAATCTACATCAAATTTTTTTATATTATCAGAAAAATCAATAGAACCCTCTTTACTATAATTCTTATCAGTATAAAAAATTTCAAAATAAATCACTTCATTTTTTTCATCAATAAAACCAATATTTTTTGATATATTTTGTTTTAAATCTGACTTTATTAACTTTATAAAATCATTAAAACAAAGTCTTTTTTCATTAAGATATTCTAACTCAATAAATTTATTTTCCCCATTTTTAATTTAATATTTTTATATCTTTAAATCACAATTTCAATTTTATTTTTATTTTTAATTTTACATTCCTTACAAGAAGCTTTTTGTTTACCATGTTCACATATTTGCGATCCCCCACATTCTTTACACTGATATTTAACCTTTCCATGTTCACATATTTGAGATCCACCACACTCTTTACATCGATATTTATACCTTCCATGAACGCACATTTGAGATCCACTGCATTCCTTACAATTATACTTATACTTTCCATGAACGCAATTATATTTATTTTTTACTTTGGATAATATAATTTCATTTGGTATGGTGATTTTCATATCAAACAATTTTTGAGCAAGCTCTGTTTTTAACAATCTGGATCGTCTATAAACTTTATGTTGTTTAGCGAGTTGAAGTAATTGTATATAACTAAATTTCAACAATTGTTCCATTATTTATATTAATTATAATTTTATCTTTAAACCATAATTAAAAAATTCAAATTTTTTATAAATTTTTTCACGAATTTTTCACGAATTTTTCACGAATTTTTGCTGTCCCAGCTCCGTAGTTTTACCTCTCTCTACTGAAGACTCGATCGATGTTCGAGCCGCTGACCAAGCTTGCTCTCGACTTGACTGATGGGCGACTTCTCCTAATTCTGACTGATATAAATGTATACAGTCAAACAGAGAGTGGGAGACAGGTCTCTCAGGGGCCTCTAACCAGCAGCGTTCCTATGTTTTGGGAGGTGTTCCGCGTACAGTAGCAATAAGACTGTTTTTAGAACTCATTCTTCCCTCGAAACTCTCTTTCAGCAAAGAAGACATAAACCTCGTGGAGAAATGTCCAAAAATCTAGAATGCTCGAATTAAAAAGCGAAGCGATTTTATAAAGTTTTCTTACAGTGGCAGTAAACGGGTAACAGTTTGTTAGGTCAGTTCTAAGCTTTTAGCTTTTTGCTTGAAGAGATCTAGCGCAACGGTTGTTATCTAAACAATCCCCTAGTCGAGCAGTAATAGGCCTTAAAACAAGGCAATGGGTTATTAATGAATGTGGCATTCAGATACCTTTTATGTATACATGATTGCAGCTTAGTACTTCTTAGAGCGACAGATATGCATGAATTCCTCAGCCAGAATTACTTTTGTGATAAGATCTGTGTAATGCCGCTTCCTTTTAGCCTTCTATAGCGCTGGATTTTTTCATTGATTAAGAGGTCGATAAAGGTCACTTTAACGGTAAAATTATCAACACTTAGCCAGAAATTTCGTTATCAATCGTCTTGATTTTGTCACAGTAATAACAGCAAATGAATGAAATAACACAAAGAATGCAAAGCGCGCTATAAATATAATCTGCAAAGACTAACATTTCCTGTGACCAACACAATCAAAGTAAAAACATGTAAAAAGCGTGGCTGAGAAAGTACAGGTCATGGAAACTCTGATCTAAATTCAGAGAGACGGCTGTGCCTTAAAAGATTTATTGCCAAACTGTACAACATTGAGGTCAGCAAATTTGCTATTGGTATTCTGCCTTAAAAGGTAAAACGACCCAGTTACACAGGATGGGAACATGGAGTCAGGAACAACATTCCGGTCATTTTTATTTTTATCTATTAATTTTTGCAGTGAGTTATGCCGACATTACTTGGCGTTGAAAAATGGATTTCATTCTGTTAGTATTACATCTAGCGTTGCTATTGTGTTTAAGTGAAACACTATGGCTCCGTGCTTGGTGGCACCTCATGACGTATACTTAACCTTTGGTAAGGGACGGACCATTAGAAAAGTGATGGGGGCGGGGGGGAAGTGGGGAATTTTCAGCTTGCACGAATTTTTTTTTTTCGCTCACTGCTTGTGCAGGAATTTTTTTTTCAGGTGAACCCCTCTGCACGAATTTTTTTTTACTACGTGTGAAAACGTCACAATTGGACCTTCCTTCTGCATGAATTTTATTTTTTGAAATTACAAAGTTTGTAACGTAAGTAAAATCGCAAAAGTAGAAATCGACTAGAATAGTCTGTTAGCGAAATGTTTCCAATCGAATGGTTTTGCTATCATTACGGGATGCGATTGTACTTATTAATAATTGAAACCTGTTATACAAACTCAGAAATTAATGTACAGCGTAGTTTGTTAAGTAAATTTGGCGTTTCGTAACTGATTTGAATAATTTCATCAAAGTTCCATTAAGACACAATTTCTCGCTGAGTAAACGGAGTTTTCTTCGTTATAACCGCTCAGTAAATTGACCAAAAGTAAGTAACCAATCGTTCGAAATCCTAAGCGAATGGGGACGTTATATAACACAGGTTTGCAGTCGGCTTTTACTTAGCTTAAACCAACAATGGAACTCTTTCTCAGTATCTTCCCGCCTATAGCTCGCACGTACTTTAAACTAGTTAGCCTTTTAGAGGTGACAGTTGGTATAGTTCTTCCCAAAAAATTGCTTTATCGTGCCGTCCATGTTTTTTTCCTGGCTTATAAAGATAACAAGCTTTTCTTTTTACTATTCCATGCTTCAGAATTATTTAATATATTCTCGCATTTGGCGACAAAAGGATTTCATGATGCAAATGAATATATGAAAGACCATATATATTTGAACTGCGGATTAATATGTAATGACATTAATTGATCATCACAGTTATGCACACAACTTAAGCAGCTGTGAAATTAAAGCCTGAAATGAAAAAAAAATACTCAGGCCAAAGGATTTCATGTTGATCCTAAAAGGTAATGTCGTAAATTAACTCCAACTTTAAACATTAAAACGTACAAAGAATATAAGTTGAACGAGCGTAGGAGCACAGGGAAGACCCAAGAACAAGTTCTAAACGTTGAACTGCAAGTACTAGTACTACTGCGATTTAAAAATTAATATTCCTTTTTAAAACATGAAAATCCACAAAGTATTCTCTTGGCTTCTGAACGCCGGGTTTTGCCGAACTTCCGCCCTTGCACTTTATCTAGCGAGGAGTAAAGTTCGCTCTCCCTTTTTTGTTAAGATTTAGATTTGTCTTAATTGTTACATTTTGTAGCAATATTGCTCTCCCATAATGCGTAGGGCCATTAGCTGTTTCTAACAACCAAATCGACTCTCAATTTTTATTTTTGGATCTTGTGATTAGTAAGGAAACGAAATGGACTTTCCACCGAGAGTCCATTATCATTATCGATGATGGTTATAGGATGTCCGCTTCCTGCAGAAAATTAATCGTCACAGAAACAATGGGCAAGGACATAATTAAAAGACATAGGATTGCCGCAAAGGCAATATAATCTTTCATTTAAGAATCTCCGGTTAACTTAAATTGAGTTGAATTTGAAAAAAAACTTTTGTCATTATAGGTAATCCTACAATTTTGCCATCTGCTAAAGGTCTTACATTGTGTATAAAATCAGTTGAACAGTCAACACACATCATCATACATCACATCTGGTTGCTAGTAGGTAATGGAGGAAGATGAAGAAGAAAAGCCAAATATGTATGGATCAAAATATCGGCGAGAAATATCTATAGCGAACAATATCTGCAATACTGAGAAAAGAGTAAGTAGGGTCTCTTTAAGCTGTCAACTAAACTTAACAGAACTGAGAAGAAAAAAGGCAAAGAAAAGTTCGCAAAAGGCGTTAACTAAGTCATCATTAAGTTATTGGGAAATCAAAGGTTCAATTCCTTTAGGGAAAACTCGAATTTGCTTCTTTTTTTTTTCCAGTTTGCCGTGACGCGCTTTAAATACTTATTTCATTTAATCACCAGGTTCGGGATATACCATCTTCAGTTCATCAAATTTAACATTTGAACTTGAGTTGAATTCAGCAGCAACCACCTTATTCCTGGCCTTGCTCTTTTCAGTACCTTGCCTGAGGTTTAAACTGTAAGCTCGGCAACAAAAGTTAGCGACAGCCTCAGGCGCACAAATATGAATAGAACTAATGGAACAGCCGCAGGCAGTAGCCCATTCATCTCAGTTCCGCAAGGTGTTGCCACTACTGTAGTCACACTTCTTGTGGTTGCCATAATAATGGGAGTTACTGGAAACGCCCGAAGCTGTGTCCTACTTTGGAAACGGCCCGATCTCCGCAAGGTTCAGCATTTCTTGTTTGCAAGCCTTTTGGCGACAGGATTCCTGTCATCCGTGATAAAAATGCCTGCCGCATTAGTTGTGGCAGTTGTAAATTACATGAATTACTTTGAACTTCCAGTGGAAGTGTTTTGCAACATTGGCTTTCTGTGTGGAATGGGGTTCACTGTTCTGAACGCTTTCAATTTATCGCTAATGGCATTGGACCGCCACGACTGCGTTTGCCGCCCGTTTAAACGCCGCTTGACTCCGAACAACGTGACGAAAGTGATAGGTATAACCTGGTCTGTAGCTGCAGGGTTTACTGCAGTGCAAGCGGTTATGTTGATCAAGACACTTAGAGGTAGTTGTTTCCAATTCGATCCTTACTTCAGTCTATTTATTGATTCGACCAAGCGTGGCCCAACTCTAGCGTATACGTTAGGTCTGGGCACACTATCTAGCACTGTTGCAATCGTTATTATCACCATATCGTTTGTTCGAATTTTAAAAAAGCTGCACTCAGTCAATTTTCCACAATCCACAAACGCGAATCAACACCACGAAACTGAAGCTACGAAACTGGCATTTAAACTTTGCGCCGTGTTCATAGCTTCCTGGTTTCCAGTTGTTATTTCCAATGTGGTAACTAGGGTAGCTGGTTTACACGGCGTGCAAATCGCATCAGCGAGGCTTTTGTTCATTACGATTTCAAACTTTAACTACGTAGCAAATCCCATCATTCACTGGAAAATACTGCGCGCAAGAGCGAATCAAAGTAGGACTATGGTGAACTCGTGGATATGTTTACAAAACAGAGAAAAAAGAAATAATTTAAAAATTAATGAGGTGTTTTTTCAGAGTTGTGATTGAATGAACTTGAAGATAATTTTAATAATCTATAATCACAACATAAAAGTGACCAGGGAGCTGAGTAGCTTTTTGAAATAAACATACAGTGAGTACATGACGCCAATCATTTGACTACACTAGGCATCAGTTATAAGGCAGGTGGCAAGCATACAGTTGTTAAAAAATTTGATAACTTAACATAAGGGTACAGGATTAAATGGCACCGAAACCAAATGTAGTTCTGGTATCCTGCTGCTCACTGTCTGTGTGTTCAAAGTAACAGGGTCCTTCTGAATAAGGTCTGAATTTTGTTGCCATGACATTGTCAATTTTATCATCATTATAGTTTTTGTTGTCTACAAGTCTATTCAATGTATGCAACAGAAATATCCACCTTGATTCTGCAGCTGATAATGAACAAAACCATGTAGGATAGCCCAGCTGACGTGATGATCTTAAAATCCTTAAGACTCTCAATCCTTTATCAAGTTGAATTAGTTTATTTACATTACCATCTCATTTTAGGTTATCAGTGGTATATATATTCAGTGTTGCACTTAAAAAAAATCACACTTGCCATCATTAATACAGCAATACATCTTTGTTTTTATCCTTATAACTTCTTGTTTTTACAATGTAAACATGATGAGTCACACAACAGTAAGCAAAACAGGTAAGCCTATTTTTCCAACATGTCTACTTCAACACAATCTAGTTCACTTCAAGGTAAATTCGGAAATCAATAGACAGAAAACGTTTCATTGTAACGGCTTGTGGTGTATTGTATATAATATAACGCTTAATACATTTTCTACATGACTTACTCTTTTCGAACCCTGGTTCTCCGTCACGGCATGCGCCTCTATATTTAATGGTAAGCGTTGACATACTTCTTGACCGTCCCAATACTTTTCCAACTCCATTCCTGTTAGTACTAACACTTAAATCAGTAGAAAAGTCCTCCATGCGATGTTTCTTATCCAGGTTGGCCGCAGAAGTTCTTCGGTTTCACATCATGGATTCGTCAATTTATTCTGTTTTCAGTAGTAGTTTCGTTCAATAACGAGTACTCATTTCGCTCAAATAAATTCTCATTCAAGTGCTAATTTCGCTCTATGAGTTCTCATCAAAGCTTACTACATTAGCAAGAGATTTTCACATCTTCAGATCACTTTCGAGCCAACTGAAATTCATATACTGCTTGTAATCTTGGGGGCGGTCGATGGCGGTCGATGTCGGAAAAGCGAATAGTTATCATCTGTTCACGTTTAGCGCCTGGCCGAGTAAAAGGCTCACGAAATTCAGTCTCCAAGTTGGTCATTGTCCTAACTGGAAACATTTAAACTCCTTTTGATTTTAGTAAGACCGCTAATGAGGCCCTGTTAGTGAGGTTGTTTATGTCGCGCGTCTGAGTTTCAAACCTTTTCACGTCGCAATTTCGGTAGGTCGAAGGTCGCTGTCGTAATTTCCCGTGAGCGGCTCGTCGTTCGTCGCCATTTCAGGTCCTTTATGTCGCCGTTTCAAGGCCACGTCGCTTGTCGAAATTTACCCCTAACAGGGCCTCGCTAATCGTCCTCTTAAGCTACAAAATCATTACAAACTCTGGCAACGGTACGATACAGTTTCAGCGTGAACTTTCATCAACAGACTTCCGTGACTTCGGTCACGACAATTGTCGTCTTCATATCGGTGCCCCCGAGTTCTATCCGACTAATTACGAAGATGTCTACACTGGAGTGAGTGAGTGAGTGAGTGAGTGAGTGAGTGACAATTTGCATATCGAAGTCCCCACAAAAACTCGCAAATACGCTTCGCGTATCCACGAGTTAAAAACGAGCGCAAAATCAACTTGCGCATGCGCACCTTGGCTACTAACGAAAAAGGGAACTCTGACGACACAAACAACATGTAATCCCGTTTCCAACACCACATTACTGTAGAAAACTTAAAACAACCCTCCAAAATACAAAAATAACTGCCTTCTTGATTAGGTGATTAAAATTATCAGCATTTGCTGATTAAGTCACTTAAAATAATTCGGCTTATACTAAAATCGTCGGCAAAATGTTTACTCGGATCTGTGTGGTCCACAATGGTACATGTTCAACCAAAAGAGCGAGTAAAAGCCCGCAGAATACAAATAACTAAAAAGTTAGAGCGGCCGATAAATTAACAAAAGCTTAATGACTATCTACGCTGAAGTGCGAGGGAAAATTGAAAAATGTGCTCTCCGAAACATTTTGAAAGAATTCGGTTTTCGTATATGGCACGAAGAATTATGCATAATTCCTCACAACATATGCAGCCTTATTCAATAATTGTTAGATGCTATATGCATGCAGGTGATTGGCTACCCAACCTGGAAAGATGGAGTTCTTTTGCCCGCTAGTAACATCCCGTACTTTGCCGCAAGAAACCGTTTTTTTTTTGGAAATTATTTTGTGGAATTCTTTTCAGATCTCTACTGGCTAACTTAAATCTGAATTAAATAATAACAATAACAATAACAATAACAATAACAATAACTACTAATACTACTACTACTACTACTACTACTACTACTACTACTACTACTACTACTATTACTACTACTATTACTATTAATAATAATAATAATAATAATAATAATAATAACGTCAATAGTGGCTTCAGATATGCTAGTGTTAGGAATGAAATCAACAAATTGAGTAAATATGAACTAAATCATACATTTTCACAGTGGTTGGAAACTTATTGAAGATTTGCCCCTCATATTTTAAAGCAATTGCGATTGAGCCTGGAAAAGATAACAAGCTGAAACGGGTTTCGACCCGCTATCTCGCCAATTCCAGTGCGATGCTCTACCAGCAGAACTAAACCAGACGTCTACTATTGGAGCAGGCCAACTATTAACCCTTGTAGGGCGCACAAGTTTGGGAATTGTTTGTAAGCATGAGAAAATGAGGTAAGAGAACGAATCTTCCATACTGGGTTCTCTTACTATGATAAGGGAACAGAATCTAATGTTAGATCCGGAAACTATTTTAACTGACCAATGGCTGATTTCCTACTCATTACGTGGTTGTAGTTTCAATGCGCCATGTGGAAACCGCGCAGCAGTGGAACGAGATATAAATAGATTCCGCGCTAAAAATAGATTCTGTTCCCTTATCATATCAGATGAAGTTATGATCTCTTTCCTCATTTTCTCTTGTTGCTGCGGAGTGAGCGCAGCGAGCGAGCAGCAACATAAGCAGAATTTAAGAGAGATATATTAGGTAATGGTAGGACGAATTCTCGAATTCATCACGTTTTACCAGAATGCCTTGCATTTAACCACAGTTTTAACCAGAATGCATTGCATTTAACCACAGTTTTAACCAGAATGCATTGCATTTAACCACAGTTTTTACTAGAATGCCTTGCATTTAACCACAGTTTTAACCAGAGCTCTTAGGCACTTTTTACCAGAATGCATTGCTCCAGAAAAGCATGAGGATGTCATACCGTCGCACCGGCGTCCTTTTTCGCATGGATTTCAGTGAGAACCGTAGAACACGCTAATTTCTTATCTGCTGCGATCATTTATCCCAACATGAATTTAAGCTAAAGCTTCAGTATTTTCACACATCGCGATGGACGCGTCCTCGACACGTACAGTCTGTCAACATTCTAGAGACATTTAATGCGTAGCAGTTCAGCTTTTTGCTCCTGCAATTTCCACATCTTTCGATTTTCGGAATTTGGTAAAGGGGAGATTGATGTGTATCGTTTTATGTCCAAACATAAGTCAGCTTTTTGCGCCTACAATTTCTACATATTTCGACTGTCCCAATCTGGTAAAGGGGAGGCTGATATGAATCGTTTTATGTCCAAACATAGTCGCACCTCGCCATCGATGCGTCATCATGCATGAAGTTGATACACACCAGGGTAGATTTCAAGTTACATAATCGTTGTTTTTTTTTCCTGCAGACAATGATGTAACCCTCAATGACTTCATTACACCAAAATAGTTAACCATAATAATAAACAGAAAGGAATTGTGTGCGTTCTAGAGGAAGAACTTTGCCAATGATTTGGGCAATTAAGATAACTAAGACCCTCGAAAACTAATACTTATAGACCCGTCAGCGTCTTAGTATAAAGTCAATGACTGAAAATAAAACTAAATAAACCTAGACCTAATGTGGTTTTAATTTTCTTTCATACTTGTCGAATTCGAATTTTTTTTTAGTGGGGAGTGGCAGGGGGATTGTAAAACCACTTTTCGTAACGACAAAATATGTGCTGCGATTTCGAGAATTAAAGATGCTTTAACAAGTCTTGGGACGCGCAGGTAGATGGAACACTGCCTAAATTATGTCAGCATCAACAGAATGTGCCGCAGCATCACTATCTAAATAAAGGTATCTAAACACATAACACAGCTTAAAATAGGATGGATAAGATGTTTTCTTTCTGCTTTCGTTCAGAGGTTTACGGTATCCATTTTTTCAGTTTCTGTTGGTGTAGCTAGCTGTTTTGGACGTAACTAATCATTTAAGCTATTTAAATGTGCTGTTTGAAATAATAATAAAAAAAAACAGACTAGAAGCACATCTGCGTAATCTCGGGCTACCGATATAGTAAATCCTGCAGGAGTTTTCTTTGTGAAGATCGTCGCTTCACATTTCGTCTCAGTGTAATTGACTTAATTCATACGCATTAGAATCACGCATGCATGCTCATTTGGACCTTTATGGTGATTTTTAACAAGACGCAAAAAGTGAAACCCAAATTTCAACTGGGGTGCTCCCTCTTAGAAAAGGGCGGCTGCTACGGCTAAGGCACTGGGAGACAAAGAGAGGCCGGTCAGCCTTGACCTCGCTTGAGGCAAACGCCCGGGGGGCGTCCTCCCTCACAGGAGCCTAATGGGGATTTGCCGCTGGATGGGGTCGCATTTTCACAACTGCAGTGAGTATTAGGCTTAGCCACAAGTTGCTCGGCAACTTTTCGGCAACTTATTGAGATTTTCGGCAATTTTTACAATTTTGGCAACGTTTAGAATTTTCGGCAACTTTGGGCTTTTTGAGGTTCATTGAAGCCACTTTCTTCACGTTTTGAGCCACATTGGTCAGCTTTCGATAGACATTTATTCAATTTATTGTAAAATACAATAATTAGGGCCTAAGGCCCCCCCATGGGTTGATTTTTGTGATGCCTTATCACAAGGTCACCGGTATCACGTTGCACGTTTTTCAAGATGGCGGACAATTACAGTGATTCCAATTCAGATGAATCTTTGATAAGAAGCAATGTGCGAATTTTTAATCTTGAACACACAAAAAAGGTACGAAAAGCAGAAAAATTTTGGCAACTTTTCGGCAACGTTTTGGAAATTCAGCAACTTTTCGGCAACTTTTTGAAAAAAATAGCAACTTTTTGGCAACTTTTAGACACTTTTATCGGCAACTTTTTTGGGATTTATCGGCAACTTGTGGCTAAGCCTAGTGGCTATAATGGGGTCGCAAATTTTCGAATTTTGGGGGTAAATAGGGAATCAAAATGGGAAGATTGTCGGTTAAAAAGATCAGAAAGTTGTTTATTAAATTTAACAATAAGCTTGCATTGACCGCATTACATTCTGTTTTTGAAACCACAACTTAAATATTAACCAGTTACTCAATAGCACAAAACCACGTGTCCAGAACAAAGTCCTCCGAAACATCAGTGCTACGGCATTTACTTTTCTACTGGATTGTTTGAAGAATGTTTTCCTTTTCAACTATTTATGACGGTACGTTTGTAAATATTTACGGTTAGCAAACGTACCAGAATGCTTGTATTGTAGGTGAAAGTTAAGTGTTCTTTATTCACTTAAAAAAATTGTGTCAATTCATTTTTGGATGACCCGACTTTTTAAATGATTGACAAGGTAGATGCATAAATAGAAAGTGACTAAGTTGGGATCGCAAAAATTACATTTTCCAAAAAGTGACTAAGATGGGGCGGTCTATAATTGGCCAAGAATAGACTAAAATGGGGTGGGGACTCTGAGAGGCCAGCGGCACATACCCAGCAAACATTAACCCAAGTACCCCCCCGGGGGCCGGTCAGCCTTGACCTCGTGTGAAGCAAACGTTTCGCGAAGGTCAGTCATAAAGTCAGCATAGCTGTGGGCCGAATATTCCTATTTCGCTTACTCACAGGTATGGCAAGAATCATTCTTCGCCGAAACCGGTGGGAAATAATAGCGTACAAAATAGGGTTTATTAAAAATGAGATTTTGGCAAACACGCTGGGTACGCTTGAAATAACAGGGATTATCCTGTATCCAAGGATGGAGATAAAAGAAACGACGGCATAAGGCGTCCAACAGACCATAAAACCAGCAATAATGACCAAAAAGTACTTGGCAGATCTCCGCTGTTTTCGCAAAAGGGCCTTCTTCATCGTGATGGCTAAACCGTTCACTTGGTATGTGTTAGCAACCACTTGTTTGGTGACTCGATGAATCTCATGGTAACAAAACACAATTACAGCTATAGGAAGGAGGTAGCAGCCGGAAAATACAAATATAAAATAGATTTTATCGACGAAACGCGACGAGTTCCACATGATGGAACATGTAGAATTAATGCCTTCCAGTCCATAATTTGACCATCCCAACAGAGGTGGCAAGCTAAATACTAGAGAGTAAGCCCACATTGTCACTATAATCCCCAACACTTGGCCTTTACTAAAATAAGACTCGCTAGAAAGCGACTTGGTTATGGTGAAATATTTTCCGACAGAAATGGCGGCCAGATGAGTGATGGAGACCAGAGCAAAGAGGAAGATCATAAAAGCGTGTGCTTTGCATCCTGCCAGGCCAAACGGCCACGATTCCTTGAAGTAAAACGAGATGGAAAATGGAACGGCAACCAAACAGGAAAGAAAATCACTTACAGCGATGCTAAGAACAAAGTAGCTTGGTGCTGAGAGCCAAAAAATGTTCTTCAAAACTGTAAGAACTACCAAACCATTTAGAAAAATTCCGAATATGCAGATGCCAAACTCCACCACCACGAAAATGTTTTTCCATGTGTCTATAATTTCCATATTTCCAGTTAAGACAATGTTCACCTGCAGCTCAACTCCAATCCAAATCTTCTTTTTCCCGCTCAGTCCTCTTTTCTGGCTTCTGAAGTAGTATTCCTACCGTTTTCGATTTATTTGCGGCGCAATTGCGTCGCGACGTGATGGAGAGAGAGCGAGTTGAAGTACCTACATGGAGAAAAGCATATTGAACGGATTTCAGTTAGCGCTTCGGTTTATCCGTTTACTTGACAAACCGTCTTCGTAACAAAACTCAAAATACAGTACCCCTCACTCCAAATGCACAACGCAGTCTCCTGACAAGCAGATGTAGACCTCTGCGAAATTAAGTTTATGGGATCAGTGACACTGGATTCTCGCCATGTCTGGAAAATTATCAAACCATTATCTATTCCTTAGATTCGTGATATGTTAAAGATGAATCTTTGTTGATGAAAATGTTCTGTAGAAGGTGAAATTTCATATTTTTGCAGAACTCGAGAACCGAGTGGTTCAAGAATGCTCCGCGTCCAAAAAACAAATTGCAAAAATAGAATTTCGCATTTCAACGACAAAATTTCGTTTTTGATAAATCTAAGAAGGCTTGAAAATATTTTTTATTTCAATTCAGTTCCTTGACTTTGTACAAAAGGTTTTATGCGAAATCGTTCGCTTTGATTTGAAGACTGCTTGGGGTATTGAGCCCCAAATAACCAAAAGATATATATTATATATATATATATATATATATATATATATTTTTTTTTTTTTTTTTATTCCAAGTATTTGTAATCTTTTTAATCTTACATACTGTACTGAAGAAGCCCGAATGGGCGAAACGTCTACAGTATTAAACCTCATGTGAGAAGTTCGCTGTTCCTCTTTCATTCCTACTAAATCCACCGAGTGTAAGCGTCGCGTATCCTTTGGGATCCTTCTCACTAGCGTCATCGTTGGCAAACCTTCTTTTCTACACAACTATATATATATATATATATATATATATATATATATATAGATACATAGATAGATATATTTAATGGCAAGGAAATAAGAGAATTTATTAATCAGCTTAACGTCAAATGGAAACCCAAAGTTTGACAGAGGGGATAGAAGTGCGTCACATTATAGATAACCACATCAGTTAGACAGTAACAGAACGGTCATGAGCTGGGCAATGGTTTAATTTCATGCTATTCATTTTATTTCCATGCCGAGGGAAAGAGAAATTGTACGGCTTTAACCAGTGAATAATTTCTTGCTGCAAAAACGACCTAAAAGTAAGCCCTTGTTTTCCTGATGTAAACACGATTTTAAACCTTGTTAAATTTAGCTTCATTGCAATTCGATAAGCCATTGTAACTAGGTAAGAGCAATCAATGGTTTGTATTCGATCTTATTCAGCCACTATTACGAACAAACTCAGGCACAGTATTACCAGGCAAACAAGACTAGCTTTAGATAAATTTTGCTCATTGCATAGCGCAAGGTTCCAACCCACATTAGTAAAAACCAACATGCTTTATATCCCGAATGCTGCAATCTGATTGGTTAAAATACTCACTATTTATTCTGTGATAGATAGCGAGTGGGGAAAACGCACCAGCATGAAAGAAAACAATGCACTTTGAAAGTTAGGAAAAAAATCTCTTTTAGTATTGGTACAAAGCTGAAAATTGTATCTTAGATGGTTTTTATTAAAATAATTAAACAACTAGTCCAGGAGTTGAATAGCAAACTTGGCGCTACGAGCACCGTCAACTATTGACTGAGAAAACGCTAACTCCTAGTCAAGGTGTTAAAAGGCGGTTCTACATGAGTTTGCCAGGTGGAAATGAAAACCTTTGAACCAATATAACTGCGCGTTTTAGCTGAATGCTCCGGTCAAGGCTACGCTTTCTTATTCATTTCGAAGTGGTGAGAACGACAACGAAAATTAATCAATAACTCCATTTCAATTTGATGGTGTTTAAAATTTTTAAAGACTGTGCATCAGTTTTTTTCTTTCTATATAAACAACAGGAGGATGAAGTGTCAGCCTGGCAAAGGCTGTGCAAAGAAAAAAACAAGAAATATCAAAATCAATACGCACCAGTTATTTTCCTCGCTTTTCTCCGTTTCTTTTCCGGCTAGTGTGGTTTGGTCTTGATGGTTATTTTCGCGGTTAGTTTCGTATTTCTATGAGTTCAGTAGCTATCCTAAACACAGGTTGCAGCGCTCAGTTGAGCTTCCGGGCTAAAAAGTGGCGCCTGATAAAAGCTATTCAAATTGCATTTTCAGTCAGTGAATTATGACATCAGGAAGGTACTTAATCAAATTTGATCAGAGATTTCTTTTCAAGGGAGAAATTCAGCTATATAAAGACAGACAAAAACATGATAAAATTGCTCCTGATTTCCATGTTGATGATTAGTTAATCCGCACAGCACTTCCTCCGGCCTACGCTGCATACCGGTAACTTAAACAAGAAATTGTCAACTACACAGACTTCTGAACGTGCAGTTAAGTGGCACAAACAATTATACACGTGAGTGAACAAATAACCTTTCTGCTCGAGAAGAAATATTGTTTTCAGCGCAAACCAAAATTGGAAAACAGTTTGCCATAAACAACACTTCAGATAAGATGATTTCATATATTTTGGGGTAATTGTGAAAAAAAACGTTCACGTTTTGAAGGTAGAATTCTGATTTACCCTAGTAGTATAAACATGGGAGTCGATAATGAACCATTTTTGCATTAGCCTACCAGAAGAGTAAATTGAAGTCTTCAATTTGCCATTTCCACGTGCTGAAAAGCAATTTAACACAATTTGCACGTGAAAAAGCTAAAAGCGATGTTTATGAATTACAAACAGATTATCATATCAGTGGGATTTGTTGCGTAAGTTCAACTTGTCTTATTAAACTGCCAAACTAACGATATAGATTACAGGGATAAAAATTAATAAACGTTTGTCTGAAAGAGGTAAGAAAATAGACTGAAAACGAGTAAAGTCTTGCATGTCATTACTAATTCATTTAAGCAAGATTCCAGCAATAATATAGATCCGCACTTGGTTTTTTGGTATGACACGCGGTTAAAGTCATTTCGTCTTTCCAACTACCTCGTATTTGAACAATCTTTTCTGTGAATTTGTGTCCATCTCCTCCGAATAATTGCCCACCCTGCTCAACAAAAAAGAGTATTACAAAGCAGAGTCAACCCCGAAAGTGGACTTCTGACCCAAAAGGGGCATTATCATCTACAAAGAACACAGAACCACAACTCGGTACTTATGTCATAAAATATTTAAGATATTCTTTTGAAATACAGAAAAGTTGAAGACGAGTGTTGTTGACTTTCAAAACACAGGGCGGCCGTCGTTGTGAGCAAATGTTGACTATCTGTAATCAAATGTTTTTTTAAACATAAATGAAAAAGAAAAAAAAGTTTGCATAACAGAATGAGTGATTCCTAGGTAACAAAGATAAAAACTTGCAAATTTCATTTACATTCACATTCCATCGTTCTTCTCCCTTATTATCAAATTTCAAAATTTGAGTCAGATTTGCAAGCCGAATTTTTGTGTATATTTTAATTTGTTAAAGCAGAGATTTACACCCGGAATTTGCAATGAAAAAAAAATGCGAATGATCTGTCGAAATTCATCATTCGCGCTGCTGATTGGACGAACGATATCTTTTCATCAATAAAGTTTAATCGTTTAATTTCAGTGCTGAAGTTTTATCGTTTCGCCGAATGGCTTCAACGAAAACATAGCTTCAATTCGAGAAAATATCCGCAAAAAAATCCCGGTCCCAATTAAATATGAATAAACAGATTACAGCATCATGTTAAATTACTTTGTGCGTTTTTCATTCACTCGTTGAGTACTGGTAGAAAACTCACTCGTTTGTCTTCTGATTTTTCGTAACTCGTAAATACGAATCATGCTGACGCATTTTTCACGAAGAAATTCCAAGATCCTTCTCGCCCGTAAGCACACACATAAAGACAAATGCGAAATTCCAGTTTGCTAAGAAAGTAAGAAAAGAAGGCTATCTGCAGAATTATGACACTTCTCAATACAATGACCACGACTACAACCGAGGAAACAGTCTTTTCCATAAATGTTGAAAGTTTAATCAAACATTTCTATGCAATTTTGAGGGTAAATTGAATCAATTGAACGATGCCTTCCGACAAATAAAACTGGATAATTATTTTCTGAAAGCTATTGAAGATTTGAATCTTCACAGTTTCTTACTCGATTTGGCGGAGAAATAAAAAAAAAAAACATATGCCCTGAGTTAAATGGCAGGTGAGCTTTATAACCTACGTGATGTAGCGGCGATGCAACGCTTCATCAACTGACCTATACAATTTATAATGTTAATTGAACTTCGTGTCGTGCAATTTTGGTCCGAAATCATAAGCGTGACAAATGTCGAAAGAGAGCGCAGCGTAAGTTCGATTTGAAATCACAAGTATGATTTCAGACCAAAATTGCACGACACGAAGTTCAATTACCACTTAATTAAATCCAGTTTTGAAATCGCACAATCAAATTGTCCTACTACAGGATTTTTGTAAGTCAACTGCCAGTATTTTATTGATCTTATGGCCGGTTTTTAAAAAAAAGAACCGGAAACGTTTTTACATTTCAATTCAGTTTATTCTCATTAGCTGAAAAAATGATGCGATTTAGAGCCTAAGATAGTGCGATTCGTGAATAAATCACACTGTTATGGACCAATCAAATTGTAGGGATCACCTGTGAGTTGCAATCAGGGTTCGACAAGTGGCCGTGCGAAAAACGATATCACATCATGTCAGAAACCAACTCGCATTCTATTACAAATCCTGAAATCTGATTGGCTACCGTACTCACTATCTATTTTGTGAAAGATTGCAAGTATTGAAAGCGCCCGCTCGTAGAACAAAACTAGACGCTCTCGGGAGCGTTCACTCGGGCTACACTTTATAATACCGCTTCGAACAAACGTGAATGTCAGTTTACGCTTAAGGTTTATCAGGAGCTTCTGGGTTTATATATGTTGTATTCTACATGGCTGGTTCCACGACCGCAAAAAACCTACCAGACTGTATATCGCACCGCAATTCGTGTCGACGTCGTGTTTAAGCTGAGCGATTTTATCAGAAAGATTTCTAAGGTTTTACCGAAATTTCAGTGATAATTGGGTTTGTTTCCTAATCGGATTAATGTTTACCAATCAGCTTCTTTGGTTCCCACGGTAGAAAAACAATTGTGAAACCCGATGCCATTCTTCGTGATTCCAAGTTATCGACGGCGAAGAAGCGATATGTGGGGAAAACAACAATATTACTCCTCATTCGGATATACTATTCTTCCGATTTCGCCTGTTCCCGCTAATGTCTTTCCACACGACCACGCAGTTAAAAAAACTTGAGTTTGAATAAGAAAAGAATCCAGGCATGATTTTGAAGAGGCCAGAGGGATTTCGGGCTGACAAACAGTCTCCGAGTTTAACTTAGCCGTTTTGTGGTCATAATTACCAAGAACTTTATTATACACAAACAACAAGTTCAATAGATTTTAGAGAAAATCTTAAATAACACAAGGCGCTTGAGCAGCGTTCACTCCGGCTTCGTATGAAGCGTTTTACTTGAGCATTTACCACGACTAAAATGTATACGAAACTACATGCGGGATCCGTGTGGGGAATTTTCGTTATCAGTCACTCCAGCCCCACATTTTAACAGTCAGTTTAATTACTCATGTGCAAAAAAAAATTTATTGGCGTGTGTACAGCCGCTTACACAAATCACGAGTACAGTCAATATAAATACTTTGTATAACGAGAACTAAATTGTTGTACTTTTATTAACACTGTAACATTAAGTTCACGTACATTAGTCATATTGACAACTTTTTCTAGTAGCTCACAGTCATCAAGAGTATTCATCATGTCTTTCTTAATCTTCTATCAAGCACATGCAACTCCGTGCAAAGAGCAAACCAACATTTATGATCCCTTGTACAATAATAGTGATTACGTACGCAATACCAAATCGTGCTCTACAAGTATTGAACCCAATAAAAACCATTCACAGAAACGGGACATTTAACGGAAGAGCTAAGCTTAGATATTTACTATTCAAGTTGCTTCTGTCAGTATCCTTATCCAATTCGCAATTGTTAGCGCCATCATATAGTTTGTTGTTGTTCAATCGGCTGGCACAGTTTTGATAACTAACATATGGCTCATTTGTTACCTCGTGAGAACTAGTATGAACTCTGCACATTTGGCTAGCTTTCAAGCTATAGAATTCGTGGATCACCAACCTATTCCGACAACGGTCGACATCATTTAGTGTGGGTCTACTGCTTACGTCCCAGAAGAAAATCACGGATTCGCCGTAATTTCCAGTAAAGATTACGCCAGTATGTAAGTGGCCTCGTTTTCGTGAATGTCTCGATTGCATACATTACGTCAGCATATAAAATCGTGACACGACGATAGATAGACTGATAGATAGGAAACCGAAACCTAGACTCGGCCTACCTTTCAGGTAGCCCGAGTAATAATGCATTTGAAAGCTAAAAACTCGATAAATATTGGTATGAAATTGAAAGTTGTAGGCTTTTTGGTTTCTACTGAAAAAAATTAGACCATTCGTCTTCGATCGAAGTCGTAGTATGATTGTTAAATGGAATTGGAACAGAAAAATTAACTGCGGTCTATGATTAAAATCATATATTGAAATCATGGATCCGGCACACGGTATTCAAGAGTTCACTTTTGCCGTAAGATCTAAATGATCAGCATTAAGTAAGAACACAACACTCACATAGGAACATCTTTTTGACAGGAAAACAGAGCAATCCGTCTATAATTGATTGTTGGTCACTCTTTCTCCAATGCGCGATAGCCAAACCTGAAAACTGAAACCTAAACTTTTCAGAATCCTTTTCAGAATCCTTGCTATGCACAGCTACACCGGCAAGTAGTTGGAATTGAGTTTGAATTAATATTTTTGAGCAGTTCTAGATTCTTATCATGTGGTTTTCGATGACAACCGACAATACGAGATCAACTCGCGAGAGTCCCCTCAAGCAGTATCCTCAAAGACATGTATATTTCCCGGCCGATAACCTCGATAATACAAGTTTAAGCTCCAGCTCGTGACACTAAGCACGAACTTTGCGGAGCTCCAACGGATCAAAGGCCTAATAATCACATATACGCTTTAATAACTTTCGGTTAATGGACAGACTGTTGATAATTACTAGGAAAAGAAGAGAAAGGCATTCAGTCAATCATGAAGACATTTCAATTATATTTACGGCGTGAAGTCTGCCATCTGTTACGGCATCATGAATTTCCTCTAAACAAAGTATTTATGTGACAACTTAAGCCTTTGAACGTAGACTGAGCACCAACACGTGTCTAATGAAAGCAAAAATAAGTTTTACACGTGAGGACAAAAAGTTAGAGTGTGACTTCAACCGCTTGCTGTTGTAAGACTCCACGACCAAAACGTTTGGTTTATGTTAAGTCACTTCATTTCGAGTACAGTAAAAACCCGCGTGTAAGAACCAAGCGGTTTAAATAAGAACCTGTTGGCAGAAATTTCCCATTTTTATACCCCAAAATGTCGGAACCTGTTTAGCCAAACTTGGAAAAATGAAGGTTTTTACTCGCGGGTTTTTACTGTAATAGGAACCGTCCTTCATCGCAGTTTTAGAGCATTACGGAGCACTATATCCAACAAGAAATACAGTGCTTGATCACTTATCAAACATCAAAGAGGAGAGTTGAAAGTAGGACGTATTGACAGCCAAGTTACGTCTACTAGTTACGTACCATTACTGGCGTATAGTGAGCACTCAGTTTACTGACTCGAGTCCCAAGTTCATGTACTCTTCCCTTGGACCTCTCAACTTGCCGAGACCTCATTTGCAATGACAAGTTACAATGCCAATCGTTCCGAACAGTTAAACCTATCCTGACTATTACTTACCGGGTTAAGACGGAAGACTCATCTTCTGTCTTCAAAAAGAATTTATTATGTAAAATTTAGTGGTATACCGAGTGCTGGCAAATCAATCAAAATGATATGACATTTTTGTGATATCGCTGGTGGGTAGTGTTATTATCGATTTGCTACCGCTTGGTATCCGGTATACTGTTGAATTTTATGTAACAGATAGAAAATTAACAGCATGGGTGCAGCCGTCTGCTCTACGCTTTGTTATCCATTTCTTTTAGGCATACATCGAAGAAAATAGGAGAAAGTAACAGGTCGCTTGGAAATACGAAATTTCTCTTTTCATGTACAAAAATAATTCACTTGTTATGCTGCCTCACTCCTGATATATTTTTTAACACTCGAAGATAAAACGTTTTGTATATTTCTCTGCGTGGCGATGTAATATCCTCTATAAATTCGACAACATGGATATTTAGTCTAGGGTTGTGTATGTCGTTCATGGGCTTCTCTGTCAATATTACTGCTGTTTAGCTTATAGACAGATCAAAAATACCTCGCATAATATTTAGGCAATCCAAGTTCACGAAGTTAAAAAAATACATTTCTGAATCTGTTGGACAGAACGGAATCACCTTTTGTGCTGACAAATCTTAATACCTAGCTACAATTTGGCTGTTTTATTTATAAAGGGTGGAGTTTTACATTTAGAGCAATTTCCTTGTTGATGAACGTGAACAGTCCCGGTTTAAGCTGAACCAGGTCTATATTTCATGACGACACAGCGAAAAGAATAAAAAATTATTATCACTTTTAAATTTTGTTCATACATGTTCACGCCCGGCGTTACACAAACGAATGACTGAGTTGAGTTCTGTATGACATGTCTTTGGGGAATGACTGTACTGTTGGCCTCTTCGATAAATTTTGTTACAGATTGATCACTAATTAAATGGCTGAAGAAACCCACCCAGTCACACAAAAAAATTTGTTTCCCACATTGTCCACAATCTCAGAATGGTGAACTGAAGACGCCGTATCAAACTGCTTAGAAATTGCCTCGTACCAAAATTTCGCGTTCGTTGTTTTTTGCTGTACCTTACCCCTGGCATACTATAAGAGACACTGTAAGGACCTAGAAAATCATTAAGAAATAAATATGCTGTACTTTGATCTATTTGGTACAAGCGATGCTGGGTCCCTTTTAATGAAAAAAAAAGGATTTCTTTTCTGATTTGACATTATGGAAAACTGTCTATTGAAAACAATAAGAAATTACAGTTGTAAGCTTGCTCGATAATTTTTTCCAAACAACCAACGGAGCCGATTTCCGCATGCTCATTCGTCACTGTTTTACCATCAGTACGATGAATAATGTAGAAGAAATCCATGTTTTTTTTTCCAGCGCAGGAATATCATCAAAGTTTTGTACACCTACGGAGTGTAGAACAACATTTCTGGCGTAAAGTAGGTATAATCCAGTTTTTGATCTGCCGCGGTACTATCACAAACTGTCATTTTGATCAAACGCCTGTCAGCTATGTTTTCAAAATGAAACAATACGTGCTTCATCAGATCGCTTTCTGCTACGCTTTTATAAAATGTAAATAAATTTTCTCCGTCAACAGCAATAACATAATCTGAGCAAGGGATATTATGGTGATATAGCCTGTGAGAATAAATTTACACGCGCCTGTAAAGCACGCCTTATGTGAAACAAGGGATGTTTTTCTTGAAAACATTTAAGCAGACGACCCATCAATTTCAAAGCTAATTTCTGCAATAATAATAATAATAATGAATAATAATAATAATAATATTTAATATTAATTTAATTTATTTAATATTTCTGTAGTGCGACAACTCGAACCCAAACAAATTTTTATCACACATGCTGTCCAATCACGATCGAGTATCTACAAAATAGAATCTCCACAAATGCTTTATATTCGCTTAGAGATGCATATAATTTGCTCTAGATCGAAGTGTAAAAAACATATCAAGATTGAAAGAGAATCGTCATAGTGAGTAGAAACTCACCACAAATATGTTGCTGATAATTCAATTTACCTTTTTTAATTAAAAAAAAATTCAAAATCGCCGCCCCATCTTGATTAGCTTTTTCTAGCTATTTGCGGGGTAAGCCATCCACTAACTATTATATTTAGTTAAACAAGACGATCTAAGATCGTAAGTGGGGCAACAGGTAGACGTGCTGTTATGAGTGCTGACCACTTATGGTGCGGAGTGGTCCAAAAAGAAATGTTAAGGGTACCAAGGTCCTGGTTTCCAACGTGGCATCTTTGTTGTCGTTTCCTCGCGAGGCACCTTGTCTTTATCAGCAAATGCTCTTCTGTCACTCTGTCCACATTTTCTATTCACTGGTAACTCGTTTGATTTCTGCTTTGATTCTAGTGAGACATTGTTTTTCGCTAAAAAATCATTTTGATTCTTTTGCTATTTTCAGTTCGCGGAACGACCCGTTTCGAAATGTACGCTCATTACACACACCATCTTTTAGAGTGGGTCTACCGCGAACGATGTGTGGGTCTGTATGTTTGAGCGTAGAAATGATGACACCATTTGTTTTCGACATATTCGCCATCGACTTCGACATCGTAGAAGGAAGGTTGCGCCCGTATTACGTGTCTGCGGTATTCCCCATTGCACGTGACTGCGAATTGCGATGAAACTCGAGTGTAAACCTACAGTCGGTTGCCCGACTAATAAAGTTGTTGTTGAAACCAGTTACCAGAAACGCACATTTCAAAGCTAATAATCTGGTTGGAAGTCTGGTTGTAATTTCAATGCGCCATGTGGAAAGTTCACCCTGAAAGAGCTTAATGGCTTCACTTGTTTTAATTTACCGGTTACGGGGAGTCATGAAACAGAATCAAAGCACGTTGATACGAGCTTCAATCTTTCAATCTTTATTTACAACAAAAAGGTCACGAGCCAAGTAGTCGCCGCTGATGAAGCAGACGATTGAATAGCGAAAAACAAAACCAACAGTTTGGAATTAAGTGGAATACATTGAGGTCTCATCTTTAGCGAGTTGTATTAATAAACTGGGGGCTCAGTTACAGCGGTTAGAAATCGACGACGAGTGCCGAAAGAAACATCGTTTCTGTCGAGCTGAGAATAGTTTATTGACGGATAAACTACTACGGATATTAAATTTTCTCCCTACACGCCTTCCTCATAAAAGCAATACATGTTCTTTATGATAACTAGATTCCAGTAGAGTCCAGTGGAGTTCACTGGAGACACATCAAGTCCACTGGAGTTTTGGGAAGTCTAGTCGTAAAATAACTCGTCCTGGAAGCCAAGACCTAAGACAGGGACGCTATGTATTGGACAGCCATCACGAAAGGAAGCGAGTGAGAAACAAGCGATTCAAAAAGATGCGCAGACTACAAATAGGCTGCCAAGTGCTTTCCACAGTTCTGGCGTGACATCAACACCTTTTGTTTTCGGTATCCGACGCAGTTCATTTCGGCAAGAGCCTTCTGGCAAAAGTGTAATCTATGTCAATTAAAAAGGGGTTGAAGTAGACGGCCAAAAGTGACTTAAACTTACTCAAGGAAAACGAATTTAATAAATGAAGTGTTATACTCCTGGACTTTCACTGAGCTAAACTGGTTTATACTTCATGCCAGTATGCCATATAGTCTCCCGCGCCCATCACAATGGTACGGGAGACTATATGGCATATGGCCATGAAGTATAAACCCTCCCATTATGCCATATAGTCTCCAGCACCATTGTGATGGGCGCGGAAGACGTTATGGCATACTGGCATGAAGTATATCCCGCTAAACTGGGGCTATCGTTGGTTGACTGTTGGTCATGTGGCCTTGAATAACTTCAACTATATCTCGCGTCTTGATACAATTCAGCAATGTTCACCACTTGGGACACAACAGCACCTGATCAAAGTATGGTGCGCTACTTTATCTGAGTAGGAATATTAAGTCTAGGAATATTGAATAACATCAGAAGCCCATTACCCGGAAAGTGCAACTCCCATTCTAGGCGTTTTCACAAGTAAGGTTATTTTTAGATCGTCACTCCCGCGAATTGGTTTGGGAGAGCCAATCACAAGCTAGTGCATGATTGATATGTAGCATGATAACCACCTGTAACAACAACGAACATAGCTCCGATGAGATAACTGATACAGCGGAAACAACTTTTTTGGGGGGGGAGAGGCCGCTCTAAAAATAACCTTACTTGTGAAAACGCCGTTGCATGAACCCATAGCACTTGCACCCTCCGGGTAATGGGCTCCTGATAACATTTTATTTAGTAAGGCGTTCACGGGTCACAGGGGGCGCTCGCGGGTCACAGGGGGTGCTCGCGGGTGGGGGTTCGTGGGGCGTATCCCAGTTTCTGTAACATGAAGCACTTAGATATATTGGTACTCACCCAAGGTTAGGATGGTAGTTCATCAAAGGTTTAACACAGCATGAAAATAACAACATACACCTGAATATTGAGAGAGAGAGCGTAGAGTTAAGTTCCTTGTCTAAGAGACAACCGGTGCGTATGCATGGGTTGTTTAACACCGTCAAGAGAACATGAGGGACATTTTCTCTTGACACTATCCATGCTGCTGGGATTAATAATGACCATCGCTTCATTATTAATACACAGTGAGTTATCTTTTCAGGGGTGTGGTTAGCAAAACTGCTAGCGTGCCCGAGACTTAGGGCACTCCCTAAAGCTACTTTTAAAAAGAGGATAGAAAAGATTATATGAATGTCTTGGAAAATGAAGATTCTTATGAAGACTTATGAATCTACCATATCAAAAGTTGATTTTTTTCTTCTTCATAGCTGTGCATCCTTAATTTCCGATTCTGTTTTGTCCCAGATATTTCGATCTTGCTATGTAGCCTTAATGAACCAGTGCAATTTGTGTTTCTCTTTAGTAGTTCTTCTTTTGCTTTTTCCGTAATACTTTTCTTTTTTCTTTGAACAGAGGTTAGCAGATTTCATTTCTTTTTATTCTTCCTGGCCCGCCTCAATTAACTTCCGCTACCTACGGTGCCAGGTTTGTTGTTACTGTATCCTGTGCAAAAGTGTAATAAAGTTGTCTTGTCTTGTCTTAATCCCCATTTTGAGGTAATTTCTTTTTACGGCAACAGAAAAAGAGAGACATTGAAAAAAGACAATACTACTTATGTAAGCTAGAAGCCACCTAGAAAATAGCAAGAAAGCTAATATAGTTACGAGGGATTAATGATTAATTACGAATATTAACTGACATTGTTTCACGGAGCCACAAGTAGAAAACAATGTAAACAATGGAAAAAATACAAACAATGAAAAAAAAAGCAAAGAAAAAACAAAGAAAGAAAGAAAAAACAAAGAAAGAAAGAAAAAACAAACAAACAAAGAAAAAACAAAAAAACAAAGAATAAAAACAAACAAACAAAGAAAAAAACAAACAGAGAGAAATTAAAACAAACAAACAAAGAAAAACAAACAAACAAACAAAGAAATCAAAGTAGGACTATGGTGAACTCGTGGATATGTTTACAAAACAGAGAAAAAAGAAATAATTTAAAAATTAATGAGGTGTTTTTTCAGAGTTGTGATTGAATGAACTTGAAGATAATTTTAATAATCTATAATCACAACATAAAAGTGACCAGGGAGCTGAGTAGCTTTTTGAAATAAACATACAGTGAGTACATGACGCCAATCATTTGACTACACTAGGCATCAGTTATAAGGCAGGTGGCAAGCATACAGTTGTTAAAAAATTTGATAACTTAACATAAGGGTACAGGATTAAATGGCACCGAAACCAAATGTAGTTCTGGTATCCTGCTGCTCACTGTCTGTGAGTTCAAAGTTTCTAACACATGTAACAGGGTCCTTCTCGAATAAGGTCTGAATTTTGTTGCCATGACATTGTCAATTTTATCATCATTACAGTTTTTGTTGTCTACAAGTCTATTCAATGTATTCAACAGAAATATCCACCTTGATTCTGCAGCTGATAATGAACAAAACTATGTAGGATAGCCCAGCTGACGAATCATACCAAACAAATCTTTCTTGCATTTTTGCAAAGTATGTTAGTGATGATCTTAAAATCCTTAAGACTCTCAATCCTTTATCAAGTTGAATTAGTTTATTTACATTACCATCTCATTTTAGGTTATCAGTGGTATATATATTCAGCGTTGCACTTAAAAAAAATCACACTTGCCATCATTAATACAGCAATACATATTTGTTTTTATCCTTATAACTTCTTGCTTTTACAATGTAAATATGAGTCACACAACAGTAAGCAAAACAGGTAAGCCTATTTTTCCAACATGTCTACTTCAACACAATCTAGTTCACTTCAAGGTAAATTCGGAAATCAATACACAGAAAACTTTTCATTGTAATGGCTTGTGGTGTATTGTATATAATATAACACTTAATACGTACATTTTCTACATGACTTACTGTTTTCGAACCCTTCAATGACTTTCTTACATTGTAACCTTCGTGGTTCTCCGTCACGGCAGCCGCCTCCATAATTATTTACAAGTAAATGTTGACATACTTCTTGGCCGTCCCAATACTTCTACAACTCCATTCCTGTTAGTACTAACACTTAAATCAGTAGAAAAGTCCTACATGCGATGTTTCTTATCCAGGTTGGCCACAGAAGTTCTTCGGTTTCACATCATGGATTCGTCAATTTATTCTGTTTTCAGTAGTAGTTTCGTTCAATAACGAGTACTCATTTCGCCCATATAAGTTCTCATTCAAGCGCTAATTTCGCTCTATGAGTTCTCACCAAAGCTTACTACATTAGCAAGAGATTTTCTCATCTTTCGAGCCAACTGAAATTCATATACTGCTTGTAATCTTGGGGGCGGTCGATGGCGGTCGATGTCGGAAAAGCAAATAGTTATCATCTGTTCACGTTTAGCGCCTGGCCGAGTAAAAGGCTCATGAAATTCAGTCTCCAATTTGGTCATTGTCGTAACTGGAAACATTTAAACTCCTTTTGATTTTAGTAAGACCGCTAATGAGGCCCTGTTAGTGAGGTTCTTTATGTCGCGCGTCTGAGTTTCAAACCTTTTCACGTCGCAATTTCGGAAGGTCGAAGGTCGCTGTCGTAATTTCCCGTGAGCGGCTCGTCGTTCGTCGCCATTTCAGGTCCTTTATGTCGCCGTTTCAAGGCCATGTTGCTTGTCGAAATTTACCCCTAACAGGGCCTCGCTAATCGTCCTCTTAAGCTACAAAATCATTACAAACTCTGGCAACGGTACGATACACTTTCAGCGTGAACTTTCATCAACAGACTTCCGTGACTTCGGTCACGACAATTGTCGTCTTCATATCGGTGCCCCCGAGTTCTATCCGACTAATTACGAAGAGTGTCTACACTGGAGTGAGTGAGTGAGTGAGCGAGTGAGTGAGTGAGTGAGTGAGTGAGTGAGTGACAATTTGCATATCGGAGTCCCCACAAAAACTCGCAAATACGCTTCGCGTATCCACGAGTTAAAAATGACTGCCGTAACGTCATGTGCATACACTCTATAGAGCAAACAGAACCACAGTTCAGTACAACTCAGTAGGTTTCCAAAGAATGGTCACACTGCATGGTTTGATCCACGTTAATGCTTTCTGATATTGATTTTAAAATGGCACAGATATAACGCACGCTCTGATTGGTCAAGACGAGTGCATTATAACACCATAAAGCACGTGGCCAATGTCACGTGCGTGCATTATAGTACAACATATGCACGCATGCTAAGTCACACACAAATCTTCTTGTGCAAGCTCTATAGTAACGCTTTTATTTTTCGCCGAAACCATTTCGAAGAACGCCTTCCCATTTTATTGATCGCCTTACATTTAGTCAAGAATGTGAACGTTATAAATCTAGCGGGCTTTGGATTCTCTTGCACACACTCTCTACCGTTGGCAATACAAGCGTTCGTTAATTGGGCATTTTACAAAAGGAATAAAAATACTTGTTCCTCGTGCACTGTTGAGTTATATAAGCACGCGGTAATTTTTGAGAACATAAGAGAAGTTCTTAGAGAAGCACCAGGGGCACCCATCGGAGGTGTTCCGCAAAAAAGGTGTTCCGCAGTACACATTCAGCTGGCTGGGAAATTTTTAATTGCTAGTGGCTTCTGCTGGGAATTACTGACTTTTTCAAGCATTTCAAGCCGAGCTGGCTGGGAAATACTTACTTTTTTTCTAGCATTTCCAGCCGAACAGAAGGAGCTGGCTAAAGGAACACTGGAGACTGATGACGAGTGAAAATGAACCCCTCCGCCACTCCCTCGGTAGTGACAAACTAATGACCGCTGGCTAAAGTTATCGCGTTTGCGGAAAAAACGGTTTTGGTCGCTTCTGTCTTCATACACGCTGGATTATGCAAGATCCAACGACATTTTGAGGGAATATATTTTGCATCTTCCTCATTTACATGTAAGATTAATTTTCCATTGTTTTTTTGTCTGTATGCTGAAGTTCTTGTGATGTTCGTCTACAGTTGAGACGAATTGAATGAGCTAACAACAGTATTTTCATTCACAGATTCTGCAGATTTGGGGTGCCAGTTCGGCTTCCCGCTCTCAGTTCTAGAGTCGACAGCGTAATTCTTCAAACAGAAGGCAAGTTTTTATCCTCTACTTTTACGGTAAAAATTGTATTATTTCAGTTAATTTCTTTCGACAACTCCAGGCTGTAGAGGACAAGCATGTGCCAAAAAAAAAAAAAAATGTGCAACCTTCAACAAATTGTTAATTTCGTGTTTTCATTCCGAATTCAACAGTGGTTCAACACTGACAGATGTCTGAATTTGGTGGAAGTGGTGGTATATGCCTTAAAGTTGTAGTCAACTGCGCAAGCTTGGAAACAATTTTGTTATATTACCAGGCTAATTGTCAGTTGAGGGGCAATTTTGGCAGGGCACGAAGTTTGTCTGGCCAGACATTATTTTATAGTTGTGTTGTCTTATGGTTTTACGGCTATGCCAGTCCACTACAGTTTTACATGTATCATCATTACTTTTAAATTATGTCTAATGATTCAGATTGGCATCATGAGCACTGTTGTAGTGTAGATTTTTATATGCCCAACTGAGTGAAATTTACTTGTGTGAGATTGCTCCTTATCAATTTATCAGGACAGACCAACATGGACTAAGTAAAGTCCTCTGATTGAAATGCAACTAATCATCAGCTGTTTTGTGTGGGCTTGGGTACTCAATATGTGCAAATAAATATTTTCTCTGTTTATTAGTGTTTTTGTGTATTGTGTATGTTAGTAATTGTTATTATGACCAACATTGTACATTTTTTTACTTGGCAGATCTTTTACTACTCCTTTTTAATATCACCAATTTATCATATCATCCTCTTATTATAACAAACAAGGTTGAGTTAGGCTTGTGACGATGAGCATTCATTGCTTGTTCATTCTTGTGACCCTCTCTCTTCCATCAGGTTGAGTTAGGCTTGTGACGATGAGCATTCACTGTTTGTTCATTCTTGTGACCCTCTCTCTTCTATCAGGTGAAGGTATTTTTTTTTCTATGCGCCAACTCTTAAATTTGCACTCACTGTATGTTAATGTTTGCATATTTAAGTCATTGAGATGAAGATGTTCAACAATTTGTTCAGCCATGGTAACAATTTCATTTTGTAATAAATTACTGACAATGAGAAGTCTATTTAGTTGCGGCATTTAGCAGTCAGACATTTCTGGCTTAGTACCTGAAGCCCAGCTTGGTCACATTTGGCACCATGATAAGAAATGGATGTTACTACCTCAGCAGCTTTTTTTGACAAAGAAGTTTATACAAGTTCATGGCAAGGACTCAGTCAAACATTGAAATGGTTTGCAAAATTGACAGTGTGACTGGAAAAGTCAAGTCAATGTAACAACCAACCATGAAATCTGTGAGAAACGAGCATACTCCCAAGGATAAAATCTTAGAACATTTTTGGAGATGGAAGAGTAAAGTAAAACTGAATTGTATGTAATCTTTATGTAATCTTATGTAATGTTCATGCCAGCTACGAGACATTGTACCTCTTTTTTGCACACTTACTGTTCACTGTATGTCAGAATTTCAAGAATCAGTTAATAAATGTTTGACAGTGAAAGGTAATTGTCTAATTGTTTAACTCATTAAATAATTTATTGTCCATTAGCCTTTTTGCATAACAGCCAAGCAATCATGATTCCCACCATTTGTTTGGAGAAGTTTTAAAATATTAGCATTAGAATTATTAAGGCATTTTCTCATACGCGGAAGTAAAATAACGGCAAAACTAAAGGAATACAGGACAAGCATGCGTTTTTCACTGATTAATGTCTTTTTCAAATGCTGGCTGGGAAAAAAATCAGCAGACAGTCAGCTGGCTGGGAATTTCCCTGGCAATGTAGCTGGGAAGTGGAACTTTTCTTACCATCCTGCTGGGAGTGCGGAACAGATATTTTTTTCCCAGCAACAGGAAAAAAATACTAAAAATGCCTTTAAAGTGTTTACTTATCATTGTGATGGGTTGAATATTGCATTTTGGGAAAATGTTTCGTTGGGTGCCCCTGAAGCACGAGCCGTAGTAACCCGAGTGTTACCAGGATCTCGGGTAACTTTCTTTACTTGTTTTCAACAATTGGCAAATTTGATTGGGGGACAAAGATTCAGCAGCCTATTGTCAACCCCTAATCTGCCACGAGACTGCAATTTCAGCCAAAAAACATGTCTAGTTTTCGTGTCGTATTTTCTCCGAACATTCTCAAAAAAAATACAGCACCTAGATAATCTCCGTTGACCTAAATTGATTCTGCATTCTTACTTAATAACAATAATGACCTTTATTGAGCTTGTTGGTTCTTAACTCAGCTGTATCAAGTGTATCTAGCACCGGGACGTACTAATTTGGGACGCTGTAAAGCACCAATCAAATCAAATTAAATCAAATGTTCACTTTTGCGGAGCCGGAGAGGAAAACCGGAGTACCCGGGGAAAAACCTCTCGGAGCAGAGTAGAGAACCAACAAACTCAGCCCACACATGATGCCGGGGTCGGAAATCGAACCCGGGACACATTGGTGGAAGGCGAGCTTCCTGCTTCAAGCGCGACTGCTAAGAAGAAGGGTTGCTCAAACTCTACAACATGGCAGAAAACCCCACTGTGGGTATCGCACTACTTAGTGTTTTGTAGGTAGTGCATTGTATAGCGCTCTACTAATAACTGTGTTGTCATGCAAGTGTGAGCGAGTAATGACGTGAGTGTCCATAAATAAAAAGGTCCGCAGCGTGTGCATAAATTACGAACATATACTACAGTCTATTGAAAGCATTCTTGCACTCCAAAAATGAAGTCTCAGATTAACTGTGTTGAAGAACAAGATTGTGCAAAATTAACCCAATTTTGTTACTGTCGTCTTTATGTATTGATATGTATATGAGAGTATGGTGTCATCTGCAATCTTTTTCTTTAGAGGACCGAAATATGAAACGGAGGGAACTTTTCCTCTCTTGAAAAGGAAACCGAAAAACAGAGTCGACACAGTTCAAATTATGCGATCAGGTAGAGCGTCAAACGTGACAAGACCAACGTATACCACCACCTTCACAGCACTACTCGCACGTACGCACTGCGCACCTATGTTCACTGACTGCAGCGATTATAGCCCGAAATAAGTTATCAGCTAAAATTACTACTTTAAATTAGGGTTACTCACCTTTGCGCGACAGATCTCCGATCTTGGAAAAGAATTAAGCAGTTGAATCAAGATCACAGTCGACCCAACCATTTTACTCTGACAGTTTTTGCAAGCGAACACAGCTCTTCGGCCGAACGCCTTACCTTTTCAGTTTATGGGTAATAACACATCCTTTGAAGAGCAGGCCCAACAACACAGTGCAGGGTGTTTTTTATTGTTTTATTAGAAACCGTGTAGGAGGAAAGGTGCATTCCCGCCCCCTCAGTTAATGCAAGGACAGAATTTTGGTATAGCCGTTATGATATAATTCTGATAAATTACGCCACATGAAAAACGCGTTTCGCCCTGTGAAGGACAGGTAATAAAAATAGGGATAACATAAAAGACAACGGCAATTTCGATTCCACAAACTACTACTTTAGCAAACAAACCATTTATGAAGGAGATTCCAGTAGCGCAATGCATTTTATTCTCAACATACACCGAATACGCTTAGATAATAACAACGCGTTTCGGTGCCATCTGCCTGAGGTAATTTGAACGTTCACGTAATACGAAAATCGGACAAACGCCAACGTTTTTCCTGTAACGAAGAACTCGGCAAATTTGCGTTATGCCTAATGAACATCATGAAAAAAAATCGACAATTAATGAAACCAAACTTCCGATAAACGTGCGAGATATGTGTGAGATAAACATCAAACTCTAGACAGCACCAGATAGTAAATTTATAAATATACTGTTTGACAGAGAAGCCATACCATATACCCGCTGTGTAAAAACCAAACAGCTATTTTTTCAGGGATCTTGGTGTCTACTAGAACGTGGGAATTAAATCGATTTGACATCAAATCTATGCTTTTGCGAGGCCCACTTTGATTTATTTTGTTTCCATGTTTCACTCTCTTTAATACGTGCCTACCTTAATGCAAAGCTACTTTTCTTTACACATTTGGGGCTAAGTAGATCTGGGTCTAACACTAATCAAAAGAGACATACTTTATAAAAATTATGAACCATTTGTACTGTATTTTCAGTGTGTAGTGGCATAGTGAAATTAAGCTTTCCATGCATATATCGAACGATTTAGACATAACTTTAACCTTCACGTGCAATCACAGCTTCGAAGATCACTACGCACGTGTAATAACAGGTGCACTTTAGGAATAAAGGCTGATTTAAAGCGGCTCTGGTTTGATATAAGGAAATAGTTGTGATGCAAAATCTGATATGCACGCCTCTGCACTGACTCTTCTTTGCTCCCCCAGTAATTCAAATGTCTTTCCGCACATAAAAACGAACTGAAATAGAAACACTTCGAGTGGTTGTTGATTTAAAGAAAGTTAGAAAATAAAACTGAACACACAGCAATCTAATTTTCCGTTAAAAGTTTTGTTATCGTATCGCCATTATTTCATAAAGGTATCAATTCCATTCTGGAACAAATGGCGCTCAGACTTAACGCGCACGTGTCATTACAGTTTTAACTTTCACTAGTCACATGTAAGTAACAGGTGCAAGGCAAGTTTACGTAGTCGGATTAATAGCTGGTTATTAAGAAAACTACTTAAGTTTCGAAATGACAAAAAACTACTTTATGATGCACAATCGGAGAATGTACTTTTCTGTCCTTTTTACTCCCCCAGTTTAAAATGTTAATGTCGGTAAATATAAAAGAGAAACGACTTTATTTGGTAAAAATTCCAGTGTTCTGTTTATTATAGTGAGAAGGATATCACCAAAGTGAGTGAAAGTAGGCGAACAGGGATCTTTTACGTAACCGTATCATTACTTTATCTGGGAGTTTACCACTGAACGATTTAGACTTAATTTTGACACTCACGTGTAATTTAGGTTTCCAAGGACACTAGTCACGCGTTGTGAGCAGGTGCCAAAGCATTTACGTGTTTGATCCGCATACAAGCGGCAAGAAACTGTCACATCACAAAATAGATAAAATACATAATATGATATTCATACTCGCCTTGCTAGCCACTGAAAGGTCCACGCAAATCGCAGAAAAAAGCTATGTCTTTATTGACTAGATAAAGAAGCACATTGCTTTTAGAGGACAGAGGATAAGTTACGTTTATTACTAAACCGTATCGTATCTGGGCCACGTTTAGACTTCAGTTCACGTGCAATTACAGTTGGCAAGGCCAAACGCACGTGTAGAGAAGAAAGACGCATAACCGATGACCTGTTACATGGAATCGTGAATTTTCCATATAAGTCCTATGCTACCCTATTTTTACAAGTTCAGCTATTTTTACAAGCGTAAGTGTAAATACAGCACGGCACAGGAAGAGCTAACGGCCTCGCTAAGACACAACACACAAGTATTGTTAATTTGTTGTTGTATTTGATGAATTTGCTCAGATTGAAATAAACGTTGGAGAAGCTTGCTCAGTGTGAAAAGTAAAACTGGCGTTAGACGACATACTCTTCACTATTTTAGAAGTCACTGGTATTTAAATTCAGGACACTAAAATAGGCCACAGAAAAAATATCCATTGCCTCACTCCATGTCTGAATTCTGTTGTGGTTTTGAGTGCAGACATAAGTGTACCGTAGGCGATATCGAATGTGTTTGCGTTCTTTCTAGTAAAGTGCCAATTCACGTGATAGGATTGCTGAAATTTCAAGGACCGTTCAGCAAAGCTAAACGTTGACCCTGAAATAATACTCAGAAGTCGCAAAATAAAACAACTTTTTTATCACTTCCTGGCAACAAGCGTGAAGCAATTTTTTTTTTCACTCAGCATGTTTAAGCGGTTCTCAATTCACTTCTGAAAGTATAATTTAGCGACTGGTTTTGTCTCGCTAGGCTGTAATGAATTTTTAACTTAAAAAGGCTCGTGCAATATTATTGACCAATCAGAATGAAGAAACAAAACACCAACGTAAGTTACTCTCTTTCTTGGTATTTGCTTTCAGCCCTGATTGGTTTATTAGATTTTTTTTCCCAAAGATGTGATTGGCCAGAGTTTATGTTTTAGACAGTCAACTGAGAACCGAATTAAAGTACAGTTTTTAAATTCTAAAATGTCTATTTCTCGTCGTTGCTTTACGGATATAAAACTTCGTGGATCGGTTTTTTAAGGTCAATCTCTACTTGCAGACTAGGTGCTATCTTCATGACAGTCTCAAGCTATCAGCATTTTGCACCCGGATTATTCTCACTGTCTGATTTGTTCGGTATATAGTTGGCATTTCATCAAAGATTCATTTCCTTTGTAAGCTTGGGGATTGTAAGAACCAGCAACGGAGCTTAAGACCGTTACACTAAAACAGATGAATTACATTCAGAAAACCTCTTAATTCAAAGCTTTTGTTTCACAAATTTGTCCACTTTCATTAGAATTGTTTCAATTTCATTGGAACATAGTTTTGATACTTAGAGTTTGCTCGGCAAGCAGTTAATAGCATTCAACAAAGACATGACAGAGAAGAAACTATACAATCTATTCTGAATCATTACTATGTCAAAATTCTATACTTTTATTTACTATTTAAAAGCAATGAGGAATCTAAAGTTTGTGAATGAAACCTTTGTTGAATTTGGAAAAAGAAAAGGAAATAAACACCCGTAAGCAATTTTTACATTCTTACATTCCGGTCCAAGAATGAACTAGCACAAATTTTCACCTTTTCATTTTCTAGACAGGAATCGCTCACATTACGGTTTTCGATAAGCAGAATCGTGTTATGTACCGAGTTATTCTCCGTATTAATTAATGTCCTATCGAGATGTCAATATTTTGCCGATAAAACTTAAGGTTCGCACTTTAATCAATGTACTGAGATGGACTGAGTGCTGTGAGCTTGTCGAAGTGTTTTATCAAAAACAATTCAGATGTTTTGCATACCAGAAATTGAAAAGTATCCGCAAATTGAACATAATCTCAATTGAACTTCTTCAGGGTGATAGTACAAAAACAGTCCCACAGACCAAAGTGCTTAGTGCATTCTTACAGCATGGCAACCGTGCTTTGTCCACCAAAAATGCGTCAACAATGTAACCAAAGCCAATTACACGGTACGAAAGTGACGTTTACGTCCTCCCAGCGAGTAGCAACTATTCAAAATTTTGTCTGCGGATTTTAATGTTGGACTTAAAATATTTCAGTCCGGCGAAAACTTTGATTCCATGAACTGGAGAAAAAGGAAGTTGAAAGAATTGCTGCGCACGTGTAGCCTCGGCTGCAAGTCAACCGTGCACGCGTTCTTATAAGTTACGTGTCTGGCGTGGTCACAAGAACATGGGCGCAAAAACAGCGTCACGATATATTATTCGCAACATTTAATCGCGTTGGTAATTTCGAGCAGTGGGTAGACAGTTGACTGATTCCCCCACACAGAATTTCCCGCTTGGCTTGAGTGTCGCGTTTGTACAACCCATATATATATATATATAGACAGAAAATCTTTCTTCATAGCAGTTTTAATTCACTTGGGTAGACAGAAAAGAGATCGAAACGCTAAGAACATTCAGAGGACAATACAGATAAGGGAGGCAACATGGATTCTGTAGCCATATGGAATAGCGTTTTGGTGGCCATCAAGATGGTTATCTGTATCCTTGGAATCCTGGCAAACGGACTGGTGATGTTTACGATTCTTAAGAACATTTCACGTCTGTCGGCACCATGTTACTTTGTGCTGAGCATCGCTGTGAGTGATTTTCTTTCTTGTGCGGTGGCGGTGCCCATTGCTATCTCGAGTCATTTTCAGAAAACATGGCCGTTTGGCATGGTAGGATGCAAGGCACACGCTTTTATGATCTTTCTTTTTGCTCTCGTTTCCATAATCCATTTGGCCGCCATCTCTGTGGGCAAATATCTAACCATAATAAAATCCCTCTCACGCGATTCATACTTTACCAAGAGGCAAGTGTTGGGAATTATCTTGGGTCTCTGGATGTATGCCTTGGTGTTTACCATGGGGCCTCTGCTTGGATGGTCAAGGTACGGACCTGAGGGAACAAACGCTACATGTTCTATTCAGTGGAGGTCTTCCTTACCAGCCGACAGGGCGTACTACGCAGTGGTGTTCATTGCCTGCTTTCTTCTCCCTGTAACAGTAATTACGTTCTGTTATTATAACATCCATAAGGTGACAAAGCGAATTGTCCATAACTCACTTCATGCGAGTGGCTTAGCCATGACCATGCACCAGGCTCTGGTAAAGAAACAACACAGATCTGCATTTTACTTTCTTGGAATAATCGCTGGTTTTCTCGTTTGCTGGACTCCTTATGCCATCGCTTCTTTCATCTCCGTCCTCGGAACAAAGTTACATCCTTTTGCTTTAAGTGCCCCAAGCGTGTTCGCCAAAACCTCATTCCTTCTCGACCCGATTCTCTACGCTTTTCTGTCTCGTAGGTTCAGACGAAGGCTCCTGCTTGCCATACCGATCAGCAAATCAAATCGAGCTGTAACACCAAGAGCCTGGCCCTCTAGGCCAGGATCTGGCATGCTGGTACTGTGAAACGTCCTGATCCGCGGCAACTGCGAACTTCAAGTTCGTACTGTATGTATAATCTCTTTTAATCTGCTTTTGACTCAGTCTTCCACTTGGTTCTCTTAACTTCTGTTATAGAAATTCTAGCATATAGCTATAGTTTAACCAACACGAGCAGAGCCACTCAGCTAAAAACCACTTCATGCCTGAAGAAGACACTTGACAAGGGTGTCGAAACGTCGCGTCTGTGAATTGTAACTTTTCAAGTTACAATCATTTGCTTTCAGTTAACCAACGCAGCATCAAACTATGTCAAATTCAGGCTAGCAATACGTTACACCAGCACCAAACATTTAGAAATGCAGTTAAGTGAAGTTATTCTCATTCTGGTAAATATCGTTCGCAAATTTCAAAGGACAAAAGTAGGAGAATCGCTTTTTCGCAAAACAGCGTTTTATGATCTCGACAGAGATGCAAAACTACATGCCAACAGAGAATTATATCTGAGCACGAATAGCATACTGATCTGAAAGTTACGTTTCAGTGAGACATGCAACAGACAACCTTGAAGCGATCCGGCTATCACCGGCCCTTCTGTTTTCTGTATTTGTTTGATTTTAGCAAAGTTTTCCCGCTTTTCTATGACAATTGGCTATAATGACAATTCGGCCGGCACTTTTAAGACCGTCTCAGCGTCTAGCTTGAAAACCTTCTAATATTTTTCTTTTTTGCATGCCAAAGAACTTTGCTTACTCTGTGGATTGGATGCGGCGCGGACAATTAACACTTTGAAGAGCATCTAAATGATTGAGTGTAAAATAAGTGAAAAGTTTCTTGTACCTTGTTTGGTCAAAAAGGGGTCTCCCTAAGAATTGATCATAGCGACAATTATTTCTTTGAAAAACGTCTCAGCGTTTGATCTAAAATAAGTGAAAAGTTCTTGCATATGTAGTCACCTCTCTTTTAATTAAGCGACCTCACTTGGTGCAAGAAAAAAATTTCGCTTAACGTAGGTGGTGGAAAAGTCAAGAAAAGAAGCAATAACCCGTGTGGATCCTTTGATTCCTTTTCATTACCAAATCATAAAAATTACAACTTCCTCGATTGCGATTGGTTTAAACAACTCCTATTTTCCACATACAGACTCCTAAATTGGGGCTTTCTTCAAAATGTAGAATTTATTTCCCTGGAATAATGACATTATTTTCTTTTGTGACTTGCATTTGCTCTTCTTTTCTTGCAAATTGTAATTTTTATGATTAATTGGTAATAAGACTTCGTGTCGTCCGATTCAGCCTGAGATCATACTCGTGATAAACAAATTGAACTGGTCGTCCGATTTTGTTATCACTCGTATGATTACAGACCGAATTGGACTCCTCTCAGTCCTATTACCATTACATATCAATGAAAATGAAGCAAACATATAAAAACTCCTCTGAGAAAAAGAAAGCTTATTCTTTTTACATGGCTTTGGGAAAACATTGGAAGCATTGGTGTATTTCACGTGGGATGAGAATTTTAATTAACATTTTGCAACTGTTGAATTTTTAAGACCATGTGTCCACGATTTATCCTGGGGGAAGGGTAATCAGTATCCTCTCAGCTGTGAAAATATAAACTCTAAGGCTGTTTTGTTCTGTAATGTTCTGTAATGTTCTGTGTTGTTGTACTTTACCGACCTAAATTTGTATTACATAATTGTAACACTGGCTGCCTGCCCTTTTTAACTCTACAGTTATTTCAGGCAGCCAGACCCTTAATTACTTATTTATTTATTTATCCTATATATTCTCTTTCTGGTAATTTATTAGGGTAAATAAAGTTGTTGTTGTTGTTGTTGTTGTATATGTCAACCGCTATTTTAAAAACTGAACTTTGTGAAATCTGAGCAGCGGAAGGATTTCGGGTGGTCGCTTACCGCAAAAACGAAATAATGGGATTTGTCGAGTTTGAGGCCTGGAAACTGGTCGTGGTCCCTACAAAAACTTGAGAGATGGTCGCTTAGAGAGAATTTTTTGTGAACAGTGTTTGACTAAAAGTAAACTCGGTTCTTTACAAGGTGGTCGCTTTAAGAGAAGTAGTTGCTTAGTGGATTGAGTTGTCTGTATCATGTTAGGCCGAAAAGGGGTTTCCATTCCCCTTCATATAAGAACTGAGCACCCCCACACAGCACTGTTTGCATAGTAATCAAATGGCTTCAAGTGCGATTTCGAATAAATGAGCACAAGAAAATTTTTTCGAAGCCTGAAAAAATTGCACGAGCCTGTGGGGCGAGCCGTGCAATTTGTTGTCTTTGAAAAAAAATATCGAGGGCTTCTGGATACAAAATTGCACTTGAAATCATTGATTACTTGTTAATAATATACATTCAAAAGTTTAATTTTAAATTTCTTTATTCAGTTTCAACTTTTTGCACTCGTTGGGATTAACTGACGGGCTCTCAGCAATACCAATATACATGCAAAAATTTTAACGCGCTGATTGGCTAATATAATAATATCTATTATTATTATTATCATTATCACTATCACCATCATTATCATTATTATTAATATTTTTATTATTATTATAAATCTAAATGAGGTTAGAAGGAGATGACCTGAATGAGAAAACAAAAAAATGCTTAAAATGTTGATAATTCGAATATGGTTTAACGTAACTGTACAGCTCCAGTTACTCCAAGCGATATGTTTTAATACTCTGCTAGTATGGTAATGAAAAGACTTGGCTATTAGCCTTAGGAGGCTAAGAGTTCTGGCATGAATTCTTGAGCTTCAAGGAATCAGGCTAATTCATATCAATAAGGTCGAGTATTCTGACTCGACAGGGAACGTAAGCAAACATGTCACTGAAGACGCAGGCGGCCGGCACTCGCAAACAATACACTTACTTTTACATACACTTGCTTTTTGCTTCCTCCTAATCAGTTTTTGATTCCAGTTCTCCTTTAACCGTAGAATCTTTTGTTCATATAGTTCACATTTCGTTACGGAACAATTTTTCAAGCTAATTTTTCCATTGCCAGGTGCAATCACGTCTTCAACGTCACTGGCCGAGGGAGGACGTTTGCACGCTACCGTTCAGTAACGTTCTAGAGGCCGTCGTTGTGTCTTGCTTAAGCTTAATTCCTATTAGTATAAATACTCAGGTGATTATACAAAATTGCGGGCTCTGATTGGTTTGCTATCTCGGATTATCAACCGATTATCAACTAGGCGAAAAAAATGGCTGCTAGTCGTTCGCGCCCTTTTGATGAAATATAATTTTTTCATGTTGTACAATGCTTTTTCTTTTCTTTTTTCGAAATAATCACCTGTGTATTTATACTAAAACAATTATTTGCCTCAGGCTCAGTGATTATCGGTGAATATTCACCTCGACTTCGTCTCGGTGAATATTCACCGATAATCACTTCGCCCTCGGCGAATAATTGTTAAATATATAGTCAACGACTGACGTCCAGCACCGAGTTATTTAACTTAAAGAAAATGATAGCATATACATGTGGTTCATCCGTTTAAGTTGAAACCAACTAGCATAGTCTGCGTTCAATTTTACACCTCACCTCAGGCTCAGTGATTATCGGTGAATATTCACCTCGACTTCGTCTCGGTGAATATTCACCGATAATCACTTCGCCCTCGGCGAATAATTGTTAAATATATAGTCAACGACTGACGTCCAGCGCCGAGTTATTTAACTTAAAGAAAATGATAGCATATACATGTGGTTCATCCGTTTAAGTTGAAACCAACTAGCATAGTCTGCGTTCAATTTTACACCAATATTTACTTGCGCTTATCTTTTTCATATCTCATTTATAAATATGTAAATGCAATTTTAGCTATTCGCTATCTACCACTAAGATCACTAAAGCCTTGACAATACTGATGCAAGTTGGTTCCATACATCTGACCATTTTTACTTGTTGAAACTGCAACTTTATTTAGCTTGAGAGATATAGCCAAAAATGGTCTACTTCCAACTATGATCAGGAATTTGAAACTCA